>CM018079.1:22102842-23302842 GCA_008658365.1 Alca torda | reverse complement strand
TAAAGACACCTCCCAACATTTTTGCATTCATTCCTGCAGGCAGCACCCAGTGTATAGGTGATCCTCCATGATGGGACTCTGAAGACAGCCTTGCAAATCCTAAAGGATTTCACATTAATTGTAACAAAGACAACAGGAAAGCTATTCCCTCTAAAACTCGCTTTCACTTACCTTGATAATAGCTCACTTTCCCTTACCTTGGAATTTGCCACTCTCTCTTACAGAAAATATCAAAATAACACTCCTCGCTGATCTAAATGCAGCGTTAAGCTTCTTTTCATTCACTGGAAGTGTCGACCATACTCCCTAAAACAAAACAACCCCGACCCCACCACCAAAATATAAGAGTTCATCTCAAGTGACTGAGCTAACAGTATGTAGTATATATACTGTTATATATAGTATACCGTTACATATAGTATATAGTGCAGATGAGGAAAACAAGACCAAACTAGTGTTCTGGGATAGAAGATAATGGAAAGAGAAAGGTATTGCTAAATTCAGTTCCTTCAGAAAATATTTTAGCCTGACCCATGACAAAACTTTTAAAATATTGGCTTTTCAATCTTTTTTTAACACACTGCAGATGCATTTAGATCACCTCTAAGGTTTAATTTTATACTTGTAATGATGGACAGATATATGAAAACCTTTTGCCTTTCGGATTTTTAATGTATGGTTTACGTGACTTTGAGAGTCATGTTTATATAATAGACAAAAATTTATGAAACCCCAGCAGCATAATATATCCTGAAAGGTGGGCAGGTAGACTTCAGGAACCTTTTTAGTTTGACAGATTTGTTGAGGACAACTTGCAGGACTTTAAAACTCTTTTAGTGAAAGGCCAGACAGGCATGAAAGACCTCGACCAACATTTAAAATGGCACGACAACTCAAAACAGTTTGTTCAGTCTCCCACATCCCACCTACTATTTCCACCTTTTCCTTTTCACCAGACGTTGTGTAGCCAAGCACAATAAATCTAATCTGTTTTAGGTAACCAACTGCGCTGAGCTATAGAATCCCAATTTGCTGTATTACTTTCGCAAGATCAGCTCCCCGATTCATTCTCTGGGCAAACTCAGAGGAGAGTTTATACCGGTTTAATATGTTCAAACTTCAGCCTCAGAATATGATCTAGGATCTACCAAAGAGAGTGTTCCTCCTCTTGCTTTTTTTATTGAAGACATGTCTCATACTCTATGTGGAGATTAGTGTTTGCCTGACTATAATAGTACTCACGAGCGAACTGTTTGGGTTTTTTTTTTAACTAGCTTTCAGGCAGACGTATTTTGCTTTAGGCTGCTCGTGAAGCCCTGCTGTGAACTAGAACAACTTACTGCAACTGCACCACAAAGCCAGTTTCAAAGTGCACTGGCAAGCACTGATGCCTATACACTGAGAGACAAAGCATCCACTCCACCAACTTTAGGAACAAGGATACTGTTGCAGCCCCAACTGTGGATGAGGCACAGAGAGGTTATACTGCTCTAAAGAGCTAAAGCAAACACCAGGCAGAACAGCGTTCACTGCACAGATCAGACTCAAAGCTGGTGGGGAAGCCAACCTGTCCAGGAATTTTAAGACTCATTTAATCATTTTAATGCTATTCTATTTTAGAAAATCTTCATTAATAGATCATGTACTCTGTGTATATTGCGTACCAGCAAATCAATTATTTTCTCTACAAGCTCTTCCAAGTAACACATGCAAATACAAACCACCAGAACAGCCTACTGCCATTCCTCAGCAGTTCAAGTCCAGTGCACTGGAATCCCTCCCAAAGAACTCCCTTACACCAGCACTGCCAGGCATACATTTGTGCGGTAAGGCTGCAGATCCCTGAATCAACTGAAAAAAAATTATTTTTATAGCATTAGATGAAAGCCAAAACAACCTTCTGAACCTCCTCACAGTACAGCAAACTGAACACAGGCGCTGATGAAAGGGAGGAAATATCGTCACAACATTCCCAATGGAGGTTGGCTTAGGATGTTTCAAATGGACCTTGAGGCCTCTTTTTAACACAACTCTTACCAAGATAAATGACTGATGGTCTAGAAACTTTTCTAGGTTACAGTGGAAGCAGAATAGATACCCTTGAAGAATCAAAGAGCAATAACTTTCACCCTTGCCTCTACCAAGATCTGACTGATGGAGAAAAGAATGCATTTACCTAGATGCTTTTCTGTAGTAAGGTGGGTGTGTCTGAAAAATAAGACAAAGTTTGAAGAAAGTTCAACATACCTTTGCTTTAGCAAGTGATACGTTTTCATGGTTATTACTCTTGATGAGAAAGAATCTTGCATCTTGAAGAATGTACTTAAGTTTACTTGTTTGGTCTGAAAAAAACAAAATGTCAAATAAGCTGAACTGTAAATATTTACAACTGTCAAAAATGTTGCTTTGAGTGCAGATAGTTGTTTGTTTCCTTCAAAATACACTATATCCCACCCAGTTCCTACCTATAGATTATCACAGTCAACCACCCAACTTGAAGTCTAAGCTGTGGAGCACAAAATGCCAGGGGAAACCAAATTAAATCTAAAACTTAGATATTCAGGTAAAGAAAAAATAAAGTAAAATCAGCATGATTCAGTGATGTTCCGATATACAGGACTTATTTCCTTGCTTAAGAATATTTGCACAAATCTTGGGTAACACTTGTACCAGCACAAGTCGTCCAACAGAGAATGCTGAAACGTTCTTTTTTTCAGATGTAAGCACTTTAATTTTTCTTTAACTGCCTCTGCAAGGAACAAAGCGACTGAATTTTTGCATATCACTCTCAACACATGCAAAAGTAGCTCAAGATTCACTTGTTATACTCAGAACAATTATGCACTCAATCTGATTTATATCGGAACATCACTATTTACAGGTAATTTAATGAGCAGAGACAATGGCTTGCTATGGGGCATGCATTAAAAATTCAAATTTAAATGATACCTTTTTGGACAGCACGAACGGAAGATGATAATTTCTCATGCTTCTTTTCTGAACCTGTGTTTAGCCAAAGTACATTTGTTCAGATTGAGCCTTAATAGAGATAATATACAATTTCTACAGCCTTGTCCCATACAATTTCATTCATGACAAATTACGCTTTCTGGCGCGCACCCCACACACAAAAAATACTATTCGATGTGCACGAGTGTTTTGTTTCATTTTTTTGGTTTTGTTTTTTGGATTGTTTGGTTTGGATATGTTGTTTGGTTTTTTTAAATAGTATTTGAACAATTTCCTACTCAGAAAACTAGTCACTGAATCATCATCTTCCAAGTTTAAAAAAAAAAGTGAAAATTCCACTTAAGCAACAGAATAGCATTAAAGTAACAAGAAAGCCTACTTCCCCCCAAAGGTATCCACACACAACATGCCAGAAGTCAATAACAAATTATACAAAGCTACATACCCCATAAATCTCTACAGCCATTTACATTTATTTTAGATTACACATTAAGATTTGATGCAAGTCAGGATGACAAGCAGTAAAAGCTAAAATACCTGCATATGATTCTGATGCAGAACTTCCACTTCTGTCAAAAACAATCGGAGAGATACCTCTAGCTCTCTTCCTCTCCTTCTTTTTCTCATCTAAAAAAACCCATAAAAAATAAAAGCAATATTTCAAACATCAAGTGGCAGATAAATTTGAGATAAAAAGTACTAAGACAGAAAAATAACATCTGTAATAGTGAAGTCAGCATTTGGCTTGCACATGGAAATTGTGGTTGCTGCCCCAAAACTATCCTGCACAAAAGAAGCTTTTCATTCACAAAAGGAAGACAAATGCCACAAATTTAGTAATTCTATGCAAAGTTTAGAGACAGAATTTATCTCCTAGGTCTTTCAGTATGGGTGGTTTAGCTCTTCTCTCCAGCCTGCAGCCAAATTTGCAACATATAGCACAAATTGTGTTGTGATAGTGACATGGGCTCAATTGTTCACAGCTCAACAAAATGTCAAGAGGTATGAAAACAAAACACTGTGGTACACAGGCAAATATTTCCACTCTTAAAAGTAGAACATTACATAACACATTAGTGTTACGTTACACTGTGGAGCTTTTTAGAACAGTTACACTTGTCTTTAGGTTACGTTTTTCTGTCCTCCAATTCCAAACAGCAGAGCTGAGCCAAAAAAGGCATTATGTTAAGCAGGATGACCACCTATGGAGACTTCAGACAAGGAAGACACACAAAAGAAATCTTAACAGGATTGCAACCTGCTTTCTTAAAAAACCACCCAAAACCCCACCAACCACACCACAAAAAAAACCACCCAAACAATGAACAGCCAAACCCAAAAGTATTTACGTTATTAACACGTCACATCTGTAAGCTAGGACCAGTTACAATAGACAACTGCGAAGCATTCGTCTCTAGTTTCTGCTTAAAACATTTCTCTCTTTCTAAGTTCATCCTAATAGCTAATCATTTCAACTTAGGTTTAGATTTCCTATGCTGAAGGCAGCCGCTATTTAAGATTCAACTATCCTTCCCTGAGGAGACCATGCTTTTACTACATCAGTCTACCTGGCCACTCATCTGATGAATACAGAACAGCTCAACACCAACTTAAAACAAATCATATGGGAAACTAAGCCACTACATAGCTAAGAAAATACTAATTCTAATGTTTCAAACCATTGAACAGCAAGGCCAAAGCAATCAAGAACTCTATGAATTCTCAGCATGGTAATCCTGCCACTTTCCAGTACGCTTTTTCCTTGCCTATTAATATCTTACTGACTTGTGCTACTAAGGCTTACTTTTGACATAGTCAGGAATTGGATATTTTTAAAAGCAGCCAACTTTCAATGGCAAGGTATTTCAGATTAGCATGCTAGGTGTTACCTACCTGATGCATCTGAACCAGTCCCAGATCTGACTGACCCATCTGTGAATGAGGCGGATTCAGACTCAGAATCGCTGGCTTCACTTCGTGTGTCATAGTCATTTCCTTCCTTCTGATCTCTCTCATCCTGTTCATACTCTTCTTCATCCTCCTCTCCATCTTCTTCCACTTCTTCGTCCTCCTCCCCTTCATCATCTTCCTCTTCTTCCATTCCTTCCTCTTCATTCTCTGTATTGCCTTGTTCAGAGGAACCACTACTGCCAGTCTCGTGATCTGAACAATATTCTTCAGAGTTCACCTCTTCTTTAGAAGAATGGCTGGATCTGCTTGGTCTTCTATCTACTTCATGCCTGATTCTCTGATGTTTAAAGAAAAAGTGAATCAGCAGTCATATTAACATTGTCAGGATGCGTACACAGTTCCTAAGAGAATGTGCCTTATAAAGGTCTCGTATAACTGATTTATAAGGCAGCAAGAATATTTAATACCTCTGAACCATCTGGTGTAGAAGACTTCGCCCTTCTGTCAATATCCCTCTTCCTCATGCAAGTTTTTTCTGGTTGTCCTTTATAAGGTTCCCTGGAACTGCTCGACATGCGTGTCTTTCGATCACCATCTGGGCGCTTGTTTCTATCAGACCTCTGATACTCCTCATTCTTGTATTCTGATATTGGTTTTCCTTTCGTACTCACTATTCTCTTGTTATTGCTAACTGATGAGCTAGGAGGCTTTGGCATCATTTGCCTTGATGAATGCACAGAAGGTTTTTGTCTCTTGCTTTCAACGTTTTCCATCCTGTCAGTTTTTCTTTTTGATCCTTAAATAGAAAGAGATATCAAGTTCAACGTTATTTTTTATATCAAACCAAAAACTGTGCAGAGGCACCTACTTTCTCTACTTTGGGCAATTCCCCTCTTGCAGTCATAGGTAGCATCTCCCAGTTGTAGGCTTTGCAACAACACTCAAAACTACTTGTTAGGAACAGCTGATGCTCTAAAACATGTATTTTACTTTAAAAGAGCAATCCTTTAGGCTTTGGTAGATGTTTTCTGAAATTTTGTATATAGAAATGCTACATTAAATGCTTATGGGACTGGCCTAAAGCCAATCAAGAACCAAGCTGGAAGCAGACTTTGTGACCCCCTTGCTTCATCTCCATTTACTTCAACAAACCAAAAACAACAGTCATTTTCTAACAGCAAATGAATTCACAAGAAGCTATACTCAGCAACTGCTTTTGAGACAAAAGGAAACCTAGTTAACTGTTTGCCTGGAAGGTCAGGAGAAAAAGCAGATCTCCATGAAATAAAGACTTTTGGAACTCTTCCACTCTTTGAATCAGGTTATAAGAGCTGCTACTTCAAAGACTTTAACCCTAATAAGAAAGACGGGTTTTACCATTTATGTTCCTGCAGGGTGTCCACTACCAAAGCCACCTACCCTTTTTCTCACTTTTATCTTGCTCGCTGTCAGGGTTATACAACTCATCATCTTGGTCAGGAGCATCAGTCAAAATGTCATCCAGAACATTCAGTTCACCATCTGAAAACAAACAAAAAAAGTTAAAAACAACTATAAAAAGTCTAGATATGTAAACTACAGTAGAACTAGTATTTACAAACCCAAACATTTCCTCTAAGGTGACAGATCTGCCACAAGGCAAAAATTAACGTCTTCTTGATTTATTTCCACAATTTCAGTTGGAAGGATTAAACAAAGCCAATAAAAGAATTAAAATATGTCACAGGATGCATTTAGGTCCCTGAATAAGGTCCGAGTTGGCTCCTTGTGTCACACAAGCTTTGCAGGACAGCTGACCTACAAATGAAAGCTCAACAAAAAAGCCTGCAAAAAATTTGAGTAAAAGGAGACTGAGAGGTAGTCTGAGTGCCTTAAGAGGAGAGATCTCTCTCCTCAAAATCCTGAAGAATTTGCACCTTAAGTTCTCCCCCCTCCTGCCCCGCTATTTTTGTTGTTGTTTCTGTGTTAGGAGGGTGAATTTTGTGGTTCACCTACAAGTAGAAAATATGCAACAGGGCAAGTTAACAAAAAGAACATAAAGTTAGGTCACCCCACTGATAAAGGGAAAAGTCGTACTTATTTGCTGCATAATTAATTCTGAGCTGCTCTGAAGAAAAATGCTACAACTAATGCACCTCGATTAAAAGGGCAAAAGTCTAAACATTCATGTCAGAAGCAGTAAATGACCACACTCTGTCACAGAACTTTTAAAATTTGCCACTGTTTCCAACTCTGTTTCACTCTGCCTGAAACCAAAGGGGATATATGGTGATTCTGGTAGAAGGATTCACCTGCTTTAAGACTGCAGAACTGTATTACAAGCACTTTAAAAATAAGAGTGAAATAAGCCTAAGCGCGCAAAGAGAAAAATAATAGAAAAGGTACTAATTTTGGAATCTCGTATTCTTCTCCTAAACTGTGGAATCCTTAGCTCTTTCCACTTTATATTACTATGATTGATTCTGCGTTCTGTGTTGAGGAAAAGGAAAACAGAACAGACTTCAAGGATTCAGCTAGTTGACAGTATCTGTAGAAGACACATTGTACAATGTTATAAAGCAGCAGGTAAGGACTCCTCTACTGGATGAAATCGGGGTAAGGCAGCAAAGTCCTCCAGAGTTTGGCAAATTGTCTATCTCAAAATCTTGAGCAGCATCACAAGAGAAGTTTTACAGCTTGATATTAAAAAAAGACACAATCCACACCAGAAAAAAAGTTAGTATTATATCTTTAGTATATATTACTGACACTGAAGTCAGCATGTGTGCTAGCTTTCCTGCTGGCATTTCTCCACATTTTCTGTGGTAGGGGAATGCAGAAGTGGTCCCTGAACTGCACAAATGCTGTAGCTGATGCAAAGGAAGCAGTGCAGAGAGAGGTGGATCAAGCCTTTCCCTGGCAGTTCATGGTTAGAGGGCATTTAAATGTAACACAAGGCTGCATCACAATTCTCTTGGGATCAGCCCTTTGTATTTGTAGATACCTATATATCCACAGAAAATATTCTTACAGTTACTGATGAGAGTCAGATTCATGGCTGTGCAACTGTTAAACAGTCTGCAATTTCCTGGCTTGCATTCTGCTTCCCCACGGAAGACTAGGCAAGTTCAGAGCACACGATTTTTTTACTGGAGACTAGTGAAAAGGAGGTGACCTAGGATTAGAATATTAAACATATCACACATAATGAACCTTAGCTTTGTTTCCCTTTTGGTGAGGTAACAGCATACTTGAGTAAACTACAGTTAGCGTAGCTATTGCAGTAGCATTCAGGGGTGCTAAAAGACTGATGTACTGTCTGGTTCAGAAATAAATAAGAAGATAAAGAAAATTTAATGGCATAAGCAAATCTGACACATAGTCTCTGATAATTCCCTTCCAGGTTAGGTGGGCCTGGTTTATGGCTGGAACCTTAAACAAGTATGCAAAAGACAGGAGCAGGATGAGCTCTCTCCCCACCCACTTATGTAGATACATCTATCTACTTTATTTATTTAAAAATAAATTTCCAGATTTATTTAGCAGCCTGGTGATGCAAAAAGGGCAATATGAATATACAGTTCCCATCTCTCACTTGCATCGGGTATACTGCTCAAATGACCTCCACAAGATGATTCCACTCAGTGAACTGTCACCCCTGCTGTTCAAACTGATGAGCTAAATTATCTCAGACAGATCAAGATAACGATCAGGAAAAGAACAAAAAAAGAAACAGAAAAACAGTACAGGACAGATTTCTTACAGTTCATCATTGCTGAAGGGGGAAGATCCATATGAGTCCTTTTCATTACAGGCACTCGCAACTGGGCTCTCCTGCAACTCATCTTTTGTTGGCTCTGGGGTGTGTTGGATCCTTCCATGAACAAATTTAACTCACCTGAAACAGCAGGAAAGTAACCTGGGGAGGCCATTTTTCCTCTGCTGGCCGTGAGCATTAGATCTATTCAAGGAAGGGTCCAAGCAAAAATCTGATTTGGCAAACAGAAGAGATAAGACCAGGCGATTTCAAACTAAAAGGGTATGCAAGATTTACTTCCACGTTTTTTAAGCAGTGAAACAGCATTTTTCTTCCAAAAGGAGCATAAAAATAACGTTGCATTTACAGCAGAAATAAGTTCAGTTACAAACAAACATGCACTAACACCTACTATTCAGTCAGAATCATCCCTTTCATAGGACAGAAAAATAAAACCAAATTAAAATACAAAACAAAAAAACCCCATTGTCTGCTACTCACAACCACTGTCAGTGATTTAAAAAAAACCCCAAACACAAAAACCCCAAAGAATAAAAAAATTCAAGCCCATCTGGATAAATGATTATATGAGCAGGAATTTATAGATGCCAACAGTGGGCATTTCAATGTCACTGCTTATCTATGGTGGCAGCTAACACCTGTTTCAACACAAGCTGATCGTACCCTATCCCACCAGTCTTACAATAATACCATCAAGAATCAAGCACCAGAAATAATTTTACTTATAGTTTCTAACAAAATTTAGTGGGAATTTTCCATGTGATCTGATTTCACAATAAATGTTGGAGACAGCAAACCACCACTCTGACAAAAGACATTTTATGGACATCTATCCTGCAAAAAACTTGTCATAAAATGTATTCTATAGAAATCCAAAACAATGTAAAACAAACCACAACATCACAGTGGTTCCTTACCTTTTTTATAACACTGCTATTATCTGCACTAACCACCAAACAGCAGTCTTCTACATTTAAACTTTGTTTTTATTTCTTAAATGGACTATTTTATAAGGATTGACTCATATAACCTCATAGACAACATGCAGACCACTTCATCTCCTGCATACAGTGACGTGCAGTTACATGAGTTGTGAACATACATTACCCTGGAAACGTTCAATTCCCTTAATTCAAACTTATTTACCCACAGTGTCCAGAAAGCATGACTAACTGCAAAAAGGCAAGCAAAAAAAAAAATCACCAAAATAATATTCCAACAATCAGCTTCTGCTTACTAAAGTAACTACACCCCTCGGCAGAAAATCCTGCAAAAATCACGACTACAGATCCAAGCAGAAATAAAGAAAAGCAGATGTTTTCTGCGGGAAGATCACCAGCACTAATTGGCTACCAATCATGCTAAAGTTACGGCCCACGAACTTCTTCCTCTCCCCGCTGCTGAAGTCACCTTGCCCTAAGACCACTGCCGAGAGGGCACCGCACTAGGGGACGATGGCTCCCACCACCTCCAGCGCACAACACGGAGGGTGTCCCCACACGCCGCGTCTAAAGACGACGGAAATTATACTCCAAAAGGGCCCCCCAGCTCCTCCGCTCTCCTCACGGACGTCTCCCAGAATGAAGGCCCAGCACCAGCAACCAAGCTAGGCCTCGGGGAGGGGGGAGGCCTCGGGAGGGGGGCGGTACCCCCTTCCCCGCCCGAGACATCCCCCTCCCCGAGGCCTAGCAATCGCCCCCACCCCTACGGCCAGGCACCTTTTTCCTCCCGGCTACCAGCCGCCATCCCGCCGCCGCCGCGACGCGTCGAGCGCCTAAGATGGAGGCTCCCTCTTCCTGTACGTAACGATTCCCTCTTCCCAGGGTGCACCGCTTTGTTTACGCGCCGCGCGTCACCCGGCGCCGCGGGCGGCGCACGCGCGGGGCGGGGGCGGGCGAGGCGAGGGCGCGCGCGTGCGCGTGCTGCTGGGCGCTGAGCGGGAGGCCGCCATTTTTGAAGAGCTGGAGGGAAGGGGGAAGGGATGCTGAGGGGAAGTCCGTGTCTCTTGGGGTTTCTGCGCTGTTGTGGTAGCTGTGTGAGGCGTTGGAGCTCTCGCTGTGGGTCTTGAGCGGGGCAAAGTAATTATGGTCTTCCCCCGTGTTAGGTATTGCTGCTATCCAGGTTTTTTTCTAAGCAATTTTTTTTTTTCTTGCTCATGGTTATGCTTGTTGATCTCATCCATGCTGGTCAATATCGAAAGGGCAGGTGTCAAGAGGATGGGGCCAGATTCAGTGGCGCCCCGACAAAGGGTAACAGGCACAAACTGGAACACAGGAACCTCCATCTTAAGATGAGGAAAAACTTCTTTAAGGGTAACAGAGCACTGGAACAGGCTGCCCAGAGAGGCTGTGGAGTCTCCTTTGGAGATACCAAAACCTGCCTGGATGCGTTTCTGTCTATCCTGCTATACGTGAACCTGCTTTGGCAGGGGCGTTGGACTAGGTAATCTCTGAAGGTCCCTTCTAACCCCTACCGTTCTGTGATTTGGCTTGTTTTCTAATGTATCCATTCAAATATGAAACAATTGTGCTTTATCAATCCAAATTATTTTTTAAAGAAGTTTGGGATTAGGGTGTGCTGCTTTCCTGCTACAACCTAGGTGAAAACTTACCACCTAATCTTAGTTACCCTTTCAGGCAGCTTGTGAGGAGGCCTGGCCACTTGAGTGGCTTTTAGTAGTTTGTTAGGGCTCTGTGTAACTTTGAATTATCAATTAAGAGCTTGTTTTGTCTGCTGTGGTATTTTAAATCCTATTAGCTGCCATGCTACTGTTATAAAAGCTCGACCTGGTTGTGGTTTTTTTTGTTTTTGTTCACCCCACCCCCTCTTTAACTGGAGTGGATGCATAGCAAGGTGATTGATGCTGTAGACTAAAGGATAATTTTTGTTTTAAGGCTGCAGATATTAGCTAGAGTAGTCTGATGGGAGTCAACTCTGCCTTGAATTCTTTCCTCCAGAACAATGCAGTTCCAGGATGTGTGTTTGCTTGTGCTCATAGAGTGGACAGGTTAGTAAAAGTATCTGTTGGCTAATTTGGTGAAGTACCATTCCTTTCCAGTGATGAAGGCTGGAGTGCAAAAGGCGCTCTATAGCACCAGTTGGTACTGTCTATCTTGCTTCAAAACTGTGAAAACCTGAAAAGAGATAAAAGCATCCCCTGAAGAACCAAAATACTTCTGCACAGAGGTGATAGAAGTTGGAATTATGCAAAGAGGTGAAAATGACGAAAGTGACTGTGAAGTTTACAGGAAGAGATAAAGATACCTGTTCTTCAACTTTGTATTAGCTTCTTGATCTGATTAAAGGTTATTATTGCCGTAGTGCTACAAATTATTCATCCCACAAGTCTTTATCTGTTCTCTGGAGTTTTATTTTGTTAAATATGCAGGACTTGACACTAGTCGTTTTACTGGTACTTAACCTCTTGATTCTGTAGCCAAAAACTGAATGAATTCTTGTGTGTCTGTGTTCCTATCACATCAATTGCATAAGCTGCTTCTGGAGTGACCTTTCAGCGACTGGCACGCACGCAAGTTTATTTAGCGTGCACTATTTATAAGCAATACCTGCATTCTCTAATTTTACTAGAAATTACCCTGTGGTATTATTTTACTGGGTGGCTTGTTACCGATCAAAAAAAAAAAAATAAATTGTATATCTGCGTGTAATCCACTAGATGGTGTTCTTAACATGAGTTAAAAGGAAGGGCTGGAATAAAATAAACCGGAGCTGCAGTTTATGTCAGTTTTCTGCACTTCTCTTTGAATCAGCTTTAGAGAATGCTGTGCTTTAAAACCAAGCATGGTGCTTTTGGTGGCTTTCATGCCTTTCAGGTGGCACAAAGTTCATGCAGCATGAGTCAAACTTTTTTAAAGTAGTGTGAGTCCAGCACCTTTGCTGTAGTATTTTTTTGGGGGGTGGGGGTGTCTGCAAGTGAGGATAGCTGCTGATGCTTTTCTCAAGGGTGTAGTGGCTCTAGATAGACTAAACCATCTCCAGACATCCCTTCCAACCTTAACCATTCTTATGTTCTGTTATTGATGGGCTCTTGTTCAAGAATTATATAGGGTAAGAGAGATTCCTTAGTGTAGCAAAGCAGCTGGTAGCTGTGGCTTCCCACATAGATTACAATATTGCAAATCCCAATGGCAAGGAGGGGGGAAAAGAAGTGCTAAGCTTGGTAGTGTGTTTCCTTTTAGTTCTTGCTGTGCCAGAGATTTGATAGATGCACTTTTGTTTTAAGGGACAGATAATTGCTTTGCCCAAATTGCCTTAAACGGAATGTTGAAGAATTCCCTTGGTGTCTGCAGAATGCCTTTTGGAACTGGGCTACAACAGTTGCTTGGAAGTGCTGCTTTTAAAATGGTCTTTATAATGTCTTCGTGTTAGCCCATTTGTCCATGTTTTTTATGCGAGTGACCGCTGGTGGACATTCTCTGAAGACTGTCTATTAGAGATGGGCCACTGTTGAGGAATGACTAGGGTGACTAAGAATAATTGTGTCCTATGTTAGAGACAAGATTTGGCCCTGCTTTTGTCCAGGCCTTCTGCTGTCTATCAAGGGACTGAGTAGGGATGGTTGCTGACTGCTCAAGAGGTATATTTTTGAAAATTATTTCTTTGTAGGGCTGTTGCAGCCTGTATGACTTGGAACTGTGGAAAACCAAGATGAGGTGGGGATATCACTTTTGTAAAGTAGGCTAGATTATTTAAGTTAGATTAAAATGCAAAATCCACTGATTGAGGATTTTTCTTCCAGGTTGGAGGATAAGGCTTGTCACTGCTCCTGCTCTTGTCAAAAGGCAGGCTTTTATAATATACGTCAGCAGGGAGCCATTCATATAGCTGCATCCTGGTATATAAGTCTCTACTAGTACACCCATACATTTGGCTGGTGTTGCCATGTGTATGATTCCCATCAAGTCTGATACCTTTCAGAATGTATGTACACGAACCCTTGTGTCTGCTTACAACACTGCAAGAGTAAGGAGTAGGTTATAACAAAAATTTCCTCTACCTTGCTCTGATCTGCTTATGCCTAAAAGCTTTTCTAAAGCTACCCTGCGATGCCTGAAAGTATTTTGGCTTTGTCAGCCCATGGAAGATGTTTACATAGGTAGCCATGAAGTATTGTTTGTATTTGATTTAATTTCTGATTTGCGCTTTACGCTGCACCTGTGCTGCAGGAGGTGCTAGTGCAGAAGTATAACTTCTGTGCGCCTTATGTTCCTGTGCCTTGGTGCATTGGCAGTAACGTGCTTCCTGTTTACAAGGTAATTAGTGTCTTCGGGACTGACTGTGTCAAGGCCAGGTGCTTCAGGACACTGAGTTTATTGGCTGACACAGTTACTGCTATGTAAACAGGAAACTCTCTATAGTTATTACTCAAAAATATATTTTTAATTAGTAAGTTAGTAAGATGGACGAGGGAAAACCAAAAGGAAACTTAAGTTCTTGGAAGCCAACAGGTTTTTCTCCTGTCTCCCTGAAGATATGGGTTTGGCTGCTTTTTTTCCCATCGTTGTTCCTGTTTGTGTTCCTTGACTGTTTTCTTTCCCTCAGGCTTCCTCTTCCCCCTTCTCCCCTTAGGAAATGTGATTCTTATGCTGATGGTGTTAAGGGTGATATCAATTTGTTTGCACTGCGTTTCAAGGAAGGTGAGATTTTTCTGAATGAATAAATAAAACCTGAGAACTGCTTTTGGAAGTGCTTGTTGTGCAGTCTCCACTGACCCTGGAGAGTTGATTAGTCACTTCAGTGATAAGTAAGTTAAGACAAAGGTGAGTTTGTTGGGTGGTCCCTTGGATTCTGGTTTTGCAGAGAGACTTGAAGAATATGCATTTCATAGTCATCGCTGCGATTTTCACTTATTTGAACGCTTCCACTTTAAAGGGTAGACTATTTTTCCATAAACTTGCCTTTTAAAGTCCCCTAAAGTAGGGTTAGATGATATAGCTGAGGTAGTCAGTGTATTTCTGCTGCAGAATGTGACAGCCATCTGTTCTCTCTCTCTCGCCTCTTGCTTTCAGTCGTGCTGCCCCCAGTTCTCATAGCCATCAGTGACCTAATTTAAATTGCTAATCTGAAAGAGAACAGCTCCATTTTTCTTTCCTGCATAACTTTCCAGAACGTGAGCTAAAATGTCTTTTCAAGAGTCAGGATGAACACAGAGAAAAGGCGACTGTCCACTTTTGGCAGCAGTGAATAGTGTCTAGGTGCACTCAGACCAGCTGCAGCTCGGTACAGCTTTGGGGATCTTCTAGGTCAGTTCCTTACTGAATCAGGAGATGGCAGCATCTTGCGTTTGTTGCATATTTTGATCCCAGACCAATGTGAACTATTTTATTTTCTTTGCTGCAGGAAAGTGGTCACGGCTAGAGGAAAGGAAATATAAGGTCCACTCTAGAGCACTGGCATGAAAGTGCTGCTTCGCCTAGCTGGACACTGACTGCAGATGGCAGGATTTTTTTCTGGGTGATATTTTAAGTGGTAAATTTTTGCTCCCTCCTTGTGCTGTGTCTGTTTTCCTGCGAAACAAGAGAGGGTGTAAGGTTGCAGTTAAGGTCATCCCTGAGGTGTATTTCTCAGGCCTGTTTTTGACATTTGCATTTGCTTGACTTGAGTTCAGTTGGGCATTTACAGAACTATGAGAGCTCCTGCCTGAGCCTTACGGAAGCCACGAGGACCTAACCAGATACTTGAAGTTAAGCATGGCCTTGTGCTCCTTGCTGAATTGTGTTACAGCTAGCTCTTTATTGCCCATGAGCCCTATACTAGGAGCTCAACTTACATGCTATGCTGCACTGAAGGGATGAGGAATGTATTTGATATTCTCTATTCACTCCCCTCTATCTGCCATGATTTATAGTTGCTGAAAAGTACATCTCTCAGTTGTCATCTCACTGGAAGTGTATGAACAATTACTGTGTGGTACAAACTGTCTAGCCCAATTAGACAGGGGTTTAAAGAACCGGCTTGACAAGACTAGGTGTCTACATGGTACTATGATAGACCCTATCATTATCTGGGTAGCCCTACCTTAATTTATCCTGAAATAGATGAATAGCACCCTGATGCGAACCAAGGAATTCTGTTCGTCACAAAAATAGTGTCCAGTACTCTGCACACAGTAAGTATTCACACCCATTGGCAGCAGCGTAGTTTAAAGCTGTATGTGATGGACAGATAGCTTTCAGTAACATAATGGAGAGAACACGTGTCAAGTTTCCCTGTCTCACGCCAGCATTTTTCCTCCATTCTGTCCTGTCTGAGGAAGAAATGTAGAGGGTTTTCCTTTCTGATGGTACGGACTTCCAAACAAGAATTGCAAGAGAGGCAGCACCGTGTTCTACTTAGGTACCAGGCTGTAAAGCTCTCGCAGTCGGAGCCAAGTACAGTGAGGCCTTCTGCATGCTGACAGTCTTGAACATCTCCTGCTTAGTTTCTGGCTGCGGAGAGCTGTTCAGGGTTAGAGGTTTGATTAAAGACTAAATATAATCATTGGGATAATGTTGCTGGGAAGTCATCTTTCGAGAAAGAAGAAAGCTTGTGTTTGCTGATTTTGTAGGGGGCTTTCTGTTAATAAGTAGTTCTTTGGGAAGCCTGACCAAAGTAAAACACAATTACCCATCTGTCTTTAGTGTAGTTTCTGGTATCTAACAAGGTGTGAGCGTAAATGCCTTTAAATAGGGGCAGTAGCCTCTTTTTCTACCCTACTCCCCCCACCTCCATTCAAGTTCTTAAAATTTCAGAGCCTCTTGGGTTTCCTGGCAGACACTGTCTGCATTAATGGTATTTAAGAAGCCAGGTTCAAAGTAGCAGCTGCTCAGAGTTTTAGACTATTAGAAGCAATATCTGAGGGGAATTGAAGGGCAGGAAGCAGCTAAGAAAAAATGCAATCCATCTCATAACTGTAGAACTGTTTGCTTAGCATGTGTGTCTGTGTGTTTGGGTAAAGGTTATGTATGTATCTATCTCTTGACACCAAAAACATGAACCCCAGCATAATGGGACCAAATGTCATTCATAAAAAAAAAAGGGCAGTATGCGAATAGACATTAGCAATTTCATAAGGAGTTACTGTCTCATTCTGCACATATAAGCATGTGAATAATGGTGAAGTTCAGACATATATGCATGCTCTACTGTGACAGGAAATTCCTTTGCTCCCAATATTGTTCCCTCTGTGCATCTGCGGTCTTTATGGTTAGACTCTTGGTTGTGAATAAATCTGTTGGTTCAAATTACAAAAACTGTGCAGATTTAAAAAGTGGCTTACTGTATTTAATTGCAGATGGCTGCAGTGTGCATCACTATTGGTAGAGAAGCTGGTAATAGCCATTTGTTTTTGTGGTGGCTTTTGCATCTGTGATAGATATAGAATTTCCTATGATTTGTTCCCATGAAAGCCAGGTTGCCCTGTTCTTAACCTCTCATTCCAGCACCAAAGGAGCTGTTAAGGCTGTGACTCGGTGTGCTGTCATTACAGTGCAGGTTTTGACTTGTCTCTTGCTTTTGTACTCTCCTTGTCTTCCAGGTGAATCACTGCTGTTATCTCGTATCACACCCTGTTTTTAAACCCCAATGCTTTTCTGTTTCTAGGGCTGCTAGAATACTTGTGCTTCGTAGGATTGGAGTTTAAGCTTACTCATTCCATGTCCTGTTTCAGTTATTTTAAGTTTTGTGGATTTTTTTTTTTCTGTGTGAGTTTGCATGTTTATCAGTTCTGTTTATCAGTGTTGCTCTCATCAGATGCTTAGAATCATGAGTCAGATAGCAAAACTATGAGGTTTCATAGATAAACAGTAGACCTATAATCGAAGCTGGGGCTGAAAGGATATTGGTGGGTCTTGTGATTCCTCCTCCACCACAGGCATGATCAACTACAATTTAAGTGCTCCTGATTGTTTATTTACAGAAGCTTTAGAATATCTGTAACTGAAGCTTGGAAGAACAGGTTGGACAATTATTAAGTGCTTGGATACCATAAGGGTGGGTATTCTATTGCCTTTGCGTTTTAGAAGTAGGATTCATACTTTAGTGCTCTGCGTCACCATAAATGTTAAAGGAATGAAACCAAATTACCAGGAACTGTCTTGTCCACAGTAGACAATTGGGAAGAGGTGGAATGGTGGAAGGAAAACATTGATCAGAATCAGTATTGACAGGATTGCATGTGTTTGAAGCCTTGATGTCATATAGCAGGTTTCAATATACCACTGAAGAAGCTGAAGCTCAAAGAAATTGTTCATCCTTCTCAGAAAATTGTCCATTAATTGGATTCATTAAATGCCTCTTATTTGAGGCCTTCTCAGCCTGAAGGGCTTCTACACGTTTGGACCCTTTACGTTTTCTCCAATTATGTGTATGCCTCCCCCTCCCACCAAAAACCTACCATTGTAAATCAGAATACAATGTGGATGACCCCCTCTTCTTGTACAGTGTGTGTTTGTGGTACTGTGCTTTGGCTGGATAATATATGTGAGCTAACTCTTAAAGACTGAGTCCTGGTGCCGAAGCTGTGGTGCCAGCTGTCTGTCAAGGCTCCCTGTGGGGCCTAGTAAGCCTTGATGAAAAGCAGTGATTTTCAGGGAGACTGCACATGTGTCAGAGGTAGTGGGAGGGGCCTTAGGCAACTCCTATGCAGTCATAGGGTTTGTCCCAGAGGGGAGTTATTGTGGGAGTAGCTAGTGAAATGGAATAGATTTGAGATGCAGGCAATGGTGGTTCACTCCAGAAAAGCTTAAGAATTTAACGTGGACTCTCAGGTGTTCTCTGAGAGCATCTATTCATCAAACTTCTTCATACAGCTCTGTGTTGATGCATATGAAATATTACTTATCCTTTTCTTCTCAACCTTGGTTCTCTATCTGTTTGTTGTTGCAGTAATATGCTTCTGCAGCTCACTGCAGCTGTACTGTGAACTGTCATTTGTTCTGTCTCCTTTCTGCTCTTCCTCTGCCACCTGACTTTCTCTGCAAGGCACTGACAAGTTCTGCTGCAAAGCAAGGCAAATGAGTACAGCTCACCTTTTCTGACCCAGGTGTAGAAATTCTTGCATGCTGAGGTGTTTTTTTTCCAGGCACAGCTTGCTGGGCAATCCTTCAGATGAGTCATAATACATAGGTCTAATTTAATCTGCAGGGGTTTTTTGTTTGTCAGAACCATTGGGTCACAAGCTCCACTTGTCTGCTTGTTTCTGACGTAGGATTTAATGTTTCATTTTTTAGGACACTTTTGCAGGTCTTGGACTCCTGAAGGATGGACTGTGGGACCCAAATGAGCATATTTGTGGGTTTTGGTACTTTGAGTTTTGGCTCTTTTCTTTCAGAAGTACCTTGCATTTTCCTGAAAACAGTTAACACAAGCCTGAAGATCTTCTGTTCTGCATCTCCTAAAGTGAAAGCAGGTGCAGAAATATCTAGTGTCACTGCACTGACTTTATCTGCTTTATCATTGTCCTGGTAGTTTAGAAACCATTCAGCTATCCGGCTTCTGTTGTAATGGAAAAACTACATGCTCTTTTTGTTCTCTGCTCTTGAAATCCCTAGCTATTACAATAAAATTTCAGTTCACCTGTAGTTTTTCTTTCTGATGCCTTAAGTCATCCTAAACTTTCTTTAATCTGACCTGCATGACTCCCAGTTTCTTGGTTTGTCAGGGGTAACTCTGTCTTGTGTGACTCTGAGGGGAGCTGACCCTGGCCAGTAACTCATCACCCGCCAGCTGATGGCTAAGGCCCACCCAGTGGGATGAGGGAGAGAATCAGAAGAGCAAAAGCAAGAAAAACTCTTGAGTCAAGATCAAGGCATGTTCCTTTAAATGAAGGATGGGATGTGGGTGGGGAAGACAACAAGTGATTAAACAGGTGATAACTCACCACCTTCCACAAGAGGTGGGATGCTCAGCCAGTCTCTGAGCAATGACTGCTTCAGAAAATACTACCCCCCAGTTATTTGCCAAGTGTGATGCTATGTGGTGTGGAATATCCCTTGATCAATTTGGGTCAGCTGTGACACCTCCCAGTCTTTTGCCTACCTTTACCATACTTGCTGGCAGGGAAGGGAAGAATGAGTGAGAAACAGAGAAGGCCTTGTTGCTGTGCAAGCACTGTTCAGCAATAGCTAAAATACAGGTGTGTTACCAACCCTATTTTGGTCACAAATGCAAAACACAGCACTATATGAGCTACTGTGAAGAAAATCAATTCCATACCCACCAGACCATGTATACTCTTCTGTGATAGTAGTCTCTGCAAAGAATTAAACTGTTTTAATTGCCTCCTATTTTATTTTATAGCCTACTAACAGCTACTTTTGAAGTTCTCTTTAAATTTGTATCATGTAACAACATGTTAGTTCTTCCTCAGATTATTGAAGTAGAAATATTAATTATGTGTATATGATAGGTTAATTATCTTAATTATGGCTTCCTTGGGTATTATAGTTGTTTCAAATGTGGATATATTAGAGATAAACCTGACAATTTTGGGAACAAAAAAAGTTTGGTTTTCTTTTTTTTTGCTCAAGGTCATTCTGACAATGCTAGATTACTTCAATTTTAAGGCTTCTATACTTAGAAACAAAACAAAATTAAACAAAATTTTTTTTTAAGCTGTTCTACAGGGCAAAAGCGTTTAAAAAAATTCAGTATCTGAGCTACTCACTTCGACTTAATCAATTCCATTTATTCTGCTTGTAATGCCTATAATTTTGAGATGTGGCTGCAGGATATTTTGCTCAACTTAAGTAACTATCTCCTAGTCTCAAGTCTGACAAGGAGGCTGTGACCCTGAGGAAGCCAGGAACCTTCAGACTTGGTTCCTGATCAGTGTTTCGCCCCATCTTGGAAGGCTGGATGACAGCTGTCTCTCCTAGGAACAGACACTTTCCTAGCTTTTGGGGGACGCCTTGGTTCTCAGCTGCCCTTTTTCTGCAGTAGAGTGCACGGGCCCTACTTTGTGGCTCAGCCCTTTTACAGTGCTTATGGGATTGTGGGAGGTATTGGTTTCAGTTCCTGTGTTACCAAGCAGATCACATCGCATCCAGGTAGTTTAATTTGGGTAGTGAATTAAAAATTCTTAAGTGGATGGAGTTAGATTGTGTACACGGATATGGGCAGTATCAAGGCAACCCAGATGACATGAAGATTGATTTTCCTAAAAGAAAGAGGGTAACAGTACAAGGTCGTGAAGCCTAATGCTTAGGACATACTCTCTGGTTGACTGGTAAGTGGCAAAAAGGATGTCAGAGCCCTTGGAGCCTGCCACCAGTGGGAGATGCTCTGGAGTTGGAAAGCAGATAGCCAGACCTCTTGTGATGGAAAGAGCAACTTGCCTGGGGGAGGGATCCAGAAACCCACTAGAGTGACCAGAATCAAACCTGCAAAATGGGAGAAGTCTCTTAGGAGAGACCTGTCTATAAATCTGATTTCTGTTGTGTTTTGCATACGCATTTCATTTTTTCCTGCTTAAAAAGTTAATTTAGGTTCTAGTGAAATTTGTCTTTTTGAGTTGAAAAGTCTCTTAAATTTCTGCAGAGCTTGCTACTCAAGAGATGTCTAGACAGATGCAGCTAGAGAGGCCATCTTGCCAGGTGAGACCTGTTACAGGTGGCAGCAGACAATGTGCAGACAGGCTGCTTAGCAGCCCCAGCTAGCCTGGGGTGCATAGATGCTGACTTCTTGAGAAGCTGCTGGCAAGGAATGGTGCATTGTGAGGGCTTTCCGTTCTGCTATGGTACAGGAGAGTAGAACCAGTCTTTATTCCAAATTAGAAGCTAGGCACTATTAGCATATGAACAAACTAGAGGCTTTTGCTTAATTCTTGGACTGGAGGCTTTAGCCAGTAAGCAATACCATCATAGGTGTCCTAGCTTCTGTTGTCTGTCGGTCCAGGTGGCTAGCACCACTCACAGAGCCAAGGTCAGGATTTTTGCTGCCTTCTCAAAACACCGGCTGTGTGCATTGAGACTGAGAAAGTTGGGTTCGTACGGATCTTTATCTGACTGGCTTTTGGTCAGTGGTGTTGGCTGTGTCATTGATCACATCACTCGTGAGGGTTCCCTGGTGACTAGAAGACCTGAGTTCAGACTCCAGCCTGTCTCTAGTAGAGGTGTAAATATCATCTCCCTTTCATTAACATGTGGTGGCATTGAACTATTGAGGGTAAATACAGAGGAAGTGTGATTGCAGAAGAACTTTTCCCGTAAGAAACCAGGCTGTGGTATATTTTTCTTCCCATACCACATAGGATGGGTACAATACCAGCCTGGTACAGATTCAAAACCAGATCTGCTACTTCACTTGCAGTTCAAAAGAAAAATGGAAATACTAGAAGTGGATGTAGTGGAATGATCAAGTCATTTCAGGAGTAATGCTGTGGGAGATACTGTAAGGATAGGCTTGTTGCTTGTTCTTGCTCTTTTCCTCTACAGCTTTGTAAAGCATTAATCTAAGTGCAAGTTGTACCTTACAGTGATCCAGGTTTAACTAATGTAGTAGCTTGTCTCTCAGTGGCCAATACCAGTTGTGCAGGAGGTTATGTCCTTGGGAGATCCTTGTTTTTATGACCCATTTGCTGATTGCTTTGCAACAGGCTAAGTGAGGATTTTTGCAGTATTACCATGGTTGGAGACAAATTCCCTCCAGTTACAAGTAAGAGTGGTGTCAGCCCAGATCTGGCCTGTTATTTAAAGCCGGATAGTCAACTGCTTTATATTTTTCATAAATATTACAAAGCTGCTTGTCACATTCATATCCTGCAGCAAGGTTGTAATTGTATATTGTATAAAAAACACACTCTAAACTCATTACTTTTAATTTTGCTAAATGCACATAGCATTTGCATTGCTTGATAATTTTCCAAGTGGTAGAACTCAAACCTGGTCTGTAGATGGTTAAGTTATGTCTCTCGCTAGTACGTGGAGACAAAGCAGAGTGTTTAGTGTTTTAGATAAAGGCACTTTAGAATTTCATGTTGTAAATGCCTATATTGAGTCACTTGTTTTCCAGTTTTGGATGTGATTTATTTCCCTGCTGGTCTTAATACCAGTAATATATTTGAGGCAAACTCAGTCTAAACAGTTCAGCCACTTAAAGAGAGAGTGATTCTGTCATACTGCAGCTCTATAATCACCCTCTAGAAAGATTAAAGGACATAAAAGAGCAGGCAAGCTGTTTTCCCCTTTTCCACACAGCTAGTGTTACAGTGAGAATTCATATTGGCTCTATTCATCTGGGGGCACGAGACCTAAAAATGAGAATCATTGTAATAATTCTTTGGTCATTACTAGCTCTTCTGAATTATGCTAGGAATGAGATTGTTAGGCTGTGTATGTAGTTGATAGTGTTTCCATGCTGACTTTGTTCTAAGACTCTGACGTCCAGATGGAAATCCCAGCCCTATCCCGGACAAGGCAAGTCTGTGACTGCACATACTGCAGTAGGTTGAAGCAGCCTCTTCAGTGGTCTGGGGAAAGGCCAGATGCTGTACAGTCTTGTCTAAATCAGCACAGTTTCTGACTTAGTGGAGTTAGTGTGCATTTCCCCCAACTCATCTCCAGTGTGGTGTCTGCCTGTCTGTCATGCTCTCTTAAGGAGAAAAACCTGAAAGGCGGTACTTCCTTTTTTCTTGAGAGAGGGTGAGGCTTGTTCTGACTACAGGTACTCAGAAATGTTGTCAAAGACAGCAGAAAATATAGACTGATTAAAACTATTACACTGCATGGTCCCTTGCTGTTTTGGAGGCACGTTTGGTTGCTTGTCACCTTGCTAGGTGAACTGCTGAGATTTTCAGCCTCTTGTTTTTCATCTCATTCCCTTTTGAGGTTTAGCTAAGAACCTGACAAATTTTGATGCCTGTCCCACTTCTGTTCTTGTGTTTATTGCCACGTGCTGGTGGTCTCTGTGATTTGCCATCTGCCTTATATGTGTGGAAGTAGTATCTTGAGAACCAGCTCAAGTAACTCTCTCTCCTAGCTGCCCTCACAAGTCCCAATCTTCAGAAGGGGAAGCTTCTGTTCTCCCCTTCCTCCTGCTCCCCTTTGAAGGAGTTCTCTTTGAATGTTTGGGCGAATATTACCTGACCTTAGCAAGTAATAATGGAAGAATGAATAAAATCAAATTCTGTTCTGCTGACACTAAGTTTGGAGAGAACAGAGGAGATAATCTGTTTCTAAAGAGAGGTACCAGAGTATGATTTTCCTCAGGCTGGTGTGAAGAACTTCCTTAACTTTTTGTTTTGAATGAATCTTCTGTCAATACTCCTTTAATAGTCTGGTAGTCTATTGATCCTATGCACTTCCTGCTCTGACATGCTGGAAAAGGATTTATTACTCAGATTGTCTTGATCACACTGTTCTTTGAATCTTTACCTCAGCCTTTGTTATGTTGTGTTGGCATTTTGGGAACCAGAGTGGTTTTTTTTGTCATCTGCATTCTGCATCTGTATCTTCCTCTGCTCTGTGTTGTCTTTTTCTTGCCTTGTTTCTAAAGCCTTTTTTGTCACAAGAGAATAAACTTGGTCCAGGCTTCCAGCCTGGTGACCTTAAACAACCTTCGTATATCTTACAAATATTTAACCCATTTAGTTGTCAAGACTTGATGGGAGAGACTAAGAATAGGTCTAACACGCCCACGCTGCTGTCAGTCACGGGACTGGATGTGTGGCAGACATCCTGCAGGTAGCATTAAATTGCTTAAACTGCATTCTGGAAGATGTTTGAGCTAAGCTCAGTAGAAGCTGCCAGAGCTGCCTAAGAGGCTGAGGGAATAAATCAAGCAGTTAACATGCAATGGTGCTATGTGTCTGCTTTTTTGTTGTTTGGGTTGAACCACGGTGGGGTGTTTTTTTTGAGATGGTTTGGTTTAGGTACTAGTAGCTGCCTGAGGAAAGTTCTCCACACACATGGGTACATGATCTGTACAGTCACTGTCTCATATTTGGAAAAGTCTTCATGGGGGTGGAGGGGTTTGTCTCCAGCACTGTCTTTTTGTTGTTTCTTTCCTGTTTCCTCCTTTGTCAGGAAGAATCAAAGGTTGACTTAGCTTTTCAGACAGTTTTGCAGCATGCCTTCTGTGGAAAACTACTGCAAAAGATGGCCATGGACAATCTTGGTTGCCTAATAAGGGTGTGGAAGGAATTACTGGTGGTAGCCCATGTGCAGGAGGAAGGGGTGACTTGGAGGAAACAGGAAGAGCATGGCTGGTGTGGCACTGGAGAATCTGAGCAAGGAAACTGCCTTGTATCTATTGTGTTGGGAAGGAAAAAGTTAATATATTCATTTAGGTGCAGATGGGACTGACAATATGTCCAAACTTTTTTTTTTTTTGCTCACATGAAAACTTCTCTACCTTATGCATAAGATGCTCAGACCATGGAGGATGTACAGTTCTTCCTCCTATAAGCTGTGGCTGTGCAACAGTAAGTGTGAGCTGTGTCAGTAGCAAACATGGTCTTTCTTAATCCTTTGCAGACCTATTGTGTGAGTTCAGGGTTTAAATACCCATCTAGAGTGGCTGAGGACAGGTAAGCACAGGTGGAAGCCATAAAGAATAAGCAAAGCTTGCCTGTGTTCCCATGCTAGGCCTCACCATTTCTGGTTTCTGTTATGAACTAGGGAGAGGCAGGTCATTAAACATGTATGTGGTGGAAGCAGGACTGCAGGGTAAAGAAGGGCATGCAGGTATTGCACTTGCTCTTGCTAGGTTTCCCTGTCCTTTCTCCCCTCCTGCAGACCTGGGAAGGAGGTGGCTAATGCTTGGCACCTGCTCAGCAGTGACAGACATGGCTAATGTTTGTAAGCTGTCACAAGAACGGGCTCAGAGTTGAAAGTGTCCCTCTTAAATTGTGTGTATTGTGGACAGAGATACTGGAATGCAGTAGTGGACCACTAAGTAGGTTTATCCCTGGAAGAAGAGGGAATGGGATGCATGCATCCCTTTCATGCAAATGAAAGGGAAAAAAACCCAGCTTTATTGATAAACACAGTTTATTGATAGGATGTAACAGCATGAATTGCATAGCTGTCTGCAGTATAAATCTGTAAACTCCAGACAGATCATCTCCCTGTTCCAAGTGTTCAGTACCGGTATACAGGGGTCCTGGGAAGAGACTGGCAGTCAGAGACCAGTTCAAGTGTTGGGTGTTTTTCCATCTGGAGCCAAGTGGCTTCTTGTTCATGACACATTTGCATTCTGGCTTTCTTGAAAGAGAATGAAGAACTGAAAAGACATAAAATACCCTTTGTTATTAAATATGTATAGATATAACATATATCATGCCTTAGTAACATGTCATTGCAAGCAGCAAACTGATTCTGGTTTTTCTTTCCATAGAGAAGTTGATTAAAGTTTTAGACAGTCAGAATCTAGGTCCTAGTGAAGCACCTTTCAACCAAAGCATATTTTGATCTTCCATTTCATTTTCAGTGGGCTTTTTCTTGACCCCTGTCTTAGACATACATTCAGGCAGTTAGTCCTCTCCATCATGGAGGTGGCAACTGGATATAGCTGGTAATCAAGCTGTCATTTTAAAACCTGCAATCTACAGAGGAAAGAAATGTGGTTGTCTCCGGAAGTGGAGGTAGGGGGAAGGTCAAGGGAAACTGGCCTTCAGGAGAGAAAGGTGGCGACCTTTATCTGCAATATAAAGTGTAACATATGCTATTCCAGTCATGGGTTATAGTTAGAACAAAGCAGGCTGCTTTACTTAACAGTTAGGAATGTCTAATGAAGACCTAGTAGCTTAAATTATATAAATGAGTCTTCACTCTTCACACAATTAAGTTTTCCGTGTTATTGGCAAACATTATACTTGGAGTAGAGTAACATGAGCTTACATTTCCTCGAACTGATTATATTTAGATTTTTGTCAGGCCTTGGTAGAGTGTGTGGGAGAATTCTACCTGTTAGGTTTTTATCTTAAATCTTGTGGCTAGTGACAGACTGCCTCTTGCTGTTACAACAGCAGCTCCACCTCTTTCCAACATTAATTAGGACAGGTTACATACAATTTAAGTAAACTGGTCCTGGGGCTATTTTTGGGGATGACCACAAAGATACAGGACATGGAGGGGAGAGGGAGGGAAGATAAGATTCATTGTTAACAGGTTTCTTAGGTTCTCTTCTAATTTTTTTAAAGTGTGTTTTCCTTCAGGGTAGGAGAAGATGTTAATAGTGAACCACTGGTAATGCCACAAAGGTGTGGTGCCCCAGCATTACAGGAAGGATGGTTAGGGACGCCGGAAAAAGGGGTGACCTTTGGATTGCTATTGTTAAACATGGTACAACTCAGCTGAGTCATGTTGACTGCATGCTTGTTTCTATCCCATCACAGCACAAAGCAAGATTATATTAGCTTAACATGTTGTTATAAATCAGCTGGAAGCAAGTGCAGGTTACCCTGCAATTGGCAGTTGACTGGTTAATACATCTTAGGAGATAATTGGTAGCTAGCTAACATGTGGTGACTTGACTGTTAGCAGTCATCTCTCCTTAGCCTCAGCTCCTTACAGGACCACCTCGCAACACTTATCCCTTGCGACCCTAACTGCCAACATAGGGGGTTAAAGATTGGTAGCTTTGAAAGGCAAGCTTTATGTGTTCAAACACCGGGCTCTTAAAGGTGCTAGGCATGGAGCTAGCTGTTTCTTTCAGAAGTCCTTGGAGCTGTTTGTGTAGATAAATACAAATGTGTACTTAAATGCTTACCGGGTGAAGGCTTTTGGATTTGGTGGAAATATAACCCTGAATGACTTTAGCCACAGGTTGCTCTCAGTATAAGGATCCTGGATTACTTAAGGTACAAGCAGCAGTCTCCTACCTGGTCATGTCTGGGATTTAATTTTTCTCCATCAGTGTTGAACTTTCAGGGAGAATACTTGAAGCGTGTTATACCACCAGCATAATGGAGATCCCTGTCCCTGCACTGGAAAGAGCAGTGTCCCCTTGGATTTGATTCAGTTGTTATCATGTTGGCTTCTAACACTGTCTGAGACACCTTGGGTTATCTGAGATGTCCTCTTGGGTCTCGCATGTAGGACTTAAGCAGACCTCACCCTTCCTGAGTAGCAGTTGAAGCCCGTGCATGATACGGATGTCAGCATAGGCATAGAGCTGCCTGCTGTTGGCTGCTTTGTCTTGAAGAAAGAGGCAGAAGAGCCAGTACAGCAGCAGCTGACTGCTAGGCTAAGGGGGCAAGGGGGGGAGTTGATACTTATGAGTGTCAGCTACTAGTAGTTTTACCATGAGCGTGTCAATGTTTGAAGTATGGCTAATAGTAAGAGAGTTTCTCCCTTCCTCTGCTGCTGGAGATGTTGGAAATGTCAGTTTTCCTTTTCAAACGGATTAACACTCATTCTGGTCTTGCTGGTGGCAGAGACAACTTGAGTTAAGATATTTTTGAAAAGTTGTCTTTTTTTTTTTTTATTGAAGACTTCCCGTTGAAGACTTTTCTTTCTCCAAAACCCATATCTTGCTTACTCCTGTGGGAATGTCTTGTATGGCTGAACATCTTGAATACAAGTTCCTCATCTCCAGCATAAGATTCAGGGTTGCCAAGCACTTCCCAAGGATTTAGGCTGGGGGAGTTCTTGCGTGTTTGTGTTTGCAGTAGATGAACACTAGCCTGTGCAAAGTCAACTGCCAAACCCTTGTAGAGTCACCATCATTGCAAAGTGTTTGTTTTGTGGACTATGTCAGTGTGAATGAGTCTTACTGACTTCCTGAATTAAAAATTATGCAACCTTCTAGATTTTTGCATTCTGCTAGTGTTAACACCTGTGTTAATAAGCTTTGGTTCAAGCACAGAGGGCATTTGCATGCCTTCAAGTTCTAACAATATCGGCTCTCTTTACTAAGCATCATTCAGTGTGGAGGGAAAGGGATTTCCTGTTTATATTAGCAACTAAGTCATGCAGTCATGAATGCTCCTGGCTAGAACATATCTTGCAATGTATGTTCTTACAAAGCATTTCTTCTAGAATGGGTGCAAGACCAGTTTTTAATGAATATTATGCACTGCTAGAACATATCTTGCAATGTATGTTCTTACAAAGCATTTCTTCTAGAACGGGTGCAAGACCAGTTTTTAATGAATATTATGCACTGACCCTGACAAATCCTTTATGTTCGCCTCAAGACTATCTCAGTGTGTAAAAGCTTTTAAGAGAGAGCTCCACAGATATTCCTGTTGATCAGCAGACTGTGAGGCCATGTGATGGCCTGAGCTCACCCTGCAGAGAAATTGATTTGTTGTGTGTCATCCTACAGGGAAGCCAGCCTTTTAGAGAGGCAGCCTACAGATGAAGGGTAAAAAGTCACCCTTTGTGCATATTTTCCTCTCCTGAAAAGCACTGTAGTTAGTCTGGCAAAGCTCAGAGCACTCTTGTCTGTGGCCCAGGAAAGAAAACTGCTGGATGAGCTGAGATGGGTTTATATGGAGTGATTTCTTCCTGTCCTGTGGCTTCAAGCTACCAGCTGTGTGCTGAAAGATAGTTTATATAATTAGAAACCATACGGTCAGTTTTCTTTAAACATCACATATCCAGTTCTGTTCCCTTCCAAATGTAGTTCTTTTTCTCTGCTTCCTCTGCTCACTCCACTCAAGTCCAGAGAGTTTGGGGGAAAAAAGGACTAGTCAAGAGGAAACTGACTACTGAAGGATGAACTACCATCCAGGAGGACCAGTAAAACATTCTCCTCCTCCTAATCTCCTGAAACCAGTCAAGGAGTGTTTTCCCCCTACCATTGAAGACTTCTGTCTTTCAGAATATGAGTAATGCCAGGCAAAAGAGCTCTTAAAGTGTCATAAACAAAATGATTGCATCAGGTGAATGTAAAAGTATCGCTGTTTCCAGGAAAAATGCATGGCTTGCTGTGTAGTTTGTGGCTGTTTTTCCACTGGGTGGCTTGGTGTTTGCAACACTGCAGCTGTTTCTAATTCCAGCCAAGTCTCAGAGTAACAGCCCAAGCAGATTTTGATTGTCCAGCTCTTGTCTTCCATGTTCTTTTTAAAATAGACCATGAGCTCTGTCTTGTGTAGCTTTTACTCTCCTCTTCTAAGAATAGCTTTCTGTTGCTTTCATTCTCTTGACAACTCTCTTTGTATGTTTTCTAGGTGTAGTTCATCAGTAGCAGTAGAATTGTACATGATGCTCCAGAGGCAGTCTGTGTTGCTGTGCATGGCGTACTACTGTCTCATAGTAGCTCATCTGCAGTACTGGCTGGAGCTGTATTTTCCTTTTCAATGGCTGAATCACAATTTTGGCTCCAAGCCATTTCTGGGTTGCCTACAGCATGGTCAAGTATTTCCCCTTTTTCAGTGGATGATCTTTGAGAACTTAAGGGTTGTTATTTAGTCTACAAGTGTTTGATCGTCTGCTTAACCCTGTTGTATACTATTGTATTTGTTGCTTGATTTACTTCTGAATTAAATCCTGATTTGTTTCCACATACCTAGGACCCACTTCAGTCTTGCTGTACCCTCACGTTAGTCTGACAGCTTTCAGATATGACTTTTTTTTCTCCTCTGTCCTTACTTGTAGTAACTATTTTGATGGGGTCATACAGTTAGGTGTATCACCTCTTTAAGGTCTTTAGGATGTAAGTTTACAAGCAGGTGACTGAGGGCTGTGCCTCCAGAAAGGATGGAGGGTTCCGTGTCTCTCATGTTGTGTATACCGTCTTTGCTTGCTGTCAATGGAGGACATGGGTTAATGACTGCAGCAGCAACAGGCCCTTCAGCAGGCCCTTCAGCAGACCCTTGACTATCCACTAAGTCCAGCTCTGCTCCTCTGTCAACCTGGAGCAGAGAAGTGAGGAATGACTTGTGCCCATTTGGCTCAGACCTGTTGTCCCTGCATCCCTTGCAAATGTCAGAGGACTATTTCACCAAGGTCTCCAGCCTTACCTAGATGGTCTTGGAAATGATCTTGCTGACTTGTCACTGCACAGGTGCAACACAAGAGCTGGCTTATCCCTGCCAAAACTTCTCCACTTGTAGTTGCTGTGCCCTGGATTGTGCTGGCCTGGCTCCCTGAGCACATGCTGCCTGGCAGTGTCTGTGCATAGCAGAGATGATTTGGGAGAGACAGAGGCTCTTCTGCTTGAGAGCCTCATCTCTCCACGATAAGGGAGGTACCCAGACTGTAGTATGCAGACACAGCCTGAGAAACTCAGCCGTCACCAGCACTGTTTGATTCCATCTCCCCACCCAAAAGCTTTGTAAGCCTGGCTCCCTGTACCAGTCTTCTCTTTTTTTAGCAACCCAGACCAGGGTCCGTCCCACCCAGTCTCAGCAAGCAGGAAGGGTGGAACATCCTGAGAACACTGCCTGTCTGCAGGGAGATCATCCGTATGCTCAGCACAAAGATGTTGCTGTGTTGTTATTGCAGACCTATTATAGCTGAGCATTCCATATGTATGTGTCCTTCTGGTTTAGTGAAAATGTTGTAGTAAATATGTGAAAATGTTAGTAAACATGTGAAAGTATTGGCACCAGGGTGGTGGTGATCCTCTTATATTTAAAAGAAGGAAAAATCCTTAAAAATCCTTAAAATGCTGCGTTCCAGCTAGTAAAAATCTTGAAGCACTCTGACTCAATGTTTGCAGTGGAAGGTTATAGAAAGATTGTCTCCCACCATTATGTCCACTATCTGTCAATAATATTGAGTGTTACAGGGTACTTTAAGCATGGTCTGTTCCTTGCTCTGTTTCTTGTAGGGGACGAAGCTCCAGGCATACTAGAGAAGTCATCTGTCATTGCTGTTAGTCTTTGCTGGACTGGAACAACGGGTGCAGAAGGGAATTTGGATCAGTCTGCAAGAATAAGCTCTCTCTGAGTACTGGAGTTGGGAGGCGCAGGCAGTTGGGTACAGCCAGGGGCAACACTGCGTTCTTGCTAGTACGCTTCTGCGCAGCATGTCCCTCATGTGCTGGTAGCTACTTACATGGTGTTTTTGCTCTGTATTCCCTGAATTTGGTATCTCTGTAGCATGACTGTGACATGCATCTCAGTATGTCAGGAAGATTTCGGCATCCATGAGACTGCAGGGTCCTCTGGGCTAGTATTGAAGAGCTGATCCTTTTTGCTGTCCAGCAGTTGGAATATTGATATTCCTTTATTTGTTGCCGTAGCTTTCTGGAGGCTTAAAGTGGGCATGAGAATGACACAAATTTCATAATGGTTTTTCTTTCCCTCTACTTAGCTGAGTTTAGATCCTTGTCATTCATGGCAGCCTCAGCCTTCACGAACAAATGTTCCAAGGTCTAATTTGGAGTATTTTCGATTCTCATTTTACAGTTCTTCACCACCACCTTCCCTTTCCTGATTTAGAAACGAGAGCTGTGCTCAAGATCACATCCACTTCCATTTCCGTGGGTCTCTTTCTTCATACAGACTAATGATAACCTGGAAATATTTGGTCCTGTCATGGACATGTTGTTAATTTCATCCTTCATGATAGGAATAAGGTAATTAAATTTCTCTTAATACTAGCTTTGTAGAACAATTGTGTCAAACAGAAATCACAAACAAAAATTTGCTTTACGCTTTGGAGTAATCTTTCATCCCCTAGATATGAATATAAATCCAAAGACAGATTATAAGGAGAGATATTTTTTCTTAATCTCTCTGTTCCCTCTCCCCTTTTTTACTTAGCCTTTAACAAGACTTGCAGCTTAATCACCAAGCACATGCATTATTGCCTGTACCTGAATAGCCATCCCTGAAGTAATGGGAAGAAGTGGGTATTAGCAGAACTCACTATCGGGTAATACAGTGAAGATCATTTGAGTCAGCTGTAGACCTGTGCCTGCATATCAGTTTCTATATTTGCACTAACTTCTACACAGGCAATTCATTACAACAGCAGATCATTGTTCTTTCTTCTCTGTGTTTCAAGAAGAACTGCCCAAGGAGAGGTTAAATACTATGGTGGTAGCATGTACTGTAGGGATGTATATGCCTCAATATTATTTAAGGAAGAAAATGAGAGCTGTCGTGGCAAACATGATGGGGAGGAGTCACAAGGGTTGTTGAAGCAATTCTGATGACACATTAGTATAGCAAGATCTTGTTAATGGCTTAGTCGTTAAGACAATTCTTCAGCATTCTGCAAGTCAGGGCAATTCTGGATAATGTACGTTTCTCAATTAAGAAAGAGATTGACAAGGCAGCAGGAGTTTCCAACCTGAAAATTACTTCACAGTAGTTTAATAAGGAGGAGTTTTTTTAGGATTATCCTAAGTGAGAGAGTGAGTAAATGCTGCTTGACTCAGAGCCCTAGGTGAAACTGTACAGTTTTCTTTTAAGGGCACAGGAAGAAAAACAAGATGGAAAAAAAAAAAAGTGAAGAATCACAGGCATAAAAATTACTTCTGTATCCACTAGCTTTGGATCTCTCCCCATCTGCTTGCAATATGCATGAGTTCAATTAAGTTGGTAGTACAGCAATAAAAAAGGGCAGCTGAAGACTTGAGTTTGCTTGTGCAGTAAGCTCTACTTTCAGTAATTTCCAGCTTGTACACAAGCTATTTAGACTGGTTGCTGCTAAACACAATCCTGGATATTCTGTAGCTTGTGCTGATATAGCTCTATATAGCTCTAGCTATATAGCAATATAGCTCTAGCTCTAATCCTGTTAGTGTTTTGTTACTGACAAATCAAAGCCATGTGCTAAAAGGAGGTAGTTAGCAAATGGCTTTCCAAAGGCTGAGGTTGCACTTACCTTTGCCTTTCTTACTACATTCTTCGTGCAAGGAATGAGACTGAAGACTTAGGATGTTGGGATTATTTGGGTGACACTAAAGGAACTAGAGCATTTGTTGACCAGATGGGATGGTCAGCTGTTTGTGCAGAAACTTCACTCTGTGCATGCCATATAAGAAATTTCAGTGCTTCAGATGAAGCTGCGAACCTACTCTGGGAGTCAGCTACATGTCTACCCCTTCGTGGATTTTTTTCTTTCTCTTTAATAACAGAACCAGGGTTAATTAAGTGATATGCATGCCTTGCTGCCATAGGGTGTCTCTGTTCAAACACCATAAACAAAAAGAAAAGAAGAAAGTCTAGCTTTATGTCAAGTTTCTTCCAGGTTCAGTTCCTGCAATTATTGTGCTTGAGTATTACTTTGATTCTCACGTTCAGGGGAATGTGACATCAGCAAGATGATCGTTTGAACATACCGGGTAGACCATGTGTCAAGCTAGAGCAGGCTCCAAAGCTAGACTGAAGGCTTCATGTTCCAAGCCTATTTTGACTTGAATTAAACAGATTATTAATAAAGTAAACTTGGCAGCAAATTCTTTGTTATCAAACGCAGCCCTATGACAGTTTCAGCTGCAATGGTGCTAACAAGAAAAAAAGCAGAAAAGTGGATGAAGGTGCTTGTGTATTGAAAGCTTCTCTTGTTTCTGGAGTTTCATAATGAAAGATACTCCCTCAATAAAATCAGAAAGGAAAGAGAAGGTTTAGTAGCTGTTGTTTGTGTGGGCCTGATAAAGGATGTTGATGGCTCTGGAAAAGTGACTTGATTTTGTTTTTCAGGTACTTTACTTTAACTACTAGATGAGGATTTGGAGCCACGTCTTCAGAGAAGCGCAGGCAGGTCTGTACTGGGGTAGTTCAGCACCTGCCATGGAAAGACATTGTGGTTGCGTGACCTAACTCCTAGCCTGGGCAGAGGAACCTGAGCGCTGGTCAGCGTGCGAGGCTGCAGGCATGCTGTGTTCTCAGCTGCCATTTTGTATTTAGTAAAGTTTGTCCAACTTGAGTTTATCCTGGGAAATTCCGTATCTTTAAAAGTTTCCTGCTCCTAAATATCTGGTTTAAAGAATCGTGATCTGGAACCCTAGTTTCGAGTCCTTTATTAGGAAATTTTGGGATTACTTGAATATGCAGATTTTCTCTTTGGAAGCCCACTTGTATAGAGATGAGCCAACATAAGCTTTGTGTGCCAGTTTGTGTAGTCTAGTAATTGGTGTTTGTAAAGGCAAATGAATGTGACTGAAATCCAGTGGCAGATACACTTGAGCCATGTGCATCTCGTGGGAAAGGATGCTAAAACTTAGGAACAAGCCAAGTTGTAAGGTGTGTTGGGTGCGTACTGTGCTTTTTCCTTGTACAAAAGTTTGAATATGCCTGTCCTGAATACTTTGAAAGAACTATTTTAAAATATATTCTTGCTGAATGTTTAAAATATTGCTAAAATATTGGAAGATACTTGTGTGTAGCCATGAGGAAAAGCATAAGCTAGAAATTTGGAGTTGCGTTTGTAATAGCTAACAGCAGAGCTGCGTTGCAAATTTTTTTTGTGACTTTAATTATACAGGCCTAGGCTTTTCTGTTCCAACTTGCATAGCCCATAGGCAGCCTTCCTTTCTTTCCCAAATGTGTCTGCAGTTCACAACTGTGAAAGAGTCACAGTGGCCTCTCAAATTCGTGGCTACAAAAGTGTAGCCTGAGTTTCCTTCAGCTTTTCTATTCAGAAAGGCTGCCGCGTAGCTGCCTGCCTCAAGAGCTGTATTTGGAGCACCAGATCAGTGTTGACTTTTTCTTGAAGGAAGAGTTATTGTCCCAACAAAAGAGCTAAGCAATTTGTCTGGTAAGAACTTTTGTAAATGCAAGTATCTTCTCAGGAGTTTTCTATCCTAATATTAATTTAGGATTGTTATAAATAAAGTGGGTTTTGTTTCCTTGGCAGGTGCCTTGGTAACCGGATACCTTTTGGGGAGAAAAGATGAAGAACATGATTTGCTCATCGATCACTGAAGTGATGTCATCCCAGTGTCCACATGTGAAAGAAAAAATAATTTTCTGCCTTGACTTCAGGTAAGTGCCTGTTGTATACCGTACCTCACTTGCCAAGCTTTGGGGGAGTCTAGGAAAATGACAGTGTGTGTCTGAATTTAATTTCTAAAAAGACAGTGGCAAATTTTGGACATGCGCAAGACATGAGGTGTTCTTGCATTTGTGACATCCCTTTAGGCACTCTCAGATCAGAGGAACATGGTTCCGCTTACCTGCGGGGTCACAGCCCCGTTCTGGAGTCTGATGTGTCATCAAATACAGATACCAAATGCAGATAAGGTGATCTGTAGCCTGGAATGCATGCGGCTGCAAAGCACAAGCTTCCTCTGTAACTTGAGCTGAATGCACTGTTGAGTGCTGAGAAACATGGTGCCTGTGGTTTCTTGGCAGGTGGACTAGATAATCATTGTAGGACCCTTCCAACTGAACTTTTCTGATGAGAGGGCTGCCATGGTTCCTTAAGTGACCAAAGACGCCAGTACAGCCTTCCTGTGGCTACTGATCTAGCTAGGCAAGTCAGACAACATTTTGCTCAGGAGACAGATGTGGAAAACATTGATCCAAAGCTGGCAGTTGTTCTATCACAGGATTAATAATACTTCATTATTATTATGAAGGAACGCCTGGCAGCTAAATGAACTTTTGAAGTAGTCAATGGAGGACACCTAGGGAAGATGATAACACAGCAGTCACATTATCGTGCTTCCTGAGAGTGTTTTTTAAACTTCCAGTGATTTGAGTCAGGAAATTCTTGTAACACAAAGGTGAAATCATCATATTTAAGAGCTCTATGTGGAATTTCCTTCCAGAAAAGTGATTATTCCCTTTAACTGTGCAAAATATTTGACATTTTGCATATCTTGCAGCAAAGAGTCGCATACCTTACCTGTATATATTACAGAATCTTCTTGAGCTTGTTTTAAACCTGCTGCTTTTGTTTGAAGTCCCCTAGCTATTATATGAGAAGAAAACAGTGAATACTGTTTTCCTGCTCATTTTCACTACTCCACACATTACTGTCTAGACTCCTATCCCTTCCTCCATACCTTTTTCAGGTTGCAGAATCCTAGTCTGTTCAGGCATCCCCTGCATTGAAGCTGCTTTGATCAGCTGTGCTGCTTCTTTCAGGACCTTTTGCGGTTCCTCTGTATTAGTTTTGAGATGGGCAAATAGACCAGAATTTAATGCACTATGCAGGAGTAATGTGGATTAATGTTGTGTTATAAATTTGCTCCCTTTTTGCTTTTCCATTCTCTTTACAGGGAGTTTCTAGTGTTCCTCTGTTTTTTGACTGCTCCTGAGTTGATACTTTCATAGGTGACTCTGCCTCAATCTCATTCCTGAAAAGAATATCAAACTCAACGCCTGAAACTTCATAAGTAAGGTTAGGGCTGTTTTTTTTCTGTATGTGTGTCACTTTATACTTTTTCATTCCAAAGTTCATCTGTTGTTTTATTGCATAGTATCTAAATATTATGAAATGTTTCTGCAGCATGTTGTAGTTTTTCTCTTTACTTTCATTAGTAGACAGTTATCATTGGGTGATTGTCATCTTAGTATTTCTTTTCTGGACCATTTATGAATATAGCAGAGATTCCTGTGAGAAAAATGCCATGGCTTCACAAAAAGCATTATCATTTATTTCCTGTGTTTTTTCTATCCCATACAGCCTATTTATAGAAATACCTGCTACATTTATTACTTAGTTGTTTGTGCCAATGTGGCCACTTTGTATATCATACTACACTGTCAAAGGTTCCCCATGCTTGCTTTTAATTGCATTCTAAATGCTTTTTTGGAAAGATTTGCCTCTGCCTTCTGGCAATGAAGTAGTGCTGGGTGAGAGGCTGCATACCATCATCGATAATGCAGTTTTTCCATCCTTCACCCTGGTTGAGTGCTACCTGATCTTGGTCACTTTGTTGTTGGCTTTTCCCCCAGATCCTTATACTAATACTTTGCTCCTGAGAAATATCAGGTAGGTATTTCTGGTATGCTTCTGCCTAACTTTGGGGGTTGTGGGGTTTTTGGGTTTGTTTTTCTTTTTGCAGTTTGTGCCTGAGTTTATAACCCTTTCATTTTTTTCAGCTTTTCTGAGGAAAACCCAATGGTTTTGGTTTTGTTTTTTTTTGTTTGTTTGTTTGCTTCTTTTAAATACCATTATGTTTAGCTTCAAGCTTCCTCAAGGCTTTTTTTTTTCTTCAACAACCAGGATGCATTTGCTTTGAGACTAACCTAATGTCTTGAAACAGTTTCTCTGCCTCCAGAAAACATGCAGTTCTTTAGGGTCTCTTTCAGGTTCATTGATTTTTTTTTTTTTTTTCCTAATTTTGCATGGTTTCTGTCTTTGAAATTGAGCATGGCAGTAGATGATCTTGTGGCTTTCGGGGTCTGTAGAAATGGTGAATCTGATGTTGATATACTTCAGGTACATGGCAGACATATGATAAACCAATTCTGCATACTGGTCAGGACTGACTCAAGAGCTGTTTCCCATTTTGTGAGTTTCTCAGATGCCTGTTCCTGAAACAGTTATTCACAGCATCTAGAAATCTAGTATTATCTGAGTAGTCAATGTAAAGATTTTGCATTTTACTTCAGAGTAATTAAAATAATTGGAAATAATAGTTCCCTGGGATTTCCACATTCCATTGCTTTCCTGCCACCATGTTTCCTTTATACATGCTTTGTCCATGTCCTTGTTTAAGGTAAGCAATATGGGTCTGTGCCATAATTAACTTCTTAGAGAATTCTGTGAAACACAGAAAGCATTGTTTTGACTTTCTGTCACTGTATCTTGTTCATATCAGGCTTTTTTTTTTTACTGCTTTTGTTTACTATCTGACTTTTGTCAATTTCTGTCCTATTCTTTACTAGAGGTTGTGGTGTCTACCATAGAATTCACAACAGTGCATCCTGTGTGCACCAGTCTGCTTTCTCCTGCTTCTCACTTTGAAATTCCTGTATGATCTTCTGGATGTGAAGTGCAGATCCCGTTTCCCTCTCAGTTTGGGTGGAAATCTGGTCATCCTTTGCTAGGCTAAATCTCCTCTAAAAGCTTCCCCAGTCTCTGATGAACCTGGGCCTCTCTTCCTTACCGTTGCTTTAGTCGTGCGTTGAGACTTTGCCTCCTCACCAGCTGTGTTTATGATGGGGGTCTTGGTCTTTGGCATCCTACATTCTGCTTCCAGGATCTCTCTTCTTTCTTTTATGTGGCACTCAGGTGGACCACAACCACTGCCTCCTTCCCAGTGTTTCCCAACTTGTCCAGGCTTTTTTTGAAGTTTGTCAGTGTAGCACCAGCAGGCCATCAGTACACTGCCTCTGGAATCAGGAGCCAAACCTGTTAGGTATCTAGTAACTGAACCACTGATGGCTATTGTCGGTCCCTTTTTCTCAGCTGGAGTTTCTGCCCTAGGGAGGTATTGTCAGTACAAGAAGATACACAGACACCTTGTGCAGAGAGGGGACCACTGACCAGGATTATTACATCCTTAATCAGTTGGATGCCTTCCTGCCGTGAAACTAGGGCTGGAAGAGCTTTTCAGTGCCCTAAAAAGCCTTCTCAGTTTAACATCTTTCCTTAAGCAGCAGTAGGTTTTTTGCCTGCAGTTGAGACTGTGCAGAGATTGCCATGAAGCCTCTGTGTCATGCATTCTTCTACCTATGCCACAATCAAGTCACAAGAAAGAGCTCTGTCTCTGAGGATCGTGGGCTGCCTGGAATGAATACATCTTCATACTACCTACACAAGGGTCAGGTAATCATGACACCTGATGACTTTACTCTTGGAAATTGTCACCCTCTAGCTAGGCTTCTGACTGCATTTCTCTTGCACATCTGGACTGACTCAATAGAAGTGTCCCTATATGGGATGGCAATGCAGCTTACAGTTAAAGTATTGAGAAGCAATGACGTTATGTGCATGATTAGCAACTGTATTCATTGTGTTTCGTAACAAATTATGCTGAGACATTGACTGAATCCAAATTATGAGAAGCTGAGGCTTATCTTTAGCCTACGTTTCATTCAAAAGAAACTGGCCTTCCCAGAAAGACAGCCTTCCTGTTACTTGTCTATGGACTTGATATAAGGTGGGAGGAAGAGCTCCAGCCATGTAAAATGTATGCAAATCAGTGTGTTACTAAGCTGGTGATCCCTGAGCTGTAGAGGGGTCAAATGAAGGTCATTAAGGTGGAGAAAGAAAGTCCCTAGATGTTAGAAATTTTATTGCAGCAAAGCAAAGAAAATATGTGCCACACAGGTATCTTGTTGAGATGTTCTGCCTTCTTTATTTGCCTTCTGAAACAAATCCGTATAAGGCTTTGTGGGCATATATATCTTCTAGCGAATTTGGTGGAACTGAGAGAATTTAAAATTGAAAAAGGATTCCCAAGAAAAGATGGAGAAATGCTACTACAGGTTAGTGTTTGTGCTTGTGTTAATTGACTTGCCAGCTAATTTGCTGTAACTAGCACAAGTAGAAATGCTTATCTAGACAACCTGCAAATATTTATGTCAGAAATCTTTATGACCTAGAAGAATTCTTCCAGGACAGAAATGTGTGTGTGGCTAGGTGGCCACAATTAAAATTAATGTCTAAGGAGTTAAAGAAGAATGACAAACTTGAATGTAGCTGTTGTGGGGGCAAGTTCTTGTGTGGCTAAATGACCAACTTCAGGGAAGTTAAAGGGAGTTGAGGAACATGCCACTGAATCTATATCAATTTATGTCAGCTCCTTATCTGGCCTGGGACTGAACATTGTCTCTTTAGAACATAAAATTTTTCTGCGTTGGTCCTGCCCATAATTTCTGATTTGTTTTTAATTGTACCAAAGAAGGAAACAAACACTGCATCCTTGCAAAATTTTCATGGTTCTTCTGATTCGGGGTGTTGCAGGGTGTAGCTAATACTCTGAAAAGGCTTTGGGATTCCTGGATGAAAGGTGTGATGAAAGAAGTATATTGTTATTGTTTTAGGGGAGGAATCATGCTACTGGGTAGGCCTCTGTCACTGAGACTTGCTGGACTTGTTTGTTCTGACTTGCCTATGACTCCTTTCTTTCCTAATTCGGGAGATAAAGCCTCAAGTCTATGCTGAGATGCTGCACAGTGCGTTGTGGCGTTCGGGACAGTGTATCTCCCAGAAGAAAGAGCTTCTTGCTGACCTCTCATTGGTACCCAGAGGTGAGTGCCACAGCCTTCTGACTTGCTCCTCCGTAGTCTAGCCAGCATGGCTAATTTATGTGTAGATTTATAAGGCATTTTGAGCTTTGATGGAGGGTGTGGGGAGAATGGTACTAGCTCTGAGCTTGCTTCTAATTTGAGCTGCCTTCCATGCATCAGTAATCCTTTTGATATTTCACCCTTTCTTCTCACCCAAGATGTATTTGTTTTCCAAGAATTCCCCATCTCCTCTACAGCATGGTGTGGTGACAAATCAAGGTGGCCTATGGCCACCAAAGGTTGCCGTGGGGGAGCAGATGAGAGTCATCTCATTGTGCCCTGACTCTGATCTGCTGTTTGTGCTAGTGCAGTTAGAATGTGTTGCAGTCACAACGGCTGAGCTGATAGCATGGTACAAGAGAGTGAGTGGAGTAAAGTACATAAAAGTAGCTTCTTGTGCTCTTGTTTACTTTCGTGGGCTTTGTATGTAGCCAGTGAAGTGTTAATCTGTGCAGAATCAGCTTGGAAACATACCAAATCTGGCACCAGACCATTTCACCCACCCTGCCTTGGAATGAAAATCAAACTGAAAACCCATAAAGACTGTAAACTGCTTTTTGGTGTCTCACTTCTGGAGTACATTTCAGCCAGTCAAAGCCGGGTAGAAGAGAGGCAGGCAGAGCTGTTTTCAAAGGCTGAAAAGCAGAGATTTACTGCTATATTCTGGGACTGCTGAATAACAGAATAAGGTATTTGTCTGTGATCAACGCAGCTTGAAGGGAAAAACTGAGAGGTGAAGATGATGTAGAAGTTGCAGAACCTTATCCTAAACTGATTGCATTCAGTGGCCATGTACTTAATATTTCCTTGACTCCGGGATGGCCTCTCACATGTTCATGCAGATTGTAAAGTCCTTACGTAGTGAGTAGCCCTCCTAGTTGTACTAAAGCTTATTTCAGAACATGAGAGTCTTTCTTGAGATGTTGGCTGTGGCAGTCAGCTGTAGAAACAGGTGTTATTGATCAAGGCTATTTCAGTTGTTAGCATTATAGTTATATCCCACAGACTGTTGTAGTAGTATGGGAGGCCAGCTGTATCCCAACAATTAAAGAGCTCGTAACCTCCAAAAAGTTGTATGCAAAATGGATGAGAGAGTAAGAAACAACAAACTTCTTGTGCTGATTGTGAAGGTGATCAAATAATCAGGGAAACATGTGTGAGAAGCATTTTGGCATCATATATATAGTTACTGGTAAGCTCTGAGTTAACACATCCCAAAGACTGAATGCTGTCCTTGAATCTAGATGCAAATGACAAGAACAATATCTGGAGCTGTTGACCTTGCCCAGTTGAAGTGTCCTTCTGGGAAGCAGCAAGACCTTGGTAGAATTGGATGGTTAAGGGGAGGAGCTCAATTAGTAAGTGGCAAATACATTAGTGATGCTCTATGTGACTGCAGAGGGGTGGCATGCAGCACCTACTGTTTTTGTGGGGTGTTTGAGGGTGTGGGGAGATCAAGCTGAGTCAGCATGACACATAGAAGAACACACACATTTTGTTTCCCTCAGCCGATCCCTTCAATGTTTGGAAGTCTTCCATTGTATCAGGATTACTTTGGGAGATATCAAACATAGAACGAGTGAGGCTGGTAGGTACCTGACCTCATCCAAACAAGGGTCTTGCAGTACTTAGGCAGGCACTAGCTGCTTCTGTTTCAATGCCCAAAGCAGTAGAGGTTGTCCTGTTCTCTTAGAAGTGTGTGTCCTGAGTATGCAACAAGAGCACAGGAGAAGTGTTAGATTGGTGTTATTGCTTGTGGCAAAGGTGGGACTGGAATTAGCATGCCTTGCTTTGTGGCCCTCTGCTTTTGCTACAGGACTCCTGAACTAAGCCACATGTATTTCGGTTGCTGCCATTCCCAACCACCCTGTCAAGGTAGATAGCTTCAGGGACCCAGTCTGGATTTTCAAATTGCACTTGCCAGGCTAGCAGATTAGTCTGTTCAGTTATCTACTGATAGGTCCCATTTCTAGGAACAATCTCCCACATTGCAGGGATGTGCCTGAATCCATCTTTGAATGGAAAAGCTGGTCATGGCTATAAATGTGGAGAGACCCTCATCAGCAGATGTACAACCTAAGCTCTGCCACTGGCTCTTCTGAGAGTAATAGGAATATTAGTGAGCAGGAGTATAATAATAAAAAATATAATAAATTTATTATAGGAAGACAGCAGCAGATCAGATAGAAGAGGTTGCATGTTTTCTTCTACAGGGAGTGTAGCAAAACGTCTTCAGTAAACAGCTGGCGCCAGAAAACATGGTTTAGATTCATCTAAAAGCAAATCTAGGTCAGGGTGCTACGAGGGCTTAGCACAAGAAGTCAAAAAATGTCAGTGGCAGATCTGTAAAACAGAACAGAGTAGCTGTTCCCTGCTTATCTAGTAGCTCAGTGACTAGTGCCTTTTCTTAGGGCACAGATGACAAAGTTACATTTCCTTTTCTTGTCTGGACAGACATTTTCTGATCAATTTTCTGGTATTATTCTTACTGAAGCTTTTGATAATGCACAATACCTCAACCAGAAGAGATGGATAAGCTCAATACAGTGAATAAAATCCTGTCAGGCAGAGGTGGGGGCTGAACTTTCATCACTTGCATTGTTGAATGAACATAGTAACCTTTTAGAGAATTTGGTACAGGGTGAGAGAGGAACAACAGCTTGTCACCTGTGTATTTTGCTTTTGGGTAAATGTTCCAAATTGTAAGGTAAAGAATTCATTTGGGGATGATCCAGCCTGAAATCTTACTGTTTTCTCCTTGGTTTCACAAGGAAGACCAGACAATTTTAGCTCTGTAAAATTTCAGTACAACTCTTCTTCCTAATGTGCCGATACCTATGAATGTAGCTTTATTTCTTGCTCTATATCACTTATTAAAATATCCTGTATCAAGTCTTGATTTAATATATCTCTCTCTAAACGTAACTTTACTGTGTTTAAAGTAACTTAATTCTGTACAAACATAGCTAGTTCCAAAATAGTTCATTCAGATAATTTTTTTCAGTATGGAATAACTTTTTATTGATCAAAACACATTATTTGGCTGAGAGCCAAGACGTGTAAAGTAGGAGACTTAATAGTTTGCATTTCCAGACCCAAATGAACTGTGATATGAAATTGTCAGATGCTGCGGTCTCTAGGAATTGTCTTAGGCTCCTTGGGAATGAAGCGCGTTTTTAATGAGAATAGGGATTGCTGGAGGGGAGGTATAATGTTCATCTGTAGTATTGCCAAGATAAGCAGTTTTGTACTGAACTAAAAGATCTTGGCTTTGAAACTTCTCACTAATTCACTGCAGACTGAAAGCTGCCAGACACAGACCGTGAGGACGTGGTTTTCAGAGCAGAGAGGACTCAGCCTTCGAGGTCTCCCAGTGGAGTCTGGTCTTTTGTTTGTTCTTGAGGAATGAAAGTTATCTTCATCCATGCTGGAGGATGAATGCGTTTCTGCCCCCCAAGAGTTAATTCTCAGCTTACTGGAGTTTGGGCAGTAAAAACTCAAAGCACGTGGTTTAAGGAAGCAAGAAATGTGAGGCTGTACAAAACACACAACTCTGGAAGGCATCTACACAGACAGCTGTGGTATTGGAGGTCTTCTGAGGAGAACGCCTATCTATTAAGCAGTGCCTCTTTGCCACAAGAAGAAAGAAAGAAAGATTACATCTATGGCTGAAGACGATGAGATGATCTCTGTCTCTACATTCATCAGCACTGCAGAGGATCAGCATTTCTCTGGCCAGTGTGTTGCTGGGTGGAGCAGTGTTTTCTTGGTTACTAGACTGCAGAGAAGACCATGCAGACATCCGATTCCTAAACAGGGGGATCTGCCTGCCACTGAACTATTTAACTATGGAGATGGATATCCCAAGCACAGGAATCCCTATCAGATGGTTATTCTGGTAGAGCATTAACAATCCTGCCCTCCACGGCATAATAGCAAGAAGGCTAGGAGGGTGAGGGAGCTAGTTGGAAGAGTAATGTGTGTGATTAATGACTGAATGCATTGAGTGGACATAACCTGAACAAGAACTGTCTTTCACTAAACTAGGTCTTTCACTAAATCCTAGTAGGTCTTAACAGAGGCAGACTCAAACCCAGATCTACTTGTGAGTGTGTTTTGTATTGTGAATATAGACCCTAGCATAACAGTGTCAAAGGCTGGAACTTCTGGGCGCTGCTGGAAATATGTGCTGCTCTAATATAAGCAATAGACATTTGATGTTGCCTGCACTCGAGATGTTTTTCAAAGATACGTGATAGCTGATTTTTGGGCCAAACAAGACCGCAGGACCATCTGTTCCCTGCTTTCATGCAGATTCCTGAAATGGGTGGCAAAAGATTAGGTATTTCCTAAAAAGCTAAAAACAGACTGTTTCTTTCCCAACCCTTCTGCGCAACTGGTGACAAGCATGTCTGCTGATCAAATGGACGCACAGAAAACGGGGGCTGCTGAGCTGGGTCCTGCACACAGGCATCACAGTTGAGGGATACATACTCAATTGATCACTGTGGGAGGTGATGAGACTTGGTGCTTCCACTGCACAACAGATTTTTTTCCTGTTCCAGTACTTATCTTAGCAAGATGGAAGTTGAGAGCATCCTGCTAAAGCGAGGAAACTGTTTTAGGTTTGAAGAGGTATTTCCACTTTAATTTGTATATCCTATATACAAATTAATTGCCTATATTTAGAAATATAAGTGCTATACTGTTTTCTTAAAAAAATTTAAAGTGAAATCAGTATCAGAAGTGGAGGAGGTTTTTATTCCTCATCTCCCATGTCTCCATTTCCCTCAGCACTGCAGCAGTTCCTAAGGTGTCTGTTCCCCTTGCAAGTCTGTGTGACCTGCAGAGAGCAAGTAGTTCTGAAATGTTGGAGAAGAGGGGTCTGTCACCATTGTTTGTTGATGTAGCTGGTATTTGCATAAAAAGGAAATAAGAGACAGACTGAAATGAAGGACACTGCTGCCTGTCAGAGCACGAGTCTCACAGGCAGCGAGACACTCGTTTCTCAAATGCAAGTCTGAAGCTTTTGTAGCTTAGGCATAAAGCCACATCTTGAGGAAATCTCTCTGTGTACAGTTCAAGAAAGCCAGTGGTTATGAAACAAAAGTACTGTTGCCTCAGTATTTGCAGAGTCAGCCATACGCCATCAGGGCTGTGCCGCGTGTTCTCTGTGTCAAGAGCAATGGAGGGATGTTGCTCTGATTGCTGTTCAGGTGGAAGCACACTGGGGTGGAGACAGCTGAAGCACAGGGAACCAGTCTGATCGAGACTGATGTCAGGGGCTCAGGCTGAAGAGCAAAAGCTGTCCAGTGAGGAGAGCAAAGTCAGTTGCTAAAGCAGAATCTTTAAAACATGAGAGGTGGCTAGCTAAGGAGGGGCAGAGGCATATTGCCATAGTGAGGTGTTCTGGTTAGCCAAGGGGCTTGCCCTCAAAGGCAGTAATAGGCTGCCCATGAGGTGTGCTGCAATTCCATGAGCTGGGACTGTGAAAGACTGCAACCTTTGAGATGAGGATGGGAGTGCTCCATGAGAGGCTGCAGCATGTTAAAGAAACCGAGGCAGGACAGTCCCACTCGTCTTAGGTTTTTATCTGAATCTCTGCATTTGTTAAACCCTCAGGGATAATGAAGAGCGTATACAGTGAAGGTCTAGATAGTGAGAAGTCAAGGCCTCTGTGGAACCAGTTGACTTCTAGTGTGTGTATATTATGTGCTTACTGCAACTTGCAGTTTTAAAGAAAGTAATCTTGGCAAGCCTGTGCTTTCAGACTCCTATCAACTGCCTTAGAGTCTGTTTTGAGAGCCTTGCCATCTAGGAACTGAGCCAGTCTGCTGGGGAGACAGCTAGATTTGGGGAAAACTTGGACTGTACATTGCCAGAACATAACTTTGCCCCAGTAAAGCAGGCACAAGAGAAGGAGAGGTACTAGGCTTCTCTATAGCTCAGGACTCCGAAGCAGAAGGCTTGATCCTGGTCACCCGTCCTGTGTAGTTTGGTAATGCTAAGCTGCTGCTTGTGACCAACTGCAGTTGTGGGGTTGGCTGAATCTAACCTGTTTCACTTTTTCTTTCCAGTATGTCACCTGTTTGAGTAAAAACTTGCCTGCTTCCCTTCTTAAGCAATGGACTGTGATACCTGCCAGCACTCCCACTAGCAAAAACCAAGCTTTTATGTGAGACTAAACTCTGAGTTGCTTCCAACTTCCCTGTCAACTTGCTGAGCACGCCCTCATTGTGAGCAGATCTCTCAGCTGCTTCCTTCTGTGGCTCTATTTTTTTTTTTTTTCCTCCCTGGTTTGTCTTGTTTACCATCTCTTCCTTGTAGCTTTGCTCAGCTTTCTTGCCCTCGGGGCAGAGTGTATAACCCCATTCTGCTCTCCCACCACTTCACTGTCTTTTGCTGTCCTGGATTTGTACATCATACTCTCACCTTCACTGCTTATCTACCCCCTCAGCTTATTTTCTAAGATGGAGCCTCTGCTGGTATCCTGTTCCGCTTTCTCTGCAATTTTTTTTCTTTGCCACCTTTTAGTCGGGAAACCTGCAAAGACTTACTCTCTCTGCCTGCCTTTCTGCTCCCTCTTTTCTCAGATGTTGCTCAGAAATGGCTGTCATAGGCCTGAAAAGGAGAAAATACCATTTAGTATGTCTGGTCCACAGCAGTACAAACATGGATCAGTGGGTGTAAAACAGCATGGTGACTAGCCAGCTGAGTCCCTCTTCCCCAGAGCCGACTGCTGCCGTTTGTCAGTCTAGGCACCTTTGAGAGATTATCCCACTTGTTTTTCTGATACCCTGTACTAACGCCAACCATGATGTAGAGACTCAGTGCGTGGCATGACAACAATTACTACATAGTGTGCTGTGGAATTACTGGGGATCTGAAATAATTGTGCTTAAGGCTTTGCATCATCCTACAACAAAGCTACTGAGGACATGCGCAAAAATGCAGTTTTCCTAATGCTCTCTTGCTTAATGCTGCTCAGGAGGACATAAGTGGAGAAAGGCTTATGTGCCTTTGTCCATGTGTGAGTCAAATTCCCAACCCGTTTACAGGTCTGCTGTTGGCTTTCAGCGAATCACTAGGTCTGGGTCTTGTTGCCATATCACATTTACACTTAGGTAGCTATTTCTCTTCCCTCTCACGGACTGTCTGGCAGGAGACAGGATGCGGTGTCTTACAACGTATGTGTGGGTTTGGTGCAATAAAACCCAAGCCCTGTAGGGGATCAATAATTGTTACTACTCATACAAACTAAAAATAACTCAAATCTGTATGTCTTATGGCATCTCTGGTAGGCTAGAGCATCCTTGGTGCAGAAGTTATTTCATCAGTCATGAATTATTATATTTATGTTCAGTTTAAGCACCTGCATGGGCAGTCAGCTGCAATTGAAATCTGTGTAATATTTCTTGATGGGAAATTGTCTCTACTAGCAATATCTGCACAACTCAAGACTTTTCTCAGGGGTGCATATGAGGCAACGGAGGCAAGTTAGAACACAGGAAATTCTGACTAAATATAAGGAAAAAGCTTTTGCCATGAGGGTGGTCAGAGACTGAACCAGGACTCCTGAGAAACTGGGGAATTTCTGTCCTTGGAGATACTAAAACTGTGACAGGACAGAGCCTGGAGCAACCTGCTGTAGTGGGACCTGGTTTGAGCAGAAGGTCTGACCCACAGGATCCAGAGGTCCTTCACAGCCTACCTCATTCTGTGAGGTTTGTCAGCTGAGCCAGATATGATTTGGCTTGGTATGCGCTATTGTCTTTGTAACAGAGTTAAAGTTCTCCACGTTGTTTTCTTCAATGCAGATAGTGATCCAGATGGACAGAGCGACCAAACGTATGGAGCCATGGAAGATAGCAGTCATCACTGTGTTGGTGATAGTTGGAATAGCCCTTGTCATTGGCTTGATTACATATTTTTTGTGCCATGGTAAGTGCACCATTCTTTTTTGCTGTCACAAGTCTTCAGGAATCTGTTGTTTTGCTTGCTACTGTGGTCTTGCCTGATGATTTAGGTATACAGTTCACCCCTAGTATAGAATCAGCATCAGAACTTAGTAGACTGTATTCAAGATCTGAATTGATAAGAAAACCTGCAAGAATACTTCAAATATCATTTACTTGAAGTGGAGATTTAAGTTTTGTCCATCTTCTTGTTTCTTGTCTTGCCCTGTTGCCTTCACTGGCATCCATGGTTAACCAAAGGCCAGCAGTCTTCTGTGTAAGCCGGGGTGTGGCTAGTACTCAGGCTATGCATAGTAAGCTTGGTCTTGAACAGGGTTTTTGTAGAAACTGAACCTGGCACCTCTAGCTGAGGATATTCCAGAAGAGAGAGGGCAGAGGTTTAGGCTTTTTGGAGCCCAGGAGTCAGTCCTGTTTGCCTCTCAAAGGGGCAGGGACATGCCCAGAGTGCAGCTAGAGAGGAGTGAGTGCGTCTGCTGAGATGCACATATATCAGAAGACATATATGTGGGTTGATGTGTCTCATGCTGTGCTCACCTCTGGCTGATAAGAAGGCGGTCCCCAGAGAAATGTTTTAGTAGTTGTAATTTAGAGCTACTTGGGATGGTACTCAAAGTAGAAATGATCCCCTAGCTGGTCCATGGAGCAACAAGATGATCCAGAGCCCCCTTTTCACAAAGTGCTGCTAAAGTTGTAATTCCCCAGCTGACAGGGTCACAGCCAGAGCCTGGGAGCCTTACTTGTGCCATGTTCTGTGGGGTGCTCTGTGTGTCTGAATTGTACTGAAGGAGATCAGTCACATTCCTTTTCTCCTCTGTAGATCAGGACCGATATTACAATGCATCTTTCCTAATCACCAATGTCAAGTATGATCCTCGATATGGAAGGCAAACCACAGAAGAGTTCAGGCACCTGAGCCAAGAGATTGAAACCATGGTAAGCTAAGAAGTTTCTCTGTTTCTGCCTGACCTATGATGAAGAGTCCTGCAATGTATTAATGGAAACAGTCAGAGGTGATTGTGCCCGTGATTGTTCCTTGTGTGGCTGGCCTTACCTTTCAAACCTTGCTGTAGTGGGTTAAAGATGCATTGCTTACTGTGCACAAGCAGATGGTAAGCATGAGTGCTGTCTCTTCCAGCAGCCTTGTGGTGAAACAGGCACCCACAGAGCAAAAGAGACAGCAAAATTGGCCAACTGCATCCTCTGATGGAAATTTAGCAGTAGCTTTTATGTAAACATGGAGATCTGAAGGCATTTATTTTCTTGTGTTTTGGAGGCTCACAAGACTTATATCTTGAGAGCATACACATATTACAGGTCTATTTTAACACACTCTTTTCCTTTAACAGATATCTACAGTATTCAAGGGGTCCTTTCTAAGTAAAAGGTACATCAGGTCCCATGTTGTTAGTCTAAGGTAAGTAAAGTGAAGGTCAGGAATAAGCAGGGATGTGATAAATATCTTTCTTCCTACCCCTTGACCATATGGAGAATGCCTGGTTGTTTATGCTTGGATTACAGCAGCAGGATGGCTAAGTCTTGGCTGGTTGTCCCTCTCCTTCAGTGCTAACAACACTGAGGGCTCAGTCACCTTCAGAGGTCAGCAAGGAAGAGAAGTTTGGCCTTATACTTCTGCAGATTGATTACCTGAACACCAGGTGTCTGTGGCTGTAATGCAGTAGCTGAATTAACTAGGTGGTCACAGCCTTCACTACTAGTTAAGGGCTTGAGAGAAGCAGAGTCAGCTTTTTATTCCACTTAAGGCTTCCTGTGTGCTCAGGCTGGTGTTTACACCTTTGCATGGTGTACAGCAGGAGGTGACTATTCTCCCTTTCTGAAGAGGTCTGAAGGAATAAATGATTCCACTGTGAGATACGTGGATACAGAGTTGAAGGAAGGAGGCAAGTGAGACATGCAGGTATAAAGGTCCTGTGTGAGAGCTTTTAAGTCTTTCCTCTCTCTGCAGTAATTATGTATCATTTTCAGTGATAGGAGCTGTTGCTTCCCTCTCCTTCACGTTGCTGTGGTTTGGAGTTGTGTTTCTATAAGGCTCAATTCTGCTGTGGAATATTTTTCCCTAGACAGCAAAAGTGCCAGACTTCCCACAAATGTCCTTCACAGCACTTCTGGGCTTTCTTGCCTTTACCTGTCTCTAGACGGAATGAGTAATTTCCTTAAGCTGTTCTACTTTGTTTTCTGATGCTGGTTTTTTCCATAAGCCTCACATACTGTATATCAACTGAAATTACAGAACTTGGGAGGTAAACTTCAGGTAACCTCTTTACGCCAGTGCATTTCTTCCAAGCTTGTTTTCACTACAGATATCTTGTTGCATAACTAGGCGCTGGACCAGCTTAGCTACAGCTCTGCTGTCTTTCCATCTAGGCTTCAGTTAGCTTTTCTTTAGACCCAGTATTTTATACTGACAGTAAGTAATCACGCCTTGCTCTGATAAATCAAACTATTGAGATTTTTGTCTCTAGATACAATGGAGCTAACTGGCCATTAAATGGACAAGTGACTTATATGGAAAGAAATGCCAAAAAACCTTCTTTTACTTCCATGTCTCTAAACTGGGTCTTTTGAATGCTTGTTAGGAATGGCCTGTTGGGTATCTGTTTAAAGGGTTTTAACTTGTTTTTTCATTCCTACTGCCATCTGTGTCTTACTGACTATGAGCGGCATGGAGGGAGTGATCCTTCCTCTCCTTCTCAGCTGTACTGCTTGTAACAGTTCCCAGAAAATTCCCTCTGATCATTGTCATAGCAAGAACCAAGCCTTTTGCTGCCTGCTGACATGTCATAATCTTCCTTTACTTGTGCACAGCTATGCTATTCTATACATCTGTGCAGGCCAGACCTGTTCTCATATAAAGAAGGCAGATGGTGCAAAGCAGAACAAAGAGGATTAGTGGGCAAAGAGAGAATGATACCATTTTGTTTTTGTTGGTTTGCAGCCCAGAACCTGGTGGAGTGCTGGCAAATGTTGTTCTGGTATTTAAATTTGCCTCGGCTGACAGTAAGGAAACAAGCTGGGGTCACGTCAACCGTGTGTTACGTGGAAGGCTGCAAACAAGCTCCACATTCTTGAATGTTGATCAGTCTACCATAAGTCTTACAGGCAAGTGCCTTAGGTTTGTGTTTTTAGCTTGGAATTTGTTCCTCATACTTTACTGTTCTTAGTGTAATGAGTTTTACTTTACTTTGCAAATATGGGCTATCCTTGTTTTCTTCTTTTGCCTTCTCAAAATTGTGTGTTAGAGCTGACAGCCTGGGAACTTGGAAAAAGTAGCATGAAAAGAACTAAAGCGTTACTGGCACTGATTTATGAGTGTGAGCTCTCCTCTGTGCATCAGAGGCTGTTTCTGTGTGACCTAACTCTCTTGAATGAGATAGTCCACTGCACACCCCTAAATCATCAAAAGAAGGCCCAACTTTGTGACCATGGGTTCACAGATGAATTTGTTAAGGCACACAGTGAATTGGACAAGAACCTGTATCACCAGGTACTGAAATGCAGAGTCCTCAAGCTATTAAAAAAACGTGAGGCTGAGATGGTTCCCTTCTCCACTCCCTGCCATTTCCTTTGCTTATTTGACAGATCGCTGTAGCAAGTGTTCGTAACAAAACCCTGAGGTTCCCTGGTTAGTAATCCTCTCCCATGAATCTGTCACTGGTTACCATCAGAATCTGGCAGAGGGGTTTTTGTAGGAAAGAAATCGGTAACGTTACAGTTTAGTTCCAGTCAATCCCAGCACTGAGGATTTGTGAAGGCTCTTTTGTCCACCTTGCCATACTGAACCTGAACAAATGCATTTAAGTGTTTATGTTGTGCACAGCTGCCAGCACATTTAGATGTTACTTGGACCTATTTGCAATCATGCTGCTTTTGTTAACTTTGAACTAAGGCAAAAAAAGATGTATCCTTTGGCCTTACACTTTCAGTGAGGAACAGAGGCTTAATTGAACTTCTCCAGCAGAGCAAATTACTCCTTTTACCATACTGTCACTCCATGCAGCAATGCAAGCCATTTAATTTGTGTTTGCTGAGTACAGGGAGGGAGGCTGTGCTAGATCACATAGCAGTATGAGATATACTCACTGTGGTGTTTGCTTTTCATTTCAGAGTTGAATAAGGAAAAGGGAGATAACCTTTTAAACAACTGTAAGTACAAATGCTTTATAGAAAAAGTTCAGGGACATGGTGCTATAGGTTCTGTGATACTACAGTGGTAGACAGTGCATGAGTCAGGGAAGACTTCAGCTCATTTTCTTGCAGTCAGGCTGGCTCTGTAGTCTTTGCAGAATCAGACATTCTGACTTGGTGGTGGGAAGCACTTGCTTTAACAGTTATGGGAAGTAGGGGCTTGTAGATGAGCTGCTCTTAGTGAGCTTTGCACAAGGACTGCAGTTGCTGTGGGCCAAGATTCTTGCTGGAATCCTTCCAAAACCACTTTCCCTCCTGCCCCCTCCTCCCTGCAGAAAGGTTTGGCAAATAGCTGTCTGTCACAGAATCACAGAATGGTAGGGGCTGGAAGGGACCTCTGGAAATCATCTAGTCTAACCCCCCTGCCAGAGCAGGATCACCTAGAGCAGGTTACACAGGAACGCGTCCAGGCAGGTTTTGAATGTCTCCAGAGATGGAGACTCCACCACCTCTGCCACCCTCAAAGTAAAGAAGTTCCTCCTCATGTTTAGATGGAACTTCCTATGCTCAAGTCTGTGCCCGTTATCTCTTGTCCCGTCACTGGGCACCACTGAAAAGAGCCTGGCCCCATCCTCCTGACACCCACCCTTTAAGTATTTATAAGCATTGATAAGAACCCCCCTCAGTCGTCTTTTTTTATAGACTGAAGAGACCCAAATCCTTCATCCTTTCTTCATAAGAGACATGTTCCAGTCCCCTAATCATCTTTGTAGCCCTTTGCTGTACCCTCTCCAGCAGTTCCCAGTCCTTCTTGAACGGGGGAGCCCAGAACTGGACACAGTACTCCAGGTGCGGCCTCACCAAGGCAGAGTAGAGGGGGAGGATGACCGCCCTCGACCTGTTGGCCACACTCTTCTTGATGCACCCCAGGATGCCATTGGCCTTCTTGGCCACGAGGGCACATTACTGCCTCATGGTCATCCTGTTGTCCACCAGGACTCCCAGGTCTCTTTCCACCGAGCTGCTCTCCAGCAGGTCAGCCCCCAACCTGTACTGGTGCATGGGGTTATTCCTCCCCAGGGGCAGCACCCTACACTTGCCCTTGTTGAATTTCATAAGGTTTCTCTCTGCCCAAATCTCCAACCTGTCCAGGTCTCTCTGTATGGCGGCACAGCTTTCTGGTGCGTCAGTCACCCTTCCCAGTTTTGTGTCATCAGCAAACTTGCTGAGGGTGCACTCTATCCCTTCATCCAGGTCATTGATGAATATATTGAACAGGACCCAGTACTGACCCCTGGGGAACACCACTTGTCACTGGCCTCCAACTAGACTCTGTGCCCCTAATCACAACCCTCTGAGCTCTGTCTTTCAACCAGTTTTCAATCCACCCCACTGTCAGATTTGAGCTAAGCCTTGCAATATACAGGGAAAGGCCAGAGGGTGGGAGAGAGAGCAGAGCACAGTGAGAGCAAGGCAGTGGCACAGCCCTGGAGAGGGGCAGGTTCTCAGTCCTTCTCCTGTTCTGTACTCCCCTCGCGGGGACTTAAAGCTCCTCTGGTAACAGGGAGACAGCATAAGTTCCCTCCCAGGGGACTACATCAGTCCCCTGCATGGTCTTAGAGCCTTTGCACATTAGCTTTCCATCTTTAAATGGACTCTGAGAATTAACTGGTTTGGATGTAACTTTTTTCAGTGGAGTAGTACATGGCTGTGCTGTTGGCACAGTGGCTATAAGTAAACTGCTGGAGGAAGAGGACACTATTTTTTTTTCTTGCTGTTGTCAAGGCTGACCTGGAAGTGACCTGACAAAATCCTTTCTTTGTTTGCTTAGTTTGTGGGTGGGTTTTTTGTTTGATTTTGTATTATTTTGCAAACTAGTCTTCAGCAATTCTGTGACGCTTAAAGCTATACTGGCTATGTTGGTCTTGCCTTTGCTATACAGGTGGGATGTTACAAATAACGGGAAGATTGCCTCCACTGAGTTCACAAGTGATGTGCAGTGTCTGTCTTGTGCATATTTTGGTGATATTAAAGCTTAGAGCTGCCCTGGTGTGGTGGCTGTTTATGTGGGGGATCCTCAGTATTTTCATACTCAATTTTTAAGAGGTCTTTTTTAAAAAAAAAAAAAAAAACAGCAAACTTCTATCTTTTTTTTTTCATACAGTACCAAGTGAGGTTTAGTCTTTAGATGTAACTTACACACTATTATTATGAAAGCTATATGAATGTAAAAGCTTATGTTAATCATCAGTGCATGTCTTTGTGTGTACCTGTATGCACAGGCATGCTAATGGCTATGTATGTTACCTTTCCCTCTGTACAACTCTGGTCAAATATCAAACACAGCAAGCTTTGTAGAGGTGGTACTTTATTATTTTTTTTTTTAATTAGGTAAACAGTTACAACTGGGGAAGATAAACAGTGTCTCAGATATACAGCCTTCAGCTCCCATGGGAGTACATGTAGGCTTGTGTGTCTGGAAACTGGCTGAATGAAAAGGTAGTAACTCTTCTACCGAACTTCTTTGTTTACTGCACATCTATCCTGAGATGCTTGTAACCATGACACTTGGTTTCCCTGCTCTTTGAGGCACTGCTTTAGGTGAAGGCTGTCTCTTGACATCCCTGCCCTGTTATGCCTGTGCCTGCAGCCATGTAGGCCTTTCCCAAAGTAACACCCCGATTTCCTTCAATCAGCTAAAGCAGAACTACCTTTTCTTTGACAGGCTGTGGAATACGAAAACAGACATTCTCCTTCGCAGGAGTGGAGAGAATAGTTGGTGGGCAGCGTTCGCAGGATGGGGAATGGCCGTGGCAGGCTAGTATTCAGTTTAATGGGGTCCATCGCTGTGGTGCGACGGTGATCAGTAATACGTGGCTGGTGACTGCAGCCCACTGCTTTAGAGGGTAAGTCATCAGGACCTGTCCGATCCTACAGGCCTTAGGATGCTTGAGTGCTCTGACCTTTCATGGCTCACTAACTTCTGTATCTGCTGAAAGATAATGAAGTATGGCTCTTCTCTGTCCTGTTAGGCAAACCTGTCCACATTGCGTTTTGATAGTTAAATGGAGACCTAAGCTCATTTTAACAAGAGCTATTGTTTTGTGTGGCTGTGACATAACCTCAAATATCTTGCAGACGAAGAGATCCTCGGAGGTGGACTGCCAGCTTTGGAATTCTGCTGAGACCTCCAAAACAGAAAAAACTCATCCGAAGAGTTATCGTTCATGAAAGATACAGCGACTTTCTCCTTGATCATGAATATGACATAGCTGTTGTGGAACTTGCCTCTGCTATTGAGTTCACGAGTGATGTGCACAGTGTCTGTCTTCCTGAAGCATCTCACATTTTCCCAGAGAACACTTCCTGTTTTGTCACAGGTTGGGGAGCTTTGAAGAATGATGGTGAGTGTCTTTTGCCTTCCCGTGCCCTGTCACACATGTATCTGAGAAGACTGCTGTTAGTTTTATGTTTTTTTTTCGTTAATTTTGGGTTCCTTAGGCTTGGTGTTTGATAGGTGTATGTGCTAATGATACATTTGTGGACTTAGTTTGCTGCTTTTTTTTCTGGCTTGGTCAGTGGATTGGAATATGGGGGAAAGACCCTACAGGTTAGCCTTACAGGAGTAAGAGCTGCTTTTTTTTTTTTTTATTGCTGCATGCATTGTGCTGGTTGAATACATTCTGTTCGCTATTCCCACTGTCCCAGTCCCTCTGGGTTTAGCTCTGACATGATTTCTTTGCCATTCAGCTTTGTCACAGATGTATCATGACAGTTTTCATCAGTTATTCTCTCTTCGGTCATAAATCAGGCTTCATTTCATCCAGTGACTTGAGTGAGCTTCTTTCAAATTAGTCCATGTCAGTGAGGTTAGCAATGATGGGACTATAAATCTGTTTGAGAGCCATTGAACTATATAGGTTGTGTTTCATGGTAGACTCTTGGGGTGTGTAGTGATTGTCCAAAGCTACAATTGCAGTTAACCAAATGGGCCTTTCCAGTGATACCAAGGACATACCAGTTCATTCAACACAGTCGAATTCAACACTGAAACATGTACAAAAATCCCTTAGCCCATTACACTAAAGAGCATCTGGTAATGATGAAAGGTGGAGAAGGGTTGTGTTTGGGCACAAGTAAAGGACTTTGGGGTGGGGGAAAAAAAACTTTCTTCTTCCTGAGACACCATCTGGGTAGCTCCCTTCATTGCCTGTAATGGCAGAAAAGCTGTAGGAAAATCTGGCTACTCCTAATCCTTGAGTGTTTTAGGTTGCATACCCCTGTCTGCAAATTCTAATGCCACTTCTTTCAGGCCGCAGTGTTAATGAGCTTCGACAAGCGGAAGTGAAAATTATAAGCACTACAACTTGTAATAGAAGACAAGTATATGGTGGAGCGATAACACCTGGAATGTTGTGTGCTGGATATCTGGAGGGGAAGGTGGATGCCTGCCAGGTAACTCTCTTCGTAGATAATAGTAAAAAGGAAATAGGTGGGGTGGGAGGTGGTGTTTCCTAGAAATAAAACATACTTTGGGGAATCTTGATTAAGTTTATGGGGTTCAGTATCTTGACAGATGTAAATGAAGATCTTCGTGGCTCATGGGCTGAAGTCTGGACTTATGTGCTTAATTATATTATTTATATATAATGCACATGTGAGAGAATACAGATGTGAGGGTGTGGAGTGGGAGTGACTGAATTATAGATGTAGGCTATCAGCCTCTTGTCTTGTCAGTAAACAGTGTGGAGGTTGAATTATAGCTGTGGTCTAGAGACAAATATGTGTCAGTCGTAACAGAACAATTTGAAGCTTGCTGTATTAGTGAGGTGAACACTGTTTACTTTGTTCCTGACTGTTGATGTTTTTCTCCTTAGGGTGACTCTGGTGGGCCACTGGTGCATGCGAACTCCAGAGGAATCTGGTATCTTGTGGGAATAGTGAGCTGGGGAGATGAATGTGGCAAGGAAAATAAACCAGGAGTGTACACGCGAGTGACTTACTATCGAAACTGGATCAACTCCAAAACGGGCATCTGAAACCCTTCTGAGGGTTAAGTTTTGTGGGCCGTGTACGGCTATTTCTCTGACACATTCTGCTCTGTGGTTACCCTCTAAACACTGACTGCCTTAGCTTGTGGTCATGTATCAGGTGCCAACAAGCTTGGAGTAGTCTAGGACTTGAAATTGGTTTGGCCTATAGCCAGACAGGAACAGACTTGATCCACATGACAGCTGTTTGTTCAGGAAGTACTCTGTGAAAAGGGACAACTGCCTTGGTCTCTATGCAATATACTGACTCTTTTTTTCTCTGTGGCCAATTGTCTTGGCCCCTACTTTCATACCCAGGCAAAGTGTTGGAGCCCAAACAATTTACCAGCATCCAAGAAGTGTTGTAACTAAAATGTGGCCTGCTCATTTGCTGTATGCTCCCAAGGCCCCATCTATCTGTAGACCAGCTACAATCCAGCCCTGACTCCAAGGCTACTGCACTTCTGAATTCTTCTTGAGCTTTTTCCTCCATCATTCCAGGGAGCTTACTCTAATGAAGAATAGAAGATGGCTTAGAGAAGTCCTGGTTCCCAATATCATGTCGGACTATTACTTAAGTGAATAAAGAATTTTTCTTTGCTGTGTTGTCCTGAAAAAGGACTCGGTGGAAAACAACAGCTTCTGTCCACGTTCTTTGAACAAGTGTATGTGCACTCCCTCATCGCTTCATATGAACAGCCCCTACCACAGCGCTTGCTGTGAGAGTGACTGCTGGACTTAAGATCAAAAACCACTTTACGTTCATACCAGTCGGTTGTCATATCAATGTATTTGGCTGAATTAATTTCCATTTTTAACTTTCCAGATTGTATTGTTCTGAATAAAAGTCCTTGGCTTTTTGTGTAGGATGGAGAACTATAACAATTTCAGTATGACCGTTGCCAAAAAAACCCCACCCCTTCAAACTGCTTATTAATGGTGTTCCCAAGTCTTTATAACTTAATATGTGCATCTTCAGCTGCATTCTGAAAAAGAAAAAGCTTTTGTATTACATTGGAAATACCTGTCATCTTCAGAGCAGGGCAGAACTTCTGACACAGTAATCTTATGTAAAGATCTCTCTTCTGTCAGAAAGTAAGAATTTCCTGTGTCTCATTGCCAGACCATGGCTAACTCATTGGTCTCAACCACACAGACTTCATGTTTTCAGGAGTCCTTATTTACATCTGCCATGTAGATCTCAAACATTTTCTGCACCACAGCAACAGAACATGCCTATTCCCAGTGAGGATACTTTCCTTGGTGTGTCTGCAGACTTTCCAACACTTTGTGTGGGTTCTGATCCAGATAACAGCAAGTGCTGTGATCTTAGTTGCTAGATAATGAACTGCTCAATTGCTGTCTTTTCCCTGTATGGTCAGAAGATAAAGAACTCAGCAAAGGAGTAACAGCCACAGTGGGAGCTGGTCCAGCCTGGCAAGCAAGCAAGAATCTTATGCCAGGCTAGAAAAGGCAAACAGCTAACTTCCAGCATGCTCATAGTTAGATCTTGGAGAAATAGGCCCTCAGTGATTACAGTCTTAGGATCAAAGTGTTATCCAAATGGAGTACAAATCAGTTGATGTAGTCAATGGCAGTTCAGGTGGTCCCCTCTAGACTATGCAACTTGCTGCAAATGCTGCCAAACAGCGCAGCCATCTGTTGAGTTAACATAAGTATTTTGATTATGCATCCTGTGATCTGGCTGCTTGCCAGTACAGAGAACTGTGCTTTTCTAGAGCTTCAGTGGAGGTACTGGAATATTTGGATGCCCAGAGAAGGTCTGCGTGAAAGACAAGGGTCTGCAGCTGTTGTGTGTTCTGTACTTGTGTATATCAGGAAACCTCGCACTTAAAAGAATTTTTCTCAGGGAACTTTTCTTCTGGAATGTTGTGAGCTTCAGAAGCAAAACTTGGTGGCTTCATTTCTGCATAGGGAGTAAAAAGTGTCCGACTAGTTCCATAGTTCTGTTGAGCCCAACAAATCTCATTTTAGTTCCTGAAGCAGAACATAGTTTTGAAGTATATTGCTTGTAGAGGAAGCTTAAAAATTATGCAGGATAAGTGTATATGATTTTTTTTTCTTGCTCATAGCAATTGTTTTACCAGGACAGTGAATAAATATTTGATCTTCATGAAGAAAAGCATCATTACAAGATGCCATGGATTTCTCATTCCCAAAGCACTTTAGGTTTGGGTTTTCAAAGGGCATAATGGTTTCCCCATCCTCCTGGATTTCATTGTAACTTGGAAGCCTAATATTTTTAGGCTTGCAAATCCCAGCTATCTCACTGGTTCCCCAAAAGAGGTAAGTAGATGTCAAAAAACCTTATTTTGCATCTGTGAGCTTTCCAGTTGTGCTTATTTTGGGGGGAAAAAAAAAATAATCAAAAAGCCTTAAGCATTTTGCTCTGTATCAAGGGCTGCAGTAAATATCATTCTCCAAAGTAAATATAATTCTCAAGGCTGAAAAAGTAAACTCGTCATTTGCTTAAGGAGCTACCAGTTCTGAGCATCCACTTGGAGAGATACAGTACCTGATCCACCTTAATGCTGAGTGCCAGCACAGCGCAGCCAGGAAAAGTGGGGCTGAAAAGGACCTGCCGTCTACATGATGTATGTTTTGGGAGCCTTTATTTTGGATTGCCTTGTGGAGTTTTCCTGATAGCAGCTGGAAAAAGTCTTCTGATCTGGCTTCTTCTGGAAGCAGTGTAGTTTACACGCTCTGAGGCCTCTTGGCGATGCAAAGCAGTATAAATGGAGACCATCAAGAAGAGCCCTTAAAAGAATGCCCCTCATCCACAGGGAATATTGGTGTTGATGGACATGATGGGTCTGAATCCCTTACTCATGGCAAAACTACACTGATGTCAGCACTGTCTGGCTTTTCCTGAGGGGAAATTTTGGATACCTGAAGAAATGTAGGCAGCCAACATGTTTTATTTGGTTTAGGTGGCCTAGCAGGTTTGTATTGCTCTTAAACTGCAGTCTCCCCTATTTATGAAGCCACAAGCTTCACCTTCTCTCAGCCATGTTTTCATAGGAATTAACGTCTTCACTCAAGGCAGAACAGGATGTATCTAACTATACATTCCTCTGTGTCATGAGTGATTGTAATTTATATGTAAAGTTAATAAAACCTGTTAAAAATTTGCCTTCTGTTTAATGTACTTGTTAATTTCCTGTGTCATAGTAAGCAACTGTAAGATGGGGACTTCTCTGTTTTAGAATGTGTTACACTGATCCTGTACCATGTGTTTATGTACTGGCTTTTATGGAGTCTTAACCATCTGATTTTATTGACTTGTTAGAGCATAACTTGAAGAAGAGCATAACCGTTAGAAGAGCAAAACGCCATCCAGACTTGGACAGAATTTACCCACCTGGCCAGAGGTTACCCAAATTTGTGTGCAGCCAAGCAGGTCCTGGGTCAGCCACTAGAGGGTGAATCGTATCGTAGAAGAGCCTTAAGCCCTTGGCTGCTGGTGGTGCTCTGTTTCAGCTCAGCAGAGAGGATGTGGAGGATGAGGCACTGTGTCCGTGTTGCGTTGAAGATGCAGAGATGCTACACGATTGTCTTGAAAAGTTTAAGGAGACTAGAGCCGTTCAGCTTTTAGCGTAGGCCTCTGCAGCATTGGGTGAGTTTCAGTCTTTTTCCCCCCATCAGAAAGTTGACATCAAATGCTCCCCTTTAAGTACGTTAAGTATACTGTGCTATGGCTGTGAGCAAGGGGCTGAGCAGGTTTTGCCTGCTTCTCTGCCACATTGCAGCCAGACCTTACCCCGGTGGAAGGATAGACTGGAAAGGCACATTGTTGGGTACTGTTGGCATCATGGGTCTATTTTCTGAGCACATCAGCTGCCTTGCAAACAAGATAGCACAGAGCAGCAGTAATTTTGAGAATCTGACAGGATGGGAGGTTTGCAGTGGCATACAGATGCTGTTTGCTTTGACCTCCCATTTTGACAACTCCTGATGATTCTTGTAGATCGAAGACACTTACCAGATTTCTTCTTGTTGCTTTCCCGGCTGGATGGGAAACTTGGTACAAATTGCACCATATTCTAAGCTAGAAGGGCAAGCTCTTGATGAATGAAACATGCTGGAGTTCATTGATCCTGGTCTATAATACCTAACAGCTGAAGGGATGGTCTTGCAATTTGAGATTACCTAAGAGGGTAAAAAGGAGTTGCAACAGCTTTATCGCAATATTAGAGGATGTGCCAGGTTGGCTATGGATGGGAAAGTGGCTGTTTTTTGGAAGAACAGTAGCCCTTTTGTCATATTCTACTGAGTCAAGTGCAATAAAGGGAGTTGTGGAGACAGACTTCTTAAAAGACATAAAATATCAAATTTGTTAAAATAATTTCTTTTTTTTATGGCTTAGAGAAACTGCTTTCTGCTCAGTTTCTGACACCACATGCTGTGCACGTGACACTTAAAGCATTTATGAGCCTTCAGTAGCTGGCAACTGTGCCATGACCCAAGGATATATTCAGTTAATGTGGTTGTATCTGGCTGGAGTAGCTATGTGGGTGGAGTTTCTGTTAAAGGGATTGAAGTGAAGAACTGAATAGAAGAATAACTCTCATGTTCTTCTGTATGTGTTGTTGAACCAGGATCCTTCTATAAAACATAGCTGTCAATATTTAAGCTTGCTTGGGGTCTTACATCCATTATTCCTGCAAAGAAAACTTTTCAAAACTCATTGGGTTAGATTAGTTCAGAAACAAATATAACAGATGGCAGTTAATCTGCTTTATTTAGGGTAAAGTTTTATTTTTAATTGCACCCATTCTTAAATGACATTTCCTTTGAAGAATGTTTTGTTTGCCATTCATTGCTGGTGGCTTTTTCTCAGGTGCAAATAAACTGTTATTTTAAAGACAGAGAAAAGGCTTTGTTACCTAAAAATGCAATCACTTTCTTTTATATAAGCTTGAATAGGTCCAAGAAATACATGGCATGTCTCTGATTCACTTGACTAGCTAGTGAAGTCCTTCCTCCTTCCAGTAAACCTGACACGTTGTGCTTGCTGTGTGATGCTTGTCCCCTCAGCTCCTGTGCTTTCCATCTTCCAGCTGTGCCACTGGGCAGTCCCTTCCTCGAGGAAGGACTTGCCGTCATCCTGTTTTAACATCAGCCAGAGCCTGTTTTAACTGCAGATCATTCTTTCTAAGTCCATACAGTCAGCTGCCTTCCCCAGACTCTTGAGATCACCTGCAGTCTGCAGCCTTTGGAGTCATGACCCAGACAGTCTGGCACTCATCTCCAGGCCAGTGGAGATGACCTGCATACCAAGGGGAGCTGTTACTGGGATCATTCCTTCCCCAGTGGACAGAGCAGATGGAGGGACTGTACTAGGAAATAATGTCTCCCATGCTAGAGGGTGGTGAGAACGAAAGAAAAAACTTTTTTACGGTGAGAGTGGTTGAACACTGAAATAGGTTGTCAGGAGAGATTATGGAGTCTCCATCCTTGGAGATATGCAAAACCCAGCTGGATGTGATTCTGAGCACCCTGGTCCAGCTGCCCTTGTTTTGAGCAGGGATTTTGGGCTAGAGCATCTCCAGAGTTCCCTTCCCACCTGTTGTGGTTTAGCCCAGCAGGCAGCGAAGCACCACACAGTTGTTAGCTCACTCCTCCCCCTGCCCAGTGGGATGGGAAAGAGAATAAAAAAAAAAAAAAGTAAAATTTGTGGGTTGAGATAAAGACAGTTTAATAGGACAGAAAAGGAAGAGCAAATATAATGATGATAAAAGAATACACAAAACAAGTGATGCACAATGCAATTGCTCACCACCTGCTGATCGATACCCAGCTGCCCCCCGAGCAGCAATTGCTACCCTCCCTGGGCTAACTCCCCCCAGTTTATACCCTGAGCCTGATGTCATATGGCATGGAATATCCCTTTGGCCAGTTGGGGTTAGCTGTCCTGGCTGTGCCTCCTCCCAGCTTTGTGTGCGCGCCCCCCCCCCCCCCCAGCCTTCTCACTGGCAGGGCAGTATGAGAAGCTGAAGAGTCCTTGACTTTGCATAAGCACTACTTAACACACTGATATTTTACCTGTTGCTATCAACCTTACTCTCATCCTAAATCCAAAATGCAGCATGATACCAGCTACTAGGAAGAAAATTAACTTTGTCCCAGCCAAAACCAGGACACCACCCCAGCTACTTTGTGATTCTGTTCTCCCAAAGTGCCTAGCACCTTCAGGGAAAGGCACGTGACCTAAGTGGCAGGTACCATCCCAGATGAGCTGACTGCCCCTCAACTGTTTCTGTGACAGGTGAACGCTCTGGTAGACAGCCTAAAGAAGACTGACACCAGGTCATCTTTATGCTTGACCCTTAGATGCAGTACCCAGCGCTGTTGTCCCCGACTTGTCTGGCCCTGTTACCATTGATTGAGTAATCAATGAAAATAGCAGGGCACTGAAGCAAAAACAATCCATTCTGTGCCACCTAGGTAGAAAGCAGGTTACCCAAGAATGAGCTCAGCCAGAAGGTCCCACAGGGAGGCAGCAAACCAAGTGGGACCCTCCTTTGGTACTGAGCAGTCCTGCCTGAAGCATGCTGCATTTTTCAGTCAGAGTGACTCAGCTCCTGAACTGTGGCTGAAAGGACAGCTAGAGTTGAAACAGCTACAGGATGGAGGTCATAGGCTTGATTTTCATTATGTCTAATTTACTCTATTGGAGCCGCGAAGGCTAATGCAGTGTATGATACAACATTGCTCACAAGAATCACATTTGGGATCTTGCGTGCTGCTGCAGAGCAAACTGGAACAAATAAGTAACTGTGGCAGAAAGCATCTCAAAGAACCAAACTCTGTTTGGCTTCCACCAGACAAGTTAGCAGCTAACAAATAATGTGCAATCAAATCCAAGGTAACCATTTTCTGGGGACACAGAGATGTAGGAAAAGTCTTGAGCGTTTTGTCTTCCACAGAGCTCTGTGTGAGTGCTCCCACTAAGTCTGATGTGTGAAATTGCTGCTGTTCTTTTGTTTCATTTTAGCTGTGCCCAAGATTTAATTTTATCTTAATGTGCCTTGATTTTTGTAGGCCTAGTCCAACTCATATAAAGGTCTCCTGCGTCTTTGGAGATGCTGTCTATTGTGACTGGGAGCAGAGGATTTGAGCAGTGGATGCAGAGAGCAGCTTGTTAGCCTGATTGCTAGGCAACTCCTGGAAGAAAATGCAGGCTGGCCTGTTTCACCGTACCAAGTAGCAGCTCTGGCTGAGCAGCTGCAGAGGACAGGTACATCTGTGCTACCTTCTTGCCTCAAATGGGGTGACGGGCTATGAATTCTTTTTTAATGACTCTAGAAATGGGGGACTTCTGTTGTCTGAGGGCGTTGTCAGTATTCTGGGCTGGCCTATCTGGCTGCAACTCAGACGGGTGTAGCAGTTTCTGTTATAAGGGCCTGGAAAGAGGGACTATTTGGAAACCAACCAGGGCAGGATCTAGCGTTCTTCTGAGCTTGAGGCCATTGCTATAGTAGCTGAGAGCCTCTGCATGTTCAGTAGCTCAAAGCTGCATGGGCATGTAATGAAATCTGGCCCCGAGTGACTTTTCAAGGCTCAAGATAAAGGACCTGGCTTCTCTCCCAGCCCTGACATTGGCTCTGAAAAATCATTCTATCCTTTTAGTGGGTTTTCTGGTTTTGTTTTTCTACTTAGCAGTTATTAAAAGCCACAGCTGGGAATTTCATGTGACAAAGGAAAGTGTGGGATAATAAACTTGTGACGGTGACCTTTTTTTATCAAAACAGTAAAGTTGCGTAGCATGCCCACAGCTAAAGTTAAAAAGTATAAAGAAATACAGCTTGTTTAGAGCTTCTCCTGAATTTTGAAAGCCAAATGCAAGACGCCTTTGTATTTTTCAGGAGGGGGAGGCCTGAAGCCATAACTTAGCTGTCATGGTGTGTTGATGAAAAAAGAGTGGACTTGTCCTAGGGAAGGATTTCATCGCAGTGCGCCAGTTTGGTCTTATCAGATGTTCACAGAATCACAGAGTGATTTAGATTGGGAGGGATGTACAGAGGGCATCTCATCAAACCCCTGCTCAAAGCAGGTCTAATTAGTTCAGGTTGTCTAAGGCCACTCTGTTTAACAGCACTTCTGTCAGTTCTGTTAAATATTACTGGCAAGAACATTCACTTCTCAGTTTAAAAGTAATGACTGACTGCTCTCTTTGGTCTAAAATTCGTGGCCTGGGTTGAGTAACTGGTAGATAATTACGTAAAACATCTTTGCTTGTAAATTCTGAAGATGTTATTGCTATGGGGCTGGCCAATGGCCTTCTCTAAAGGCGTTCTTCATCTCTACAGCCTGGGAGCCTATGTAAGTATGCAAACATAAACTAAGGTAGCCTATTATTACCATTCTTAGGCAAGCAGTCTGTCTGACTGGCTGAGCTGACTTTACAGGGTTAAACGGAGAGATGGTCATTACATCTTTTTACACTTTCATTCACAAAATCCTGTGCACCCACATTCTTGGATTTCCACCCCACACTTTGATAGCTAGTTTCAGTACTGCTTCCCTAGTATTAATCAAAAAGTTTAGTAACTGCCTTAGCTTACTGAATAACAAAGCACTTTGCAATTTGCTAATTTATTGTAAGGAAAATTGCTCCTTAATGATTGTCTTTTCTTGGCCTGTCTGTACCATTGTTCCTGAGGGACAAGTATGCGTAAATTGATTTTGCATCATCTGACATAGGCAAGTGTATGTCCTTATTTCGCACTGTTTTCCAGGACAGTTCATTTTAATGTTTAATTAATTTGAAAACAAAAGTTACCTACTTCAATTTTTATTAGGCAGATCACAAAAGGTTCTTGCTTTTAGGGAAATCAGATCACTTTTTTAGAATACCTCTGTTGCTTACGCTCTGGAGTAACAACAGAAAGGTCTGTCCTAGTGTGCTCTGAAAGTTACTGTAAGTAACTCTTCTTCTAGCACTACCTCCTGAGACTCTTCCTCTAGCACTGCCTCCTGAGACCCCTTGCAACCTGGTATTCTTCTAATGAATGCTCTTTGTCTCCACAAAATCTTGTTGCAGTGCCCAAGATCTCAGGTAACTTTTGTCTCAAACTCTAGCTGTTTGCTAAAACCTACCTCTGCTGGAATATGTTTTTTACTTGATCCAGGTGGACAGAGCTGGCCTTTGAACTTCTGGGCACATTAGGCAAAATTCTGTGCATCTTACAGGGTAAACGTTTCAAGGGCCACCTTTTCCCAGTGTGGTTGGCCTGGGTACTCAGGGCACCTGATTACTAATCTGTAAATAACTAATGAAGAAATTAATGTTAGTAACCCACTAACAACGCTGCCAACTTTTATCTCTGTGAGCAGACCACTATGCGCAGCCCCAACCTGACCATACTGGGCAGAAATTGCCATGTAGTTCTTTGTGTTACATCCCAAACTTAAGTAGGCTTTTTCTATTCTAGGAGTGTGTTTTGTAAGGATGACAGGTTTTGTGATCACAATATTAAAAAAGAAAAAAAAATGAAACAACTGCAAAACCAAGGAATGTGAAGGTATTTTTGTGACTCCTGGATAGAATTAGTTTGTAATTGATCTCCGGCAGTCCACTGAGTGCTGGAGTTCCTGTGGGTGTGCGTGCATTTCTGGGTGGAGCAGGGATTTCCTTTGTGCACAAACTTTTTTGAGTTTTACTAATTGTGAAAAAGAAAATAACAGGGCTGGGGGAGGGGTAGGGGAAGAGAACAGCCAGGGAGGACAGGTAACTTGTGTATTCAGTCAGTAAAGCCTCATGTGCTGGGGGTGTGTGATATGTCTCATCAAGTAATGAAAATGAATTGCTCTGATGTCTCCTTCCTCTCAAACTGTCCAGGAGAACTTCAGCAGCATAATGACGTTACTACCATGAAACCAGCTGTCCTTGTTTGGGTGCTCTGGCAGGGAAAGGTGGCTTTACTCTGGCTACAGTCATTACAGTGGCATTGAAAGTGACATAGTGAAGTCATTAAAATAGTGTGAGCAGGTGTAGTTTGCTTCCACAGACCTCTTCTCTGCTTAAAGTAAATATTTTAGTTGTGAGGCTCAGCATTTAAACTGTTCTTCAGCTCCAGAACGCTGTGTGTCTGTCCCAATAGTTCTTTCAAACAGGCTGCTGAAATTCATACTGGCGCCTCTTCCAGGCTTGTAGCAGGTTTTGAGGTTCAGCTTGTAGCCTAGAGGGAGGCAGAAGATCCTGCTCATGTTCAGCAGAAGCTGCTCAGCCCTCACTATAGACCCTTCAATGCCTTTTCTGCCGTAGTGTGTTTGTCCCCGGGCTAGGGGCAGAGTGTCAGGGCACCCTTGGGAAGCTCGAGCACCCAGGGGTTGTGTCTTTCCAGCCCCCTCTTGGGACAAAGCCCTGTACCCATCCACACACTCGGATCCAACTGGATTCCAGTAACATGGCTCAAGACTATAGGGCAGTGATCGTTTCCCTGTACTCGGCACTGGTGAGGCCCCACTTCGAGTACCGTGTCCAGTTTTGGTCCCCTCACTACACAAAAGGCATTGAAGTGCTGGAGTGAGTCCAGAGAAGGGCAATGAAGCTGGTGAGGGGTCTGGAGAACAAGTCTTATGAGGAGCGGCTGAGGGAGTTGGGGTTGTTCAGCCTGGAGAAAAGGAGGCTGAGGGGAGACCTTATCACTCTCTACAACTACCTGAAAGGATGTTGTAGTGAGGTGGGGTCAGTCTCTTCTCCCAAGAAACAGGCAATAGGACAAGAGGAAACAGCCTGAATTGTGCCAGGGAAGGTTTAGATTAGATATTAAGAAAAATTTCTTCACTGAAAGGGTTGTCAAGCATTGGAACAAGCTGCCCAGGGAAGTGGTGGCATTGCCATCCCTGCAGGTACTTAAAAGCCGGGCAGACGTGATGCTGAGGGACATGGTTTGGTGGTGGTTTGGGCAGTGTTAGGTTGACGGTTGGATTCGATGGTCTTAAAGGTCCCTTCCAACCTACACCATTCTGTGATTCTAATGTAAGGAACTGCAACAATGTCCTTTCTACAGGGAGCTAGGAGGAGCCAAAAAAAGCAATCGATTTGATCAAAGCAAAGGAAGAAATCACTGTTAGAGAAACAGGAGATGACATGCAGCAGTGCTCAGCTCTTCCCCGTGTCCTAAAAATGGGCTGTTCAGACAGTTGCTTCTGTGATTGCATTGAAGTGTGCCTGTGAATGGGCATCTTTGGGGAAAGATGGAAAAGAACTTGGTATGATTAGGTGAAATTTTCCTCTTGCTGGGTTTTTGGTTTGTTTTTGTTGTGGTTTTTTTACCCTCTGTTGCTGAGGTTCTTTCTGGAAGATAATAAGTGTTCCCATAAAAACGACTGTGAAATCTTGAGACTTCATTGGAAAACCAAATGCTTCAAACTTTTTGGCACAAATCCAAGCACGTCAAAGACTAGAATCCATAAGCTTGTGTTCTGGTAATTTTCCTTTTAGGTTTGGTATTTTAGATGCAAGTGCAGAATTTTTCACTAGAGAATATCTATATTTCCCCTTTCCAGCTGGCTCTGAAGAATCACATTTGTGCTGGGAGAAGGGAATTCCAAGGAGATTGGTGGCCCTTTTCACAGAGTAAGCATTTTCCACAGGCGGGGTTATGCCAACCATTAAATGACTAACATGTAATTAGGAGGCTGGATACTTATAGTTGTCATGTCCCTGATGCCAAGGGAGTCCAGGACAGCTGTGGAGGAGTGAGCACGGAGGGAGATCAGGCTTGGCTGACCAAGCCATTTATGTCTGTATTTGTTTTTGTGTTCAGCCTTTGTGTTGGCTATCTCAGGAGGCAAGTGACTTAGCGTTGCGGACAGTGTGGTGCCTCTCCTGTGTGGGTTTTGCAGTGAGTGTACGGTAGAAGGTGCTGCCGCTCAGGAGAAGGCCTGCTGTAGGGATACAAGTTGGACAGAAAGGGAGTGCTGGAAAAGGGAAATCTCACGCACTTCCTGTTCTGCTGTGAAGAACAAGTCTTCTTGCCTGGGCCGGTTTATCTGCTCTGTCCATCTCTGCCTGGGGAGCTCTTTGATGCGGAGCTGATCCGAAGGTTACAGTCTCCTTATCAACTCCATGCTTACCTCTGTTTGTTTTTATTCTGAAGTTCGCTCCCTCGTTTTGCAATAACCCACAGGGTGCTGGGTGTTGCGCCAGCCGTGCCTCAATGAAGGATCTTCATTCAACACCTTTCCCTTCCCGTCACACCAGTCAATGCGACTCCTGCGTTTTCCAGCAGCATTCGCTACGCAGTCCAGACTTTAGTCAAGCTTTGGTTGGTGGTCAGAAAGGCTACCAGACCTACCGGGACCTACCATGGGATCTGCAAAAGTAGGTGGCGTGTTTTAACTCGGAAAGTCTGATTTGGAGGTGTCATAGTGGTAAAGGACACTGTCTATGGGACAGCTTTAGGACTTCAAGGACATATATAGGTCCTGAATAGAAATCTGTCTCTTCGCTTGCCTGATCTTGGACTTTATTGCTCTATCTCTGCCCCTTTCATCCTTTTAGATCTAGGGTACATCATGGATCCATCTGAAATGTGCAGCCTGAAAAGGGATGATAGATGGAGGGAAAGCTACACCATAAGCTGCAGGCTGAAAGGGAGATTTTGGGGGTTGTTGTTCTGGATGAAAAGAATAACATATCGCTGGAGTGAGAAATGCAGAGAGAAATCCTTCCCTAGCATGGCCAGGAGTACAAAGATTTGCTTTCTGTTTAGAAAGATGATGTGATGGCTTAGGTTGACACTTAGCTTCCCTCCTTGTGATTGTCTTATCCTGCCCCTGCAGGCTTTTATTGCAGTAGTGCAGAATCCAGGAAGCTCTTTTGTGTCAAAATGTTAATAACGCAATTTTGAGAAACCATGGGGTTTGGTCAGGTCTAGTTGCAATATTATTTCCCTCAAACCCTGCAAAAGGTCCCAGTTAAATCAGTGATGACAGCACAACTACATAAGGAGAACACTACAGGTGTTCATCATTCCAGTTCTGACCACAGTACTTTTAAGGAAGAAGCCATGATTTCTAGGGAGTGTTTTGTGTCTGAAAGTATTTTGTGCAGTCAGAGATGCAGGATATCCTTAGTTTTGTTTTACTGTAACAATATTTAAGGCAGTGTCAAAAGTTCAGAGTATTTTTACAAAAATAAGTCTCACAGCTATGACACTCTACTATTCTCTCTTGGGTCAGAGCAGAGATCTGGTTATAAACATACAGTGAGCCTCCTGCAATTAGTTGTTTCTTTTTAACGCTCTGGCTCCTAGATTCATGTGGCAATAGGAGATGCTCAGTCTCCCTTGAGTTTGGTTTTTTTTGTTGCCTCAGTGATTGATAAAGCTTAAAAGCATGACTTCAGGAACAAAATCCAAAAGAATATGAAATTTATTTTTTTTAACACCCTAACGATTTGGCTGGATGGCTGAATTTTTGTGATGCTAAAGACTACAATATTAGTCTCCTCTCTGGCATTGGTTTGGGCAAACGGCTGTGGATGATTGCAAGATACTACTTATTTTTTCCATCCTCATTTTTTTTAATAATTGGGTTGTTTTAAAAATTTCTGGACATGCTGAAATAGAAACATTGTTTCTGGATTGAGAAAACTTACTCTTTATGCCCACTTAAGTGTTTTTCTCATTTTGTGAGAACAGTATCATTTTAGTCAACACAGCATTGACTTCGCCAGGAGAAGACTCGTTCAGCTTTTGGTTCTGTGCTCCTTAGTGGTACCCTGCTCAATACCGAAAAATCCTCTGCCCTGTTTAATAGCCATACCTTAAAAGCTGTGCTGCTCTAACTCTCAGGTGAGTAAGAAATCCCCATCAGTTGTGAATACCAGTTTGTGCGCGTTACCTAGAGGGAAAACTAAGTGAGAGTTCTCTACCTGTCAGAATTGAAAAGCCATTCCTTTTTCTAGTTAGGTGTAAATCTAGTTGCTGTGTCTTGATGATATAAACAGTGGTGTAAATAATTTTAATAACAGTGTGCTAGAGGGTAGTTAAACAATATCTGAGCCCAGTTTGATTGCCTCTTAGTTAGGAAAGGATTTAGTTGTTTAAATAGTTGTTTAGATTATTATAAAATATAAAGTATGTTAGGAGAAATCTGTATTTAATATTAAATATTTAGACATTTGGGAAGGGATGGAGACTGCCTGGTCTTAATCAAAGACCCTGTGTAGCCTGTTAAATGGCCAGAGTTTCTTGGTGGGCAGGGATGTAGATCTGAGCATGGAGCTGTAAGCCTTGCTCTTTCAGCTCATCATGCTGTGCCTTTGTCTCTTGTAAGAGCAGTGCTTCGGTATTAGCTTTATCCAGTTTCAAGATGCCTCTTTTCACAACATTTCAAGCTAAGGTGGAATGTGTGCTCCATAAAATCCTTCAGGAAGCAAAGCTGCTAAGGAAAACTGGGTGGAGTAGACAGCCTTGCTGGTCTTATCACTCCTCTGTTGTGCTGCGTCCAGCAGTCTGAGAAGCAAATGCAGTGTCCTACCTGCAACTTCCTTGTGAAGATCTTGTGCCCCGGCAGGGTGAGGTACAGAGTAGCTGGTGTCATATATGGTAGTCTAAAAGTGAATATGTAGGTGGAAATGCAGTGCCATTTGCACCAATTTGTCATGCAGTAGGTGGGCAAAATGAGTGTAAATTACAGACTGCTGAGGTGTAGCAGGAAATGGATACCAGCCCTGGTGCAAGGACACTCATGTCCCATTGGCATTAGTGGGAGTTAACCTTGATTATTGCAGGAGGCAGATGTCGTTCCTGCGTGGTACCAAACAGAAACCTATTCTGCTCAGTTTGTCCCAGTGTAGATCCTGATTTCAGGAGAGCCTAGTGAAATAGTTTTGATTCTGGTACACACCGCACCTGATTTGACTCGTATGGAATTGGTATCATTTGTGTCTCCTTGCCACATTCACTCAATTTCTGACCATTTTAGAGAGGAAAACCGGAATGAGAAAGGACCTCCTCCTGAGCCTTAAAATCTAGTGTAAAGCCAGCGGCTTTTCTGGCCTCTGCTGTTCCTGTTAAAGGATGTTGCAGAAGTGCCTCAATTTATTAGTTTTTTTTCACAGACAGTTTTATGATTGGGCTTTTTGGGTCAGCATAAGCTTTTAAAATGAAGTCGTTCTGCTTCTATCACATAGTCCTATGTCTGTGTTTCTGGTTACACAGAGATCTTCATTCTGAATGAAGCTGAGCTAACACAAAGCATGGGATGGCTTAATTTGACATGCTTCTGATACAAGACAATCTGAAAACTTCATGTGGTCTGTGGTCAGATTTTGTGATAACAGGGGGACAGATTTTATACAGAACTGAAATGAAAATTGTCCAGTTTCTCTGCCACTGGAAAACTGTCTGGGATTTCAAAGTCCCAGCTGAACCTCTTGTCTAAGGAGCTGTCTCTAATTTCAATAGCATTTCTCCCATGAGGAAATTTGTCCATCTCTGTTCAGTGAAAATCCATTGCTAGATTACAACATCTCACTGTTTATCTACCCAGCCTGGCAATTGTTTATTACATATAAAGTATAAAATATGGAAAAACATATTATTCATCCAGAAAAATAAGCTTCCAAACTACAGGAAAAGCTGGATGCTTCAGGTGAGGTTCTCAGTGGGTGTAAGCTGTCAGAGGTGCACACAAACTATTACAAAGGCAGAAGGGCTGGTCTGTTTTATCAGACTTGCAGAACTTTTCTGGAGTGATGTAAATATAGTTGTTTTACAGTGACATTTCATATACCAGTAAACATATTTATTTCAGTACACAGATTAAAACACCATCACTGTCCTATTATGTGTGTATTTATATATTACAATTACTGGTAAGGCTGATACAGTGGGTTTTATCAATTTTTTACTCAAAGCACCTTAAATAAGAGAAGTACTGCATGTGTTCTAAAATTGTGGAGAAAATTGGTCTGTCTAAGCGTGACTCTCTTATGGGACTAAAAACAAAGGACATTTAATAGCCCACAAGAGATCATCTCTAGGTGACTGTTTTGGGTTTGGCTGTTAGGCTGTCCTGTCAGCACCTTTATTGAGCAGACACTGTCAGTGCGTGCATGCCAAAGCAGAGCCTGTGTTCTCTTTCATGGCGCATGCTGACTTAGCTAGACACTGTCTGATGTGAAACTCACTGCAGGTAATGGAGGGGTTCCCACAGGTGTCAGAGCAGGCTTTCTGCCCTGGTGAGGAAGACCTTTGAGGCTTTTCCTCTGAAACAGTCGGTTTGGCTCGTAGAAGGCAGTTTTAATTCTGCTTCTTTGCAAGAAGTGAATCTAAATTCCAATAGGTAAAAGACACTCTTATTTCTTTTGTAAACTAAGTTTCAGGCTGCAGTGAGGCAAGTGCATGCGTGATTTATTTAATAGGATGTTTATGATACATTTATTGAATGGCACCCTTAAAAAACAAGTTAGGATATTAAGGAAGATTTTTATTTTTCTTTGAGACTGACTTTTTCTCCCTGCCCAATACTCCTCTGTTACTAAAAGTTAAGAGATATAATTAGCTGTGTCCTTCTTACGTCTGCCTTGTGAAATGCATAAGGGGAGGGATCCCTCTGTCTCTGTGCTTCTTGGTGTCAGCCCTTGTTCAGGAAAGTGTTCCTGGGGGGCTTCTTTCTGCTCGTGATGGAGGGGGGGGGACGCAAGTACAGAGTGCAGGGCTCTAAATTACCTACCACCACTCAGGAAAGGTCTCAGTGTGTATTTCTAGGAAAATGCCAGCTGAATGCCAGTTGAAAAAGCCAAGACAGCATTAGGAATTATTAGGAAACAAAGAGAGGACAACTAAGTAAAATAGTTATGTCAGTGTGGGCAATTCTATATCGGTTTTTGTCAGCAAATATTTCACTCCTCTTCCTAATCAGACAAATCTTAATCTGGGATTTAGCAGTCTTCTGCCGAGAGATGAAATCCAGTCCCTGATTGCAGTGTGTTTAAGATTACTGCACAGGTATGGCTGTTTGGGAAAGAGCAGAGTCTCTGGGGCAGAGGGGAGGACCACGTAGGCTGCAGGCAGACAGGACCCTGACAGAAAGCCCACTGAGGTCAGTGGGAAGCTTTCAACTGGTATTTGGTTCAGACTTAAAATCTCCATTTCTACTCTGGAGGATTTCAGTAACCATCTCAGCTGGAGTGTTTTTAATCCTGCTGTGCATTTCTAGGTTACGCTCCCCATTCCCTCTCTGTTGAGCAGATAGTTCCCAAGGAGTTAGCAGGGACTGGTTGATTCTTGATCTGAGAAAATAAATTCCCACTGTTGAAATTTTACCAGCTCTCTGTGGAGTATTCAGGCTCTGATGGGTCATCATGCGGATCAAAGCTGTTTCTGTTCTGCGATAGTTACTTCTCTTGTTTGTATTGAATCCCTGTAAGTACTGTTCAGCTTTACACAATGGGACATCTTGTCACATGAAATAATTGATCTGGGAGGAATGAACCTCAGGAGACAGAGCAAAGCAGCAATAAAGCTCAAAGTTAATGGGAATGGAAAAGTATCAGCCCACCAATCTTTGAGGTTTTGTCTCTCAGATATCTTTGAAAACCTGGATTTCAGATCTTTCTGGCGTGTGCTCAGCCTGCGCTTCTATTCAAATGGGGAAGTATCCAGATGGTACAGCCTAACCAAGGATGTTTTACTCAAAATACCTTTTGTTTTTAAAACCAATTTTTGTTTTTAAAACAAATTAGGTGTGGAGAGTAAAACTTAACAGTTGTTTCATGTTGTTATTTAAAAGGAAGGGGGAAATTTTATTCAGAAAAGAAGGAAGAAAAAAGAAAAAGACCCCAAGTCCCAAAACAGCCACCCCCTCTATTAAGGGACTTTCTAAGATGTAGTTATCAAACAGCTTCTTGTCTGAGGGAATTCAGTTTAGAAGCTGATGCTAAGTCCCCTCTGCACTTCGAAATGATGCTCTAAAACAGGTTTAATGAATTAAGTGAAAGTCACGCGTGTGAGTAAAATTACACATGTGAGTAACTGTTGTGAACTGGGGTTTGCTAAATGATAGCATGGAACTTGAAAGGGAAGAAATAAAGAATAAGATTTATAAAAAATGTTATAGTATATACAAAAGAATGCTGAAAAGGTTTCAAATTATACAGTACTCAATATTCAACTGTGTCCCAGACATGTTACTCCTGAAGTAACATGGTCTGAAACCGCTCTCTCACTATATGATAGGCAGTAATTTCTTCATGCTCACCTGTTGCGGTATAGAGGTGGCATTCAGCCTTTCAAGTCAGCTTCTCAAACCCAGCATTTTGGTTTGGGGCTATGCCAGGATCATTATAGCTGAAAGACCTTCTGAGTGTTTTTCCTTCCATGCAGCTTAATCAGGACAACTGCTTTTTCCATAAGAGTATCCACAAGAATGAATATGGGTAGGTTGCGTCAAGTTAAATGTGGTTTTTTGTTTGTTTTGTTGGCTTTTCTTGTAACTTAGTCTCACTTCAAACATAGTAGAAACATTTGCAAAGCATATAAGCTATGCAAAGGACTACAAGCTGGAGTGGTGTAAAAAAAACAAACCAACAAACCCACATGACAAATTAAAGCTGAACTCTCCACTGACATTATGGTTTCACCTAAGAGCTACTATTTAGAAATATTATTCTTAATGAGGGAAAGTCCTGACTATTTATACCTGCATATTTTTTTCATTTCTCCAGTTAAAGTTTTAAGGCAATTTTGACATGGTAGTCTCAGAAATAACTTTGGAGCTTATATTATTAATGCTTATATTAAGTCAAGGACTTTTTCAGCTTCCCATGGAAGCTGAGAGGCAGCATAGAGAGGACAAGCTGGACAAAGGAATATTCCATACCATAGATGTCATGCCCAGTATATAAATGGGGGTTGGCCAGGGGGCAGGAATCCACGATAACTGCTCAGGATGGGCTGGGAAATCGAGCATGGGGTGGTGAGCGACTGTATTGCCTCACAATTTTGTATACTCTTCTTATTATTTTATTTTTCATTACTATTCTATTAAACTACCTTTATCTTAACCCACGAGTCTTTTTTTTTTTCGCCTTTTTCTCCCTCTTCTCCCTATCCCATTGGGGAGGGAGGGAGGAGTGAGTGAATGGCTGCATGGTCCTAGTTGCCTTCTGGGGCTGAACCACAAGCGTGCTTGCTGTCTCATTCCTGCACACAGCTGCAGCGGTCACTTGCAGTTATTTTCAACTTATTTTAATGTATTTAAACTCATGTCTCATGAGATATGTGTTCCAGAAGTGAGCTATATGTACTTTGTTACGAATGTGGGAACTCACTGAGATGCCTCACACCCTCAGGAGGGAATGCCTGCAGCCTGCTTTCCTGAAGGTGTGCGTGTTTGCATGAGTGAGGTAGTTGGCTCTAGAATGAAGGACTCTTTGCCAAAAGTTGTGGCTTCCTGTTCTGTATTTTGTAACGGCTGATAACGTAATAGAAAAGTGGCTTTAAGGATCTTCAGGTGTCCTTGAGTTTATAGCCAAAGGCAGAATTTGCTGCAAGGAACCTTGTTCAGGCAGTTTTTTTGTCTAACTATAATACTGACATACTTACTGTTGACTTTCCTTGTGTTAATTTGGATTAGCAGCTGTGTAATTAAGAGCATGTCAGAAGTATCTGGTGAGGCTTTCTACCTATGTTCCCTGGTCTGCTCACATGTCCTTGACCATTCCGCCACTTCAGCAAATACCGCTTAAAGAAGTGCTTGCCTTTTGCTTTTAGATTTAGTCTGACTAAAACAGGAAGCACAGGCTGGGCCTCTGAAATCTCTTTCTCTTTTTTGTCCAGCCGTGCTTTACAGGCTGAAATGGACTGAGCAGATTGGATAATGTATATATATATGTACTATACAGAGCATGGGATGCTTTTTGACAATTTCATTGCACAAAGCAGTTTTGGAAGCAAAGGTGCCACGTGTGTCCGTGGTAACTGATTTGTTTAACCAATTGAAAGCTGCCTATGTTGCTGTATGAAAGTTCACCAAGCTGAAAAATAAGTTTTATTCTTGCAAATTTCCAGTTGGGGGTCACATAAGAAAGTGCTTAGTGTGATTTCTATTTAATTTGGCCCTAATAATAAAAAAAACCCAAGCCCTCAAACTCTGTGTGTGTTCCATGACTTCTAGCATATCCCAGCAGGTATTTCAAAATAGTCTTGAGTCATGGTTTCATTTTCAAGGGTGTTGGGTGGGAAATCAATTAATACCGCTGGGAAGAATCAGCTGATGTTGAGGGAGGAAACTTTATCTTAATTTTTGTGGAGTTTTAAATAGAAAAGGATCTCTTATTAATCTTCTCCCTTTGTTGTTCTTATTTTCTCCTAGAATTCATCAGCCATCCATCAAAATAAGACAGCTTGAGCCCTGGAAAATTGCTCTAATTGTTATTGGAACAGCAGTGGCAGCAGCTATCACCATTGGCCTCCTAGTCTATTTTCTGGCTTATGGTAAGTTTTACATAATACACCACTGTTCCTATGTTTAGTACATTTCCTTTGTGTTTGTTGCACCACACAATGCTGGGAGTTTGCTTATCATCAGTCTGTCTAAAGGTCATTTGGGGAAAAAACACTGGCACCTCAGAGCTCTCTTTCTCATTTAGCGTCTTTGCAGATCTCTTAGGACCATTTCCTGCTGTGCAGGATGGTTAAGGGCTGTGGTTTCTGCTGGCTTTCACTTGCTTTCACTCCTTTTGCATCTTCCTCATGATCTACTTCTGTGACGAGGTCAACACACAAGTCTTCTGATATCCCTTATGCAAGTGACAAACAGAGCCTTCCATTTGTCTCTACCTGTGGTGTTTCTCTGTTCCTTTGCTTTCATCACCAGCAACTGCCTGCCAGGTCTTGGTGTTGAGTGGGCATACAGGCCAGGAGTGGGGCTAGCTGACCAGCAAGATGCATCTTGTGATCCTGTGTGTGAGCCCAAAGTGCTGTTGGTTGCCCACAAATGTAGCTATTGGGGAAACTCACTACTTGGCTTAGATCACCTAACTCAACTGAGCTCTTGCTCCTGGGCCCCTAGCTTTTGGAAGCTGTATTTGAATGGGTTGGATACAGGTGAAGGCTCATCCACTCCCTAGACATCTGGAGATCAGTCAGCCTCAGGTGTTTCTCTAAAGTTCAGTCATCTTGGTGCTTTGAGTGTTGCCTATTCCTCTTCTTTCCCTTACAGATCAGAAGCTGTTCTATTACAGTGCCAACGTAAAAATCACCAACATCCGGTACAATAATGAATTGTCCAGACAGTCCTCAGGAAGGTTTAGAGACTTGAGCGAGAGGGTTGAGAGACTGGTAAGTTTGGACTGTTGTGCCTTTCCGTTGTTAAGGACCGTGTGATAATACAAGAGTCATTAATGTGAACAATACACTCCTAGACCACAGGTGTCGGTTGTACCCTGAGCCCCCATGGTTAGCAGACCTGGGAAATGGATAACAGGAGAGCATGATCATACCTGGCAGGTCAGGCACTTGCCAGTCTTCTTGTTCTAGCACGTCACCTCTCTTTGTCCCTGCAGTGGTGAAGAAGATACTGACAATAATCTCAGCTTCCTCCTGTATCATTAATCATTTGTATATGTCTTCTCTTTTCCTGCCCTGAGCCTGGTTTTGTGATTTGTGCCCCACTGTCTCTAAGGAAAGCATGCTTTTACACCCTCTCCTTTATGGGGTGGGGAACTCTACCTGTCAGGCTGCTGCTGGGTGTTGAGAAAACAACACACAAGCCCTTTTCCCGCATCTTTGGTATGTTTTGTTAGGAAACCCTCTTACAAATAGCAGAGGCTGCTGAGTGGCTCTCAGTCATCCAGTAGCTATGGAAATAAATAGACACATTGCAATTTCCTTTCTTGTTTTCTCTTTGAGACACTTACCCACAGATGATAATTACAGAGTTCAGCTCTCTACAGCAATAAGCATGTGATTGTGCTTGTAACTTTTTGTGTTCCATTCATCAGAGTACGATGTGTATCTCTTACCTCCTGTTTAGCAACCTTGTACAAATACTCAGTTAATAGGACGATCAATACTTTGCTCCCCACTGACATTTAATTTAGGGCCATGCCACTTGTCCACAACAAAATGTGAGCTGTGGTGAACATTGTTCTGGAGAAGTAGGGTGCTATACAGGCATTTGGCAGTGCTAGCATCTCTTCCCGGCTCCACCACTGAGCACCTCAGAGATCTTAGTCAAGTTGTCCTCTTTTCTGTACTTACTTCCTTTCTGCCCTCCTTGCCTGACAGGGACTCTACCATATTTCCCAAGATGGGCTCCTGGTGCATATCTGTATGTGTAGAGTCTTACACAAGCTGCATTCACTTAGGTGCTGCCAGTTTGCACCTATTACCTAATAATTGCAGGCTTTTAACGTTGTGATATAGGACCTTGGAGAGGGAATGTTCTCCCTGACCAAGAAGACATTGTGTATTGCTAAGGCAGGAGGAAGGCAAGAGCTAGGGAGAAGTCTGAAGAATAACGCTTCATTGAGTAAAGTTGTATCCCTTTCTCCCACTTCATTCCCTATTATTTTTTCAAAAATGTGGCTCCTTTGGCAAAGAAACACTTACTTTAATTAAGAAGTTATTTCAGATAGTGTCCAATGCATTCAGATTTCCTCTGAACATGGCTATCAATTTAGATGCTTGAACAGAAGCCAATGCTTTAGAAACCCTGTCTCCTCTATGGGTGTTGAGCACTTCTGACAATAGTGTCAGTAAATACCAGTGCTGGTTGAGCAGCGAGAACCATTATTTCAGAGCATATTAATTGTACCTGTTAAGTAGCACCATAACAAACATACAGAGAATGTGTTGCCTTTCCTTCATTCCTGTGACTTTTCTTAAGCCATTAACTTCTACCTCCCTCTCTCAAGTATCGTGAGTTATTTGCTGTAATTTTAAGTCAGCTGATATAAATGCTCCCTGCCATAAACTTTGACTTTTTATGTTTTTAGCTCCAGGTGTTCCTGGAGGTGTTACAAGGATGTATGAGATCGAGAATTGTCCACAAGCTTATTTAAAGTGACTCCATACACTGATGAATAACAGTATATTCCTTGTAAGACTGATTATCTACGAGCAAAACTCAGCTTGTGATGATAAAAATCAAAGCAGTCTTTCCAGAGACAGAAATATCCTCTTGACTTCTTGACAGACAGCTGCCTCAGAACATCTGCATTTTTATTTTCAGGATTTTCACACTATCTCTTTAACAGAAGAGGAGAGAGTTGATTTTTTTTTTATCACATTTCCTGATTTGTCTGGATTTAACAAAATCCTTTGCAGTCTTTCCCTGGCCGATGTCAGGGTTTTGAATGTCCAAGCATTACCGTCGTCATAGTAGTAACGATACCTTGAGTTCATGTTGTGAAAGAGTGAGTCAATGCAGATAAATGCAATGTCTTTCACAATACTTGGTGCAAAGTGAACTGAAGTGAATCATCTCTGATAATCAGAAGCATTCAAATTACCTGAGTTAGTGCAACTCCCTGCCAAGTGCTCCCTTCTCTGATCCCTCCCTGATGAAGCCTCCTTCTGTTTGTCCCCAGAACAACCCCAAAAAAGGAGCTCTTTTCAGAGCTGATGTTTCACCAGGAAAAATGTTTTTGCTCCTGTAGGGAAGACATCCCATGTCTTCCATGGGACTTTCAGAAAACATCCTGATGTTTGCTTTGGTTTCCAGAGTTGAGTAGTAACACCCATTGTGTGAATGACATTCCCGACTCTCTTATCTCATTGAAAGTGGGAGGGAATGCAGCAGAGATCATGCCAGAGAGCTGATGAAGCTGGTGTACCAGTCAACATCTCAGGGCTGACTGGAAAGTCTGGAAAATGTCTTGTGGGGTGGAGCTGGGGGGACTGAGAAACAGATGATGAAAGGTCTTTGTTCCTTGCCTGGCTTCCTGCAAGTGGCTGTCAGGGTTCCCTTTGTGCTTGAAAAAGCAGACCTGACTGAATGCCACTGTGGAAAGAGATATTCCAGCTCATCAGAACCTCCTCGTTTTTCTAGATGGACCAGTCATTCTTCCCTTGACAAGCTAAAATGCACTGTGCCAGACTGTCCCCTCTTGCACTGGATAAAAAGGGCACAGTCACAGCCTTAATGGCTCCCCCCCCAAGGAGCCTCTATTTTATCATGGGTTCACTTAATGCTTGGCTGATCTGCACAACTTTTACCCGCTGGTTTTCTCCAGCTCCTGCACCAGACTTGGATTTTTTTTTCTTCTCCCACAAAATGTATTCATTTCTTTCAGATTTCCCAAAAATGCCTTGGAGGCCCTAACTACCCTCTTGCTAACAGCATGCCTGGGGAGATTTCCAAGGCTCTGCTCTAATCTTTGCTTCTTCAGCCCCTCTGGCACCCTGAAGTGTGGAGGGAGCCGAGACAGTCAGCTCTAGATAGACCCGGGTGACTGGGATGATCCCAGTTGCCTACTCTGGCAGCAGCACTAAGTGCCCTGTGTGCAGGGAGGAGGGCGGTGAGGCTTTGTGTCCAGTGTGGAAAGTCATCTTTGACCCAAGGGAACGAGGTGTGCATTCAGGAGACCTTGAAATGAGTACCTCACCAAGACCATCTTAATGAGAATTGTCTCAGCTGAAGGCTGGCAAGTGTCTAACTGTGAGAGAGTAGTGGATAGCAAGCAGCCACAGCATGTGACCCCTTCGGTACATGGCTGGTTGCTCAATAGAAATGGACAGCAGCCTTATAAATGTACCCATCTGCTCTTTTTACTGCTACAATAATTTCATGATACTTTCTCCTAGTTGTTGTGGGCTTTCCCCTCTTTGAGGACAGCCTATGCCACCATTCTCCTTTCCCAGGCATATAGCATCTTCCTGTCATCTCCTCCTCTGGCCAGAGCTGTTCCCAGACGTGCTGTCGGGTTGCTTCTCCCTGTCCTAGTCCGTGTGTCTTCGTGGACTCTTGTGTTAGACACTGTACCCTCCCCTGCTTCTGGGGCTATGCCCTGTCCATTATCCCCTACTGTCTCCTGCTCCAATTTGATGGTAACCCAGGCTGTGGGTTGGGTAGATGGATGCTCCTCAGCGTGGTTCCCTCCCTGGCTAATCGGGTGGCTGGGGGAAAGGCGAGGTGTTTGTTTTTTCTCCACGAGTGCCTCAAGCCACGGAATGCACTGGCATGGATTCCCCCTGTCATTTCATCATCCGCGAGGCACCTGGGCTCTCCCCTGTCTTTCCGCCATCTGAAACCAACACAGAATTAACTGTCTGGATCTGGGCAGAGTGGTCGGGGATTGTATTAAGAGGATACCTGGGTACTTCCTCTGGGAAACTAGTGCCTATCCCAGTATTTCTATTGAAATCATGGAATTTCATCAAGTAATTCTTACCTTGGGACTCAGTATTGTGTGTCAGGACATCTCTTTTAGAAACATCAGTGACTTCAAGTGATAAGAGAATCTTCTGTGTCCTTAAGTACGGATGTTGGGGAAAGTTTTTAATGAATACAGCTCTTGAAGTTAGTGAATTAATTGAATTAGTGTGGGTTTAATTTAGAAATAAATAGTGTCTCTACTGGATATTGCAGAGGTACTTGCAATACCACAGGAAAATGTTGCAGCACAGTTCTGATGACTGTGCCTGTTCTTGGTCAGTTTAAGGACTCACTGATGAGTCCCGGTACTGGAGCTGGTAAGGAAGGAGGCAGTTTTCTCCCTTGGGAGATGATGATTTTAGAGGTTGTTAACACACTTCTCTCACTACAAGGGGGAGAAGCTGAGGGGCAGGCAGGTGCTATGCACCTCCCTCTACCCCCCCACCCCCCATCGTTCTTTGTGCTGCTAAGATGAGTGAGGACCCCAAGGACTGCCAAGTGCAGCATTTGGTACTCAGTAGTTCTCTGCAGGTCTGTGCTGTCCCTGCCGCTTTGTGTCTCACAAACATGGCTTGTTAGCCGAATCCAATGCCTCTGCTTAGCTGCCCTCTGGGCCATGACTGCAAAGTGGGGTGCAATGGGAGCTGACTTCGTCCCCTGCATCCTCAGTGGTGCAGATTCTTAGCTGCTTCAGCACACTTCAATTACAGCCAAAGCACCCTGCTGTTTCCCAGTCCCTGGGCACTGATGTCTCCTCTGTGCAGACAGGGAACTGAGTTGGAGAGAGTTGAAAGGCCAAATCCGTAAAGCCACTTCAGCACCTGAGAAAAGGTCCCCAGACACAGGAAAAAAAATTTCAAGTGTGCCTATGGATAATCAGGAAAGGACCCTCCTAATTCCTTTGTCACACTCAGGTTTTCTTCACCCTCATAACAATACTTGAGTTTCTTTATGTTTGTTCTCTCTTAACTCCCATGCAGACATTTATGTTTTTATGGAAAGTAGAGCTTTAACAGCTGATAGCTTTGTTTGGTGGATGGCTTAGCCTTCAATAGGATGCTTGTAACGGAAAGACTCTCTGCTTTATATACCCAGCGATAAGCTTGCAGTCATCCTGGTATCAGGAAGTACCTTGTATCATTTGATGATGCCAAAGGGCCAAAGCCTGAAGTACTGGCTAAGGTTTCCATCTGAGCTGAACTCAAAGAAAGCTTAGCTGAAAAGACTGGCAGCAGTAAGTGAGTAGATGAAACTGCTGTTTTAACTCAAGTCTTTCTGGGGAGCAGAAGTGTTCATGTGTGTATTTGGGAGAGAGGAGAAATACAAATGACTTCAGAGCCAAGAGCTAGCCGCAAAGTTGGCTGAAACTGTACACAAGGTGTGTGTGTCACACCTTCCATGTGGGTGTTAAGGTAAAGCTCAGAAGCGTGTAGCTTGCTCAATCAGGGCCTTGTGGTCCTTGGGTCGGGAGGTTAATTCAGTCGGAGCAGATCCCCAAAGGCAGCAGGCTTTTGAAACACTCCTAAAGACTATTTGCTCTGGGAGACCAAACTGTGAGGACTAATTTAGAAGTGAAAACTGAATGTAGCCCAAGAAAAGGGAGTGTGCTGAAGTTCAAGGGAGTCTAACATGACTCTCTTTTTTACAGCAAGTTGAAAAGTATCTACAAGTATCAGATAGCTTCATTTGCTGTATGTGTGCTGTTCTCCCCCACCCCCTATAAAACACTTATTTTCCCCTCTCAGCTCCTGAAGTAAAAGAAAATTGAAGATAAATTGGACACATCACAGAGAGAGAAATTATGGTAGCTGCAGCAGCCAACTCTTTCCAAGAACTTTTCCAAGTCTTGCAGCACCCAGACCAAACTGAGTTTGTAATAAGTTTCAAAAGAGATTTGGTAGTGTTTTCAGATGCGGATCACAAAATTTAAAGCCTAAGTCCTAATTTAAACTCAACCATTCCTAGGCTCTGTACGTACTCCCTAAAATACATGCTCAGTACCATATATGAGGTGAAGAGAATAGAACTTTTATTGAAAGTTTTTTTTGTTCTTCACTGAAGGCAGTTTTATTTAGAAGTGCATCTATAGTACCAAAGCCAGAAAAATGAAGCATTTTAAATTAGCTTTTTAGAGGCTTACTATTAATAATACTCTTCCCTTTTTGTGCAAAATAATGTTGTAAAATTGAAAAAAAAATACCTTTTATCTATGTAAAAAAGATTAAGGAGCATTTTGAGAAAAAAATCCTAAAATAAATTTAGGGTATTTGACAACTTCTGCTTCAAAAGCTTTATTTTAAGGGAATTGTTCTAGCAAATAGGAAGCATTGTCCTTGGACTGGCATGGTACAATAAGAGTGCCCTCTATGGGTGACTGGGGCTAGAAATAAAGCAGAAAGCATCTTTCCACGGTAATTCAGCCAACTGGGAAACATGGCAATGTAACAGTGGCCAAGATGTCAGTGTGGCGACTTGTTTGTTTAGCTCTGGAATTCGAGATTGATAGCACACCCAGGTGTGGCCTTAAAGGTATAGGCGAAATGCTATACACTAAGAGAGGAAATAACTCACAGAAAGCACTTCCATCTCACCTGTGATGCTTTTTTTCAGAATTTCCTATTGAAATCAAAAGAAGAAAAAGACCACTGGCATAGGCATAATACTGCATTGATTTAAAAACTGAGATGCTTTCTTGCTTTAACTTTTGTTTCCAGTTTCTCCTGTTTCCACAGGTCACAGTAGCACAGGGAACTAAAAAAATATTGAGGAAAATATGAAGTATTTTTAAATGCAGCATGCGTTGATGCAGTGTAGTGCATGAAGTTGTAGCTTAGTGTTTTTCCTCACCTGTAAGATCTTAAACCATCTACCTAAATACTATGAATTTCCTGGAGGAAACAATTAGTTATCAACAATATGCCTAATATCCAACTTTTTCTCTAGCTTAAATTCAACAATCCTTCAACTTCATTGATTCTTTGACTTATTAATACAATGTAATTTTCTCAAGTAATAGGCATACAAGCTAATTTTTCTTTTTCATGTTTTTCTTGGTTCATCAAGGTCTAATAAGCATATACAAAGCCAGAAAAATAATAAGACAGCCCCCTGCCCCAATATAAATAAGTCTAATTCAGATCTAGTGTGTGGCAAGAAAAGCTATAAAATGTGCACAAAGAAAAGGGATGTGAACCTGAACTGGAAAAAGGAATTGAAAATTAAATAAAGGGCAGTTATCAATAGTGTGTGTGATTAAGGGTAGGATTTTATCTTAATTATAGACCCACAATCCAGAATTACTGCATTGTTTACAGGTAATTAAAACAATGAAGTGATTCAAGATGTGAACTGGTGTCACTGAGATCAAAATCTGGCCGGTCAAGAGAGTGGTTGTTTAGAACATGGTGTTATTAAAAGGGAGAATACAAATTCAGTACTGAACTTGTATGGCTGATGGTATTTGGGCACTTGTAACCTGAATACATCACTATTGATCTTCCTTATATTTAATAAAACCATTGTTTTCTTAAGAGCTAATTACTCCTGTATTTCAGCTACTTACCTCTAAGTATTGTTTAAAAAAAACAGAGGGCGTGGAGTCATTTTCCTGAGAAAAGCATACTTTTGGGGAAAAAAAACCCAAACACACAAAAACCCTTCTCTGGATATTGGCCCAGGTGGTTTCCTCCCCAAACTTGATTTTCTCTCCAAAAGTTGGAAAATCTCCTTCCTAAGCAAACAAAATTTCAATGGCAGTGTGAAAGTTTTAGGAAGCTAATTACGGACAATTGAAAGCAGGGAGTAGGAATGGGAATACTTAGGTGACCTTAATTCCAGCTGTCACTATTACATGGCTATAATGAAACTCTCAAGCCATTAGATGCCTTTGAAATTGGTTGCACTAAGCATTGTACTTTAAATCCTGACATTATCCCATGCATTAGTCCTCTTAATTTCTTTTATCCGAAAGACCAATCCTTTTAGGAACTACTGTACAAGGTCAGTTATTTCTCTTCTGAAGCTGACGCCTCCAAGAACCATCCAGATGAGCCCCTTATTTTAGTGCGAAGTCAGACAGTGCTTATTCACCTCCCAGCTTTAGCAGTCGAGTTAGTTTAAGCTCTGTGAAGAGTTTGTGATACCATTTGCTGTTGTATGGGATCACACTGCTCTTGCCTGCCATGACACATGCTGTCTTTGTGTTTATGTGGTTTCTGATGGGAAAGTTTCTGATCTTCTGGTTTGCTGGAGGCCAGTGGATCGTTACACTCACTCTCCTTCAGGTCCATTTTCTTTGCCTTGGGCAAGCACTGTGGCTGTAAGGCTGTCTCTGCTGCAAGTAATTGATATCTCTGTTTCTAAGGGGAGTGTGATGTCCACATCCTGGTTTGGGACTGTGCCAGGTTCAATTTTTGCTGTCCCTGTCTGTATTTCTCCTCCCACTCTCTCTCCCTCTAATCCCTGGTAGGGATTACCCCTCAGCTGACACCTGGGCAGGAGATACGTCAGGTTCTCACAGGAGCTGCTACTGAATTTGCATTATGGTCAGCTCTGGAGGTCTCAGTAGGTTGAGCTGTAAAGTGGATGCAAATTGGCCAGCAAATTGGGTGCTAGGTACAGAGTTAAAACAACTGATTAGTATTAATTCATATTGTATGATTGCCACAGAAATGGAGAGTCACTGAACCAGGTGGTATGTTCCAATTAATATTTATGATCAAAAAGCCTTTAAAAATCACTAATAATAGGCTTTACATCCTAAAGAGCTAGTGAGGCAAGAGGAAGAATATAGTATGAGGATAGCTGTTGAAGGACTAACCTGGCAGCAGGCAAAAGAGCAATAGTATTGAGCAACAGGAGGATTTGTGCTCCCAAACCTATTGAATGCTTTTGAACATCCCACGCAAGCAATTCAGTGTGTTCAGCAAATATTCCAGAGGACAGTTCTGTCAAACTAGATTTAAGATCACCTTTTTGATAAATCCTGTTAACCTGCGTGCAGTGGCAGGACAGTGTGTGGTGGGGGAAAGCAAGGACTGACACAGCAAACTTTGCTGGGCCTCTTCCAGGTCCAGCTCCACATCTGGGCAAGCCCAGCTCATGTCAGCCCCATCCTACACTGGAGCAATGGGATTCCTGTCGTATGTGACCTACTTCCAAAGCCTGCGGGTTTTTTTGGGTCCCAGGGAGGCAGGGCAGATCAGGTGACTCTGAAATCATGAAGATTTTAGTAGGTTGCTTACAGGCCTCAGAGCGTTGGCTATGGTGTACACAAGAAAAAGAAGACAATGAAGAGATCCGAAGTTATTCAGGATAGGATAGGAAAACAAGTATTGTTCATCATGGTGTAAAGCAACTTCTTGCTGCAAGGAACAAGGAATAATTTCCTTTGTGGCTGGGTTTGTACAGGTGGGAATATTTTGCCCTCCTATTGCATCTTTGGTACTAGCCACTATTAGTTACTGTATTGACATAGACGGACCAGTATTCAGGAGTGAAGTTCAGTTTGTCTTAGAAAATTATACTGCATGGAGAGAAATTTTGTAAAAAGGATAGAGGATATGAAATTAGATTGAGGAAATACCAGATGGCATTAAGCTAAACTAGCCAGCAAACATCGACTTAAAGAAAATCTTATTTCAACAAATGCTAAAATAAAGGCTGTTAGGAAAATGCTGCTCACTTGAAAGGAGCAGGACTCGGCACTTGGTTAAGAATGCTTATAAACCTTGCCTGCAGCAGCAACTGTCGCCATTGAGCAGTTTCTAGACAAAGGCCAGGAAACAGTGGGCCCACTGTTGAATGAGACAGTAGCCACGGTGACGGAGGATGTGGGGAAGGCGGAAATACTGAATGCCTTCTTTGCTTCGGTCTTTACTGCTTGGCCCAGCCCTCAGGAGTCCCAGGCTTTGGAGAAAGTAACAGGGAAAGAGGAAGACTTCCCCTAGGTTGAGCAAGATGAAGTGAGCGATCGGTTAGGTCAATTAGATATCCACAAGTCCATGGGCCCCAATGGGATGCACCCGAGAGTGCTGAGGGAGCCGGTGGAAGTCATTGCTGGGCCGCTCTCCATCATCTTTGAAAGGTCCTGAGGAACAGGTGAGGTGCCTGAGGACTAGAGGAAAGCCACTGTCACTCCAGTCTTCAAAAAAGGCAAGAAGGAGGAGCCAGGGAACTACAGACTGGTCAGCCTCACCTCCATCCTTGGAAAGATGATGGAACAGCTCATTCTGGACGTCATCTCAAGGCATGTGGAGGAAAAGAAAGCTATATCAGAAGTACTCAACATGGATTCACCAAGGGGAAATCATGTCTGACTAATCTGACAGTCTTCTACGATGGCATGATTGGATGGATAGATGAGGGGAGGGCGGTAGATGTGGTCTACCTTGACTTAAGCAAGGCATTCGACACGGTCTCCCACAGCATCCTCATAGGGAAGCTTAGGAAGTGTGGGCTAGATGAAAGGACAGTAAGGTGGATAGATAACTGGTTGAAAGATAGAGCTCAGAGGGTCGTGATTAGGGGCACAGAGTCTAGTTGGAGGCCAGTAAAGAGAGGTGTTCCCCAGGGGTCAGTACTGGGTCCAGTCCTCTTCAATATATTCATCAATGACCTGGATGAAGGGATAGAGTGCACCCTCAGCAAGTTTGCTGATGACACAAAACTCAGGGGGGTGGCTGACACACCAGAAGGCTGTGCTGCCATACAGAGAGACCTAGACAGGCTGGAGATTTGGGCAGAGAGGAACCTTATGAAATTCAACAAGGGCAAGTGTAGGGTGCTGCCCCTGGGGAGGAATAACCTCATGCACCAGTACAGGTTGGGGGCTGACCTGCTGGAGAGCAGCTCGGTGGAAAGAGACCTGGGAGTCCTGGTGGACAACAGGATGACCATGAGCCAGCAATGTGCCCTCGTGGCCAAGAAGGCCAATGGCATCCTGGGGTGCATCAAGAAGAGTGTGGCCAGCAGGTCGAGGGAGGTCATCCTCCCCCTCTACTCTGCCTTGGTGAGGCCGCACCTGGAGTGCTGTGTCCAGTTCTGGGCTCCCCAGTTCAAGAAGGACAGGGAACTGCTGGAGAGGGTGCAGCAAAGGGCCATTGCTGCACAAAGATGCTGACAAAGATGATTAGGGGACTGGAACATGTCTCTTACGAAGAAAGGCTGAGGGATTTGGGTCTCTTCAGTCTGGAAAAAAGACGGCTGAGGGGGGACTTTATCACTGCTCATAAATACTTAAAGGGTGGATGTTAGGAGGATGGGGCCAGGCTCTTTTCAGTGGTGCCCAGTGACAGGACAAGAGATAACGGGCACAGAATTGAACATAGGAAGTTCCATCTAAACATGAGGAGGAACTTCTTTACTTTGAGGGTGGCAGAGGTGGTGGAGTCTCCATCTCTGGAGACATTCAAAACCCACCTGGACGTGTTCCTGTGCAACCTGCTCTAGGTGATCCTGCTCTGGCAGGGGGGTTGGACTAGATGATCTCCAGAGGTCCCTTCCAACCCTATGATTCTATGAAGACAAGTGAGATGCACTTAACAGTGGTGAATTTAAGGGATCTGGTCACGACAGCGTCAATTTTGAGTAGCTGTAATCAAAGCAAAATGCTTAAAATGTGTGTACATGTTTGTCCCAGGCAGTCTCACCTAGTTACCGGACAAAGTTCTAGTTGCTTTTGCTTCCAGGGTTGTGACTCAAGCTGAAAAGAAAGCTAAACGTGATGGGAATCCAAAAATACAATCACATGAGCTGCACAGGCTGTAGCAAAAATACACAAGAGAATGGGTGACAGAAGTAAGGATCCCTTTATTTGCTGCAGAAATGCAGGTGGAAAGTGTAGCAAAAACACTTTTAATCTTTGAGGTGAGACATTACAGGTAGCTTGAAAACACAATTGCCAGGAGGAGAGAAAGGATTCTGGAATGTCATATTGACTTAATTCTGCCTCGCGAGGGATTGTGAATTCTTGCCTCTTTAGCCCCAAGCTTAAAGTCAGCCTTCTTTTGCTTTACTTTTTAGCAATGTAGAAGCTTGAGGTGTACCTCAGCTCAGCTCAAGGCTCTCTTTTGTTTGCAAAGCACTCTGCAAAGAAGTCCCTGTTCCAAAGATCTCAAAAGTTCTCAGAGGCAGTGCAGCCAAAGATAGCACATGGCATTGCGTGCCACAAAGCTGGCAGTGCTGCTTAACTATATGCTTCTGCTTGCACAATCAGTGAAGCAGTTAACGCTGCAACAGGAACGATAAGGAAATGTCATTAAAAAACCCCAAAAACCAAAAAGCTTTTTGTCTGAGGGCAAATACTTCCAATAACCAAGGGGCGGGGGGTGGAACAGCCTGCAGAGTTATAGGAAAAAAAACACTTCATTCTTGGTTTCTAACTGTATGCCTCATAAAATGCAGTGGTAGTAGCTGGCAATCTGCTAACTGACAGGATAAAGTGCATTCTGCATATATGCAGTAGCTTGTCAGTTGATATATTTTTTCCATAGAATTTTGTCTGTTCCAAATACCTAAGTAATTCCAGATAACTGCCAGTAACAGCAAGATAAAATATCAGATTAATGCATGACCATTAAAAACCTTTCTTTTTTTCCTTACTAATGTATGTTTAAAATCACATTAAAATAATAAAATGGGCAGATTTCATCTTGAAATTATTCTGCTTCAGTATCGTTGTGTAATGGCATGAGGCCTCATCTGATGACAGCCAAGGCTGGAAAGAGGGGCTTTGTGTTCTTCGGGAAGAATCACCCCAGATTTCATGCTTGTATGCTTGTTTCTGTATCTCAAAGATTTCAACACACAAGAAGTTTGAGAACCATTACTTTTTTTTCTTTCCTTTGGAAGACAGAAAATCTGGAGACTTGGCTAAATCAGACAGCCTTTATGGGCTAGAAACTACAAAAAAGACAACTTGCGTGATTTTGTGAAGCATTTCTATGTAGTTTTTCCTGTAATGCATGTGATGTTTACAGGATACGTTCAACTTATTGGTCTTGCTGATAGAAGGAACTGCATAACTCACTAGTCACTCTGGTGTTTCTCAATACCTCAGTGATCGTGAGCCATTCCTGGCAGAATTTCATGCCATGTTATATCACACTGTGGTGCCTCAGACTGATCACGCAATCCTGAGACAACATTCAGCCTAAAGCAGGATGTGGTTAAGCAGGCACCAGCAAAGATGTGTCATTTAGGGACTGATTTCTTATGAGTCCTAGATTTCTGATTTCTAATGAGAATTGCTTGACAATTCCCTTTGCATGTGGCAAATCACAAGGGTGTTTAGGGGGTATAATTTCAGATCACTGGTAGTTTTGCTATAAATTTCCATAGGACCAAGGATAAGTGCTGTATCAGAAAGTACCCTTACAAGAGAGGCTCAGCGCAGTGCAGAGCACAGCATGCTATATCCTTTCTGTAGGCCATCTTTAGGAGGCTATGCTTTGGGAAACTGCAGCAGTGTGTTTCAAGGATGTTTATAAATATCCCTCATTATGCCTGGGAGCGGACAGGACAGCCCTATAGTGGCACACTGATGTGGTCATAAGATATTTAGCAAAATGAGTTAACTTTTCATGATGTGCCTTAGGCCAAATGGGAAATGATTAGGAAAAGTCTGTGGTGAATGTTATCTAGAAGCTGGGCTGGATTACGTTTCTTGGCTCTGTAATCTGTGAGTTTGTAACTGAATGCTATTTTCTGAATGCTCCTTCCAGCAATATGTCCATTTCCCTCCTTTTTTTCTTGTTATCTTATTTTTTTCTTTTTTCAACAGATCGACAAGACATTTAACAATTCCATTTTAAGGAAAAAATACATCCGTTCACGCTTAATCAGAGTGAGGTATGTGAGATTATAATAAATGCACGCAGTTGAGAAAAAATGAAATGTACACCAAGCCTATCGAGATAGCCATTTGATCCAACTCAGCAAAGTGTATTTTATGTAAATACATAATCCCCAATTGACCATAATCTTACTCTGAGCCATGCCCTCCTTTGGATCTTGATGCAGAAGATAAAGCTTCAAGTCAGTCCAAATTCCATACAAGTTTGTATTCAGATCTTGAGCAAGCTTTAGCTAATAAAGCAGATATAACTTGAGCTATCTAAAAATGAAAAGCATTTTCAAAACTATTTCCTTCACTATAATGCAGATGTCATTTTACTTCTAGTATTGCGACTGTGCTGGGCTTGTCATGTAGAAATCAAGCATGGCTGTGCTGGTTCAGAAGGTCCCACTTGTCACTGTTGTGTCTCTAAGAACGGGCATAAGTAGGTGCCTAAGGAGCAGTAGCAGCGCAACAGACATGTATGATAACTGCTTCTTGGTAAGCTCCCTACCTCCAGCTATTTACCACTTTGTATTTCCTGAAGTGGTTGTGGTTTGTTTAGCAGCCCCCGGGGAGTTATTTTCCAAAGACTTGTCCAGTCTCCCCGGGACTCTTGAAATTCCTGTACCTTAATCCTTTAGTAAGGAGTTACTTGCGAAGAGCCATCTTCTTTGGATCACTCAGTGGCCCCTAGTTCTTGTGCTGGAAGAGGTGATGAAAAGTTGATCTCTATCCCTTCTCACCATAAAAGTTGATCTCTATCCCTTCTCACCATGCAATTAGTGGTATCGGACACTCCCATCATATCCCTTTTCTCTCCTGTACCACATAAACTCTACTCTTTTTTTCAGTTGGAAGTCTCAGCCTGCTCAGACATTTTTTGCAGGAACTGTTCCTTGTCACCTGGTCACCCTACTCTGTATCTCAGGTCTACTGACCCTGCTTTTAGAGATGAAAGGGTCAGACCTGTGGCTGGGATTATCATTGAGCAATGGGTTTTTTTTCTCTTTTATTCTCTGTCTATTTGGCAATAATACCTAATGTTTGATTCGATTTTTTTTGACCACTGTTGAGTGCTGAAAACTGAACTGTCTATTGTAATACTTAGGTCTTGTTCCTGAGTGACAGTGCCCATTGCTTTGCAAGTAAACCTTGAATGTCTTAATACTCACATGCTAAAGCTGCAAGACTAATGAGAGCAGTCTCAAGATCTTATTTGTCTAAATGTATTTCTCCTTGTTCTACAGTTTGTGAAATCCTGCATCCTGCTCTACCTTAGCTTAACCCCTAAGGGTTAAGTCATTATTTGAATGTAGCTTTAGGAATATTTTTTGATACTGACTAGAGTGTTATAAGTGTAGACAAGGTTACTTGAGGATCTGAGAGGCCAATCTGTAGAAAGAAGTAATATTTTTCATTACTTCTTGTTCCCAAGGGTAAACTGAGGTGTTTGCTGTGCTGGATGCAAGACCTGTATGCGCCAAAGCTTGTTTGCTTTTTCGAATATACAACCTTTGTGCCCCTTCAAGTGCTCAGGCTGCAAGCTCTTTTAAGCAAGGTCATTGTTGTGAATTTGCTTGGAAAGTACTGTGCATATTTTTGGTTCAGTATAAAAAATGCATTAGTAATAATGCCTACTGCTCACTGAGAAAGACAAAACAAATCTTGGCTATGTGTCTTTGGCTCTGGTGTGCTTGCAAGAGTTGATACAGTAATTCCAGCGTGGCACAGCACAGGAAGAGGAGTGGGGGGAGAGGTGAGGGAACACCTCAGAAATGCAGAGCAACACCCACAGTTGGATCAGATAGTATCTGGAAAATAAACGGAGTGGCAATCACGCTGAAGTTGGCCCAAAGGGAAAAAACAGCCTGTTGGAAAGTTCACTAATAGCTACTCAGTCTCAATTATGAGATCCTTGAGGCACTGAACGTGTGTTTCTGCTCAGCTACGAAACGCTCAACTATGAAACACTCAGCATGCCTTGGTGCGCTCATAACACATGGCCTTTTATTTGCCCTTCACTGGCAACAGCAGGAATGTCTGTTTCATTTTGGTGCGTGTTACTTTCAAAGATCATAGCCTGATTGCATGATTTCTGTATAAGCTACTTGCCTTCTATTTTTAATTTTCTTATTTTTCCTCTATATAATTACAGATTTCCAAGATAGTGAGATATAACTGGAAGATCTCTTTTCCTTTCCTATCTGAATGATGCTTAAGACAGAGCAAACTGCTGTTAGCTTGCCCCCTGTATGACGTAACTGTGATTCCACCTGTTGTGGATTGTGTCATTGCTTCTTGGCTCAGGTAGGAGGGGGCACAGGAGAGAAGGTTCTCAGTGCACACTCTTATCTTCCCTGTGTAATGACCAAGGATAAGCCATCTGCAAGCATAGAGCAAGATTTACTATGCCAGATTAGACACGTTCGTGTTTATAGTCTACAATTCCATCTCTTGCAGTATCTGATGCTTTAAGGAAAAATGAATACCACTACAAAGTGAATTCAGTCTGTTAGAAGATTTTTCTTCCTTTTCTTTCCTCTGATCTTACATCAAAACTGTGGAATTGTGTGTCGCAGTGTGGGTGCCGCTTGTACTTTTCAGTGAGATGTTAAAGACCCCTTTTGTGGTCCATCTCTGGGACTGTGATAAGTAGACTGCAGATATGCTGCTGAGTTTCATTCATTGTTGCATAACGTGAGGTTATTAGCCACATTCTCACAAGAGGTTGCAGTGATGGAATTGGGTTGTGTAGCCTCTCCCCTTTGCTCCAACTACCTTTTTCGTGATGATTAGAAATTTTTATTCTGTGTATGTGTAGGGCCCTGGAAAGGTCTGTCTAGGTACCATTAACCATCTACCTGATGTTTCTGAAGTGCTGTGTATCCAGCTTTTCATTGCAATCAAATCAGTTCATTCCCTCCTCCTCTTGTATCCCAAACATGTAGTCAGTGACTGCTTTTTAGACTCCATTATAACATTGATCTGGCCATTTGTTCACAGAAAGCATCATGCCTTCTTCTAGCCTAAGATGCATTTGACCATTCAGCATTTGCTTGGATGTCTGTTGGCAATTCCTTCTCTCAAAAATGTACAAAATTTTCAAAAATTTATCTAATCCTTTATGTTACATTGCCATTGCTAGAGGAGCTAAGAAAAAACTAAGAAATGCAGAAATGAGCTGAAGGTAACCGGATTGTGTTTCATTGGTTTGTAGCCCAGATGCTGATGGTGTGATGGCAGAGGCTTTGCTCACATTCTGGTTCTCCTCCACGGATTCTAGAGAAACATTGCGAGAAAGAGTTGAAAGGACCTTACGGAGGGGCCTGAAAAAATACACAGGGCCCCTGCGAATAAATGTCAGATCTTCTACCATCTCAAGTAAGTATATTAAATCTCTCTTAAATGTAGTTCTTGGCCTTTTCTGACCGATAAGACTTGATTTTTCCCTTCTGAAGATGGCTGTTACTGTGTCTGAATGACAGTCTTTCCTGCTCATTAAGTTAGAACGAAATCATTGGATATGTATAAACCCCACCTAAGTCTTTTAAAAATGTCTTAAATGTGGATAAACAGGAGCAGTTGCTTTATGGCCTCGCAATACAGCCTTAGCCTCCCTCCAAACTGCAGTACCAGCCTTATGCTACTATCAGAGTAAACAGTAGGAGCCTCACCACAGTGCTTCAGTACACAGCAACACAAACATGCTCCCCAGGTCTTTGCTTCTCTCAGAAGCCTGAAAGTGCCGAAACTATGCTGGGATGATGGTGGGGAAACAGCCACTGCACTGAAAAAATATATTTGGTGGGAGGATCAAAATCCTTGCAAATTCCCCAGGGGAAAGGGAAAGAAAGGGAAAATGTTCTTATCTCTATGACTTCTCAGCTGGGGATCTAGCCACTTCTTTGCAAAGCAGGCCTGCATCTGCAGGATATGAAAATTAACAGCACTGTCTTTTTGATTTAGTGAATTGCCAAACAGACACTGAAAGGCAGGTTTCCCTCCTCTTCTACATTTCTGATCTGTTAGAGAATTTTTGTTCAGGCTTGGAATCTGACTTGGCTTCAGTTATATATAGTCAGCATTTTTTCTGGGTGTCAGATGTTTCAAGAATGAGTTGCTAGTTGAAAGGAAGGGACAGACACTACCTCCACTTGTTTTTGCAGACCTTCTGCTTACTCCTAGCACAAGGGTGACCGTACAGCACATGGGTGGGTACTTGCTGCTTGCTTTTCCACGCTAGGCTACTTAAACTAGCAGAGACCTGCAGAGGTCAGACGGCTGTGTTGAAAGAACAAGAAGCCAGATTCCATGCTGGATGGATCCAGCCTTCCTCACACTCAGAAAAGACCAGGAGCAACCTCATATTCTGCCTCTTGGTGCTTGAACTGGGCACGTTGCATTGCAGCAATGCAGTGAAACTCAAATGATTTTGTCACACACCCATCGTTTCTTGATGGGCCAACCAGTCTTCCCTATTGGAATGGCTCAAGATGATAGGTGACATTTTTTGGGCAAAGAATCACCATTTCTCTGCAGTGTTGTTTATAGGCCAGTAGTTCCTGTTCAGCAAAGTGCACATGTAATTTCTCCCAGATAGAAAAAAAAGTGTGTGGGCATCAGCTAGAGATGGGCTTGGGTTTTTTTTCTTTTTCTCTTTTTTGTTTGTTTGTTTTTAAAGTCAATCAGGTCATGATTTAGTGAATTTTGAAGCTTCAGTTTAATTTGGTGCCTTACATAAACAATAAAATTGGAAGGAGTGCAAAAACGCTTGTTAGAAAAGGACTGTGATCTTCTCATCGAGTTATCTGATTAGCTGCTTTTATTCAGTCTGGTAAACGTGGGAAGTGACTCAAAATCCTGTTTTACTTGACTTTGAACTGCACCAGGGCTGTTACAATAATGCAGTAGTTGCTAGTTTAAAAAATTAGCTAATATAATTGAATCACGATGTTTTCATTAAATATTTTGTCTCAGTAAAAGATGGCATCTCTGTGTTGCTTTGATAAAGTTGTACGATAAATTTCGTGTTGCTTTTCTTGGCTCTCCCAGCCTGACCATAAAACACTGACTACGTAGGTCTGCTACTCGCTACAGGACTAGCATTGTGCAACTGTTACACGTGACACAAAGGAACATAAACAATGCTTTGCCATTTCTAGGAGACGACAATAAAAGGTTCCATTTGGATCTTTCTTTGCGAATAGGATTTTGGCAGTGCTATGAGGCTTAGAAAAGCTCTTGTTGGTGCTGCCATTTAAGAAAACCAAGTTGACTCCAGTGAAGAGTACAAAACCGAGCACTCCTATACTTTTAGAGGAGAAGCAGGTCTCAATTTATAAAGCTCGTTTTCTTTCTCACACCCAGGAGAAGTGACAATTTTCAACAGATCCTGGAAGTCCAGAGAGGGATCTAGGTTTTGCATTTCCCATTTCTCTCTCCCCTCCTGAAATATCCTGTCCAACATTAGCATTTAAACCAAGTAAAGCTAAGAAGCACTAGATTTTTTCCATGCTCTGCAGCACCTTTCAAAATTTTGCTTCATTGCAGCTTTGATGGTTTTGCCAACTGCGATCCTTGTTTATGTTGATGCAATCTCAGAACATTTTCATAACAGTTTGTAAAAAATCATTAACCTGTTCATTATAATCGCTTTATCAGAAGATTCTAATTTGGGGGCCAAAATATATAGCTTAGTTTAGCATAGCTAACTAGTTGAACAAATCCAGGTCAAGCACTTACATTGCATGCGAGGAGGGCCTGATAAGGAGAACCTCCTTAAGTCTTCCTCCCAGGATCTAATCATCTGTTGTTCAACACCATGTCTCAGCTTGCATTTCACTCAGAAGTATTTGCTTTGGGGATCAGCTCCAACACACTCCTGCAAACTGAGGGCAACACTTGGGATCTTCAGCTGCAGTTCAAGGCATCAGTACAACACTAAGTAGTCTGCCAGCCCAGTGGCAGAACTTGCTTTGCCTTTTAATTCCCAAGGACTGGGAATAAAGATGGGATAAAATCTAAACTGACAATGCTTTATTAGTTCAGTTTTTTTTTCAGAGAGAGAGAAGCTTGATCATGCAGATGTGAAAAAATAACATGTATGTGAAACAAAACAATATTGTCTCTGTTTCATAACATCAATTAACAGTAGATGTTCTTTATACACAGCTGCAAAAAATGCCTTGGTATCGAAGTATCTTCAAATGTGTTATTACTGAAGTCCCTTCTTTCTTATTTAGCTAGACTTCATAGTCCCTTGGTCAAGGACAGCGGTATCTCCAGACATCCACTGTAACTTTGATAAAAAATTGGAGGCAATAGAGATCTCTGCACTTGTGTACAAATCCCACTGGAAGTCCAAATATTTTACAGTGGAGAATCAAGCCAACTAAGCCCTGTCTTCTCTGAACAGCAGTGCAAGGGCCAGCAAAATGAGATATTGAAGCTGGTGACTTGGAAACACCCACATTAGGACTTGCTCTTCCACTAGCTCTGAAAGAAAAAGGTGTTGCAGTTTGTCTTCTGTATAGTTGTGGCACCAAAGAGATCTTCTACGAGGCTGTTTGTTTTTTTTTCCCCAGGGTTTCTTGGTCAGAAATAGAATCACCTCACAGCTTAGATCCCTATTAAGCAAAGTGTAGAGTAGCTTGCCAGACTATTTTCCTTTGTCAGGTAGGTTGGAAGTCTCCCAAAATGTATTTTTGGGAATGTACTTCTGACGTCAGAAAGAAACTAGTTGCAAGATCACTGGCACTGTTCAAAATGAGTAGGAAGTATTGCCACCTGTTGCACAGCCAAGGTTTTTGGCCATGAACAATGAGTCATGAATTGGTTTTGATCAACAACTCAACTGTTATCGTTTCTATTTATCTGGCATCTGGGGCTTGCTAAAGCTCCTTACAAATACAAAGCACAGAACCTAGGAGACAGATTCTCACTTCTTTATCGGGTCTTCTTTGGGAGACATGCAGATGAGTGTCTGACCTGCGTTACTGAGGAATGTTTCATCTCAAACGAAGTATGTAGCAGTATGTTTTTTTGTACTTTACTAGCCACAACAGCAGCCTGGGGGAGCGGAACAGGACGTGCATCTGTACATTGGGAAACACACTGGAGATCTGACATTCCCCCAGTTTGATGCCATTAGTTTGCCACACACGAGGTGGTACATTTCAACATTTGCAACAGTCTAGGGAGGCTGGCTGAAATGGAAGAAACTGAAATGTGTTTTAAAATGAATATTTTGCAAGGAAATGCTTGTGATGAAGGAATTAAGCAGGAAATCATCCTGGCCTGACTTCTTAGATGACCCAGAGAAGTTGATTTAATTAATTTTCTCACCCAGTTCTTGTTTTTCCCTTTCTCTGTGTTGCCTGCAGAGGTTGCAAGTGATTTGGGCTGCCCTCACTGTAGTGAGACCTTAATTGCAGCTGGGGTGTGAGTGTAGGCCAGGAAGAAAAATAATGCTAAAAACTGTATCAGCTTGGATACGCACTACAGAACTGGTACATAGTTCCTCATGCAGATCCCTCCTCGGGCTGCAGGATGCCCACATGGAGTTGTTATAAGTATGCTCTGAGGTGTGGACCTCTGTCTGTCCTCATGGACAAAATTAAGATGTGGTTAATGGCAGGGTGGGGGGAGGGGGGGAGAAGTCATGGATGTGAGGACAGGTCCACTGGACAGAAGTAGGGAGGGAAGGACTGGGTGACAGGGATAATTAGAGGTACAAAGCCTTTGTCTTGTCTCTACCAGGTTACTCTTCCCTGTTGGAGGCATGCGAATTGCATCACCTGTATCTAAGCTGTGTTTTGCTACTTCTACAAGGGTGCATAACTCTAGGGAGGTAATTCCTGTTGAGAGAGCGGTGAGAATATCGGAAGGTTAGTGTGGAGACGTTTTAGGTTATGCGCACTATGTCACCACACAAGAGCGTGACCTTCCTGCTGAGCCCAAAGCTCATGTTTTGCCATCTTCCAGGAAACTCCTGCATTTCCTTTTGGGTACAGTTTTTGAAATGTGACTGAATCTGCTGCTCACTGCTCTCATTCCCATTTCACCCCAGTATCTCGGGCCTTTACGGTCTTTAACGTAATTAAAGAGTATTAGAGTAGAGCTATTATCTTCACCTCTGTCTGCACTGCAGGACAAATGCACTCTGTGACATTCCTCTCAGCTTCCCAGTTTGGTAATCTACTGAAATGTGCCAGAGACTCTTTTTTTGCCTGCCTGCCCTGTTGTTACTCTAAAAAACACTGAACTAGGTGAGATCCCTGTTTCTGATGCAGCTGAAAATTTTGTGATTCTCTCTCTTTTCGAGGAAGCTGTTATTAAAATGTGACAAAGGACAGTGGGGAAAATGCTCCCTCTGCTCCCTGGTACAATTCACAAAGCTGTGCTTCAAATGCATGTCCAAGAATGTGTTGCTAGTACTGCAGCATGTACTTTTTCTTAATATTTTTAATGTTTACAATCCTCTCCTCCCTTCATATCCCATTTAAAATAATCTCTACTTTGCCTTCCCTGTGTGAAAAAACAATTTACACAAGCAAGATGTGGGAACTTGATATAATAGAAGATGAAACATGAAGTTTGCCTTTGAAGCTAACAATTACGATATACAGAAAATTACGGCTGGAAACCTTTAAAGAAAATCAAGTTTCTTTTGGTAATCAACATCTGTGAAAAATGACGTAATTGGGTAAAGCTGTATCAGATTTTTAAAACAGATTTCTCATCTTTAGTTTTGCAGCCATCTCTGGTCCTTTCCACACTGAAAATGCGTGATATCCCCTAGTAATGCATTTGCTTGCCTTGCTTGAACAATACAATGTCTGATCCATTCTGTCACTGAGAGTTCTGCCTGTTATTTTCCTTTTTATATAAGCACTGGTCTCTGTGGCTAAACTGAAATGAGGCAGTGGACACAAGATTAATTCCTCTGATGCAGTGACGCTGATATTATTTAGAGACGTGCAAAGTGAGCACATTTTTCTGTAGGAACCTCTGAATCCCTCAGAGGTCATTCAGTCTGCAGTTAACTATGAAACTGCAAACGTTTAGATGGTTGCCAAATAGATCTGTGGGCTTTGGGCACTGAACTCCCTTAGAAATCCTGGCCTTAACTGGCTATTGCATATAAACAATTGCCAAAATAAAGATGCTTTCTTGCGCTTGCTTACTCCGCTTTTCTTTCCATGTTTGCTCAAGCAAATATGTTGAGGAGTAAAAAGAGGTTATTTACTAGTAAGTTAGTAGTATTAAATAGTAACTGCAAGTCACAATTCTCTTTAGTTGGAAATTAAGACCAAAACTTCAAGTCTGTTTTAAGGTTATTCCATTTACTAAATAGGCAAAATAACTGTATTAACAAAATTGCTTGTCCAGTTAAGGAACAGAGCCCTCTTCTGAAAGATGGAATCCCTAAGCTGCGTTTCAATAGATTGCTGTGATTTTAATTTAAACATTAGTTTTCTCTTTTAAGTTAAGCTGGCTTTAATTAAATGGCAAGTTCCATTTTACAGGTAGGCAATGCATGTTCAAGTTGAACTTGTTCTTGTTTACAGTGGAAGCCTGAACACTGTTTTCCTAAATGTGGCACAAACAACTATTTTTGCAGCTGTATGTGGTTGGGACAAGATATGACACTTTAATTGTTACTAATTGATGCTTTTTCTTGGTAGTGCAAACAACTAGGGCAACTAGTAAATGAGCAGGGCAGTGAAATTGTCTCTTGTGCCTTACAAGTGATTGCTTCAAGGCAAGGGCTTGCAACATGTTCGCCTGGCACAATGCAAACAGCTATGCTGTTGACCAGGCCAAAAATGTCAAGCTAGTAATAAACGACGGCAAGCCCCTAATGAGGTAAGCCAGTAAGCAGCCTGATTTTCAGCAGTATCGCGTAACCCAAAGTGCTCCCTGCTTTTGATGGGATCGACTGTGGGCTCGGCTTATCTGAAAATAGCGTCAGTCGGTTCAGGTTTCCAAACACATACGTGTACTCTGGGTTTGGGATCTTGGTTTTGAGTCCTGGATATTGTGCCCTTAATTTTACCTGTCCTGATCTGCACGATGGGTTCCTGGGTCTGTTGCCAGACAGATCTGCTTTCACCTCTTAAAAACTCCCGGGCGAGGTTTTCTCCATTTGCTGTGGTGTTTTCTTTAGGACTTGCGTTCCAGCTCCCAGTGTGGGATCCATGGTGAGGGCACTGTATCTGGCAGATCTCTAAAGCAAAGCAGTGCCCCTCCCCTGGTGAATACAGAACTGAAATTATTGACAGGTGTCACTGGCCTTTTTCCTTCGGCAGTGGGTGGCTGGGTGGGAGAGTACATCAGCTACATAGCTGTGATATATTATAAAATATGCTGAAATTCAAAGCTGTACAGACATGCTGTTTAAGACTTGCAGCTTGTGTGTGGAAGACCTCTTTCTCCAATTACACACAAGCCGTCCAACTGGAAGCAATGGGTAAAATTTTGCCCATGTGAGGTTTGTACTTTTTTCTAAGTGCCTCGTAAAAAGGCAAACAGAGATATAGACAGGTGTCTTGCAGAACAGCCGCGTGACTCACAGCAAAACTCGGTGCAGTGACAACATGCCAATTGAATTGCTTCCGGCGCTGCGCTTGAACAAGCTGGTTGCTCCTTTTGTCTTCTCGATGAGCTTTGCAACATAACGTAAATGTTAATAATTGACTGCAGGCTTTATAATTAGGCATCATGAGGTAAATGTCTCTCCACCCAGAGAAGAGCTAAAAAAACATTATTATCAATATTGCACTTGAAGGCAAAAGGTGCTCTTTCATTGTTGATTACATTTGTTGGTTTCTTACCAGTTTCCAGCTATAAAATGCTAGTGTGACCCAAACGATGAACTAGTTCTGAAAGTTGTATGAATTTCTAGGAAAACATTGGATACTTACCATAGTTGAAATAAGCAGGTAGGGCCAGATTTTTCAAAGCACTTCTTGCTAGTATATATAGGTGAAGTAGCTAAATCCTTAGCACAGCTCAGCACCCATTTTTTTCCCCTTACTTTGTAACTTACCAAACAGTAATGTTTACATCACTGCTGAATTCCTTTGCTGGCCTAGCTTTTACTGTCTGGTATTATTACGTTTTGATGTAAGGGGTCTTGGCAACAACCAACCATATTATCCATGGAAATTCACAGGATTAAAACTGACATTCCTGAAATGCAGAATTAGCTGTACATTCCACTCCTTGCCTCTGTGAATCACATATTTAAGAATTATCTTAAAATCCACATTCATCATACAATCTTCACAAACTTCACTCACATCAACCAAAAAGATTTCCCCACACCAAAATCAAAAGAAAGTCATCACAACACTGAACAAAAGTGGACAATTTACATGCAATCCAACCCTCGTCCCTTCACCTCAATTAAAATTGTCTGTGTTTTGCCCGTTACCTCTCCCAATCACTGTCCTTATCTCAAATTCCACATGCCCCACTCTGGGCGCCGAAAAAGGACTGTGGTGGGTTGATCCTAGTTGGACGCCAGATGCCCACCAAGGTCATTTTATCACTCCCCTCCTCAACTGGACAGGGCAGAGAAAAGGTAATGAAAGGCTTGTGGATTAAGATAAGGACAGGGAGAGATCATTCAGCAATTAATGTCACAGGCAAAACAGGCTCAACTTGGGGAAATTAATTTAATGTATTACCAATCAAATCAGAGTAGGGTAATGAGAAATAAAAACTAAATCTTAAAGCACCTTCCCTCCCACCCCTCCCTTCTCCCCGGGCTCAACTTCACTCCCCATTTCTCTACCGCCTCCTCACAAGTGGCACGGGGGGAAGGGGAATGGGGGTTGCAGTCAGTTCATCCCAGATTGTCTCTGATGCTCCTTCCTCCTCAGGGGGAGGACTTCTCACACTCTTCCCCTGCTCCAATGTGGGGTCCTTCCCACAGGAGACAGTTCTCCGTGAACTTCTCCAACGTGAGTCCTTCCCATGGGCTGCAGTTCTTCACGAACTGCTCCATTGTGGGTCCTTTCCATGGGGTGCAGTCCTTCAGGAACAGACTGCTCCAGGATGGGTCCCCACAGGCTCACAAGTCCTATCAGCAAACCTGCTCCCACATGGGCTCCTCTCTCCATGGGGCCACAGGTCCTGCCAGAAGCCTGCTCCAGAGGAAGCTTCCCATACAGTCACAGCCTCCTTTGGGCATCTACCTGCTCCGGCGTGGGGTCCTCCACTAGCTGCAGGTGGATATCTGCTCCACCATGGACCTCCATGGGCTGCAGGGGGACAGCCTGCCTCACCATGGTCTTCACCATGGGCTGCAGGAAAATCTTTGGTCTGGTGCCTGGAGTACCTCCTCCCCCTCCCCTTCTTCACTGACCTTGGTGTCCTCAGAGTTGTTTCTCTCACATATTCTCACTCCTCTCTCCTGCTGCAATTGCTGTTGCGCAGTTTTTTTCCTGCTTCTTAAATATGTTATCACAGAGGTGCTACCATGATCCCTGATGGGTTCCGCCTTGGCCAGTGGCAGGTCCATCTTGGAGCCAACTGGCATTGGCTCTACCGGACATGAGGGAAGCTTCTCACAGAAGCCACCCCTGTAGCCCCCCCACCCCGCCAAACCTGGCCACGCAAACCCAGTACAGGGTTTTCCTCCTTTCACAGGAACCGAGAAAGTGCAAGTGAGCATTTTTACTGGAAGGGGACCTTGCAAGTTGTGGTTGCCCACCAGTAAAACTTGTCTTTATTATGTGAACAGTTCGTGTTTATAGTGAATAAGACTGTATTGATATATAAATGTCTATTTATAACTCATCTCCCATTCTTATAAAATAAAGCAGCGGCCGCATACACGTACAGCAGCCCTAGCACTGCCTTTGCTCTGTAACCTTCCCCGCAGTCAATTGTACGTTTGCTGGAGTTCTGTTTTCCTTTTTCTATCATAGTCTGCCTAATGTCATATTAAGAAATGAACGAGTACAGGTCTAGTAATGGGGGATTCCAAACATACAGTTCACCCTGCATTCCGGGAGTGTCAAGCTCACAAGCAAAACAGAAGTGATACACGCACAATAGGTGAAAAGTATGAGCCAGAGCTCTTTGCATTCAAAAGAGACTCCTCCTGGCTTGGTGTAGTTTTGGATCAAAATTAGGATATTATTCTGTGTAGCTGCAAAGAGAAAAGAGAAATGAAGTGAGTGGATAAGGACAGGGATCTGCTGAGATAGGCAGTCCAGCTGCAAAATGTGAAGTTGTGAATGTTATACAAGAAGCACTGTATAATTTAAAAATTGTATTAAAAGTGTGATTTATTTTTATTTTTTACATTTGTTTTTACTGCTGGCAACTAAAATGGTAGCTCTTGTAAAAATAGCATTCTGGAAGAATGGGACTAGACTTACACTTTGAGCCAATGCTTGTTACTGTCAGCATGAGCATACTGTCCATAAACATAGAACATGTATATCAAAGGAGGGAATATATTCCTAGGACCTTCTGTGCCATGCAATAAATTGCTATTAACTATCTCTTTTAGTATTAATAGTGTACCAGACACCCTGTTGTTCAATAAGATAGGAGAAAAGAGAGTGAGCCACTGCTATTGTAAGCGGGCATTGCTGCAGTGAAGTCAGTGCCTTCTGATCTCAAAGAGGGCACAGCGTGAGTGCCAGATCTCCCCTGGCCCTCCTGCTGGTGTAAAATGCTGCCAGTTGGTTTTTTACAAAAAAAGGAACTTCAAAACTTTCCACCGTAAAAATCTCCCCCCAACGAATTTGTGGATCTTGAGTAATACAGGACTTGTTTTGTCTGTACTCCCCTCCAGAAACATCAGGGTCCAGCAGGATGGGGAAGACCCTGTGCCTGGTCCTCAGAGGATACTGGCTGGCTGGAGAACAGCAAGCAGCGCTGCGGAGAGGAGTGCAATAGCCAGCACAAGAACGTGACCACATATGAGCTACACTCGTTTCTTTAGCAGCTCCCCTCAGCCTTATCTCCCGTGGTGCCCTGTGCCCAAATAGCTGTCGCGTGGGATGACCATGCCAATGAGAAACCTTGTCTGTGCGGTCCTGGCCTTACCCTGACTGTTTCTTTGTTTCAGATATGGAGACGAGAAGAGCAGAAGCCCTCTTCAATGACAGTAAGTGAGGGCTTTTTAAGCCTGGGAAATCTCCGATTGTTTTAATTAGCGTTAATAGTCTCTGAGCACTTTTCCTGGCCCTTAAAAGCCTATTCTCATCCTCCTGACTAATGAATGTGACCTTGAACTTCACACAGATGAGCTGTGCATTTAGAAACCCTGTTCAGACATGAGAAAGCCTCTTTTATTAGTGTCTTCTGGGATACTTAGGAAGACTGGCTTGAAAATAGTGGTGATTGGGTGAAAATCCCCTCGTCTACAGCCACTGCTGAGTTCCTTCGTCATTTCTTTTTGCAGTGAGATGTTCCTTCTTTTAAAAATATATCAGCCATTTGGTGAGAAAAGAACAAACAATGAGAAAAGAGCAAGTGCTGAGGGCTCTATAGAAATCTCCAGCATTGGTCAGTGAGGAGACGCGCAGGTTCTGCTACGTGAGGGCCTATGGTGCATGCTTTTGCCTCCAGCAGTGCTGGTGTGGGAGCTGGAGAGCACATCTTAAATGTCAACCCTGCCATCTAGGAAACAGAGGACTGACTTAGCCAGTGAGGGCTGAGCACTGTAATGTTCAGGACACTTGTTTATTTACCAGCCTGATCCAGTTGCTGTTGGGAGCTTTTACACTGTGTTTGCTTAATAGCGTATTTGGACACGCAGAGGCTTAAGCGATGTTTTTACCTGAAAGCTGAGACGTTTCAGACTCCGAGGTGTGCACAGTAACATTCAGTGAGTGAGGAAGACTTCCAATAAATATAAGAACTTAATTGCTTCGGCTAGCAGACTGCTTTACTGTCAAGCACAGCAGCTAGCTGAAAGGTGTACTATAACGTGCTACAGGCAGGAGAGTCCTTATCACAGATTTGAATGCATTTTATATTTGAGCAGATTATAGTTAGAAGCAATCTCTATTATAAATAGATTAAAACATGTACTTAAACAGAATACTTCGTCAAGTATAATCCTGCCTGCACAGGGCAGACAACCTGTCCTCTGTCTCCTTGATGTTAAGTATTAGAACTGCATCTTGGAGCAGTGACTGCAGAATCTGCTTCATATATGCTTGTCTTGGATGCTGTAGCATAACAATTCATCTCCACCTTGCTACCTGTTATTTTCCTATACACACATTAAGTGATCAGTTTTACAGCTGAACGTGTACCAGCCGTTGTTCAATTGGTGCTTTAAGGATGGCAGCCTAGCAGAGACCTCCAACACAGCCTGCGAGTGCGAAGTGCCCAAAAAGTCAGTAATACTGGGCACATGCAGAAGAGTTTGGAATAATGGCTTTCTGTGTGCTCTCAGAAATTGGGAGTATGTAATTTTCTTTAGTGTTCATTGGAAGGAAGGAAGGATCACAAGGAAATGTATAGAAGTTACATCAGCCTGTGATTATGATGAAAATATTCTGGGGTTTGGAATGGCTAGTAGCAGTAGCACAAAATAGTTCCTTATGGAGATAAAAGGCAATATGACTGGTTTTCTCAAGGTAATGCTTTAGGGGTTAAGTTGAGGTAGTTTGTTTTAGAGATGTTTTTAAGCTTCCAGAGAAGGAAGTCAGCTTGTTTGATGATTTAATAGCCATAAAAAGCCATCTTTGCGTACAAATTTGTTTTCTTTTAACTCTGGGAAGTTTTGCTCATTCCTTAGCAGCAGGCTGTCAAGTAATTGAATATTAAATAACATCACTTTTTGGGTCAGCTTTAGGTGCTGGTGTTCTGGGGCACTGAGGGAACTTTGAGTTTTCCTGTGTTTTGAACACTGACTGCTCAAGTGCTTGATAGGATTGTGCAGTTTTAGGAACAGTAATTGAGGATTGCCAATACCTTTCAGGAGGGAAACATGCTAGTGCAGACAGTCTTATCAATTCTGGCATATTCTCCAGTTTTCCTTTCACGGAAAGTTTTGGACAAGTAGATTCAGATTTCACTGATGTCCTTCATTGTGGTTTTAAATCTCAGGACAGGGCAGACTCTACACTGAGCACATGAGCTTCTCAATATTGTATGACTTTTTGATTTGGTTTTTTTTTGTTGTTTTTGTTTTTAAATTTATGAACAGCTTTCAATCTGCTGCATTATTGCTGCTACTTTTGATTATAAGGTTCTGTTAACGTAACCTTGTGCAGATCCTAGCAGGAAGGGGCAGAGGTTACACTCTGCGTGGCTCCAGTGTTTCGCTTCTGAGGACTTCAAGGGCCCTGGAGCTGGCAGCTCTTCAGTGACGTACTACCAATTTCTGCTTTGTCCCGCTCTGGGTCACTGTCTGGAGGAGACAGGCAGTGCAATGGTTTGGACTGTGTTGTCACTATGCAAATAATTCTTAGCTCTGTCTCTTTTTCAATGGATTGGGATACTGTCAACTTTCCTAATGTCTAGCTGAAATCGGGGCCTGGATGAAAACTAGTGGGTCTTGGTCCAGGTAAGATGGATTTGATGCTGTTTGGATGGGAGAAGACAGCTGAAGCAGCTCTGTTGATTGAGGAATTTTCTAAAGCTTCTGGGGAGCTTCAGCTTCTCCTGAATATCCTGAGTTTAGTGGCTGAAACCATGGATATTTTCACTTCTCTCTGGGTTTGGAGGATAATACTTTTCATCATGGATGCACACTGTGCTGGAGGTATCCATGCCTTTGTCATTTCCAGCTTGGATTCATGTGATGCTCTTTGCCTGAAGTGTCTCTCCAGGTCCACTTGCAGACTGCCATTTGTGCAAGGCGCAGTTGCCTGTTTCCAGGTGACACCTTGCTGATGTAATCTGTGTGCATGCGTAGTAAAAACCCATGGCTTAGATCATTCCCACCTTAGACTTTGCCTTGTTCATGTTTTATCCTAATGACAAATTATCTGTGACCTTAAAGTTGGCAATCCCTGTACTTGGGAATTGTGCTGGCTGCGTGGTGAAGGGTTTTGATTCTTCATTTGGGCTGCTCACATAGCTAAGCCTGAATGGTTGACCATCGTGGCTTTCCATAATAGTCAGTTGTTAATTCAGGCTTCTAACAGAATGGGTCGTGCATGAGGATCTCTGATCTGGGGGGCCGGTGGAAGGTATGTTTCTTGTTGATGTTAATACTGTTAGACAGCCAAGGTGGTGTGTAATTTCACATGTGTTTTCTGCAGCCATTGGCAAGCATATTTACTAAACAGGAAAGCAGCTAATACACTCTTTCTCCTTTTTGACAGTCTGTGGGTTACGGCAGAATAGATCAGTCAAGTCAATGGCAAAATCATCGTCGTTGCGAATAGTTGGCGGATTGTCTTCTGCAGAGACCGGGGACTGGCCGTGGCAAGCCAGTTTGCAGTACAATAATATCCATCGCTGTGGTGCAACGCTCATCAGCAATACATGGCTTGTATCTGCAGCTCACTGCTTCAGAGAGTAAGTTCCCATGTATCAAGTTGTGTGGCTTTCCAGATTTGACTGAACCCCTGACTCTTTCCAGAGGAACAATTTTCTACCTTGGAGGAGAAAACTCTGGGTTAAGCAGCCCTATCACTTGAATGTTTCAATGAGAAATTAAATGCTGACTCTTTGGAGCAGAACTGGCAATTGTATGAGAGGAAATCAATAGTTATTTGGCATATTGAGCTAAGAAGTGCAGAAAAGGTAATGTGACTGAAATGGCAGAGTATTTTTTTCCTGTTGCACAAAACATTTCTAAAGATGCTCCTTCATGTTACAAGTAGGTTGCTGCCACTGCAGGCTGCTACCAGAAGTTATAATCCCATGTTCCCACCCCTCCATTCAGTCATCCACTCCCAGTGCTCTTGTGTTTCAAGCATGGCAGCTGTGAATCTGCAGGGCATGTAAAATGGAACTGCTGATTGAACAGATTATTAACATGCAAAAAGAATAAAGGAAATGAAGAGTTTTCTAGCAGAAGAGCTTTTTGATTTCATTACACCCTGCGGCAACACAATGGCCGGATCAGGGACAAGGAGCAACGGAGGAGTATGAAACCATGGTCAAGGAGGGAATGCAGGACTGCCCTCTTCTAGCAGCAGCCCAGAGTTACATGGGACACAGTATTACAGAAAGCGATAGATGCCTTAGGAATCTAGTAGGGAGCTGGCTTGAAGGAGCTTTACAATAAAGGTGCTCACCAAATTTAAAGTCCCAAACACTTATATTTACAGCTAAATACTTACAGCACTCTTACCTTTTTTCAGCTTGAGTCACCCTCAGAAGTGGACTGCTACTTTTGGAGCTGTTTTGAAGCCACCAAGCTTGAAACGATCAGTCAAGACTATTATTATTCATGAAAAGTACCTCTACCCAGAACATGATTATGACATTGCACTGGTGCAGCTCTCTAAACAAGTTGAGTTTACGAGTAGCATACACCGCGTTTGTCTGCCTGAGCCATCTGAGACTTTTCCATACAATATTTATGCTGTCATCACAGGCTGGGGAGCACTTACCAATGAGGGTGAGTCCCGAGTCTACCAGGCGACCTGTATATTACATAAACATCTACGACTGAATTGATACCACTTCTGTAGCCATATGTTGTATGGCAGCAAGCCTAATTCTTTGTCTATAAGCAATAGGTTTGTTTAATCATGAGCAACAGCTTCTTGTCCTAAACTGAGACTGGACAAAGACAGAGCTACAATCCACTGAAGCAGAAAACAGGAAGAAGGCTGTTCTCCTTTTCCAACCTTTCCATTTCATATTGTAAATTCTCAAGCCAGGTAGTCCAGCTGTGCATGTGTTTATATAGCACCTAAAAAATTATTCTTCAAACCCCAGCCAGAAACTACGGATAACTCTGTAGGCTTTCAGGAAAACGTGCAGTGAGCTGCAGATGGTGATTTACCCAAGCTCGCACTCTTACCAGGCCACACTAAGAGTAGATTTAGCAATGGAACCAAGATGTCTTCATTTTGTATAATCTGCACAAATTGCTAGGTAATTTGTGTTCCATGGTATTATATGGAACATGTATAAAATATATAGATTTAGACTTAAGGCACTATGTACCATGCAATCGTTACTTCTGTCTTAATGGTACGGTTCCTAAGTGAGACTATGAGTATGTATGTTTTCCTTCAGAGCCTAATTTAGACGGATCAACAAGCAAAACCTCCATATTAAACCAAGTCAAGCTGGTCCTCCATAAGAGAACATTAAAAGCTCTTCCTGTATCTTAACTACGGCAAAGTAATTCTGTTGATAAATGCCCAAACTATATTTTCCCTCAGGTCCAACTCCAAATATTCTTCAGGAAGCAACAGTGAAACTTATCGACTCAAACACTTGCAACAAAAAAGAAGTGTATGATGGGGACATAACACCCAGGATGCTGTGTGCTGGATACTTGGAAGGAGGAGTAGATGCTTGCCAGGTAACTGTAGCTGAAAATTAGAAAGGAAAACTATTTTAATGCTGACTCCAGTATCTGGCTGACTAAATCTTAACTGACAGTGTCTTAGTCCTTTAAATAGGCTCCATTCAAACAGCAATTAAGTTGTAAATTGAAATAGCATTTAGTACACATCATTTAGCACATAAAACCCATAAGAAGAGAGCTAAATTAGTATAATATTCACAATTAAAACCTTTCATAGCATGAAATGAAAATCTTATTCCGTAACTCAGAATAGCTGCTACAAGCCCATTTGCTTCTCATAATTTCTTGTGTGTGAAATCTAACTAACAATTTGTTTGCAAAGTGTTATGACAAGATGTTGACAGAGATACTAAATGCTGAAACACTAAATATGAGCTAAAAATTAAATGTCTCAAGCAGCCAAGACCAGACATCTGTACAGTTGAGAAGGAATAAGTTTAAGAATGTAGTAATTAAGCTGTCAACAAAAACACACCGTCACTCATTGAAATTAAATTCTGGACTGGATCATCTCATAACAGATCTGTTATTATACGATCTTTGATAACAGACTTGAATCAGTGGAAGGAAATCTGTCTGAAACAAAGGTAATTATAAGGAAGCTAGGTGTAAATGGAATAGTAACGATACATGCATGGTGCAGGTTTGCAAATGTTGCAAGGAAATGCTTATGTTCAAACTAAAATATTTCCATAATGATAACTTTTTAAAAGATAATTTCTATTTATTTATGTTATTTACAAAGAATGTACTTCTAAGTGCTGGTTGAAAACAGACCCTTTCCAGAATCCCTGTTCTACAGATTTACACCCAAAGCCTAACTCCTTGCAAAATAAGTCTGGGAGGCTCAATTCCTCTGTTCCTGTCTGGCTCAGCATTGAAGAGACCTGAACAGAAGGATGCAACTGCTGTTTATTTCAGTAAAGCATTTTGGTGGAAGATGGGGACTTTGGTGTGTTGTGTGAGGATTGCCTTTCAGCCTGTAAGGTTTCCAGTTTACCTATTATTATTGTGTCATGCTATTAATAGTATCTGAATTCAGCCTTTGAGAGTGGCTAACATCTTAAGAAGGTATTGTCTAATTAGAAGACCAAGTTCCTGATTAAATCCTTTTTGAAATGTTGCTGCTGCAAGCGACTAAAATAATTTGTAAATTATTTTACTTTAAAAAAAAAAAAGTTCCTCCTGGCTTAGATTGCTGTACATATTTGTGTTTCCCTACTTTGTATGAGGAGAAAGGCAAGGCAGGTGGGGAGCAGTGTTTCACAAAACAGAAGAGAACCTTTCTTTTTTTTTTTTTAACTGTAAAACCACAGAGACAGGTCAGGAGGTTAGGTTCCATGGCAAACAGGAAAAAGCCACAGACTTCCAACTCAGTTTTCAGAAACAGCCTGGATTCTGCACAAATGGCAGCTCTTCAAATATTGCTTTCTTTCTTCTCTTATTGGACATGCCCTCCTGTCTATGGAGAGAATTATATTTTCCCTTCTGATCAATTAAATCTTTTTTTCCCCTCCTCTTTCTCTAGGGGGACTCTGGGGGACCACTGGTTACTCCAGACCCTAGACTGATGTGGTACCTCGTGGGAATAGTGAGCTGGGGAGACGAATGTGCCAAACCAAATAAACCTGGAGTTTACACACGAGTGACTTATTTCCGTGACTGGATTACCTCAAAAACTGGCATCTAATTCCAAAATCAAAAATGGATTTAACTACCTAGACTACATGCAACTCATATTTGTCTGTAATTCTGAAAGGTTATTTTTTTTAGTATATATATTTCTGTGTAGTTTTGGCTGAAGCAACCTTTGCCTGCAGCACGCGCTATCTTTGCTGTCAGAGATCCTAACCCCTTGAGAATTTATACTAAATATATGAGATTGCTTGCCTCATCTTTGAGCCTTGAAACATTCTCACTTATAAGAAATTATGAACTGACATCATTAAACTAAAATTTAAAAGCTACCAATTTACCTGCTTTATAAATACAAACATTTTCCAGGAAAAAAATTTTTTTTTTTCTTCAGCCATGGCCAAGGTCTGAAGCTGAACCTTCTTCCTCCAGTGAAGCAAATGCTGTCACAGCTGTGTTTCTAGCAAAACGAACCCTTGATTATTCTTCTTCTTAGAGACTATCATCTGCACAGACTGCAGCTGAGACCCTGGATGCTCACCCTGCTTGGTGGCCTTGGTAGCTACCAGTGGATCAACCAGGACTGACAGTAGGTCCTAGCTAAGGAAAAGGAGGATTTCTCTGCTTGGAGTAAGTTGGAAGGGAAAAGAGGAAAGCTTGATGTTCTTCTTTCGAAGCACATTTTTAACAGAAAATTTTTGGTGGATTCTGTGAAGTTCAAGTTACTTGAAAGTGCTATTGTGGAAGTGCTTTATCACAATATTGTGCTGCTACCTCTGTACTAGTTGCCTTCTAGAGATCTACTCTGTTCAACTGACAGTATGCTTACGATACAGAAACACAAGTTCTACCCAGATTTGTCTGTAATATGTATGTCCCCACGAACAACCTCCTTGGAAGGAAACCCAGCATTTAAATTTTTGCTAAAGGAAAAATAAATATTCACCACAAATAATCTGGGAACTACCTTTTTCATTCAAGAAATAGTGTGCTTTTCCAAGGGCATGCCAGCGAGTGGAAACCATCTCACTACAAAGCAAGCAATTAGTGATACTGTCTCGCTTCATGATGGATTCATCTCTGCCAAGGATAAATATGATCCCATCTTAAGAGGCTGAAGAGTTATTTCATATTAAAGAACAGTCCTGATAAGAACTTCAGAGTAAATGCAATCCTTATATGCTGATTAAGTAGTTTTCCTACCCCTGTGCATGACATCTCATGGATTGCTGGTGGAAGAGGGTCCAGTGACATGACTATTACTGTCCCGTAGAGCCCAGGCCTTCAGTATGAGGATCCAAAATGTCACTCCAGTACTGTCTCCTTCCGTCTTTGAATGGCCACCGGACTGCTTAGGCTGTGAATGCAGGACTCGCAGGAGTCTGAGAGACATGAGAGAAGCTGCAAACCCCACAGCTGAACCCACTACAGCTGAGAATCTCTCCGAAGCATCCTGCCTCCTCTGCTGCTCAGGACTGGATCTCTCCTCAGCCTTCCTACTGTGCAAACTCTCCAATAATCAGCATCCCTGGGAATGAGATGCTCGGCATTTCTTGAAAACTCACACCCTGAATTACAAGTCTACATATGGATGGAAAAGCCTATGTTCAAGCCTCAGTGGTGGAGGAGGGGGTTGTCTTATTATTAGGCTCCTTCCAGTCTTTCTACATACCTTTTGAATTTCAGTAAAAGACAAGATGCCTTATCTCAGAAAGAAATCTATTGAAGATTTTAGATTAGTTTTGGTTTTGAAATAGTAGTACCTTTATTCTGATTTTCCATGTCCATTATAAAATGAAAAGGATCTTGGGACAGTTAGGAGGATAGTTAGATGCAGCAAATCCATTTCCTTAATTTATTGAAGTTCGTAATTTATGCACTTTTGAGTTGCTGCTATTTTTCAACTGAGATTTTACTCTGGGTCAGGTTCAGTTACAAAATAGAAACTTCATAGTTTTGTATTAGATCACCTGGAAACACTTGTTTTCTTCTAGTGTTCAGGTCCCCTTTTTTTGAAGACATCCTTTGGAAAAAAAATTACATCTAGTTTTTTGTGCCTTTTATTGCTTTGAAGATGAAAATCATGTAAAGTGTCCTTCCTTACAATCAACTGACAAATTGCAATTGAAAGTAAACCATAGTTCACTTTCACAGATAGCTAAGGCTTTGGTTTGCACTTTTAAATTTATCTTTTTGCCTAGAAAATGGAGGGGCAACAATAAGGGGGCGAGGCCCAGATTTGATACAACCCCTATAAACTGGTTCCTACCTCACGCTGCAAGTGATATGTATATATAATACCTTTAAAATGAGAAAGGCAGCCTTTATTTCAGATTTTCTCATGAGAGGCCAAACAGCCGAGAGGCGTGTGGGAGAATGTCTACCTTACTCAGGGAGTCCTGAGCCAGCCAGCTGCACTTTTCACAAATTTTTTAGCAAACTGTCTGGCCTGGGTTTGTCTTACACTTCATGTCAGTGTTTTATTTATGAAGACTCTGTTTGTTTTCTGCCCTAGAATAAAACAAAGAGAATATTGTGTGATTAAAGAAAGGATTTTTAAAAACCTTTTATTATTGTTGATGTTAAGATTTAGCAAGGATTTAAACGTTATAAAGGTAATATGTTTCATAACATTAAATGTATTTAAAAACAGTTGCTCCTTTTTTGTCTTTTTTTTTTTTTGCTTAATAATAACAACCAAGCTATAAATTAGTCTACCTTGAATCATATACAATCTTCCTTATTTTGATATAAGACTATTCTAAAACTGCAGCTCTGTCAGTTCATTCCCCATCCTAGAAATTGTTTGTCTTTAACAGTGGCTGGAGCTTTAGAGATGTTTCAGCAAAGACAAGGTGGGACATCTGCTTTTCTAAAATACTCAAAGGTGAATTTTGGTTAAGCTAGCGCTATGCAAATTTGAGAATTAATCTGAAACTTCATCCAAGAACCCACCACCTTACTTCTGGCCTTGGAAAAACTTATCCTTCTAACGTGGTATTCCTGGAAATTGGCAGTAGGGAGGTCTATGTAACTGATGTACCAATTCTCCTGAGATTTCCCAGGCAGATTTAAAGCATCGAGGAACATGCTCCAAACTTCTGGTTATTCAAATTGGGTTGTTTGAGGCTTGCCAAATGCTAATTTTCAGCCTGGAGCACAAGTAGGAAAGAAATAAGAGGCTGATTGCACAAGGCCTAATCATGTGAGGAGGTCTGTTTGAATGACATCAATCCATCACCAGGATTCCTTATGTAAGTAAAGCTTGTAGAAACTCCAATTCCACGTTCCTGTTAACAAATTAGAAGAACAGAGAGCCAAAAGTTATTATTTAACCCAATGAATATTTATCTGGCAACTCACAGCCTGCGTTAGAGATGCACGTGCATGGAAAAGCTGGCTCTTGCTTTTGGAAATGCACATGTCAGCGTGGAATTGGCTTAGGTAATTGGTGCCCTTGTTTATCCGGATCAGGATTTTAAGAACATTGTTAACATGGTTTCTAGGAAGGTGTCATGCTAGAGCAGCCTTACGTGACATGATCCTTTGGCCCACACCATTGGGAAGTTGGAGTCCTTTTAAACATGCCAGCAAAGCACTCCTACACTGCATGTTGTGCCAAAGAGAGGAGACAAAGACTTGCCAGTCAGAACCTCGCTTCTGCAAGAGCTGATGGCAAGCCAGAGCTTATGGCAGGATGCTTGAAAACCCACTGAAGGATGCTGATGTGGATTTATGGTCGTTTCTGCACCGGCCTGTGTGCTAAACTGAATTATGTGGGCCTCAGTACTTTCAAAGCACACTTTTTTAGGGAGAAAACACTATGTGGAGTTTTGTCTGCTAATTTTCCTATTAACTAAATAAATTGGGGAAACAAATGCATTTCCCCAAATCCTCACTTTGGAGTCCCCATTAAGAACGTGAAATTGTGCTTGGAAGTCAGGAAATTAAAACACTGAAAAAAAGAAAGTGCAAGTGGCTGGGATTTTCCCAGTAGACGGGAAGGAGATTTGCAGCTGTATCAGCTTCAGCTCCTTTTGAAAATACTGGCTTTAAAGATGTATTCAATACCTGCACGCAGAATGAATCTACAGTAGTGCACATAAACTGAAGTCACAGGGATCTGGGGCATGAATAGGCTCAAAGTCCAGCGGTGGTGGTGTTCTCCCGACCACAGCCATGTACCGCTCAAGGCAAGTCAGTGAACTGGCAGCCTTGCTTTGTACCTTTTGCCAATCTCAAAAGCTGTAGCTGACTTTAACATGGTACAAATATGGACCTGAGATTTCTTTTAAAATTAGCTCATTTAACCAAATTCACTAATATTTTAGGATTATATGTATTTTTAGAAGAGGAAGCTACGGGGAAAAAAGAAAAGTCAAATGGCTCCAGGTGTTTCAACTTTTGCAGTCTTGGAGAGAAAAACCTGTGTTTTTTGATTTGGTACCATCAACCTAGAGGGCTCCTGAGTACACTTACTAATCGATGCATTTGGGAGAAAGTTTCTTTGGCTTCTGGGGGAAAGACAATCTGTTCATTTTTATTTGCCAGTTTATCTTAGAATGCCCATGTTCACGGTTCCAGTGATGGTTAGTCTTTGCTTCATTACAGCTAAACTGTCAGGCGAGAATTAAGTGGATGTTGCTGTTTCTCTGTTTAGGCAAAAGGCTTTTCAGTATCCACTGTTACTATGCAAAATATGTTTCATGTGAGATGACTGCGTATTGAAGTGACTGGTATCTTAAAAAATGCAATACCCAGGACCGAAAGATGGTATGTAGCAGATTTTTTTTTAATTTTTATTTTTCACAACACATTTGATTGACAAGTTCTTAAAAATGAGAATTGTTAGTTTAACCCCCCCCCCCAAAAATATTGAAAGAGGTTAATTTTTGAGGAAAGAAACTACAAAATTAAAACATTAGCAAAGTGGAAAAACTGAAGTTGATATTTTTTGCTGTCTTTAAACTTTCCTTCACTTTTTTTTCACCCTTTAATACCTGGGACTCCTGTTAATTCTATTCATCAGGTACCCGCACTGCTCTTTGAAATTACTTTATTGAAATAATGGAAGTAATTTTATGCTTGTATTTTCTGATTTTTATGTATTATGTGAAAAAGCTACAAAGCAAATACCAGCTTTAAATATCAGTTCCTTCTCTGGTAAGAATTGCGTTCATCATCCTGAAGAACTGAACTGCTTTCTCCCTTTATCCCATCTTTCAGTCCAGTATTTCAGGCTTCTACTGGCCTCTAGTGGTTCGTTGAAACTTGCGCAGTATGTCTTTAATTATTTCTGTGTGTCACAAATAAGCTGTGTAGCAGGCAAGTACTTTCACCCTGATCCTGCCAAAGCACAGCCTGTTTGAACGAGCAGAGTGTTGCCCAGCTTCTCCTAGTCTTCGTTGCTAATTCCGTACAAAAGCTGCGTGCGTTGTTGGACTCAGGTGTAAATCTTGAGGAAGATGTGGAAGGTTGCTAGAACTCTGTTCGTTAAGAAAAATGCTAAAATAATGCATTGGATGCTCACAGAGGACAAAATCTGGGTTGTCTTGCCCCTAGAAGTTTCCAAAACACCAATCAAGATAGAGAAAAAGCCTGTGGGTTTTTTTTTCTCCTTGTGTACTGTAGGATGCAGATAGTTTGGGGTTGTTTTTTTTTTTTGAAAATTACAAATATTTCAAAATATAAGGTGACTGTATACACTGTATGCAATGACATTTTTCAGTCATTGCTTGTGCAGATGCTACCCAAGATGTGCTAATGGTATCAAGAAAGATTTAAACTTGTCTCACCTACCCCAATGATGAAGGATAACAAAATGGAAAGCTGGGTTTAAGTTGAAGGGAAATTAAACTGCCTGATGGGAAGGCGGGCAGCGCTGGCATCTTCATCAGAGCTTGGGAAACAGGAGAGAAAATATTTCTAGGTGATGTTGAGTTGGTGGTGGAGGCAGAGTGACCGCTGCTGCAGCTGTGCATTGGTTTTTACCACCTCAGGGGAATATGTTTCCACAGGCTGATACACCACGTCGGTATGTGATGTTGTACATTGGTTTTGACCGTTTTCCCAAATCTGTGCTCCTCTGCGGCCTTGGATGCTCTCTAGCGGTTTGCAGCTTCGCTCCCTAGCCGCTTTTAATGACATTTTGCCAGTTTTTGGGGTAGGTGACGTTGCCGGTGCTCTCCTGCAAGACGTGGAGACGGCTACCTCAGCAGCAGGGCTCAGAAGCGCTCGTGGTCGTCTGAACTGGAAACGCTTGAGCCTAACGGGGATTTGGTCGTGGGTTTTATTTTTAACAACACGGTGGGGTTTTTTAATGGCTTATGAGTCTCCCGTTGGGCACTAGCGAGGTCCACGCCGCCCGCCGCCATGTCGCGCCGGGGGCGGGCCGACCCGCCCCTGCCTCAGGGCGGGAGGAGGCGGGCCGGGGCGGGCGGCCTTAGCCCGGCCCCTCATGTCGGCGCAGGCGGGGAAGCGCCGCGGCACCGGCGCTGCCGTTTCCCACCCCCTTCCTGCCTCTTCCCCCGTGGCCGCCGGCAGCGTTCGGGCCTTGATCGCGACGCCAGGCCGCCGCGGTGGTGAGGGAGGGCGGGCGGCGGCGCGGCCGAGGAGGGGGGACCCTGGGGCGGGCGGCGGGGAGGAGGCGAGTCCGGGGTAGGTCGGCCCGCCGGCTGGCCGTTCCCAGCGTCTCAGGGGCGCCCCGGGAGCCGGTGGGTCGAGGTGGGGGGCTGCAGCCGGTCTGGTACCCGGGTCAGCTTGGTTTCTGTCTCGGTTCCCCGCTGTAGATACGAGGTGTCGTTTTTCCCCCCATAACCCGGCTGGGCTAATGGTCACCAGTGGGGCTGACCGTCCTCTCTCTCTCTCTCCACCGACTGAACAGGGAGCCTGCGTCGACTGGGATCCGCCTCTGGAAACTCTGGGTAGGTGGGATGAATCCAGGCCTCCCCGCCATCCCAGCTTGCTGAACAGCAAGTAATTAATACTGCTTTAGACGGTGCTGATTTGAAGGTAAGAAACACTGTGAAACGCCTCCCCCCCCCAGCTGCAGCTCCTGTGCCTTCACTGCCCTTCGTACCATCTTAGTCCTTCTTGGTAACATGTAGCTGCTCGGTTTGTCCCTGGGTTATGCCCCACAAGCAGCTGAGGCTTTAAAAAATGAAGGGTGTTACTTCCACAGTTAAATAGAAGCCTGGCATTAAAACTGATAGCGTTGCCTTTTAAAAGGAAACAGGTGAGTGTATAAACGTCGAGTATCTGGTGAGAACTAGGACATAATGTTAGAATGGCTCCCCTTCCCCCACCAATATTACATGCCTTTCTTTGATTCAATACCAGTTGGACTAAAATGAGAAATATAACTTGGATTCAGGAATATGTTAACGAAACTTTGAACTAGAGACACTTGACAATAGTACCACTTAGTCCCCTTTTGGAAAGAGGTGTTTTGCCATATGTGATGGGTATGCTGGCAGCAGCTCAATCCTGTCACAGAGAATACAGGAGAAGAATGGGAATTGATAAATATATTGGAAGAACCACTGTCAAATGGGTCTGTGTGATACAGGTGGAGAAGGTTCTCTTATGGGTTGATCGCACATCCTTGTTGTTGTTTACAAAACGGTGTTTGAGAGGGCACCACTGAATGAGATGGATGTCAGCAACCACAGCAGAGGAAGTTGGGTGTTTTTTCCAGGGGTAGGTTTATCCTTAGTACCACAATCTGTTTATGCTGGGCAGTCCCAGAGTACCTGTGCTTTTTGTGGAAGGTGATCGTGGAGGAGCAGAACAGCTCAGGGATGGTTGCTTTCGGCTGTAATGAAATGCTGGTGGCTTGCTTTGAGGGGAACATCCAGTCTTGTATCCCAGGCAGTGGCTGAAATGAAGGCTTTTACCTAAGCAGGGACTGAAGCCTGTGCCTCTCAGATGAGGTGTGTTGCTCTCTGGCTTGAGAGCTAGATCCTGGGGTGATCTGGTAACATTGGCATTGCTTATCTTCATCCCTTGATATATAAGGGCACGAGTGACTGATGGTGTTTATTGCGGTGGAGGTGCCTCATGTTGACTGTCTTGTGTGTTAGCTTACGTGTAGGAGTTAGTGTCCACCCTGTGGAAGACCTTAACTGGTGAGATTTGTGGCCTGCTTTCAATGTAACTCTGTCCCTTGCTGTGTTACTTCAGCGCTTTCTAATTCAGCCTAAAAAATCAAAAGGACAAATTTAAGGTCAGAATGTTGTAGTCTTCAAGTTGTGACAGGCTGCAGGCGCCGCATATCAGAAATGTTAAAATGTTTGCCCCATCTGAACAGTAAATAGGAGTTAACCTTTGGGCAGGATTGCCTTGAAAGCTGTTTTAGGGTATATCTGTGCTCTCAGAGAAAAAACTCGTTAGTATGTCTGGGCCTTTACTTTCAATCTCATAGGAGAAAGGATTGTCAGTCACATCTGGTTTCCAAGGCAGGTTGTAGGGAGTTGAAATAAGATGTGTACCTTCCTACACATGGGATGGGAACTGGTGTTCTGGGTCACACATGGGGTCTATTTTACTTGTCCTGTGTTTGGTGGCAGTCACCTGCCAGGTCTAGGAAGCATCAATTTCCAGCCTGCATAACAAGAAACAAGTCACCCAGTGGTAGTTTGTTCCAAATCCTAGTGCTTAGTTATCACTAAGGTAACTTAACAATGAAAAAAGTCTTTGCTAATGACTGAAGGCCTTAGTAGCACAAATTATGTTTTCTTTTTAAATCCTATCGAACTGTTTAACTTGATGTCTTTGTTAAATGATGTATTAATTCAGATCTCTGGGTATTGATTTATTCAGCTAGCTGAAATAGAAACTTGTTTCCTAAGAGTTTTCAATTAACATAGAAATAATGCAGCATAAATAATTATTCCTAGTCATTCAGGGATCTTCTATCTTTTTTTTTTTTTTAAAATAAGCACCAATCAGGAAGATCCAAGTTAAATAGCTTGGAGCTGTTAATATAAAATGGAATTGTACTTTTAGTAAATCTAACTGTAGCAAATACAAGAAGGAAGTCTTGTGTCTCCTCAGTGGGGAAATGAATATGTCTGTCTACTTTGAAACAACTTACTGAAGTGTGGGGGTTCTTGTCTTCTGGCTCCTGTGCATTTTAATTACTTAGATGCTGTGGTGTTCTATCAGCTTCTTAATGTTCAAAGTGATTCCTATGTAACATCATTTTCTTGTATTTTTCAGTTCCTCTATTGAAGAATTGAGTGGGGTGGCCAACTGTGAAATTGTATCCAATGTAATCAGATTATTTATTTTTGTAACCCTTCTAGTGTAAACAAGTCACATTGCATCATGGCGGCAGACTCTATGGAAATTGATGATGCTTTGTATAGGTAAGAATATCTGATTTTTAATCGTTGCTCTTGACTTTTCAGCAACACTTAACATTTACACGCAGTAATGTGAAAGGCAAGGCTTGTGTCTTCAATAGTTAATTCAAAAAAACTACTATACTGAATAGGTTTTACAGTGATTTTAAAATTAAAAATTATTTCTGTTCTCTAAAACCTGGCACTGGAAAGGTCTGTACTAAGTGCATTTCACTATTTGGATTGTGAGTGCAAATATTACATTTCATACACATTTATTTACTAAAGCACTGTACAGTTCATGAATGTTATGTCCTCAGTTGCTTGTTGAATGGAGGGCTGTTAAACAGAACTGTGAACTTGTTACTAGTGACACAGACTTATCTGCAGAATTTGGGATTGCGGATTAGAAACTGATTGGGATGATAGAATAACTGATAATATTTGAACTTTTTTCGAAATGACTGGGAATTTTTGACTTGCATTCATATATGCTTGACTTTGTTTGTATTTTATTTTGATCTGAATTTATCTTTGCTGTAGTCGCCAGAGGTATGTTCTTGGAGACACGGCAATGCAGAAGATGGCTCAGTCCCACGTATTCCTGAGTGGTATAGGTGGCCTTGGTGTGGAGATTGGTGAGTTAGCTAACATTTATTTAAGCAGACATAAGTGTATGCTAACATACTGTCTCACAATGCTTGTAAAGCTGATTTTAGATGTAGTAAGCATGTCCAAAGTATGCGAGTGAATTTATATGTGCCTGGTGCATGTGAGTTACAGAACAGGTGCAGGAACTTTTCTGTAGTAAGCTTTTTAATAGAACAACATTTCAAATTTTACTTTAAAATGTGCTTCCATGGGCCAGATCGCTTTACCCAAAATCTTGTGTCTTGGGTGAAGGTTGAGGGTGAATAATCCGAGTTATTCTTTTAGGCATCAGTATCAGTGAATGTAATACAGGAACAGCTATAGCCTGAACTATCCCCATGTAGGAAATGAGGGGGGTGGGAGATAGGAAAACAGATGCAATTTGGTGAAAAATACATAAATGCCTTGGTGAAGAGACTCCTTAACAGGTTCCCGTACTCTTTATGAGCAAGGCTTGCCCTGACTGGTTCTTACCTGGTGTATTGCCCTTTCAGTTGGCTTTAATGGTACTCTGCACCAGATGCCAGAATAGAGTCTTGGGAGTTTTGCAGTTAATTGTCATTAGTGTCTCCATAGTCACGCCTGTGGGATGAACAGCTGACAAATGACGAATATAGAGAGCCTTTTTAACCTTGCTCATGTTATTCTGCTTTCAATGGTGCCGTAGAATGCTTGAGCCAAATGTAAAAGAGAACAAACCCTTAAGCTGTGAAGTTCTTAGCAATGACATACTGTTATTGTCCACCCACGTAACTATTCAATTACAGATTTGGAAGAAATCTGCAATAGTACCTCTCTTTCTGTTTGTTTGTGTTTTTTTTTTTTCAGCCAAAAATATAATTCTGGCTGGGGTAAAGGTATGTAAACCGGTTCTGTTGTTGGGTATTCTTGGGCAAGAAGGGGAGAAAGAGGGGCAACACTACTAGCTAGCTAATCTTAAGTTTCTGAAACTGTCTTTCAGTAGAAGGATTGCAAAACATTTGAGGACCTGGGGGTGAAAACTTTTAATAAAATCTGGTTGTTCTAGCGGTATGGTCTGAGTCTCATGGTAATGTCTACTGCACTCTGAAATACCTCATGTAATATTTTAGCCAGCTGCTGATCAGACATTGAATCCTTTTGTACAAAAGTGGTCTCTCCTAAAAGGAGTGGTATAAACTCAAAAGCCAAACTATTCAAAATATGTTATCCTATTCTGTCATCCATCAGAAGCCTTTTGTGTAGACATTAGAATGGTTGGGTGCAACTGTTTTGGTGCTGCTGGGATTAATTTTATCAGAGCAGCCTTTTAAAACTCATTCTTCCAATCAAAAAAAAAAAAAACAAACTTGTTTTTAGTTTTGGGAGTCCATTAATTTACAGATCGGAATTGGCCATTAATCGCAGTGTGGCAAAAATAATCGTCGGTATTTAAAGGTTCTCATCATTGCAAGCTTGGAGGAAGATGCTTAATGAAGTACATATTGGAGGTTGGAGGAGCTTGTTCTTATACATGGTACAACTAAATCTTCTGCAGTGCTTGTCCTCCAGCATTTTAGGTGGGGCTTAATCCATCCTTTGGGGTGCTATGACCATGTACGCTTCTGCCAGTAAATGCTTTTTGCTGACCTTTCTTAGGCTCTTACAGTTCACGACACCAAGCAGTGCACAAAATGGGATTTGGGGATCAACTTCTTCATCCATGAAGATGACATTACCAGTCAAAGGAACAGGTTGGTGAAGTCTTTGGAGTTAGGGTGGACTGATTTTGACTGGGAGTAACAGTTTCATCAGTGGCAAAAATAACAGTTCATCGTCCTAGTGCTGCTAATACATACCAAACACTTGTTAAACCCTTTCTCTGGAGTTACTGGCTTTGAGTGTGTCGTAGTTTTGGCCAAATGGCCAAATTGGCCAATGGCTGGCGACAGATGCTCTCTCGTACACAGAGAGGAGGAGGAGAGATAAAGAGATTTATGAGTTTAGAAGAAACTAAACTACTTTAATAAAATATTAATAATAAAATAAAAAGGAAAATAATGAAATAGATACAGTGTATATACAAAACCGTATTAAGCTCCCAGGATAACGCCACCATCAGGCACTGGGGAAGTCCCAGACTGGACTCAGTGACGGGTGGGAACTGGATTCCACAGGTGGAGTCAGGAACGCACAGATCGGGATCAAAGGCAGATGAACAGACAGGGTCCTCCTCGGATGTCGGCCATTGAAGGAAGAGAGAGTTGCCTCTTTGATCCCTCAGCATTTATACTGAGCATGATGCAGATGGGATGGAATACCCCTGTTGGTCAATTTTGGGTCATCTGTCCTGTCTGCTCCTCCCTGCAGGTGGGAGCCCTCTACGCTTTTCTGATTCCGACTCTCCAATGGGGCAAATAACAAAATTAGCTGACCTTGGTTGTTACAGCAATAAGTATAAGCAAGAGCCTCTCTGCATACCATTCCTTGGCACAAAACTGTAAACTTTGGTCTTATCCCTCTGAAAATGAATCATTTTTGACACAACATGCTGTTAATTTCAGAGAGTTAGAAGAGGCCTAGCTAAGAAGTAAAATTACTGAACAGAAAGTTCATTCTGTTTTACCTCAGACCAGGACAGTGCAGTGCCCAAGGAGATATTGGGGGAAGTCTAGGTTGGTACTGGCTTTCTGTCTGAGTCAAAAATCTCACTTCTTGCAGTTGGGATCTTGTAAAGTAAAGTTAATAGTGGGGGCCAGGGTGCATTTCTTCCTTGGGCTTTCTCAGCCACCCATTCGAGACTTGAAAACAGCATAACACCAGACCATCAGTGAGTCCTGTTGTATATTGGACAGAGCTGTTTTCCTCAGATCTGCTGGGAATTTAAGTGTGAATAAATGAATTGGTGGTTATTGCCTGGAGACTCTTGCAGGGAATGTGTGGTATGAAATTCTGTATTGAAAATAGAATTTTGTAGATGCATAAAAAAAAAAGTTGCTGTTTGAAACTTGAAAGTTGCTGTTCTTTCAGGGCTGAGGCCACACTTCATCGTATTGCAGAACTCAATCCGTATGTTCATGTAGCAGCATCAACTGTGCCACTAGATGAAACCACAGATCTGTCTTTTCTAAAGCAGTACCAGGTGTGTCACTCTTAAAGCAGTTTTATGTGGTATTTTGCTCAGAGCAAACAACTTGGATTTTTTTTATATAAGTAAATAAAATTAAAAAAAACTTTAAAGTACATTTTGAGATGATGTAAAGAAAGAAGTAGGTCTTGTATTTGAACTAATGAAATGGTCATGCTTGTTTTTTTTTACAAGGGTGGTTTTGTATTCCTACCATTTTCTTATGACACTTATTATGGAATTTACTATGACAATAAGTGATATTGCCGTACAGGGTTTTTTTTTGCTGTTCAGAGGTGAAACTGTGACTTTTTTTTGCAGCTACGTAGCACAGACATTCTGTATGTATTTTGTCTGCTGTATTCCAGGCAGTAGAAATTCAGGCTATATAATTAGAAAGATCACTTATGTATGTATGTATCTAATGAAACTTAAGCTCCTCTGTGGTGGAATGAGGACGTTTTCAGTTGTTCAGTCAGTTGTCTCCTCCCTGTGTGCACGGCTCAGACTGAGTTGGGAACTTCTACTGTGTGGTTATCGGTTATACCCAAGCTCACCAAGTTTCTGAATGTCCCAGCCATAATAAGCTAGGTATAACTGAATGGGACGCAGTGCATGTGCTTTGTAGCCCAATACTATCCTAAACTTTAAAAGAATGCTTGCAGAAACTGTATGTCTGCAATTTGATGAGCACCAGTACTTGAAGCTTGTGCAGACTTCTTGGTATGCTCTGATGAGTATCACTTGTGTTTGTTTTGCTAACTTTAATCTTAAAATTCAAGATCTACATTTTCTCTGAGATTATCCATAACTGTTTTTGTAAGTATTCTAATTAGGTTTTGAGTTTCGCAGCTGCAGTAAAAAAAAAAAAAGCGGGAATTTGCTGTTCCTGCTCTTGCTCATCTTCTTTCCAGAACTTGTGGAACAGTAACCTGTCTGTTCTAATGTGTAATGAGAAAACTGACTCAAGACTGCTTTCTCTATTACGCGTGGGGGAGAGGAATCAGGACACCTGAGTAACTTACTGTTAGTACTACTTTTTCCATAGCCTGAAGATGTTGATTGCTTCCAGTGTCTTAGATTTATTTCTGTTCTTGTTTGCAGTGTGTCATATTGACTGAAGTAAGTCTGTTGCTGCAGAAGAAGATTAATGACTTCTGTCATGCTCAGCAGCCACCTATTAAGGTAATATTAAAAAATTAAGCACACAAATAATCTGTACAATGAGCATTCTGGACCTCCAGCATGTTCCATCCAGAAATGGAGAAAGCTGGTTATGAGGTATATAGTTCTATGCAGAGAGCATGTTGATGGGTCAGTGTGAGTTTTGGGAGTACGATGCTGCTACTCTGTACGTGCATCTGCTGTTATCTGGATATCAGCCCATATATGAATGCTGTGCTATGTAGTCAGTGGCCTGGGTGCACGTGAAAGGTTTCCACTGTAGAAGTTAAACTTGCTAGCCTTGGACAAGGTTGAATGTGAGAGGTCATTCCTTTAGCTTGTGCTGTTTTAGGGATACTCATGATTTTTACGTTCTCTTGTAGTTTATCAGTGCAGATGTATATGGAATGTGTTCACGATTGTTTTGTGACTTCGGTGATGAATTTGAAGTGCTGGATACAACGGGAGAGGAGCCAAAGGAGATCTTCATTTCAAATATAACACAAGTAAGGGATAGAAGTCATTGTGCTGCTTTAATTTTTTTTTTTTATAATGACTCATTATTGACTGTGTGAGCAAGCAGAGTGTTTCCCTTTAGCAGCCTGCTAAGCAGTTGAAAATTGGCACTGTAGCAGAGGCAAAGAAAGTTCATTCTTGTGTCAGTGATAAGGTGCTAACATTGTAGAGCATACTGGTGCCTTCTGGTCATTGCATACAATGTAACAGCACAATATTGAGTCTTTTTTGAGAGCGAGAGAGAGAGAGAAAGAAACGAGGAGATGTAGAGAGAATAGGACATAGCCTTGGTGTGGGAATAGGTTAAGCCTTCTTGCGAAGCCTTGAAATAGCCATGAAAATAGCCCTTTTTAATGAGAAACTGCAGCATGTATAGAGGAGGACTACTGGACTGATCAAGGGGATTGAGAGCCTGCTTTGAAAAGAAATTTCAGTGTTTGTTTTAACCTACTAAAGCAGAGGTGACAAGAGGAGGATATTATTGCTAATACTTCCTGTGCAGAATGTCCAGATGTCCATTTGATCTTGTATTATTGTTTTATAAATGGAAACAACTTTAGCTCCTTCTTTCAACTCTGGAAGTCCAGATCCAGACTATAACCTCACAGCAAGTCTTTTGTCATATCTCCAGTTTAGATGTAATAATAACCCAACTGGAAGGGGTTGTATAACAAGTTGGGTTTGATATGAATTAAAGCTCACGATATGATGATTTGGATAGCCTGTTCTTTGATATCTTTAAAAGGTAGTGGGTGATTGATTGTTCTCATTAATTACATAAAGAGTACACAGTTATGTTTCATGGCTTGTGCTGATTGCCTGCAAAGTCAAGGACTGAATATATATCTGTGTGTATATATATCCTGTGATTCATAATCTGATCCTTGAGTTTAGTTGTATCTTGCTTCCACTCTTTGAAGTGTAAATCTGACTGGAATTACAACTCAATACCAAAAAAACACCATGAAGTGGCTGTTCTTGTCCTGTGGACAGGGTTGAGGTGGCATTCTGTCCCTAAATCAGAGAACAGTTTTCTCTGCTCAAACTCATTTGCCATTCTCCGTGCCACCGTGAATAATGTAGTCCACTGTAATTAAGTTTCATGCTACTTAACTGCAGTCTTTCCAATATTGGAAGCTCAGGAAGGGATAGCAGGAGACTTTATAGGCCAGGCTTGCTTGCAAGTCCACTGTGTTACAGCCTGAGTTGCACCATAAGGTCTTGATGAGACGTCCTCTGACTGCACACGTCTCTGCGTGCACGGGAGGTTGGCATGGCATCCTGTAACAGGATGAGATGTCTGAGTTGTCTGCAAGTGCAAACTTGTTTGTTTGTGATCTGCTTGAGGCTGTGGTTTTCCTGTATTTAAGGGCGTCCAGCTTTGTAAGCTTCCTAACTTTCAAGAATGAGTTTGGGCTGTCCTTTTTAAGGAGATTACATGGAAAGGAAGCATGGAGTAATAAGGACCATTCATAAGATTTTATTTCTTAATGTCTGTGAAAATTTCTTTTTACATGTAGTCTACTTCAGGTTTAGGAAAAGGAAATAAATTTGCTACTACTTCAAAACAGAACAATGAATTTGACTGCTAAGAACTAACACATGCAGTTTGCTAACATGCTGAGAACTGCAAGAGGTAAAAAGGAGAAAGTCTGTGTCATGAAAACACTGTTAAATTGAAACCAATAGAGCTGAAAAAGTTATAGGTAACTCCCATGTCATGGCAGAACTGATGTGCTAAAAGTATTAGAGGCTGCAGTTTCAATAGCCAAAAAGCTGTGTGTCTATGATGAAGCATGACTCCTTTACCCAAGACACTTCCCTCCGTGCTAACTTCGCCATTTTCACTTTCAGTCAAATCCTGGTATTGTCACTTGCCTTGAAAATCATCCACACAGGCTTGAGACAGGACAGTTCTTAACCTTTCGGGAAGTTAATGGAATGTCATGCTTAAACGGATCCACCCACCAAATAACAGGTAAACTGTTGCTGACTTATTTGCAAGGTTTTTATTTTTTGGCCTGTTTTAGCCACTGTAGTGTTAGTTGCTGTAGCCAGAGAACTGCTTGGTTGTACAGACCTCCAGTGAGCTTGCACAAAAAAATGGCTTTCTGGTGCAGAGATCTTCCTAGTGTTTCCTTGACTCCATTTCCATTTAGTAAAGTTTTTCCAAACTCATCTTGCTGTGTAAGGAGCAATGGAAACTCTCAGCTAGTGGAAACAAGTTGGCAGCCTCTGAGGTTACTGTCATTAGTTTGCTGACAAACCTGTTTTGGTTTTTTGAGGGTCCAGTAATGCCTGTGCTTCTGTCATGGTTTTGGACTAATTTAACACCACTTTGTTGCTGTTTGCCTTGTAGTTTTTTGGGTGACAACTTAAGTGTACAGGGGTGCATTGACATCACTTTGTTTCTAAGCATGCTTTTGAAGGGATTCTCATGATTATGTTTACCCAGCTTTGGTCTGCATCATGCATGTCTCAAGACATACTACTTGGTTCCTTTTGGATGCTAGGGAATTGCCCAGTTCCTAGATCTGAGTGCCTATTTTTCTGGAGCAGAAGAGAGAATGGGTAGATGGGGGTTGGTTGATTGTTTTCAACTATTTTGTGCTTTGAGGGAAAACCAGTACCTTTTGAAACACATGGTTGAGTCTGTTCTCTCTGAATCCTTTTGTTTTGTTAGTGCTGATGCTGTTCAGTTCCTTCCTCTTAATCACAGCCCAGCTTTTGGTTTCAGTTTTCCATGAATTAACAATGTGACTTAAATGCTCCAGCTGCCCTTTTTGATTGTCCGTTGTTCTAGTCACAGGGCTAAAATCCTACTCTGAGCAATATGCTGGACACTGCTGTGCACAGTGTAAATAAAACTGAGAGTGGTTTCATTTTTGTTACAGAGCTGTGGTCATCAGAATTCTTGTTAAATATGCTACCACTTTAAAAAGCTTATTTCATAACAGATCATGTGAAACTAATACTTTAGCCCAGAAACTGGCAGAGAGAGACAATCCTGTTAGGAGGATCAGCTGTGTTTATGCTGTCAAAGCAAGGTTGCACACTACAAAATTACAGCGTAAAAAGCGTTGGTAAAACATGAGTTTATTGTATGCAGAAATGCAGTATCCAATGACACTTCTAATTATCAGTCACTGTTTATTCTCTTCATTTTACAGTGGTGTCACCTTATTCCTTCAGCATTGGCAATACGTCGGATATGGAGCCTTACTTAAATGGAGGCATAGCTGTCCAAGTGAAGACGCCCAAGACGTTTTACTTCGTAAGTGTGTGCTTGGCATTACCAGGTTCTTAAATGTTAACGGTCTGAGCACTGGAAGCGGAGTTCAGCAGATACATGATTTCATTACCCCTAATTTGGGTTTACGCTAATTCTGTTGGGTAGGAATAGCGAAACCGATTTAGTAAACCATAGAGAATAGGAAATACTTCAAAGTTACCTGCTGATATAGAGAGGGGGAAAAAAATATGGGCAGCCTATCCCTGTACTGATGGGGACTCCATGAATGTCTATGAATGTGGTTTCTTGGTGGCCTTCGGAGAAGAAGAGACAGTTGGATAAGCAGAGTTGCAAGCTACATTGTGCTGCATGCTTTTCTGGGTCCACAGAATGTAGATCTTGACTGCCCTCAAACCTTCTAAAAGCTGGGAGCAAGGACCAGCTGCTTCTGATATGAGAATGCACAGCTCAGTATCTTGTCTCTCTGAAGCGGTAGCTTCCTGTTCTTCCTGAGCGCGGAAGTTCCACAAGCAACTGTTTGCGGAAGCGAACAGCCAGTTGCCTATAAAATCTCTGGTAGCCAGCCTCAGAGCAGTTTAAGAGTGGGTCTTGCCACTAGGATGTGAACTATCTCTCTGACCATTTTTGATTGGCAAAATTTGCAGTAGATGATTATTTTATGCATCTTTTGTGGCATTAATAATGGAGAGAGTAATAGCAATACTAGTAAGAAAGGATATTTGGTTCTTAAGTCTCTCCAGGAAGAGTATTGTTTTGTCGGGTAGCAGTGACTGTCGTGTCCTTAAAGTGGATGTGTTGTTACCATGAATTCTACTTTTCCAGGAACGGTTGGAGAAGCAGATAACAAATCCATTATGTCTTGTTGCGGATTTTAGCAAGCCTCAGGTAATTAGCATGCTGGGATTTGGGCGTGAGTGCTTTAATGTTAAAACTACATGGAATGTAATCTGCAGCTTTCTGTGTAGAACAACTTAATTTCCTAATTTTATTCTGTGGTAGTTAAATACGAGTTTAAAGTGTGAAATAAGTGTTGAGGTATCAGTTTGTGTGGTCACACAGAACACACATTATGATTTAGATCACCATAGAGGCTTGTTATCATTGTTTTGCACCAAGTATATTGTAAATGCATAGCCCAGCCACCCCTGCTGTTTAAAATCTCAGTTTTTAATAAGTGTAAATTTTGCAAGTGACACAATGGTTTTTTTTTTCATGTATCTAATGATTGGTTGATAAAAATCACACTGGCATCAAAGCTGGGATAATCAGAAAAAGGGGATCATAGGTTGGTGGGAAACTGGAGTTAACAGTGTAAGAATAATTTTTCTTTTTCTTTGAAAAAATGATTCAGAGATATTTTTAAAATCTGAAAGGAAGCTAACAGTATTTTCCTCTAACACAATTTTAGTTAAGTATTATGGACACGCGAGGCATGTCAGTCTCAGACTCATTAAAATCTTAAACTAAAAATGTTCATGTAATCACTTTTTGTTTGATAATGTAAGGTCTGACTTGCCTGTTTGACTCTTAATACTGGGCTTTGGTATTGGTATTTGGCAAAATGCATTGCATTCCAATGTCTAGTTAAAAGAAGATTTTACTGTGTTTTCCAATTTCAGCACTAAATTCTTTTAGGGACTCTTTAGTTGGGCTTAGTTGAAGCAGGTGCTGAATGTGTGTGAAGGACATTCCACTACCACTTGAGTAGTACTTTATAATCCCAGTTTGTAAAAAACATTAGTGTAAGGTATTTCAACTTCACTTTTTAATGCTATTTAAAAACTTTTTTGGAGCAGTGTGCTTAACAGACAAGGAAATGAAGTGGCAACATAAGAGTTCAAATAGGTGCTTTTATTTCCTTCTGTTTTCTCGAGTTTGTAACTGCTCAACAGCTATTGTTGTCTTAACAGGCACCTTTACAGATCCATGTTGCCATGCTTGCCTTGAACCACTTCCAGGAGAACTTTGGTCGCAGACCTAACATTGGGTAAGGCAGAAGTCTTGTGTTTGCTAAGCCTTGAATCAGACAGAACTCTCCTTTTGTTGTAGTTACTGGTTTGATGTGCAGCACGGTACCTTGTCTGTCTGGTACTTAATAGATGACGTAGAAAAGTAGAGACCTAGGTGAAAAATGTTGCGTAATGCGTGTCTTGTTGTAACAGGGCTTTCCCAATGTAGCAATGTCACTTGCTGGGCCCAGGTAGACAGAAAATGCTTCTGGAGGAAGTCTTTCTCTGTTCCATTTTTTTTTTTTCACATTGTGGGGTTAGTATGGAAAAGTTATTTCAGTGATTCCTGAAATACCCTGTAGCTTATGGATTTAAAAAAAAAATGTCTGAAGGGTTTGTTTTTTTCATTTTCAGTAATTTTTTTTTTCAGCTGTTGTTCTTGATGTGCATAATTTTCAGTTAAACAAGAGAAAACTACTTACAAAGTATAAATCTTAAGACTGGACTCGCACATGGGCTTCTCCACTAAGACTCCTGTTCTTGAGCTAACCGTAACATTTAGAAGTGCATCTTTAATCTTCACTGTTAAAGCCAATATAAATTTCCAACCTCTTCCTACTGTATTCAGTGTTTTTTTTTCTCTGCTAAATGTGTTTCTAGAAGGACTCTGGAATGTTTTAAGTTATCATTATTGTTTCTACCCTGGTAGATGTCTTCAAGATGCTGAAGAAATGCTGAAAATAGCCATGTCCATAAGTGAAACACTGGAAAACAAAGTAAGTAAGGAATCATTGTCATTATCAGTCATTTTTGATGTGCTCATTTACTTGCCTAAAGGTCATGCTTTATTTGTTGGTCCTTGTTCTGGTCTTTGTGTACGTCTTTAGATGGATCAATTGGCTTTCTGAAGCAAGGAAACAGAATGGTGTTTCAGCACGGGTTCAGCCAAATGTTCACCTGACACGAAAGCTGAATCCGGTGGCTATATGAATCCATTTTTTAGATAAATGCGTATTAAAAGTATGGGTATGCAGTGGATCTGTCTTGGCTGGAAACCTTTTTGCTAATCAGAGTGAAACAATTTGTCTGTCTTTTCTGAAAAACAATAATCTATGAAACTGTCAAGCACCGACTTGCTCGACTGAATGGATAAATGTGTTGTTATGTCTTATTTTTCAGCCTCAGGTGAATGGAGATGTAGTGAAATGGCTGTCTAGGACTGCTCAGGGATTTCTAGCTCCTCTGGCTGCAGCAGTGGGTGGTGTTGCTAGCCAGGAAGTCTTGAAAGCAGTAACAGGAAAATTTTCTCCGTTGCAGCAGTGGGTAAGGCTGTCTTTGGGTTTGGATCTTTATTTTCACAGCTATGTTACAGATGTATGGTTGTGTGTAACTGCTCTGTGATCAAAATAGACTGAGCAACTTCTGTAACAAGGGGAAAAAAAAAAAGATTGAGACTGAATTTAGGAAAAAAGATAATGTTTTTATGTGTACAATAAAAGTGCAGACAGTTTTAGTTAAAACTTTTGTATTTGGGGTTCAGACACCCCATTCTGTTTTCCCACAAGCAAGGAGCTTTGGCTTGTCAGTGCATGGCTGAAAAGGTGTGATGTAGTTTGAAAGCACTGCTCTTACATACAGTAGCTTAGACTCTCAGGGTAAGTGTCAGAATAAAGTTAGATTTAAAAACTTCACAATCTAATTTGGAGGGGTAACGTCTGTCAGAAGTCAAAAGTTTGCAGCTCATGTTTCAATGAGCTTTTTTTCCCCTCAGTGTCCAGGTGCTTTTTCCTGTCCACTAAAATGGTGAAGTGAACTGTAGGGAACTGAATGCTGTATAGTCTTCCACTGACCTTAAAAACTTAGTGCTTCTAAATTTCTAGCTGTGCTGTACACAGAAAATATTACTTCGCTTTTTAAACGAAAATAACATGGATGTTTTTCACAGGTTTTTATTGGTTTTTCTTTTCCTTTTCTTTTTTACAGCTATATATAGATATGTTAGACATTGTAACACCTCTAGAAAAAATGGGCTCTGAAGAATTTCTCCCACGGTAAATATAACTACAATCTGCTGGTTTATGTGTTGTTCACACCTGAGTATCAAGCAGGCACAGAAGATGTCTTTTAAAGTTAGTTCAGTGCTGTTTGCTGGAGGGACAGGCTTGGGGTTGAGAACATGTGTCATACTTGAGCATGGGAGGACTAGGAATTATAGGGGACTCGGTCTGATTTTCTTAGTTCATGTCAAAGTGCAGTTTGGCATCAATGACACTACTGTGATAAATGACAGCTTACTAGTCTTCTGGTTTTGTCTTCTATGCCTGCATAGAGGAGATAGGTATGATGCCTTGAGGGCTTGTATCGGAGACTCTCTGTGCCAGAAGCTGCATGATTTGAATGTTTTTTTGGTGAGTATGACATTGTTACGCTTTCTGCATATGCTTTGTCAATACAGCTGATATATACTGTCTTCAAAATAATGAGAGCCGCTCTGATGGCATGCGTCACTGCAGAATAAATGACCCAAAATTGTAATGGGAGTTGTATATTTTACTCGTCGTCTTGGTTTTCATTTATGTTTCTGACTCTAAAAATGTCATTTGTTTAGGTTGGCTGTGGAGCTATAGGCTGTGAAATGTTAAAAAACTTTGCGCTTCTTGGTGTCGGTACTGGGCAAGACAAAGGATTGGTAAGTCACCTGTTAACCTCGCTTTGCTAATTAAAAGGTAATGTGGCAAGGAATAATTCAATAATTAGATTACTTAAAATATTAACATCTAAGCCTTGTTTCAGGTTGATCTCTGTGCAGAGGGTAAAATGGTCTCAGCACAGAGTGGAAGTAGTGTGCAATAGGAAGCAGAATACACTTGTAGCAGTCTTGCTGTATTGATTTTTTTAAAACAAAATTTAATCAGTCAGTATTGGCAGAGCTGTTAGCCACAGTGGATGCCAATACGAGTACTTTGTTTTGACAAGTTTCTGTAGAGATTTCATCAAGATTATTGCTCGGCGCTACACTCGAATTGTAACTTCAGCTGTTGCTTTTGCCCCTTCTGACTTAGGTGACAATTACAGATCCAGACTTGATAGAGAAATCCAACCTGAACAGGCAGTTTCTTTTTCGACCTCATCACATACAGGTAGGCTCTCTTGTTGAATAAACTTTCTGGACTGTTGTTCTGTTTCCCTGTCCTGTGTCCCCATCAAGAGCTGAACTTGTGAGTGTATGTACTTCTGTCCAGAAAAGACTTAAAAGTTGTAATAAAATCCAGTATCTTTTAAAACAATACCTAGAACTATGTTGGCATCCTACTTATCACTAGTATCAGTTGAATAAAATTGGCTGATCTTAATTAGTAAAGTCTGATCTTAATTTGTACTAGTGTCTTTGACTAAGAAAATCTCTTGAACTTGAGAATTGGATGAGGAATACTGTATTGCATAAGAAGCTGCCATGGGTTAATATGCCAGAAATGCTTTACTATACCATCAAAATTTGCGGAGATTAAACAAAACAACAAAAAACAGACGGCACTGGCAGAAGTATTCTCAATAGAAGAGCTACTGCTGATGGAACCTGACCAAAGTTGCTATCTTCTGACTTAATTCAGTCTTCATTAAGCTGGTAAATAGCTTGGCAAAAAAAAAAAAGTACATTCAGTAAATTTGTCATACAGAAACTGTTAATTCCTTAGAAGCAGAGAGACTATCCCTGTAATTGCAAACATAGCACAAAATAAAAAAGTGGCTCAGAACTTGAGAGCAATGGGGATTCCCCTGCCCCAAACCCAGCAGCTGAGGTTTCTGCCTCCTGTTAATGTCTAGCAAATCTGGGAACAGATTGCATTTTGAATGGATAGATAAACAGAAGGTGAACTCTGCAAGCTTTCAGAAGCCACACTGTCTTGAGTTTGGCTGTTCTAAGTGCTGATCCCTAGATAATTAAATGTAGTATGGCTAGAAGTGTCAGGTAGGTTAAGAACGCTATTTCAGTTTAGCTTTTGAAACTGGCTTTGTGTGGAATGCAGTAATGTGATTATTCACAGGTGTTTGATGACTGTGCTGCATAGACATAGTCACAGTAACTAAGGGGTTTATCCTCTGACAGTCATGAACTGCTCTTTCTTATGGCACTTTGAGAGCATGAGAGGCAGCGCGTGGCATCAGTTTCAGTTACTCGATACGTTTCTGCTGCACCGTTTTAGCACTTTTCACTTTGTGGTCTCTGACACACTAAATAAAACCAAAACATAAAACTAGATTAATAAGATATTTATAAGTGAGGAAGATATATAATTAAAGAATTTCCTTTATTATATGGTTTGCATACTGACATTTCTGTCAGTAAATTGTTGTCTGATCAGCAAATGAAGTCGATGCTTCTGTGTCCCAGATGTTCTTTATCTGAATATTGTTGATATGTATTTATACTTCCAGAAACCTAAAAGCTATACTGCAGCAGAAGCAACTCTGAACATCAATCCTTACTTAAAGATTGACTCATATATTAATAAAGTTTGTCCAGCCACTGAGAACACTTACAGCGATGAATTCTATACCAAGCAAGATGTGATTGTGACCGCTTTGGACAATGTCGAGGCAAGGAGATACATTGATAGGTAGGTTGTGGAAAGGAAGTGAGGGCTGTTTTTCATGTTCTTATGTGGACTCTGCTTTTCTATTCTTAATCTTCCTGATCTGTAACTGCTTATATGATCCAATAGCGAATTGCTCCAGATTTATCTTACTGCTTTATAGGGATGCTGGCTGAGGGGAGGAAGGGGTGGAATTCGTGGTGGAAACCAACTCTGCTGCTCTGTGGCTGCTACTGTTCACATGGCAGAGAGCCTTGGAGTGAGTGCTTGGAAATAAAGAGGTGTCAAGGTCTGATGAGGGGGAAAATACCGTGGTAGTCTTAAGGTTGAATTATTTATGCATAAGAATACATATTTAAATTATAAGTAGAGATGCTTACATTTAAAAAGAATTACTAATGCTCCTAATCCACGTAGGTTTAGGTATCCTGATGGACCTTGAAATAGCTTTTCTTATTTAATCTCTTCCTGAGTTTGATGTAAGCTTTGCACTCTTCTAAAGGTGCCTAGAGTCAATTCTGGTTACACTCTGGTAATGTCTGCAAGGCAAGAGTGTTGTGATTACACTGTATTCTGATACTCTGTGTCTTTCCATGTCAGTCGTTGTGTAGCAAACCTGCGTCCTCTTATAGACTCTGGAACTATGGGAACAAAAGGACACACGGAAGTTATTGTGCCACATCTGACAGAGTCCTATAATAGTCACGTAAGTGTTTTAAGACCATCACTTACCTTCTGTAGCTAGTCCCATAATGCCCTCCGATTCTTTAATTGTTTATGTATCTAAGTGGCCTATTTGAGTTGTTGAAGATCAGTACTATTAGGAAATAATTACTTATTTGATTTCTGAAGAAAAGCTCACAGGATATAAAATTTGAGCAGACTGGAGATATCACGTCTGATACCTAGCTGATGATTACAGCTAGGCCAATAATTAAAAGCAACTACTGTATGAATTACGAAACACAAGGTTTGGAAGCTCTAATTATGAAGCATTTCCAAGGGACTGGCTGTTGTTTTGGTTTTTTTCTTGAAAACTCTATTCTAAGTAAGAATCTAGTCCCACAGTGGCATTACAAACTGGTTTGGAAGAGGGAAATGAACCTTCAAAATCTTGCAGTATCCCTCTGTTTAAGTTCTTGTGAAATTGCCATTAAAAGGTAGAAAGTCACTGGTTGAGAACACCGTGAAATGATGCCATATGGACACAGACAGGATTTTGAGCATCCTAATGGTCTTGCTAGAGTCCACAAAGAAAGAAGTCTTTCTGGCCTTGAGTGAAAGCGCGTATTTCATGTTGAGAGTGTATGGGAATGTGAACTGCACATCTTGGGAAAGCTGGCTGTTTCTTCTGGTTGTTTGTAGTTCAGAATTCAGTTTTGCTTTCTAGTGTTGAGTTTAGAATATTCTTCATAAACAAGTTTTGTTCCAAGCAAATATGAGCCACCTTGTATTTTATAACAGTGGAGTTTAAAACTTATGTAGTCTAGAAATTCCTGGTGCTATTATAAGCAATAAACTTTAATAAGCCTGCATTTACACACATTACACACAACTCTCCTTAATTACAGCGGGATCCACCAGAAGAAGAAATACCTTTTTGCACCTTAAAGTCTTTCCCAGCTGCCATTGAGCATACAATACAGTGGGCAAGAGATAAGGTAAGGGAATAAGCTTACTGGTGTTCAGCATAACTAAATGTGTATTTGGAAAGGTGGGGGATCTGATACACTTCTTGCAAAATGCCGTATTTGTTCTTTTTATTTTCTAGTTTGAAAGTTCATTTTCTCACAAGCCTTCATTGTTTAACAAATTCTGGCAAACCTATCCATCTGCAGAAGAAGTTTTACAGGTAGGGGAATGTTGCCAGGGTAAAATACGGGGTTTAAACTAATGCTTTGTGGATTTTGTTTCTGTTTAAGTTCAGTGAGATTTGGGTTATTTTCTGACTTTATTCAGAAAACTTGCAGACTTATTTGGCCAAGTCATCGATCTTTCATGGTGTATTCTGGTGTGTCTCATAATTAAGATCCAAAGCCTCATGCACGGGCTGCTTCTCTAGCTCATGTGTGCTCTGTACATGATGTAGAATATCAGAAATACTGAGGCACTGCTAGCGAGAGTATAGTAGATGTCACAACCAGCCGGGAAAAATGAAGGCAAGACTTAGTTTCAAATTAATTCAACTATGTAATAAATTAGGCTCAATAGCTTAATATCTTCTCTCATAAGCCTATAATGGCCTATGGTCCACAGGACTGAGTGGAAATAAATCAAGTAGACCACAGCACCTGGGGAAAACCCAGTGGAGAAGATCACATAAAGGATAATATTTCACAAAGTGACCCCCTGTTTCCTTTTGCCTATAACTTATTAAAACATATTTACTGTTTGACTGGATTGGGAATCTGTCTGCTTTAACATTTTCATGTTTCCTTCTCTACCTAGAGAATAAAATCAGGGGAGAGCTTAGAAGGCTGTTTTCATGTTATTAAAACACTTAGTAGAAGACCCCGAAGTTGGACTCAATGTGTGGAACTAGCAAGAGTAAAATTTGAGAAGTACTTTAGCCATAAGGTGGGTAAGACCTGGAAATGCGGTGGCACTAGACTGATGAGGATTTTTGAAAATTTGGTAGCCCTAATAACTAGGTGTCCAAGTCTTTGCACTCACTTCCATCTCTTCATAAATAACAAACTGTGCTTGATGCTTAAAAATGCTACATCCCTTCCTCTTTCTACTGTAGCGCCTTTAAGTCTGGTTTATTAACTGACTCCTGGTCACTCTGTTAAGTACTCTTCATGCAGTTTTATTGGCGTTTTTCCAGCTGACTAGGTATCGTGTTTTTTCTAGAGCAGCGGGATCATCAGATGCCTTTTACTAAAGGACAGTGGCTTTTTGTTTCCCCCACTAAACTTTTGTTACTGAACTCGTTTTCATATCCCTCATTTTCTAAAAGATGTCACAGAAAGGTTGGCTGAAATAAGAGCCAGTCATTCTGAGAATCTGCTCCACAGTGTTGCTTAAAGTGTGTGTGTCTCACTTTGTAGGAAAGATGTGATCATGATGTTGTGTATGTAAACATATCACGCGCGTGTGTGTGTAAACATACGTATATGTATGTGTATGTAAACATATATCTGTGCATATGGAAGCCCTGGTGGTAGTTGTCACACTGAGACAACATTGCACTCCCAGCTGTGAATCGACATGCAAAAATCCTAAAGTGACAACAGGGTGGGGGGAATGCTTTGCTTGTTAGATTAATTGTCTTACTTGGACTTCGGACAGATGAGGTGATATTTTCATCTTTGTCCTGTGAATGAATGGGCAAGTCACTCTATCTAGTAGTACTTATGTCTTTAATCTCTCCATCTTGACACAGGCATCTTAGATTTTCTTAACTCTTTAAATTACTTCAACTACTTGGCACATCTTAAAAGCAGCATAAAGATTTCACATCATTACTAAAAAGAAGGCTTGATTTAGTGTGGTCACGTCAATCTGTATATGACAAATTACTAAAGCTACTCTGGCTTTTCCTCTAGGCTCTTCAGCTCCTTCATTCATTTCCTCTTGATACACGATTAAAAGATGGAAGTAAGTACAAATGCCCCTTTGTGCCTGTTGTGAATTCATGGCATATGTCATTTGTTCCTGTTCCTGATTACTTAGGATTTCATCTTAAGTCTCTCTTCTTACCAGGTTTGTTCTGGCAATCACCAAAGAGGCCACCTTTCCCAGTGAAGTTTGAATTTAATGATCCTTTGTAAGTATGGTACTGCCACTGATATGTTTTATAGCATCCTATAAGTGCAAGGCAATGACTTATGTACCACTAAAAGTTGGACTGGTATTTGATAAGTACTAGTGTATAGGCTTATGCTGTGGCTGATTCAGTGAACCGTCTCATACTTTCACTGCAGGTAATTTAACTTTCACTGACATGGGATTGGGGGGTGCTGTGGGAAGTTCTGACAACATCTAATGTGAAATGGCTTAGAATAACCCATTTCATTTATTGTGTGACCACAGAATTACTGAGTTCTTGCTGTTGTACACCCCTGCCCTCCTCATGAAATGCAGGATGTACCAAATTAAATTGACTACCTAAAATGACCTAGTGGAGTGACTCCTTTTCTTCTTCACGATTTGAGTCTGATCTAGATGGCTTGGGTATTACAGATAATTTAAAAAATTGATGTGGTTGAAGTATTGCAAAGCCTTTATCTGCTGCATATCTACATCTGCTTTGAGAAACTGTCTGGATCGCCATTTTCAGTTTGGGTGAAAATTGAAATGATGGCAAATATCAAAGTATTTCTGAAGTGAAGATTTCTATTATATTGATGGCATGTGAGCGTTTGTAGTTGTTTTCTTCACTGCAGAGGTTACGGAAATACAGTTTTCATTAAATAACTCTTCACTCCTCAAAGTTTGCTTAGTTTTGGGGAGGACTTCTGAGTCTCTCAAAATCTGTCATCTGTTTTGTACTGTGTTGCACTAAAGGGTGGAAGATATTTCTCTGTGTGTGTTTTTTAGACCACTTTGAATATGATTGCAAATCTTCGGGCAACTGAAATAAAAAACCAACCAACCAAAACCAATTATCTTCCTCTCTTCTTCAGGCACTATGGTTTCATTCTGAGCGCTGCAAAACTCTTTGCAACAGTGTACTGTGTTCCTTTCACAGAAAAGGTAATCCATACTGTAACAGCGCTTCCATCGCATAACTTGGATGTATGTGTTCAGTTTTGGTCTGATGTCCAGTTGCCAGTTCTTTCCAAGAACTGATTAAAGTGATTCTTAAAGTAATCTATCCTTCAGTGCTGGCTGTTCAGTAACTGCTTACATTTAGTCTTCTTTATTTAAATCCCTAACCTGGAGAAGAAATGAGTAGTGTATCACATATTTTCAGTAAGCAGTGAATTCAGGAATTCTTATTTTGATGGACTTGTTTCTTGTGCAATATAAAAACTGAACTGAAAGGAGATCTTTTTAAGGCATTTTTTTCATTAAGTGAATTAGCTATGGTCTGGGAGTTTTATTTTTTTACTACTCACAGCCTCTATGTTGCTTATCCTTTGTTTCTCTTGTTACCCTTTTTCTTTTCTAATTGGATCTTCCTGTAAGTCGCGTTTACACTTTTGTTCAGTTTTCAAGTGCTAGGCACTTCTCACCACTCTGGTTCAGTGTGGCAACTGAAATGTCACTTGGTGTTTCAGCGATGGTGTTTCACTGAAACGTCGTTGAATATTTGTGGGATTTTTTGATTTTGGTATTCTTTGAAATGCTACTGGATATGCTGTCTTTTTGTGGGGGCCTTTTTGCGCTGATGTGAATTTTAATTGTTTTTCTTCAAAACCATAACAGGATTTGTCAGAGGAAACTCTTTTGAAGATTATTTCAGCTGTAAAGGTACCAGAGTTCAGACCTTCAAACAAAGTAAGTATGATATTTAGTTTAAAGAAACTAAATAGTGTCCCACATCTCCACTACTTCTTGCATTGATGCTGATGAGAAGTAAACACAAATTAAAACGTGTTTTGGGGAAAGAAGAGTGGACTCTTTAGCTTGGACTGCTTTAGCTTGATATAGCTATCTATGTAAAAGATGCTAAATGCAAGATGTAGGGTTTTTTGCCCTTTGCAAATGATTTGTGGTAGCATTGTTTTCCCTACATGAGTGTGATTTTAAGTCTGGAAGCTTTTTTAAAGTTTATATGAGTCTATAATATTTTAGTAAAAGTAGTAAAATTTTACTCATAACCAACTTTAAAGCAATCCAAGACTTGTGTCAATTTGTTATTTCTTTCTAGGTAATATAAAGGAAGTGTCATTACTTTTATGTTTATTTTTGAAGTGTTAACTTCAAAACAGTGTTATTGTGCAGTGGCTAGCATTTGTCATCATTTAAAGTTAACAAATATTCCAGAGTGTTTTCACATTTTTTTTTTCCCAATATTAACATTTGTCTCATGAATGCTTGCCTTGTGAGACAAAACTGATATTTTAACTTGGAATCACAGAATGGTTGAGGTTGGAAGGGACCTCCAGAGACTGCCTGTTCCAATCCCCTTGCTAGAGCTGGTCATCAAGGACTGTGTCCCATCGGGGTTTGAATATCTGTGAAGATGGAGACTCCACAGCCTCTCTTGCCTACCTGTGCCAGTGTTCAACCATCCACACAGTTTTGGTTGTGTGTTTTTTTTTTTTTCTTTAAAGTATTTTCTTATGTTTCTTAGGGAATTTTATGAACTTCAATTTGTGCCCACAACCCCCTGTCCTGTCACTGGGCACCAGTGAAAAAAGTCTGGCTCTGCCTTCTGTACTTGCCCCCCCATCAGATACTTATACACGTTGATAAGATCCCACTGAGCCTTCTCTTCTCCAGGCTGAACCATCCCAGCTCTCTCAGCTTCTCCTAATATGAGAGATGCTCCAGTCCTTTGATGATCTTTGTGGCCCTTGGCTGGACTTGCTCCAGTAAGTCTATGTCGCTCTTGAACTGGGGCGGAAAGGCTGCAGGGAAGACAAGAAATCTAGTATGCTTCACATTTGCGCTGTAAAAAGTTCATGTATTTTATTACTTAAGCACTGCACACTCTTGCAGGTTGTACAGACTGATGAAACTGCAAGAAAACCAGATCATATTCCAGTCAGCAGTGAGGATGAAAGAAATGCTATTTTCCAGCTGGAGAAGTCTATACAGTCCAATGAAGCTCTGGAAAGTGAGTAGTGCAAACCAGCTTCATAGCTTAGTAACATCTTGCAGTTACACTGCCAGTAGTATGATGTTCAGGTCTTTGGATAAAGCAGTTCTGTAATTCTGCAAGAAGCTGATATCTAAAGCTTTCTGCTTTAGCTATCTGCCATGCAGATAACTGTCCTTATTGCTTTACATTACTCTGTGCTTCTGTACTTCTGAGATTCTTGCAGGTGTTAGGGTTCTCTGTTACACTCGCATGTAACTACAATGCTGATGACAGCAGGCAGGCAGCAGGGAATTGAACTCTTAAGGCAGGAAAGGGTGCTGTTCCCAGATGGACTGAAAAAGATTCTGGTATGGGGAAGTTGAGAGTTACTACTTACAGGAATCAATCTGAAATTATCCTAAATTATGAAGGCTGTTAGTCTTCTCCAGCATCTTCTAGATATGTTAAAATGAGGATGTTTGATTCCCGTTTTTGTTCCTGGCCACATGAAGAGGTCATTGGGCAACTACAACACGCATCCATTTTTAGCCCCTGAACACAGGGGAAAAAGATTAGCTTAGCTCTAACCCATCCCATGGAGTGTCAACCTCTGTCTCCCATGCTACTGAGTCCATAGTGAAATGGTTACAGATTAAAAAAAGCTGAGAGGGGGAATTCTCACAGGATGGAGCTATTGTGAGTTTAGGTGTATAAGAAACATCCATAGGACTGTCCAAATTCTATTCCTGGTGTTGCAAGGCAAATAAAATTATGGAGCTCTGTTATTTCTTTCATTACTCACTTTTCACAGCTGGTATTGATAGGGCATTTCTGCTTCTAGCATGGGAAAGCAAGTTGTAAATAAGGCACCAAGCTCCAGAATGTGAAATCTTTAGTTTGTTAAGATTCTAGTTCCTTATAACCTATGTGTAAGATTTGCTCTTTTTTTTTTTCATGAGCAGGTGACTTGCAAATGAAGCCCATCTCCTTTGAAAAAGATGATGATAGTAATGGGCATATAGATTTCATAACAGCAGCATCAAACTTGCGAGCCAAGATGTACAACATCGAACCAGCAGATCGGTTCAAAACAAAGCGCATTGCTGGAAAGATTATTCCTGCAATTGCAACAGCTACTGCTGCAGTATCAGGGCTGGTGCGTATGCTTTTTAAAATGCATATTTCTTCTCTTACTGCTCATTGCCTAAAATCACTGTTGTCTGGATGTTGATTAACACTACCCTAACAGAGCCTCATTAAAGAAATGGGTTTATTTCAAACAATTCTTTTTTCTCATGTACCAATACAAAAGGTTGCTTTTGGTTCTTGATGTGGTAAGCCCTTGGTGCTTTTGTTTCCGATTTGCTGACCAGAAAGAGGAGCTGGAGATGAGCATTTTGATTTGTTTTCTGCAGTCAGTACTAACTTCCATTAGAGTGCCACTGACAAGAGTGGGAAGGATCTGTTCTGTAGTAGTTCACATCCATGCATCTCAACGGAACTGCATGCTTTGTGGAGGTGTCTTGAATTAAAACAATTTTAGAAGAGTCCTATATTTGGAATGCTTTTGAACATTTAAAATATTTCCATTAGCAGCAACAAAATTTACTTCTGTGGCATATTGGGTTGCATTTCCAGATGTGATTTACTCTGCCGATTGGACAAAGGCTTCCATTAACAAGTTATTCCATAGTTGCTGGCTTCTTAACTAAAGTAGTGTTGATACCACAGTACTTAAGATCTGTTTGGTCTCATAGAAGTATGGGATTCTTATTTACTGCAGGTTGCACTGGAACTCATCAAAGTTGTGGGTGGCTACCCAGCTGATGCATACAAGAACTGTTTTCTGAACCTAGCCATTCCCATAATGGTCTTTACAGAAACTGCTGAAGTAAGAAGAACAGAAATCAGGTAGGAAGGACAACAGCAGAAGGGTGGTGTTCAGAAACCTGGTAACTGACGCTTAGAACTTGGTGAGCCATTACAAGAAGTGTGAAGTTCATACAGTTGTTAAATCCAGATAACCAAATTAAGGCCTTACGTGCTCGCAGAGCAGAACTATGATGGTTCATGGCCATACTCCAATTAAATGTTATAGATATTCAAGGTTATTTGTTTGTTGTTCTTTAAACTTGGAAGATCATGAATCACTTAGTGCTTGCTATCAAGCTGTTATCCGTTTACCACATACTGCTAAAGATGTAAGTGATATTCTTAGTACAGCCAAGGGTATCCCATAATGCATCGCTCAAGAACTTCCTGTTTGGAAAATGCAACACATACTCTTCTGTCCTAATTTTAAAAATAGTGGTTTTAAGGGCCTAGTTTTGTTTTCAGTGGAAGCTGTTGCTAGCGAGGCTTTAAAAATCTATATGAGTTAGATGTGTGGGGTGGCTATTAATAAACATCCTGTCTGCACAGACTGAACACATATCTGCATCTTAGTCAGTACAAGAGCTGTTTTTTCAGTAGGTCTGAAAACTCAGTGAGTTCCCTGCCAGGTACCGTGTTTACCCAGAGTTCTTACTGTCTTGTGCTTAGCCAGGTCAAAGGGCTGGAGAAAGGGCAGCAGAGAGGGAAGAGATTTTTGCTCAAGGTAAAATATCAAGTTGCTAGAAGACATAGCAGTTCTTCAATACATGTTAAAGGAAGTGCCTGAGTTCAGGTTCTAAAATAACAACCAACCTTTCTCTTTTTTTAAAACAGAAATGGGATATCATTTACAATCTGGGACAGGTGGACAATTTATGGGAAAGAGGATTTTACTCTGTTGGACTTCATAAATGCTGTCAGAGTAAGTTCTCTACTGTAGTGGGTAATACAAAATGAGAGGAAAGGGTTTTCTTGTTTTGGGTTGTTGGTTTGGGTGTTTTTGTTCTTTTTTCTTTTATCAAGTTATTGCTCAAACTAGAGTAATTCTAGAAAGAATTAATGTCAACGGGAATGTCTCTAAGTGAATGCATCCAAGCCTACTTTCAAATTCTTTGTTAATTGGATTGACTCAAATGTATCTTACTAAAACTTCTGTCAACGTCTATGCATTATTAAGTTTTTTGGTTGGGATCCTATGGTTTTGAATCATTAGTTGTAATATTAGCAGTAGCAGTGTCTGCTGGTTTGTGCAGCTGTCCTAGTCCTTTAATAAGTTTTAATTTGTGAATTCCAGGAGAAATATGGAATTGAACCAACTATGGTTGTACAGGGAGTCAAAATGCTATATGTTCCTGTGATGCCAGGTCATATTAAAAGATTAAAGCTGACGTAAGTATAACTGGAAAATGGATTGAGGGATCCAAGTGCACATACAGATTATGTTCACTGGTTGTATCATAAGGACGTGCGTCTCACAGCGATGCTTTCTTTCAAAGTGGTTGCTAGTCATTTAGTTTTTGGGAAAGAAAAAAGTAATTGATTCTTTTTGAAAAAAGAGAAAGTGAATTAAATTCTGTGGTGAGGATAGGAGACTTGCAAAATGCTGCTCTAACTGATGAATGCCAGAATGAAAAACCCAAAGAAGTCTGACAGTTTTTTTGGGGGAAAGAATGTACCTTGATTCAAGCAGAACAAGATTAATCAAACCTGTTTGAACTGCCTTAAAACTCATGGTGATACTTAGCAACTTGGCTCTGAAAGAATGAGAACACTTATTTGTGAAGGAGTTAATGTATTGGTTCCAGATCGAGATTGTGGGACATCTGTTCAGTTCATAGTAATTCCTTGATATTCTAGTTCACTTGAGCCCTTTTAAAAGGGCCGTTCACAAGACCTTGTAGTGCTGCTCACTGACAGGAAATGGGGGTATATCAAACTGGAAGTTTGGGAGGGTGTGAGGGCAGAGCACTGGTTTTTGACTGATAGGCCTTTGCAAAGTAACACCCAGATCTCACCCAGGTTTAGTTCTACCTTACATGTTGATTGAACTTTAGCTGAAAATTTGTTCCTTGCAGCTCTTGTGAAGTATGTGCTAGTCAGTTCTCACAGGCTTTGCTAGAGCAAGTAGATGCTGTAGCATTTACTACAGATTGATCAGTACTGTTTTGAAAGTCTGCTAGGAGGTAATGTCAGGCAAAGTAGTGTATGTTATGGGCAAGCTACTTCAAACTTCCAGGGAGAGAAGAGCCTCTATGTTGGTACTGCCTTTAGAGTGTCTGGCATACCAAGATGTGAATTTACAGCCTATCTCAAAATGAGTTGTTTATATTCCTTCTCCTACAGCTGTGTAAATCATTTTGAATGAGTGGGGGGGTGTAATGAAGTCAAAGGCATGGTGTGAAGCTGCCTTCTTGTGAATATCAGGATTTCTTATTACCCTGAGACTCGGTTCAAGCTTTCCATGTAGTTACAGCACCTTGGGGTTCTGTTACAAACTATCCCAAAAGCTTTATAAGATATTTGCACAGCAAACTGGTCTTGCTTGTGTGTGGTTTTTGGTTTTGGGTTTTTTCTCCTTAAGGTATTTTAAATCTTTCTCTCGCTGTAATATGACAAGCATTGCAAGACTCTGCCTTCATTTCAGAATTACAGCATTGACTGGTGGCATACTCCTTAAAAGCAAGTTTTAGAGACATAGTTATCTGCTTTGCTCTGTAGCCTGGGGCTTCCTCATGCAAATGGATATGACCTCAGTATTTCTGCTGAGAAGAGGCTGATGTTTTGTGTTCTTGCAAGGGAACGAGTATTTTGGGGAAAGCAGCTTTTTGACCTGTGTGCTAAAGCATAGCCAGAAGGGAAATCCTTCTCTAAGTGATCTGTGAGGAACAGAAATGAGTGACTGTATTCGCCCAGCCTCCTAGCATTTGAGCTGGCTCATGAACTAGTGCTCCGAGTTGGCAAGAAAATAATTTTGAGACATCCAAAGGTATGTAATGACAGTGAGGTTGATTGACCTACTTCATTATTTTATTGTGCAACTTTCAAGCAACAGCTGTAGCTTTTGAGACTGTAGAGTGCAAAAGGGGGAAAGTTGCACTAAGACGTGACTCGCTTAGCTAGTTTAAACATATTGTGGTCATGAAGGAAGAAGTGCCAGATCCTGGCTGTTTTCCCCGCCTCATTGCTACTTGCCTTCAAAATTCAAGGGCTTAACAAGTCTTAACTTCAGTAGAATTACTTTCCATCAGCACTGTGTATCTAGTGTTGGCACTGGAGTGGTTCTCCCTAAGAATGTATTAAAACCATTATGGTATACCAAGAACTTACTCCTCATTGACCAAAATCCTGCACAGAAAGCTAACTTTGCCTTGTGCCTCAGTGGGACACCAAAAAGATAATCCCATCTGAAACTGGTGATTTTGTCTTCTCTTTTGTACTGAGCACTTGTTAGTGAACAATGTAATAACTCACTAACAGGCTAAGTCCATCAAGAAATTGAAATACCATTTGCTGTACCTCAGGTGGAGGAACAACTTTTGTGTCAAAAAGTAGTTTATTCTCCATTTTAATCGGGTTTCAATCTGTTGGGCTTCATTGCTGGCAGTGAAATTCATCCTAGGCTGGCCCTGAATTCCCTCTGCCAGTCATCTTTCTGGTATGTTAACAAATTGTTTTTCATTTCCTTGTAGGATGCAAAAGCTTGTGAAACCATCAGCTGATAAGAAGTATGTGGATTTGACAGTATCGTTTGCTCCAGAGACTGATGGAGAGGAAGACTTGCCAGGTCCACCAGTGAGATACTACTTTGTTCAGGAGGACAATTGATGGTAGAGACATAAAAGTCACTCCCGGACCATTTGTTCTGAAAGGAGTTTGCTAATTTTTAGCTATTAAAGATGGTACTATAAATTTGGTTTTGGTGAAGCCTTAATTAAAACAGATGGTGAAAATCAGTGGCTCTGCACTGAAGACAAACTGGATTTATGTTTCATCTGCTCCCGTTTTCTTCAAACCTGTTTGTTTAAAGAGGATTGGTCACTCCATGGGATGGAATGTCCAGTGCAGTCCTTACCCTAAAGACAAGATTTGTATTAGTTCGTGGGGTTATGAAGAAATCAAGAAGAATGGCGAAGCTAACAAATGGTCCTCATGTGCAAATTAGGCACTGCTTAGAGAAGAGTGCAGAAAATGGGAGAACTGCCATTTTATGATACTCCTGGTGTTCTAAGAACATCTCAAATCCATTTCATATGTTACTTAATTCTCAAACAAGAATTTTGTTCTTGCCACCTTTGTGAGATTTAATCCATCCAAAAGATTTAAACTCGCACTTAAAAGCAGGTTAACTGCTTTACTGTATTGTTGGTGCTCTCTTCTAAACAGTTAGTGATGCTGTGTGTCAGAGCAGTGATCTTATGTCAGTCTCAACATGGAAACATAGGGAGGCAGGCCTTGAGTAGGCAGGTGTCACAGCTCACCTGAAGTCAAGAGAGCTGGAATCGGTGATTATCTGCACTAAGACTGTTCTCTGGGGAATACTGCAATATGGGGGAAATGGAAACCTATTGAAGAGCCAAGTTAATGCTTTCAACAATAAAACTTTGTCTTCAAGGAAGAGAAAATGTTTGGTGGTGTGGTTGACCTCACCAAATTAAAAACGCTGTAGCAAAGCATGACTTTGAAAGGAGGAAAAGGCAAATGGCTTTAGATGTTTGTCATCACAAACACTTTCCTCAGCTGCTCCTTTTGGTACCATTTCCTTATAGCAAATGGTTATGCTGTACACCTCTCCACAGCACCAGTCTGAGTTGCACTGAACACCGAGGATTTTATTATCATTATCAGTCAGTTACTAGGATATCTAAGTATAAAGAATCTTCTTAATCAGAAATAACTAGGGGCTAGCTTTGTTGCTGCAGTGAGGCAGAGGTGCATTACAGAAACATCTGTGACACCATCTTATTTTCTCTGTCATCTAAACACTGGATAGTTGAGCTGATATTTCTTTGTTTTTTTTCTCCCAATGATGGTAGAGTGAAGGGAGGTTAGAATAAAAGCCTGTGAACTGGAAAACCTTTTAATGTGTTTAAACTTTAGAGATTGTGATTGCACATCATCTCCTGCAGCTGTTGCTAAAGCTACTGACTACTTAGCTCTTTATCCTTGATCATAATTTATTAAGCTTTAGGGATATCTTCACATTTAATGAACATCAGGAATTTTACCCTTCCTTTTTTCCCTTCTTGGTTACTTGTAGTCAGGAATAACAGCTATTAGGCTGGGAACTTGAACACCAAGATGTATGGAACTGAATAGCTGGAATCAACACAACTATTCCAATATTTGGGATTTAGTCTTATGTGCAGGATATCTTCTGGAAGGTATATATAGTTTTACAGTCAGTCTAGTTTATAGATACAATTTTCTAGATTAATAATACTGCTTTTTAAACTACCTAACATTTCATTTTTTAAAAGAACTTCTTCTAGAAAACTTTTTGAAATGGGAGAAAAGATAACTACATTTAGAGTGCAGAGAAGGCACAAGCAGACAGTAAGTCTCCACTTCTAAGTAACAACTAAAATGTATTTCACTGTGGCAGTATTAGAATCTGAACTCGTAACTGAAATCACTAATTAGTGCTAAGGATCACTTAAAGGTTTGGGTCAAGTCAAAAGCACTGTCACCTCTCACAGTTGGAGACTGGGAAACAAATGAAAGTTTGAGTAAGTACACTCTGGTACGCTAGTGTGGTGTTAACATCATGCTTATGCTTTCAAAGTAAGTAACATATAAAAATAGTAAAGTCTCAGTACTTTGCTAGAATGCCATCTGATGGTCCTCAGGGTTTAAAGTAAATTTTCAGATATAATTAATGGAATGGCTTTTATTAATGACAATGCATTCCGCTTTGTGAGACCCTTGCCAAAAAGTCCAGGTTGAGGTTGGCAGGGATCAGGGCCAGAATTTACAGACGTGGCTGTGTCTGTATGCATTGCTCTTACAGTGTGTATCTGTTGGATGGATGTCTGTTCTATGGATGGGTTCTGCTCAGTTAAACAGCTGCTGATGAAAAAACTGAAAATGCACAATAGCTTTAGGCATTTATTAGGAAACCTTTAAAATTTTATATAAGTTATATATATAAGTTAACCTAGGTAAAATCTTACAAGTAATAACCTAAAGAGGACTTCATATGGAAGAAATGTGCATGTCAAGCAGCTCATTAAAATTATTTTTCATGTTTTAAAGCTTTCTGAATTGCTGATATGGAGAGCGAATGTATTTATATTGAAGGTTGTGCAGGGTGGAGTAAGCCAATTCAGTGCGAATTTGAGTTTGATGCAGCCTATTTCTCAATCTGTTGCTGCTTTTTATCAAAAATCTCAGCAGGTGCTCAGCATGAGCACACTAAAAGGGCTCAGTCAAACTGGGCAAGTGAATTTTGGGGTGGTGGTCTTCCAGATCTCCAGCATTGTCACTACCAGTGCTAGCAATGCGGGTGCTTGTTAGCACTACCTCAAATCTGAGAACTGCTTTTTTTTTTTTTTTTTTAAATTGGACTGCTTGATGCTGTATTCCCATGGAGCAGCTAGAGCTAGCCATCTCCCTGCAGCAGTGAAGAACTATTTTTCCACTAGAACACTTTGAATAGCTTTCCTTCAAAATGTTATTCTTTGGAAGAGCAGTTGACTTGCAGAGATGAAGTTTTATATCAGTATTAAAGATCTTTCTCATTCAAATGCTTTCTTACAGACTTTTCTCATATTTACACTAGGCTTTCCCTTAATTTCCTGTATTCTTCATAGTTGCAGGAATGTTTATGCATGCAAAACATGAGGCATTTAGTACGCAGCTCAACTGTTCTCTGTGGTTAGTCTCCAGGTTTCTTTAATGCTAGGAGTAGTGAGGATTCTGTATGAAGATCATGCTACTGTTAACAAGACTGTTTTGGCGCATCTGATGGATTTAGGACTTTATTTACCTGTACAAGGACTAAAAAATACATGTTTTCAGCTTTTTTGCTCACCCTTTTCCTACATATGATGAATATGTGAATGTCTATTAAAAAAAAAGTGCTATTCAAGAATAATGACTACATAAAAAGAACAGCTCTGGCACCATCTGGGCCTCTGTGAGTGCAGAAACCTTGTCACCTCATCATGGCATCTTGTATCCTGAAATAATGTGAGTTTGAGCTAGGCAGAGAGTTTGTGTATCTGTCTGACTTCTATCAAACATAAGTAAAGGCTTTAGATAAGTTCATGTTCTTAATTTTCCTTGTGTCTTTGAAACAATGTGGCTGTAGGCCAGTTGTTTGAAGGAAGGAACTGAATTTCAGCCAAAAGTAACTGGCTTATTAGCCTGAAAGGTTTATTCATCCCTGTTAATTATCTCCTGTGTTGCAATTACAGAAAGCATACTCTGCTGCAGCACAGTGCAGCAATGTAAGCCTTTCTCCAAAGGTTGATAAGTTCTGACCAGATCGCTTTTGAGAGTTTATTTTAGTAAATATATCTTTTGTGTGGTCAGTGAAGTAGCTAACATGGGTGTTTACCCATGCTGCAGAAAGCTTGTTGAGGCTCAAGCTTAAAGGTGTAATGAGCTACAGCATTGATAACACCAGTAGAATTGTCTTGCTAGTAAGTGAATCATTTTGCATGGCAGAAGTGAGATACAGCAAAGAAACAAGTTCCCGCTTTTTACAGCAACACACAAGTTTCAGTTTCATACTGAGGAAAAACTGCAACTCCAATCTGACGCATACTCAGCAGCACCGTCTTCACAAAGGGATCTTAAGTATTTTCATGAAAAGAAAGTGCTAATGTCTCATGCTGTTTTATAAATACAGTGGGTGTGCGTTCTTATGGTCACACATAATCTATTATCTAGAAACACATGGGCGTTCATTTAAAATAACTTTCCCAAGCCTTGACTGACTTCCATAATCTTTGAAACAAGTAATAATTAATTTGTGATTCCAAAAGGAACCTGATGATCAATCTTGGTCTGGAAATAAGAGCAGCTCTACCTAGAGCACTCCCTGTGCGTGTAGTGAAGACGCGAGCTGCTTCAGTACCTAGATCATAGCTGTCTTCAGCCCAGCTGTGTGAATGCTCCTGCACCACCGTCACAGAAGAGCTGTGGTTTATTTGGTTGGGTATTTTTTTTTTTTCAACGAAAAAAGCCAGGCTCTGGAGCTAGTCATCTCCACCAGCTATGAAGGAGTATAGCTCAGCAGGTACCTATCCTGTAAGCACTTTCTTCAGTCCATCTGTCTGGCAGAACTTAAAGGCTAAAAATACTAAAATTGTATCTTACTGCTAATCACTGAAGTTGCTTGTTTTGAAGGCTGGATACCCAGTTTCCAAGAAGATGGATGCTGTGCCTAAGGCTCAGTGGGGTTCCACAACTGCTTGGCATGATCAGCAGAGCTCTAACAGGTCCTCCTGCCTTCCCTTGTTACCAGCTCTGCAATCTTGTCTTCCTTATGCACTTGTTGGGGTTTGTCTCAGCCCATGGAGAAGGTAGTTCAAAGAGCTTAACCAACAGGGACACTAACTTATTTTTGTTTAGTTACCTGAAGTAGCTCATGGCAGGGTCTGATGAACACCCCATTCAGCGGGGCAGGACATGCCTCCTTTTGCTTGAATTTATGCTCTCCCTCAGTTGCATCACGTGGGAAATGCCCCAGCTGCCTTACTTGGGATGTTCCTGGTCCTGTAAGGGTTGCATGACCTTGCAGAGAGACAGGAAACCCCAGTTTAAGCTACCCAGACTTGTATTTTTTTTTTTTGCTATTGGGACTGTGTTGCACCTCTCTGGCAGTGCTCAAAGCCGCAGCAGAGGCGAGATATCCCTGTTGTCTCTGTGGGATGGCATAAATGGCACTGATGCCGTTACAAGTGTGTTACACAAGAAATGGGGTTTTTAACAGGAAGAGTTTATTGCACTGTGAGCCAGTGACAGAACTGAGCCCACAAACAGTCTGCCTAATTTCAATACAATATTTTTCCATCGCATTCTGCAGGGGCAATGTGTCCTCTCTTTCACACTCTTTTATTCTTTTTCCACATTTAATCTTCTGTGGGAATTGGGGTTATTTGCCCTCCCCAAATCTCAGAAGTTTCTGTGGGAGAAGCTGCATCACATTCTTGGTTTGGGACCAACAGAGCTGTTCTAGAAATTGAGAAAGAGTAGGTTGGGGAATGCCTTCCATTTATCTTCAATAGCGTGGAGTTCCTGTGCTGTTTCTGTGCCTCCTGCTGTTAGCAGGACTGTTCCGGTGTGTGCCTTCAGCAACCAGCTTGCTTTCAGAGCACTGGCTCCTCTGCAGCACGCGTCTGTATGACATACGGCTTCAGCTTCCCTCGCGTTTGGGTCACAAAGTAATTGACAACATCCTGAAGGCTTGGGAGTGTCACCTGTTTCACCAAAACAAAAAGCAACCAACCAACCAAAAAAAAAAAACCCAAACCAAATAAAACATGCCACCTGTGTTGAGAATACTTTTTTAAAACATACTGGCAGGCTGGGATCCCTAACAATGTTTCTCAAACAACTGATGCAGTGAGGCTTAGGACAGCCTTCCCTTCCATCAAATAAGTAAACAAAACAAAAGAGAGATCGCTCTCTGCACCGTTGTGCTCTGCCATGACTGCTGGTGCTCTTTCAGCAGATGGTATAACAGCAGATGCATTTTCAAACCAATGGGAAGCTTCTCAGGCCATGAGTTAAACATATCTCCAGAAAAGTGGAAGAAAACTGTTTTAAACCAAACAACAGCCTTGCTCACGCTTCAACTAAGTTAATTTTATTTCTCAGAGTTACATGGGGTAAGTTTTGAACTTCCTCTAACTGCAGTGTGAGCTTAGTTTTATACTTAGTACTGAAGCCTGAGTTGAAAAAAAAAATAATTAAGTAATCTTTACTTTGACTCACAAATTATAGTTAGGAATTCACTAGAGATTTTCTGCAAAGTGATATTTCTTATACCTGCTTAAGCATCTTCAACAAGGGAATGTCTCACTTACCTGTCTTTCTAATTCAATAACATAACTTGTTCCTTTGGACACCACTTTATAGTGCTTTAACTGTGGGGCACTGAAAGAAAATGAAAGTTGATAAGCTGGTGGAAATTAAATGCTTTTTGAGGTATCGTTGTCATTATAAACTCCTTTACAAAGCACACCCATTGCTCCTGCAATATCCCCAGAGCTTATTGAAGGTGTGTGGTGGGGTTTATCTCGTTTTAGTTTAAAAACACAGAACTGCAAATGCCATTCCTGGTGTCTCAGATGCTTCTTGTTCTGAAGCTTTGCAAAAGCTAAAACATGGCAATTCGGTTGAAATGTATGGGTTTAGACTAAGTTACTGTTTGAAAATACTTGTCTCATTTTTCATTGTTCATTTTATAAAGGCGTATGGCTTGTTCCATTTTCATTCCGTGTGATGACTTCTTAAACTGAGTAGGGTTTCATGGCAAATGGGGGAAGCCCGTTTACTCAAGGAAATGGGCTTTTCCTGGATGATCTTCATTGTTTCTTTGTTTAATCTAACTGGCTTTGGAGGAGGAGAGAACCAAGAAATCAGTCTCAGGCCCCATTTGCCTTTCTCAAAACAGCCTGAAGGCAAGGCATATGTCAAGAGATGTCAGCTCTAGGTATTAAGAGTTCAGTTTTTAATACAGTGCATGCTAGTTAAGAATGGGTTAATATATTGTGGAATCAACCTACTCCAGCTTGTATTGGATAGTGATTGCATAGTTCTTGCTGTCGCTGCCCGGACGCAGGATCAAATTCCCACATGAAGGGTTCTTTTCTAACATCTCTATCGCTTCTTGCCGGGATACTGCATAGAAGCACCTGCACAGAAGGGAAGAGAGAAAAGGCGTGAATGAGAGTTATGCTGGCAAGGGCGCATCATTCTGAGCTGCGTGAAGAGAGACAGCCTACCAGGCTTAGCACCTCTTCACAGCGCTAGGCCTATCCAGGATAAGTAGCCATGGCTGCCAAGAGGCACGACATCTGAAGGACTCTTGCTGATTAATGCTACTATAGGAGCATAATTCAGGACAGCAGTGCTTTGGCCTTCTCAGAGAGAAATTGAAGCTTTCATACAAATATGACGCTTTCTGGACCCCTGGAAAGAATGTGAGAAGAATAACCTGGACTTACCTTTAATTTCTCAACGGTAATCAGCATTTTCTCAGAAGGGCATACACAGCAGGCCAACGGGTGCCTTTCTGAAAAGTTTTTTAAGCATAGCAATGTTGCACTCAGCCTTTTCAAAACAAAAGGCATTGTAGGAAAGCTCCAGGAGTAATCTTTCTCTTAGGATACCTCTATAAAGGTCTCAAGGTAGATTTTGTTCACTGAATATTATACAACCCTTGTACAACAGTTGAATTTTGAACCTCTGCATGGAAATAATACTTTGAAAGAAGGGAAGGCTCTTTAGTCAGGTTGGGGTTTGCATAGTTCATTCAGAGCTTACGCTGGCATAGCGGTCATTGTACTGCTGGGTGGGCTCTTTCTGTTCAAAGATGCACTGGAACAGTTGTTAAGCGTGATCCTTCTTTTCTTTTCCTTCTCTAGCACTTCATGCATTCTTTTAAGTTGCTCAGGTAGTAATGACTCATCTGGTGGAACTGACAGCTGAAAACGAACAGCAAAATTGAAAAGAAAATGAAAGAGTGGATAAATGTTGTGAGGAATCGTTTGTGTGTGTGCATCATAGCTAATCTCTGAGTGCAGCTGCTGTGCAGACATCTTTCTTACCTGCTTAGTTTAAGCATCTGTGATCATCTGGAAGGTTTGGATATGCCTCTGCTTTGAATAAAATGCTGCACATGTGTTTTTGTTAGAATAGTGAAATACGGGTATCTGTGTCCTGATTTAGAAGAAATGTGCATGGAAAGAAGTGGGAATGATGTAAAAATCCACAACAATATTTTGCAGTTGCTATACTGAAAAAGGCTACATAAATGTAATTTAAACTATTTCAGCCATCCTCAGCTTTTTAAGTGATTTAGCTAGGCCAATGTGAACAAACTTCTTTCATTTTTACACTGGTCATTATCAAAAAGGGTCTTGGTATTTTCAAAGTGCATTTGGCAAAGAATAATAGAATAAAACACAGGGCTGAGGGGTTCTCTCAGGCGTGCAGTTTGGCCACTTCTTTGATTATGTCTTTATGCCATGATAAAGACCAAGAGAGCTGCCTCTCTCAGAGCAGGCTCCCTTTTTCACAGCTGCGGGGAATGGACTTGTGCTAGAAGTCTTTTCCTTCCTGGACAGCAAACAGTGGATTGGGAACGTTGTCTGACTGGATACCGTGGCAGAGCGTGTACTGCAGATGAGCTGGGGTTAAATCAGCCTGAATTTTGCTCTCAGGAAAAAAAAACAAACAAAAAGAAGCAACCCCTTCAGCAGTTTAGTGTGTGCAAACATCCTAGAAGCAAGGCTTTGTGCCTGTGGAAGCCAACCTCTGGCATGCATGAAGACGAAACCCCCTTACAGACACTTTTGACATGAAGTGAGATATAAAACTCTTCCATACCTTTGTTACGGTGAGAATAAAACCCTTCCATTCTTTCCCACCTTCATAGTCATTAGCCTGAGAGAACAGAAAATGACAGTGTAAGAACAACTACGGCAACAACAAAAAAAGTATGATATTTCATGTGGAAGCCTCAAATAACTCTCACCCTTTTAGAAGTACTGTGCCTGGAAATGAGCTCCCTGCCAAGCTACATCACACCCTGAAACCCTACGCTTCCCCAGTACTCCATGTTCAATTAGAGGGAGAGGAAAGAGGAGAGAAAGTAAAAAAATCATATGCTCTGTTGGAGTAAAAGGAGAAGGTTATGTGGATCCAAGGAGAAGGCCATGCTAAGGAGATAGGTGAGTCTTAAGTATAAAACCTTCCAGATAGTCCCTGAGCACTACACTCTGTGTGGCTTCTGAATGGTGAGGGTGGTCAGATATATCACCTTCTTGGTTTTACAGGTGACGTGGGCCTGTCAGTGTGGTACTTCCTGGTTTCTCTTGCATATTTTCTTGCTCAATTCTTTGCTAATTTCATATTCCCAGATACTCCTGAGAAAAACTCATGCCTCGAGGGGGTGTTTCCCTGGTGTTAGGTTCCTTTCCCCTGTCTCCCTCTCTGCCTGCCTTTTGGTGCTGCCTGGCTGCAGGCTGTACGCTTAGGTGGCAAGAAGGCAGCTCTACTTGCACACTCCCACCCCACTCTGAATATCTGTGGGAGATGGAGTAAAGTACCAAGCGGCTTACAAATCACAACTTTCCTCTTTTTACCTTCAGTTCTAGCTCCCCATTTGACAGCATCAGGACGAACTGTGCAGAGCCATTTTCATCTGGATAAACATTGGTTGCTGAGGTCAAAGCTGAAATATCCAATTTCTGTGAGTACTAAGGAGGGGGAAAAAGAGAAATGGCACAAGTTGTAACTTTCACCAGAAATTGAGCTGCCCACCAAAGGAATTTGTTTAGAAGAAAACAGATTGAAACTTTCTGTATTTCCCCCCAGAACCTGGGTTTAGTTTAACTAACAGACATGCTAAAGCTCAGTCCTTTGCTTCTGCTTACAGACGCTCTTCTCACCAACAATGTACCTCATGGATTTTTCCCATCCTAATCTTTGTAATCGCAAACAGATTAAATCCGTGAGACCTCCCTGAGTATTTGCTTTGTGACTCGAACTAAACCCTCAGCCAGAGTACACCATAATAAAACCAAGCACTTCTTCCTCAGCTGTATAAAGGAAAGTCATGTTACACGCCACGATAATTTTACCCTTGTGCACAGCAGAAGAAAAAGCACTCGGTAAAATTATGGACCAATGCGGATATGTTTGTTAGCTCAGATTCCCCCCCAAAATACTCATTTTTGTTTTGATGAGGCAAATTAATATCCTTGTCCTGGTTTAGGGTGGAGCAGAGCCAACTTTCTGTGTGGTGGGAGAGGCTCTCGCTCACACTCATTGCTGTGGCCACCAGGCTCAGCTGACTCTCGTGCTTACCCTGTGGAGGGACCACACCTGTGGACAGGTCAGGTGACCCAAACTGACCAACGGGGTGTTCCATCCCATCTGCCATGCTCTGCATAAAAGACCAAAGGGAGGAGGTTGACTCCTCTCTAAGGGTTTGTCTTCTTTGAATCTTCTTCAATGGACTGCTTCTTCAATGGACTGCTTCTTCAGTGGTTCTCTCTCTTCCATGACTGATGTCTGAGGAGGACCCCATCAGCTCATCTGCCCTTTGATCCCAGTCAGTGTATTCCAGTTCTCATTTGTCACTGAGTCCAGTCTGGAACTTTCCCAGTGCCTGCTGGTGAGATCTCCCTGGGAGCTTGATATGGTTTTGTGTATATTTATATTGTAGCTATTTCGTTATTTCCCTTTTTAGAATTTAATTATTAATATTTCATTAGTTTAGTTTTTTCTAAACTCACAGATCTCTTTATCTCTCTTCTTCCTCTCCTTGGAGTAAGAGCTGTGGGAGAGCATCTGTTGTCTTGTCATTGGCCAGCCTGGCCCAAACCATGACAATACTATACTTTGTTTCACTCTGGCTTTTTTTGATCACAACCTTTCTGTTAAAATATTCAGTACTATTTTTTTTTTTTTTTTGGACTACACAGATGAGAGAGGAAAAGGTGCCAAGGGGTGTCAGGAGTACATAAGGATTACTTGATGAAAATAACTGATGCACTTAATCAGATGAGTAGTTACAAAGACAGCACATTACTCACCGCTGGGGCTTTCTTATCTTCATAAAAGAAGAGCATAGTTCCTCTAAGTTCTGTCCAATATGCTCTAAACTCCTGTTGGAAAGGAGGAAGGTGATCAGTTTAGTTCCCACAAAATGCTGAAAGTGAAAGAACTGCTAAGAAAAAACTGTGTTGTCATATTTTCAGTGTTTTAAAGATCGTTAAAGAGCAAGTATGTATTTTGCAGGCAGTTTATGCAAAAAAAGGCCAGTAAATAATTCTTTACAGGCAAAAAGATATATAGGCTCTAGGCTTTGTTTTCTAGTATCCTAATCTGGCATGGAACTAGAAAACTTTACTTTTGTCAAAACAATTTAAAGGGCGTGCATAATGTAAGGAAAATATATTTTAAATGCTGCTTTAAAATCTTGCTCTCCCTAAAAGAGATACAAGTGGAAAATAGCGTGAGATGAATGTGTGTAAAGACTCCAGTCTTCTGAACAGCATTCTCTTCAAGTGCCTATTTGCACTGAATTTTGATCCTGACAGTTTACTTGCTATGGGGCGAACATCATGGATCTTGACGGTAGTCTGACCTGTTAACTAGACTTCTTGTATTTGAAGTGGTATTTTACATGCTTCGTCTTTAAATTACATGTAGTAGTGTTCTTAAATCAACACTATGCCAAACTCTTGGACTCCTCTAACTGTTCCCTAATGCAGTCATGCCAGAGTGAGGGGAAAGGTTTTTCTGTTTTCATGTGCCCCTGATAACTATAGCTGTTATGGGACGCTGAATTGGGAAGGCAACTTCTGTAAAACAGAAACTCTATTCTAGTTTTCAGTTTCCTTACCTGTTTTGTGTGTGTTGTTTGGTTTTGGGGTTTTTTGTTGTTTGTGTGTGGGTTTTTTGAGGCAGGGCTTTAAAAAACAGACACAAAAATTAAGAAAAAAAAAAAAACCAAACCCCAACAACCAACTTGTGAAGTCTGATAGGTCATACAAATTAGGGTGAGCAACATTCTCTAGAGTATTCTGCAGGTGATCCTTGCTCTTTACCGTACTAGTTCCTAGCTAGTCTTTCTGGTGGTTTTTGTCAAATTACTAGCGTAAAATCTCTGTAGCATTCAGCCCCTGGACCCCCAAACCTGTGAGCACTGCAGTATTGTGTTAAGGTAAATGTCCTCATTAAACCATCTGTTCCTGGCAAGTTAACGAAGGCTGTGAATGGTTGCTGTGGTATGGAACTGGATGTCATGGGAAATTTTTAAACTGTACCTTATGAACTGGGCTTTCTGCTCTATGGAAAAGTAGTAATAGTAGTTGCCCAGGAGCGCTTGTTTTCCTCTTAGGCATCTGGTCTCTCAAAAGTGATAATACACCTCCTCAGTCCCATGGAAGTCTCTTCAGATCGGCTGCGTATTATTGCTCTGCCCTCTTAGTCTTTGTTATTCCAGTATGATAGTTACTGAATCTCAGAAGAACGGATTGTTCAGGGGGAAAAGAATTTTTACATAAAAGGATATAAATAAAGGAATGTAACAGGGAGCTCTATTAAACTTGTAGGTGTTCTCCTGCTAGATGCAACAAAACAATGTATTGAATAATTTCTAGTGCTGCAGAAGAATTAATAGTAAGATTATTAGTCTACTTTTTGTTTCTTGGAGTTCCTGTTTTCTGTGGTACCTGGTTGTTCTTGTGTTTGTGAACTGCCGTCCTATTTTGGTCTTTTGATTGTATCTACCTTTAGCACTGCGTGACTCATTTTCTCTATTGTGTCTGTGCTTCTGCATCTACAGAGATGTGAATCTAGGTGGGGTAAAAATGACTTTGTAACCCCAAGTACAGGGATTGTGATTATCAAGTGCTAAAAAAGGGCAGTCAGCCTGATTAGCAACATGCTCTGAACATACATGCTATCATATCACACACAAGCATGGAGGCATTTACAGATTTGCGTCTTAAATAGTAATCTTGGGTCAAAAAAACCACTCTCATTTTCCCAGTTAGTCCACGTATGTTAAATCAGCAGCCCTTACTAACACAAAATAAACAGATCTAGAGACATATACTTCGGCTGGCGTGCCACTGAAGATATCAGGATGGATACTGTTCTCCAGTAGATAAAGGATGCATCAGAGCAATATAACCATGTCAAACTTTGTTCTTGGTATTGAAATTATTGCGTTAGCTTTTCACCATGGTGGTAGCTATGAAATCAGTTAAACTCAATCCACATTTCAGTAGGTAATAGTAAATTGTAATGGGACCCTGGAGATAATGATGGTTACCTTACATAATTTATTTTACACACACACACGGTAATATGAACAGAAATAACTAGATGTCATTATTTCTGTGCAACCATTTGTGTCAGCCAGTGTTGAGAAACATTTCCCCACACAGACTTGTCCCTCCTGGCAATACATTTTTGAAAAAATATTGCAATACATCCATTTCCCGAGACTGCGTGCCTTACCTGGCATCTCGAGTGCCGGACAGACAGGTAACCTTGGAAGTACAAAGGCAGACCTGTGATCCTCTGCCTCTCCTGGAATATTCGCCGGGGAGCTGGCTGAGGAGTTTCCTCAGGCTGTTCCCTAACGTCTCTCAGCATCCTTTGGATATCTCGGCAGGATATCTGGATAGCTTCTGTTGCTGTGCTCTTTTGGTTTTTTTGGGTTTTTTTTTGGGTTTTTTTTCTTTCTTTTTCCCCTGCACTCCCGTTGTTCTCAGTCTGCTCCGTATCAGCCTCAGCCAGAGAACTCGCCCCAATGAGAAGCGGGGAAAAAGCAGCACCTCGAAGAGGAAGTCTCCGTACTCACTTTTAGGTGAGCGCACGCCACCAATTCTTTGGTTGGTGGATGATCACGGGGGCAACCAGACTGAATGGATTAAAAGTATCTTTCCCTGTGGAGTGTTCCTCGGGTTTGCTGGTAGGGAGACATTCAAACGAGAAGCATGCTGGTACAAAAGTGCATCGTTACTGTGGCGGGTGTCACCTGGAGGCCATGGTGGGAAAGCCTGCTTTTTATGGCTTACAGCACTGGACTTTTCATGGGCTGCTGCCGGGGGTAGACTGCTCCCTGCTGCCTCTGAAATAATATTTACGTTTTTTCATTGTGAGTGTGGATTAACTTTGAGACTATGAGAGTTTAACTTTCTTTAGCAAATGGCTCAGGGGATTACAGGATGCTGAAAGTAAAATTGGAAATAAATCTGCCTATGGTGGTTTATAATTGGCAAGGTAAATCAACTTTGCAATGTGCATGTATGAAGATTTACATCACAAAAGAAATAATAAGCCTTTAGAGAAACTGTGGAGATGGTAGTTCAGGAGCAAAATGTTGGTCCTGATGAAATGAAGGGTGAAATTTCCATCAATTTCACACAACCAAGATGTTTAGTTTAGTTTCTGGCTTTCCCCTTAGTAGCGGTCAGAAAGAATAGGGATGGCAAGACTTGGTGTTTTGATGCTGGTTGCTACTAAATGTGAAGTACACATTATTAAAAAAAAAAAAGACTTGTTTTTTTGTTGGATATCTTCATGGCCTTTTGTGTGTAGGTGTAGCATGATAATTAGCCGGTAACGTGACCTGTGATAGACCAGACAGCCACCAACCAACCCTAACAGAAGAGGGGTGGAAGTAAATTTCCCACAGGTGCTGGGGAGAGGTACGTGTTCTCAGATTTTGGCTAAATTGCAGATTTATTGTACGCGTTCCTTATTGATTTGTGTTTAAATGGCAGAATTTGCTGTTGAATGCTGCCAAAGAGCTAATGAACACGGGTTCCTGCACCTTTACCTGGCAAGGCTGCTGATGACGAGCCGGCACGCAGTCCACTGCTTGCCAGCCTGTGATAAAAAGCATCGCTTAAAGTTGTTTTCTGGGGCTGTCTTTCGCACATACCCGAAGATGCTGTGGATGTTGTGGCGTTACATTCTCAAGCAGTTGTTTTCGCTTGTCGCGGCGCGTTCTTCGCTCATGTTTTGCAAGGAAAAAATTGCAACCCCCTGTGGTGACTGTAGGTGTTCTGTAGCGTTTAGAAACCCGAGGATCTGAACTGGCGTTTCCCATGAGGCGGGGGGAAAAAACAAACAGCAACCCGAGCACCGCCGCCCCCAGGGAAGGGAAGCCGCCCTGAGCGCTGAGGAGATGGCGGGGGGGGGGGAGGGAGGGTGAGGAGAGGCGCCGCTTCCTGCGCAGGCGCGACAACGGCCCGCGGGGAGGGAGGGGGGGCGCGCGCGCAAAGCAGCCACCCTCGTTGGCGCGCGGCGGCCGCCGCCGCCCAATGGGAGCGGGGGGAGGGGGCGTGGCCAGCGCGCCGCCAGCCGCCGGTAAGCGCGGGCGGGCGCCCGCGGTTTGAAAGGCAGCGCGGCGGCGGACGGGAAACCGCGGCTGGGCCGGGTCCCGCGGCCGGGCTCTCGGCGTCCTCCTCGCGGCGGTCTGGGATGGCGGGGGCCTTGGTGAGAGAGCGCGGGGGAAGCGGCGGGGGTGTAAGGTGGGGATGGGGGGATGTGTGTGGGTTGCGTTTACTTCCGTGACAGTCGTGGCACGGCCCTCGCCTCCTCGCGCTCCTGAGGGGCGGAAGGCCGGCCCCGCCCGCCCCTCCCTCAGGAGCGCGATGAGGCTCTGGGGGTCCCCGCTTCCCCCCGAGGAAAGGGGGGCCGGAGGTACTGCTCTGCCCTCCTTCTTGGCCCCAGCTGGTGGCATGGAACAGTTCTGCTCCGAGCGCCTGTCTGCTGGGAGGCCCGCTTCCCTCAGGCTGCCGGCGGCTGCGCCTGTCGCTCGTCTCTGGAGATCTTCCAGTGACTTGTCTAAACATGCTAGAGGCATACTCGCCTTCCTCCTGCCGTCCTCTCTCAGAGCTACGCGCAGAGCTTAAGAAGCTCTTTATGTCTAGCAGGGTATGAACATCACAATAAATGAGCTGTTAAAAGCTCTTTTAGATCCGTTACAGGAGTTTTGCATTTTCTTATATGAAAAGTTGCTTTCCAGTTGATCGTACTGCACTCCTCTGCAAAGGGAAGAAGTTTAAGCCTGAGAACGGTTCAGCGCTGTTTCTGAAATCATGGCTTTCGGTCAGTTGTTTTCCCATGTGACCAAGGGTTTCTTCCAGCCATTTCAAGCGGATGTTGAAAATTTGCAGTGGAATAAATCCTTACGTGGTTTTGATTATTTTTATTACCAGAAGTAATATCCAAAAAGGAATCGTAAAGAAGTGCAAAGTAATGTCAGTATGGCAAACTTAGGAAAAATGTGCTGAGTTCTGTTGTATTAGGACTAGATAATCTCCGCGCTGCATATGTACTCTATTCCAGTCTGCACAAATGAAGAAGAGGTCATAATTTTTTTGCAGCTAAACATTTAGAATTTTTTGAGACATTTTCTTGCCACAGTGATGAAAAAACTGCACTCTGCTTAGCTCTTTATTTTTTCTTGACTTATTTCTTGGTTTTATCCTCTATAGAGGTCTTTGCTTGTTCCCAGCTCAGTAGGCTTTATTTCATTTGTTGGCATAGAAAGTAATGCTGATAATATACTGTTGTTGAATTATTACTACTCTAGTTGATGTTATAGATGACAGGAGTCCTGTCTGCTGTTCAAATTACTTTAATTATTCTCAGGGTTTAAGTATATGCAGGAGTGCTGGGAGTTAATCGAGACTTTAGTTTTACCACGGAACAGCTGATGTGCTGTCACTGCCTGTCAACGTGGTGTTGCCTGTGATAAACACAGGGCAAGAATCTGCATGTGAGCAGTTCTCACAGAGCAGCGGATGTGTTGTAAGGTTATGTCCTAGTTTGCTTTGTGTAGTTCATTCATTTTTCTGTAGTCATCACAGAAATGTTAACCAAATCCTTAGATTCTCTGTGATTTCTGTCACGTAAGTCTCTCTGACTTTAAATGCAACAGGTGCTTGATGGCTCTTGAGGAAAGCTGAATTTCTGTCAGTTGTTACAGGGGTTGTAGCTACTGCAGTGTTCTAAGAGAAACAGGGCTGCAGTAACTCCCACTAGTTTCAGATGGATTGAGAATCCTCAAGACGCGCTTACATGCAAAACAGGAGGTTGGTCGCTTAGTTGTTTTTCTGTCGAGTGTCACCATGCTTAGTAAAAACTGATTCTTATTTCTTCACAGAATCATTTTAAAAAAGACTACAGAGCAAGATTCTGCCATGGAGGAGGGTAATTTACATTTAAAATTTTATTCTTAGATATGATTGTTGGGAAAACCTATGTTGATTTTTGTCCAAAAGCTTAATGTCAAAACTATTGGGTGTATCTTATTAAAGTGATCTTATGATGTTTCCCAAACTTGTATTTCTTAGTGGTGGGAGGAGCAAATTGTGCTGGGGGACAAAGCACCAAGGATTTCCTTTGTATTTCTCTCCTGAGGCAGCAGACTGTGGTGTAGTTCTACCTAAGCTACCTCTAATAAGGTTGCCTGAGCACAGAAGCAGTAGTTTGTGCAAACATTTTCCCTTTCAAGAGGATGCCCACACAGAGTTCTAGCTTATTTGGCCCTTCCTGGTAAATGTTAGAGCCGAGTTTGAGTATTTGCAGTGCTGTAGCTTTCTTTAAAGGTATGTCAGAAGTCTGTCAGCTTTTTTGTTACTGGAATCCATTTTTAGACATTCATTTCATGAGCTTACCAAATCTACCAATTTACCTGTTTTTAAAGGCATATCATAACCATTATAGGAAAAATATTCCATGGCTTTTCTCTTGGTATTTTGGTTTTGATCAACATGGTCACTTCTGCCGTTTTCATTTTTCCTGGGGAGGTTTGAAATAATAATCCAAGCAGCTGAGCTGTTTGCTTGCTTACAGATTTGATAGGCCAAGTAAATTCTTGCTGCTGAAACTTTTGTAGAAGCACAGAATAACTGTGAATAAGTGGTAGAAAAAGAAGCAGAGGGTGACTCCTTCTATGAAGGGGTTCAGCCTACACGTTTCATTTCTGGGTCTGCTGAGACTGGGTCGCTGGGCAGGCAACTTTACTTGATTTTTAAAAAAAATAAATATTTATTTCCAGCGGGAATCTCCCAAAGCTCTTTTACCTGAGGGCTGTTGTGTAGTTTTATGTTTCCTTTTATGTAGAGAGATTTCTGCAGTCTCATCGTATTCTGTGACAGTGGGTCGTTTTCTCCTGGAGTCCTTATTTAGACAAGTTTCTTTGCAGGTATCTGTGCATGGAAATGGTAGGTTAATATTAAATGGTAGGTTTAATATTAAAGCTGGGACTGGTGGAAATAATAATCTAAAATATTTAGTAGTAAGAACTTTACTACTTTTATAGTGCTAGGACAGGAACATTTAATATTTTTGATTGAAAATACTTTTTTTTCCCCTCTTTTTTCTAGAATTAAGATTGATGTACAGCCAGGTCAAAATGTACTGAAAGTCATACAGGATTGTTTTGAAGGTAAGCTTTTATTTGGTGTTTTACTTAATTTTCTGGTTAATTAATTTCTTCCTTGTATTATATCTAGTGGTAAATAAAAAGAAATGAAAAATAAAGATAAAGCAGATAAAAATAAAGTCTTTCTCACAGTCTTTAAAAGAAGCCCCTTCTAAGCTGCTTAAAACTGTGTCTCAGCTGTCTTGTAAAGGAAATCTTTTTCCCAAGTAGCTGGCTTCTTTCTTATTTGGATTTATGTGACCATAACGAGCCTAGCAACTTGTTAAAATAAATTAAACCTGGATGATTTCAAGAATCCCTTATTTATAGTTTATTTTCTTTACAGGTTGTGGTAGCAATCTTACAATAAATTCTCCAAGTGCGAGTCCCCGTTGCTCAACTCCTATTGTCAGAAGGGAGAAGAGGAGTTCAGTACAGAGACAAAGGGTGAGTTACTTACGGCAGTGTCACAACGTAGTGAGGTTGAAGCATGCTGCCTTATAACTGGTGGTGGGTACAGCTGTCTTGGTCTCCATTGGGGTTGGTTCCAGTCACTTTGCCAGATATATGGATACAGTTCTTAGCAGCTCTCTGATGGATAGTAAAATAGAAAGATTATTCTGGTACAAAAGCAGCTTGTCAACTCCTGATAAACAGTTACCTGTACAATAACTTTGTTTATCTGTAACTTTATTGAAGAGTGGAAACAAGTTGAAGGACTTTTTATCATGCTGTCTGAGAGAACAATGCCAATAATCTAGTTTGTATGTTTGGTTTTAATATTTTGGTTCTAGTAGTTTTTTGTAAAGATAGGATATTATAGAACAGCTATCCTTTATAATGGTTTTTGTTTATTTTATGTTAGAATACTGTATAATCTCAAAAGTAATTCTTGCAAAATCTCAGCCTGGCTTAATAAAGGTGAATTAAATTGCTTAAATTAATTCATTCGAATGGAAAGAGTCAATAGTTTTCCTGTGGACTAGCAGGATGTCTATTCAAAGCTGCAAATTGATTTTTACTGTCCACGTTGTTTTACCTGTTGTTTGAAATTTACAGTTAGTTTTAGAAAGTCTTATGTGATAGAAAATGGAAGTGTTTCATTAGAACAGAACTGTGCTTCAAATGAGTAAGAATTAAGAGAAGGAAATTATAGTGTGTTCTGTAGAAATTTATATTCCTGTCAAAATACTGTTGTTTTACCAAATATTTTACTTTGTCTCATTATTTGTTATTGACTATGACAGCCAGAGGCAGGATTAACTAACTCTGTGAAAAGAGCCTGTAATTCCGCAGAGTCCTTACTTGCATCACCACTAAAACCAGTCAGCAGCAGAGGTTGGTAGCACTACTGAATTAAGGGTTTTTTTTGGTAACTATTTCTTGGGATTTTGTAAGGTTCTGAGTAGCAGAATTAAACCTATTCTATATATATGCCAGGACGGTCACATAAATCACCGCTGAAGCCTGCAATACATGATTACATAGCTGATGCTAATAAACCACAGACTCCTGTATCTAAAAGAGAAACAAATAATATATTAAAAGATGTTGAAGCACTATGCAAAAGTCCTGCCATGTGTTTGGACCCTGAGGATGACCATGGGTTTCTTGGATCACCTCTTCTTGTGGAGGGAGCAAAAAGTTCTCCAGTACATATGTAAGTAGAGCTGAATGTGTCGGTGGTGTTGTGTCCTGCCTGCCTTTAGAACACGGTGGTTTCAATTTTTTATGAATTTGGATCATGAGAAGTAATTCCAGGCTTTTTAGAAAATTTCCATATCTGGGTTTAGAAAGGGCAGAATTGTTTTTTCTTAAATACAAGGGTTAATTCCCAAAAGTGCAGTACCCAAATGCAAGAAGCCTGTCAATATAGGTTGGAACTCCTTTTCTGCAAGAAAGTGCCCCAAATTACCAATTACCAGCTTCTCAGATAGTCTAGATTTTTTTCAGTGAGTCCTGTTGACAGTGTTGACCTTAAAAGTTAACAAAAAAATTGTTAAAGCAGAGATGAGCAGTCATTGTTCTTCTCGCTCTGAATATACAAATGTTTTATACAAAGTAGAACAACTTCTGTTGTGATCATTATGTCCTGTTTGGAAAATTTGAAGCCCAGCTGCAATAGCGGCCAGTGGTCCCAGACACAGTTCTGCTTTCCTGCAGGAATGAATCTCCCGAGTAGATCATAGAGAGGGACTCAGACTGATCCCACTGACTCCCATTGGTGGAGTGAGATTGGGAAGAGTGCAACTAGAGTCTAGGAAACCTGACAATTTCTGAAGCATGTTCTCCTAAAATTAGGAATTTGTTTTGCTGAGCAGCCCTCACTTTGATGAAGAGTCACAAGCTCACCCCATGTTGCCTCATTGATTTGGATACTTGCTACGATGCTGGGAAGTAGTACCACTAAGCTGTGTTCCAGCAAATTACCAAATGAAAGCTCATTCATAAGAAGTGAGACACTGTCAGTGGGAGAAAATGAGAGCATCTGTCCATCCACACGATACTTTATTGTGCACTCAGGATTTAAAGCATCATATTTGAATGCTGTTTCTCATACATAGATTACATTTTGATGACCAAGATACTCCTGCTGGAGTGAAGAGCCATGTGGAAGTTGAAAATTGGGAAGGACCTCAGACTGGAGGAGATGAGCAGGTTGCACCTGCTGCTACGTCTTCTGTACAGAAAGAGAAACCTTTCTCTTCGGTTGTCTTGGCAGCTTTAACAACAGGAACACTTGGAAAAAGGTTTGTTTTGAGGTTTAATATGGAACATAATTTGCTAGTAAAATAACCCAATCCTGAGTACTGGGGCAACATCCTTGTTTCAAAGTTTTGTGCTGTTAGGATTTAACAGCATTGTTGCTTTTGTCTGCCAGTAGAATAGTATGTAGCTGTTGAATAGTGTTTCAGATTGAGTGTGAGATGTTTTGATAGGTTGGAGAATTTGGGAAACCTTATGTGATTCTGAAGTTAGCAGTGATCAAGCAGTCCTTTTCAGAGCTAATATAGATTTGACTGGTTAGATAGGAAGTTGACTATCTAGCATCTGAGAAATAATGAGGTGTGAATATGAGGTCAAAGCAACCAGAAGCAGGCCTTGTGCTCTTTTTGGAAGCTAAAGGGCAATGAATGATGAACTTAATTCTTCCGAGGAATGTCCTGTAGCATGCAATATTGAAAGTAAATTTTTTTTCCAGTAAATGATGTGAATACTTTGTCCCTCCTTTCTTCAGGTATTCAGCCTCAGTATCACCACCATCACCTCCTCCTGTGAAAGATGAAGATATAGAAATAGAAAATGAATGTGAATTTCTAATTGATGAATCAGATGATGTATCTTCTAATTCTTGGCTTTCAATACCCTATAAGAACAAAAAATCAAAAAAAGATGTCTCTGCAACTCCTGTTTCTAAATCTCAGACCTTTGAAAAGAAGATGGAGAGTAAGAAGGGCAAGAACACAAAAGCAAAGGTTGAAGCACTTACTAAACAGAAAACAGATGATTTGGATGTTAAAGTACCTGACTTCAAAGGAACATCAGAATCAGATCCATTCTCTAACAGTAAAGGAAAGGTCCTTAAATCTCAAATCAAAAACAGTACTTGTATGGGTAAGTTATTTAACATGTCTTCAGACTTCTTTTTCCTGGTTATATTTCTGGATATTTTTGTGGTGGTTTATTGGGAAATAAAGATAAAGTAGAATGAGAGTCATTAATGGATTCCTAACTGATGTTTCAGTTGCACGGTTAGGTTTGGGTGTTTATAAGGCAGTGAGACAGAGTGTCTTCATGCTGCTTTTTTTTTTCTTTTCTTTTCCTTCCCACCCCCCCGCCGTTCCTGTTAGGACATTAAAAAATTAAGTTATCAGTGTTGTCTTTTCTTATGAGCAGACAAAGAAGCTAGGTACCCACAAGCTTTGCTCGTCTCTCTGTAGAAAGGAAGTTAAGACATGTGCTTTGAACTGGAGGGGATCAGTTTTTAGGAATTACTTGAGAAAGGTTTTGTAGCAGGAATTACTGAAAACTAGAAAGCAGATTGAATGTAACATTTCTGCCTGTTTTATCTGTGTCCTGGTTCCGGCGGGGATGGGGTTAATTCTCCCCAAGCTCCGGCAGGGACACTGGTATTCCATCCTATGTGAGCCATGCCCAGGCTGGAGCAGGGAACTGCTGCGGCTTGGAGCAGGCTGAGGCGTTCCAGGTATGGTGGGTGAGCGGTGGTACCGTCATAGTATTGGTACATTCCTCTATCCCTGTTATTGTTGTTGTTTTCCTGTTCCCTTTGCTGTTCTGTTAAACTGGCTTTGTCCCAACCCATGAGTTCTGCCTTTTTCTTGCAGTTCTACCCTCCACGGCCATGGGGGTTGGAGAGACCGGCCGTGTGGCTAAACCATGACAATCTGCTAGGAAATACTGGAAGTACACCAATAATTCTGTTTTGAATTTTTCATATGCTATAGTTCAGAGGGAGCCTTCTTTTTAACTATTGGGGAAAAATCTGGTTTTGTGATACTTTCTTTTTCTTCCACTTGATTTTTTGCTTTATTTTTATGCATTCAGATGTCAACATATATCTTCAGATTTAATAGGAAAAGATATTAATGTCCAAGTGTTTTGTGTATTGATAGGAAAGACTAAAAAGGATGCTCTTAGACAAGACTTTCCAAAACAGAAAAAGGACATGTCCTGGCAACCAGAAGCTGAAGAACTGATGTTGTCATGTTCTGGATTGGAAACAAAAGCATCTGATGCTGACCAACGTAAAACAAAGGTCGTGACAAATGAGGATTTACCTATGTCCTCAGCTGAGCAGCAGCAAGAGGAGACTGTGTCTCCAAAAAAGAATCTCAAGCCTTCCAAGCAGGTGGCTTCAAAAGGTTCTCAGCGTTTAGTTGACAAGAAACGAACTGCTAAGCAGAAACTTACAAAAGATAGAGCAGCTAAGAAACTGGCAGAAAGTCCAAAGAAGCAGCTTAAAAAATCTGGTAAGAAAAGTAGTAACAAAAAGCCTCAGTTACAGAGTGAGGAGAGTTCTGATGGTGAACCTGGTGAAGTGCTTGAAAGAGAGCCTGTAAAATTGAATGAAGTGGTTACCTCACCCCAGCATCAGAAATTACAGACTTCCATGATTCAGGAGTTGGCTAAGTCTGAAAAACCTAAAAATGTATTGCACGCATTGGAGTCGCTTCGTGGTGCAAATTACAAAACTGCTGTAAAAGCGCTACAGCATCTCGTGGACACCGTGAAGAATTCTGAAAAGAAACACTTGCCAGCTAAGTCTTCAGGGAAGATACCTAAAAAAACTTGTCACGGAACCAGTAAAGGTGTTTGCTCGAGCCCTGACGACACCGAGTCTCAAACGGATTCTGACAGCTCTTCTGTAGAGGACGTGGCAATAAAAAAACAGAAGTTATCAGATGTGAAAACAAAAAATAACATAAGAAAACATAACACGCAACATGGACTACAGTAAGCTTTTTATGTAATTTGTTACAAGTATCTATCAACTTGGTAGGTAACTAAAGACATTTTGTTGACTTTTAAGCAGTAATGGCCTGATTGAACTATGTGACAGTTTCAGTCTGGTTGAAGCTAATAGAGAAGCCAAGTAATGTAATCAGCACCTTGTTCTCAAAGGCAGGTGCCAAATCTAGTGTCTGCTTCCACATCAGGAAGCTTGCTCTGCGATTTTTAAAGTGTTCTTTTGAGACTTGAGTAGCAGATCTAGTTTAAAAACAAAAAGACACACATGCACACACAACCACACCACCTATAGAATAACTTCACTGTCAGGTTTGTTACTTTGTTTAAGATTGAGTGTTTAATTCTTCAGCTATATTTATTTTTGTGGAAGTAACTTTACTAATGACTGCTAATTGAAAGAGGAAGTTTCTTTAACCAGTCTAATTGAGTTTTTAATCACTGTTCTTTGCATTGCTTTTTAATTTTTTTTTTAAACTCTTTTCTGTGGTTGTGTTTAGTACATAAAATTACTGACCTACGGGTTCCTTTCAGTAAGTAAAATTGACTTAACAGTAAACATAGTAAGAATTATTTTTTCTCTTCTAGGGCATGCTTTGCAGCTGAGAAGGGTATGACTCATGAAAGGTAATCTCCTGCGTTGTCCGTAAAACTTGCGTTTAATCCCACTTCTGCCCCACTGAGACAGAACAGCTCTTTGGTACTACTACTGTGTTCTGTGTTCTACTAGTGAAGAACCTACTAGAAAAGGGATCGTGATTTGTGCCTGAGGTGTTTAAATACCGTGCTAATACATTTCATAAAATAATAAAATTCTTCCTGTCATGAATAAGGGGTCATAGGAAGTTTCTTGCCTTCAGGGATTTTTTTTTTCCTTTGAGGCTTGATTCCACAATAGTGTGTGATTTTTGAACAGACGTACCTAGAACTAATAACAACTGTACTAATAAAGTTGCTGTTAAGTAGGGCATAGAATTGTATCTACAATCCAGACTCTTGTTTGTGCACGTAAATATGCACATATCTTCTCCTTCACGGCATGGGAGCTTAATAATAAAGAAAACCGGAGTGGCGGTCTGTGAATTTATTAAATTCTTCTGTTGTAATTCTACTGAAAATTTTAACTTTTTATTATAAGTGAGCCTGCAGACTTAATTGGATGAATTTGTAGTGTAGGTTTCCTAATCTAGTATTGAAATACATCTTTTGGAGGTTAGGTGGCTGACAGCTGAACTTCATTGGCACGGTAAAAGCAGTGAAGTGTAGCCACAGATGGGGGAAGGAGGAAAGGTTAGGAGTACTAATGCGAAGGCTGTAAGAGAAGTCCTGTTATAGGTGATTTGGTTGCTAGAGTTGTAACTCTGGTGGAGTTACATACATGTTAATTATAGTCATTTTACGGGGGAGATATTATGACAGAATACTTATTACAAAATACAATTCCAAACTATTTTACTGTCCTTACAGTATGCAAAACAGTTCTTTAAAGCACTTCTGTAATCATGGTGTATGGAAAATTGTTTGAAAAGTAATGCTACACTAGAAGGCCTGTTTCTTCTGGAAGGGAGAAAAAAGAAGTTACAAGATTTTCAGGAAACCTGTTTAGAGAGAAGGTGTAAATGCTAGTTTGTCTGCCTGATGACCAGGCAGACAATTGATGAATTTCAGACCTGTGATTCCTAACTAGCAGTCTAATTAAGATTAGACACTTCAGTGTCTAATTGGTACAGACAGATGTTTAGAAGGAGAAAACCCCACCCCACATGATCTAAAAAAACCCTTAAATTTGTTATTCTTGGTAGTGCTGTAATGTTCCTTTGACATCTAACATATTCCAGCAGGTGTATTTTTTTTTTTCCTTTGAAGCGGGCCTGTTTTAGAACATTGTGATAAATTCGCTTCCAGTAGCATGTTTTGTGATCAGGATAATACATCTTCAGGTAATGTTTAAAGTTGGTATTTTTTCTTGCATTTTCTCTATAAGCTTCTTATAAGCTGTAACTGATCGTACAGTAATTTTTATTGTATTCTGCTTGTCCAAAGTAAGAAATGCAGATTGTATTAACTGTGGGCACATTTCTGCCCAGGTACGTGGTACAGTATGCCAGCTTTACATTGTGTTAGCTCTGGAAGGACTAGCACTACATGGTTTGGCATCAAGCCTACCAGGATAAAGTTATCCTTCCAAACTATGTTGAACAAATTTTTTAGACTGAGTTTGTACCAGTTTGGTGTGTCGCCATGCAATGGTACTATATATGATCACTTCAGGCAACTCTGGACCAAATTGTACAGCCTTGTGGAGTCACGGCCTGTTTGCCTAAAAATATTTTCTTTTAAGTTTCCCTACACAAGTTGCACATATTGTCATAATGAATAAGAGCCCTGGGATACCAAGTCTTTTCATTAGAGTTTTAGAGTCAGTTGTGAATATTATTTGTTCATGCAATGCTTTCCTCGGAGACCTAGTTTTGTGTGTATTCTAGTAAGAAGTTTGTTCTGAAGTTAGGCTTGAGTGGTATAAATCTTGCACTTTGATCAATAAAATTATATGTGTAGTTATAATTTGCCAAGGTTTGAATTATCAGAGGGATGGATCTGAAGAATATTTACTCAAATGTATAATTTTCATTTAATTTTCAAACTTCCACTGTTTAAAAACTAATTATGTATACTGTTTATCTACATCGGGTTTCATATATGTTTAATGAAAAAAATGTTAGTGGGAACACTAACGTTGTGACTTCTGCTTGTATTACCTTTGGTTGTTTCTAGTGGGCATATTGACTAAAAGTCAGGAATAGTAAATGGCTATAGTGATGGCTTTTTGAATGTGTTTTCAGATAGTTCTGAAGATGTCAATTGTCAAATAAGAGCTCTGTTGTCAGACAACACAGCAAGGCATAAAATAGGTAAGATTATTTTGAAATATGTTAATGTAAGTGCATAAATACAAATACATTTCCAACTTGATGTAAACTTTGCTGAAGACACAGGAAAGCACCTAGAAATGGGTGCGTATGTTAATAAGTTTACAGATAAGACTTGTTAGTTCTTCGGGGTGCTATAACCCTGCTCTAATTTTTAAGTTGCTTTTAAAAACTTACAGTGTTTCTTTTTTTTATTACTATATTCAACAATTATCTTTTAACTGTTACGTTTCCATTTTTCATTTAATATTGAGTCAAGACATTGCTTACAGTTCAGTGAGAACAGTAAGAGTTTGAATTAGTTTTACACGGAGTAACTGAGGGTGCAAATAACCTGCCTTCTGTGGTGGTCTGAGTCGCGATAGGGTGGAACAATGGGCATGCAGTCGATTGTAGTCCTGTACTAGTCTGGGTTTATTGTTTTTTTTTTATTTCCTTCATTACTATTTTATGCACAACGCTATAGTTGTCTGTTTTCAAAAACTTACTTCAGCAAGATTTTTTTATTTACCATTTTTATTTTTAGCATTTATTCTTGACTAATCTGCCCATAACTCCTAAAGGGCTTTTATTCTTTCTTACAAACACTAAAATATCAAATCTTACTGTATTCATATATGGCAGCTTAGAAAAATTGAAAGGTGAGACTATGTAATAAGAAAGTCTGAAGATAAATATCTGGGAAGTCTTGGAAATGTGTGGGTTTTCCTCTGGCAAAGTGCTGATCTTCTGGACCTTGGAGATGGGACTTAAGAATCTGGAAGAGGAGGGGCTGCTCGTGCAGTCTCTGTTACTCTCCTTTTGCCATAACCAAGGCAGTGCCTTTTCACTGTTGCTAATGAAGTCCCTCAGATTTAGGCAGGGTTCTTAGTCTTTGTTGAGAGCTTTGTCTTCACAGATGTGCTTGAGCCCCCAATGTTTGTATGCTACTGATTCAGTAAGATACATAGAATGAAATCTAGTGTAAAGTCAGCATGGTGACTGTTTAAGAAAAAGAAGAGTGAAATACTGATGTATGCAAAAGAAGGCTTTTGGCAATACTTGATTTCCTTTACCCGTCATAATAGCAATGAGATACAAATATCAGCTAGGAAGTGGTGACCACCTGATACGGAACAACAGGAAAAGATATTTAATATTTTCCATTTCTGAATTTTCCTTTCGTACTTGCTGTGAATGATTTCATCCTTTAAATTAGTAATGCCTTCCAACACACCTCATGTTCGTCGGACAAAAAGGATACGACTAAGACCTCTGGAATATTGGCGAGGCGAGCGTGTAAACTATACAATGAAGCCTTCAGGTATTAGTTCCGAAATACCTATTTGCTTTCTGCTGATAGGGCAGTAAAGAGAAATCTGTGTGTTGATCTTGTGCCATGAAAGCTTTGAGATGCTTGCTATCTGATAATTTAAAAAAAACCAAACCAACATTATTTATGGTTTCCAACTATTTAGTCATCTTTCTGTGTAGTCTTCTTCTCTTCTGATACTCCTGCGTCAGCTAGAAACAGTATCCACAGAGCATCTTTGGTACTCTTGCCTTAAACGTTTAGGGAAGAACAAGGTGGTTTCTCTGTATTAGTAGGTTTATTACATCAAAGATTCTGTATGGTACCGGAAAAAGAGACAATCTACTGGAGCATTTCTGTTTGCGTGGGGACTGTTCTCTAGAGCAGATACTATAATATTTTATCCAGTCTCAGTGTTAAATTCCTTAAGTGATAGAATATGTCTTGTTCTCGGGGATTTTTTTTCTGACAATTCAGCCTAATTTGGTCCTTTCCTAATTGATTGGTCTGCTTGAAAATAGTATTTCTTTGTGTCCCTAAAATTGGTATTTTGTCTTAAAAATCGACTCTCGTGGCATGGCTTTCTGAAATGTTCTTTGACTGACATATGATCGAATTCTTTTCAAAAAGTCTCTAAGTTGCTTTGCACTCCAAAGTAGTTAATGTTGAAAAGCTTTTTTCTAAACCTATCTGAAAAGTTCAGCATTAAGGAAATATATTCTCAACTGAAATGCTTGTTGGTTGTGCAAGTCTGCATTCTTGTAAAATTATTACGAGTTAAGAAACTTTGTTTAACTTTCTTTTGTTTCAGGAGAGCTTGTGATTAGTGGAATAGCATGTCCAGAAACAAAACCTCACAGGAACATGAAAGGAAGGAAGGGTGTTCACAAGCAGAAAAGAGATGAAACAAGTATGAACACAGACTTTTTTTCTTGTGATACTTAAAAAAAAAAAAAGTATCTGTAATCAAATACTCTGTTGCTGTAAGATCTTTCTACTGTAAAAATTTGATGCTCTGGGTGAAAATTTTATAATGAAATGTGTTAATGTGATGTGATGCGGAAAAAAATGTTCTTATGTGTGTATATCAATGCTGTATAATCTTGTTTTAAAAACTTTAACTTCTCAGCATTAGAAAGGAAGAGATACAGGACATATCCACAGGTGTTGTGGTGCCTTTAAAAGGAGGGGTTGGAAAAAAATAAGCTGTATTTCTGTCCTTGTTCAGCTTGTTGAGTAATGGTGCTAATGTGTTTAGTTTCATAATGCACAGTTAAGGTATAAAAACTTCTGGTCATTTTACTGATACCTGTAATACCACATCTGAAAAGGCAGCATGTGGTGTCAATAGAGTTTTAAGCTATTACAGGTTAAATACAAAAACATAACAAGGTAGGTGAAGAGAGAGTTTTAAGAACAGTGCGTGAAATGCTTAGAAGTGGGCAATAAATCTGTGTTTGAACAAACAAGAACAGGAACCTTTGCTAGAGCTTCTATGGCCAGTAGGCAATAACTATGTAGGTAGTGCTCACAAAAGGGAGATAGGGTCAAAGTCCAAAAGCCAAATTATTTTTGCTGTGTGGAAAATGTTCTGATGCTAAAGAACCTTTCTTTATGGGAACTGTCTAGAGCTTTTGTTTGGGACTGAAACATTTCTATGTGAAGTTCTAGAACAAATAAAACAAATGCTAACAAACATGGAAAATACCATGTGGTCCTGACACAGTTCTAAAACAAAACAGGGCTGAAATAATCATTAGAGAAATAAGGAAGAAAACAGTCAATGTTGGTACAAATTTCTGATTTTCTAGAGCATTGCATGTAAATTTTATTCTTTACCTCAAAAAGAAAGTAGTAAGACTACGGAAGGTTCAGAGAAAGCTTGTCAAAAACATGGAATAACTTCTGTACAAGAAGCAACTACATGGTAAAGGCTCCTCAGCCCTGAAGAGAGTACTGCAGATGTGTGAGAAAGACCTGTAAAAACACAAGTGGCATGGAAAAGTAGAATAGAAATAAATTGTGCTTTGTTTTGTTGGGGTTTTTTGTTTGTTTTTAAACACAGGAACTAGAAGGTGTGGAAGGAAGACAGTGAGAGCTGGCTTTTTCAAACAAAATTAGGTGTCTCTTCTCACTGTGCGCTCCCTGCCCCAGAGTACTGTGGATAAAAATATTTATGTAGATTCAAGGCAAGAACTAGATAAATTCACAGGAGACTTAACTGTTAATAGCTCTAAGTAAAGTGTGTGAGCTCCGTGTGAGACGTGGAACGCATTCCACGGAAGTGCCATTACTCTATTACAGCGTTTTTTCTATATAGGGAGGTGAGGGAGAGCATTTATTGGTTGCCTCAGTGGCTAGTCCAGCCCAAACCATGACAGGGATGGAAGGGATACTTGCTTTTGGCCATTGATGGGAGACGGGGTCCTGGTCTAGAGCAACCTTTGATCTAAGTACAGTTTATGTTTTAATGTAAATCATTTGCAGTCCATGTGAACCTGAGCTGGTAGTGACTGTTCATACCGTATCTTACAAGCACTATTGGTTGCTTTAGGTGAATTTGGGCTGTCTTCCAGAAGTGATGGATTTCCTTTTTAAGAGACATTCATTCTGAGAGATAGTCTTTCACTAGCCTCCTTGAATTTCAAGTGATGCATATAAGGACCATCAGTTGAGTAGAATTTCTAGGACAAATTCCTAAATTTTATTGGTAACAATACAAATTCTGTCATTATAGCTATACGGTTGCACCTGTTGATGCTTCTTTTTATAGAGAGATGATTATGTTGGAACAAAGCTATTCCAAACACAGTAACTTTCTTCCTAGCCCTGACTGTCTTGGGGTAAGAGTATTTAGCAGCCATGAGTGCCTATAAAGTGCTATAGCTTGCTTTTAACATCCTTGTTCTGACTGCATTTAAAGAAATTTCCTGTGCACTGTGAAGCTAAAATTGCCTGCTTAAGAGAGCTCTGCAAGAGAGCTTTGGGATATTTATTCTGTTGTGAACATTCTCCAGCGTCTTTTTTCTATTTAAAAAGCATAAGGTTGTCATCAACTCTTAGGCTATTTCCTTCTCTGGAAAAATCCTTTTTATTATAGAAATAGTTCTCTCTCTCACTGATTTACAGCTTACATTGAGATTCTTCTAACGGGTATCTCTTGAGAAAAGGAAAACTGAACGTGTGCTTATTCTTTTGTACGCTTTATCTCTTAAGTCTCCTGATGCCCAGCAGCAGTAGGTAAAAGGAAAAAAACTGTTCTTCATACTTCATCATGTATTTTATATCCTCTCAGCATCTGTTGCTAAAAAAGCACTTCTCTTAAAATGCAGATAATTTTGAGTAAATACCGTCATTAATAGCATGGGATAAATAGTTGGCATTACCCTGGAAAATTCTGTAGGATTTAGAGACCCTTTATCTATTACACACAGAAATAAGTCCAATGAAAATTACATTTTCAAAGAACTGTTATGGATGGCTTCCTTTTATTTGAAGAAAGTGTATTCAGTCTGTTTAGTCCGTTAATGTAAAAAAATGAAGTACTTATGTATGAAATCTTAAATTGTGTAGAAGTTGTGGTTAAATAATTAAGTTTTTAAAAGGTAGAGTGATTATTTTTCAGGTTTTGTTTTTGGTATTTTTGTCTCTTCAGGAAGTGAGATACCTGCAAATTTGTATTGCTCCGTAGCTGATGCTTCTAAACCAACCGTTGTAGTGGACCCAGTAACAAATAAGGAAGTACTTCTAGGTGAGTTGAGGAGTGTGACCGAGGGCCTTTCTGAATTATGTAGTAAGTAAGACTGATGAGGAAAAAAAAAAATGTTCATGCCACATCAGGCATAAAAACATGAGCTGTTGAAACACTCATTGCTCTTCTGGAGAAATTATTGGGGAGACACAAAAAGTGTCCTGATTTTTCATCTAAATATTGAGTCTAGTTCTTGGGGTTGGTGCAGGGAAACAGTACATAGTGCTTTAATTATATTAATTAATGATACTAACTAATGTTTTAATAAGTAGTTACGGAACAAGTATCAAGACTAATTATGTATTAGCGTTAATGTTAATCTCCTGGACTGTTTTTTGTAGAATGTGTTAACACTGAAAGCAATCTCCCATGCTTCTTCAAAGATGAAGCGGTAGAAATATATAAAAATTTGAATACACCTGCTTTTGCCAGTGGTAGATTGATTTTGAAACCACTTAAAGAAAAGGGACACCAGCATGTCTACATGGATACAATAGTAAGTACCCTTTTTTCTTATTTTTATAAAACGGACTATGTAAACAGAAAATCTTAGAATGATTGGAAGTAGCATACAAAGTTGACAGGTTTTTTCAGAGTTTTTTTTCCTCTGCAATGCAAATAAATACAGAAACATTAATGAATCGTTTCAGTTGTGAAATCAGTTATAAGCCAAGAAAGTTGCTAGAGGTACTTTGCATGCACGTTGCCCTGTTTTGTTTCACATTAGATCTGTGTGTCCATGTTATGCTTACTGTCTGGAGCTTGCAGGCAAGATAGAAGTATCAAATAAATAAAATTGGCCTTCACCCCCCTTTTAAGTTGTGTGTCTTATTTTTCAGCAGGGTGGGGAAAAGGGATTGCAGCTCTACTAGCTTTTCTCTTTTTTGATCTCTGTCACAACATGCATGCAAAACAAAGAGTTATGTTTTCTTGGATAACTTTCTTAAATGTTTGCAAAGGAAAAATTGCTAATCTTGAAACCCTTTGGCTTTTATTAAGGCTTTCCACGTTATCTACGGCAAAATTATTCTCACCTTACATAAGACATCATACTATCTGACTACGGGTCACTACTTCTACGTTCCGGCAGGTAAGTACATATGTTTAAAACCAATTTCTTGGAGAGGGATGAGGCTGAATTATCGTGCTATGAAGCAAAACTGAGCTGAATGATGGGAAGAGATAAGTTAGAGAGTGGGAAGGTGCAGGGTTATGAAGAAGGGTATGTGACCCAACACTGGACATGGGTTGATGACCTAACCTTTGAATGCAGTGATACAAACACTGCCTATTTATGTGAGGTGGCCTCAAAGTTTTTGGTGACACTACCTAGTTCTAAGAGTGAATTTCTCTTGGTGTTCTGGTTCTGTCCCTAACTATAGTGTTGGGGAAACTTCACAGATAGGTTAATGTAGTGGTAGTTAATACAAGTGTTTGGTCACCATCGTTTTGCTGTTTTTTGTATGTAAAATGAAAATCCATTTGGATCAGTTCACCATATTTTATGCTTTGTGCTTGAAATACACAGAAGGTGCAGAATGTCGTCTTGAACAGGTTGTAACTTCATGTCGGTTGTTGAGAATTTAGGCACCTCTGATTTTGTCCTTCTGAGATAGAAGTTGAGTGAATTCCCTGTGGGATGCTCTCCTTCAGTGGGTAAGACAATAGTCAGGAGAGTTTGTAGTAGTTGTAAAGCAGGCTGTTCATGAAGCTGTAGAGAGCTTTTTGTACAGCTTTCTTGTGAAGAGGATATGAATGACAAGCTATCACGTGTTTTTTCGTTAACTTTTCACCATGGCGTCCTGATTGAACAGTCATTGTTCAATTAATGCTTGGAAGCTGTTTTTGTGTTTGTTTTAATCTTAAAAGTTTAGGGGTCTGCAGAGACTATTTTGTAGTCTGCTTTTTGGGAAACAGATTATATAAACAGCTCAAAGTTCCATATGGTCATAAGGATCTATACGTCACTTCCATTCTTCCCTACTTCTTGGTGACCTGTCTGAGTATGCCTGGATGGGCAATGCAATGGTTGTGGCGGGTGATCTCTCCTTAAGTCATCAGTTGTGGCTGTACATGAATGTTAGGATGTTACTCATTCTCGATATGCAGTGCCTTTTAGATGTTTCTATGTTTGTGGTCGTGTTAGGATGCAAATCCCAAGTGAACATCTGCAGATAAGTTTCCATGTGCAGTTTTTATTGAGATTTTCTATAGGAATAAATTAAAGTAAATTCAGTCACCTTAAAGTTTTCTTGTGGGTTTTGAGAGCTGAGAGCTCAAGCCTGTTACATTCTTTTCAGTAAAAGTCTCAGCGAAGCAGCACTTTATTCTTATCACAGGTTGAAATAAATGACAGTAGCTGTATTCCTTGTTACCTCTTTGAAATGCAGTGACGTGCCTGTAAGAGTGGCATCCTTCTGGCTAATATTCCTTCTGTTAAAATATATGAAATAAAAATACACTTGGCTGAAGACAGAACAGGACTTCAGAAATTGCTAGTGGCTTCTAAAGAAAACTTTTCTGTTTTTATTTGTAGGAAATGAATATAACATACGTAATCTTCTGAATGAAGAAAGTGTTCTTCTTTTCACACAACTCAAAAACGACGGGTGAAGAACTTTCTGCAGAGAAGTTTGCTGAAACACTTTTCAAGCTTTTGTATGTTTTGAAGTTCTTTTTACATACAAAAAGTGTTTGAGTGCGCCCAGTTTAACATTACAAATTAATACAGAGAGCTGAAATCAACGTAAGAAGAGTTAAGATCAAAACCAAAAGATCCTCTGTAGTTTGCTGTCAAACTGAAATGCCACACTGAAGGGCCTCACTCTGCTTATTACTGTTCTTGTGCCATCCAAAGACAGAAAGATTTTTATATATATGTATATATATAAAAAATTTGTGGGTTAAATCACATTTTTATTCAGAATTGTATTTATATGCCTAATCTCCCTAAAGATGCTTAGCACTTGAGAAATTTTGACATCTTCACCTAACATCTGATAGTTTTAACGTCTGCCTGGTACGAACTGCTTAGAATAATCTCTTATTTAAATGTGGGACCATACTGCTCGCGTTCCAGTAATTGGTGTCTAGGAGATGAGCTGCTGGAATGCTTGTGTGCTGGGGTCCAGTCTTCTTGTAATATGTTAATGACAGGCGTTTCTTCCTTGTCTAGCATATGTATGATTAGTGCCTCAAATTCGAATTGTAAAATGGGAGCACTTCAGTGGGATCTTAGCAGTTGTGTCTTTTGTATGGAAGCTATGGCTTGATTAGCTCTGAACGTTGGGATAACTTTATTTTGTGTAACCGTGATAGGTCATTGCCAAATGTGTTGCTTTAGTATCTCCTTTTGTTTTGCTTGCTGTGTTACTGGATAATAATGAGGGCCTTTGGGAAAACTGTAATTATGCGGTATACTTCAGAAGCCAAGTCTAGACAGCAGATGGTATACATAGCATTTGTCTCCCAAGGTCTTCAAGGTTCCTTCTGGCTGAAGATAAGGATAAACTACCGCTATTCTGGTAGGGTGTTTTCTCTCTGTGGTTGCTACTATTTAGAAGAGAAGGCAATAGGGAAAACTGAGTTGGAATCATAAACTTCAATGACTACAGGATTGATTATTGACCTTGTAAACAGTCTTGGCCACGATCTTCATGCTAAAAGTTAAAGTAGGAAAGATGAATAGGCTTTAGTGCTTCCCTTAAGCTTTCAGCTGCCAGCTAACTTCGTGTATCTGTGAAAGGACTTGGGACACCAAGATTACTATGCCTCTGTGAAAGACACTTTAGATTGGGGAATTTGAGATAATATTTTTTTTCAATCATTCTCTTTCAAGCAGTAGTTCCTATGATTAGTGCATATAAAGACTAACTGTGGAAATACTTGAAAGAAGTTGTGGGATCTTTGCATTCATGGCTAGGTCATGCTTGACTCTGAGAAGATGAAACAGAGGAACATGCCTGTTGCCATTTAGTTCTTCCGCTGTCTTGATACGAACTATTTGCTGCAGGCTGCTTCAGACTGCACTTTTTTTTTTCAAGCTCAAGTTTTGTAAGCAGTTTAAGAGTTAAAATTAAAAAAAAGACAAGTCATTTAGTTACAGCTGATAGTAATTTGATGTTGGCAGCTTTTCTAAATTTTTGGGCTTGGGTTGGTGTCTTCAAGGTCAGCAAAATTCAAATATTGTTCCTTCTGTGTTGGAGCCATACCAGGTACCAGATGGGCACACATGCTGCCTCCACTGCTTGAGGGGATCCCACCCACTAAAACATTTAGTTTGTAAGTCTTTCAACTCCTCAGGCCTGTAGAGGTCTGGAAATTTGCCACTTGGAGACCAGAGATCCTCTGCTCCTTGCCCGAGCGTGTCTCTCAGCGGTCAGGGCACAGGGATGTGGTGATCACCGATCCCACCAGTTCGTTGGTTCCAGCTGAAAGTCAGAACAAGACTGTTTTTCAGTTGTGTTAGAGGCCAGGGAGATCAGAAGGAAGATACCCTACAAATTTTCTTCTGCATTACCTGTCTGCAGATTGGGTAGCAAAAGGATACTTTAAGGGGTTAGTGAACACGTATGAGCTATGGACCTCATGGCTCTAAAGGAAAGTGTGGATGGATGTTGTGAAAGAGCTGAAGGCAGCCTGCTGCTTTCCAGCAACATGTCCTAGGTTGGTGGGGTCAGACGAGAAGCGAGATATTGCCCTTGTGTCAGGCACTGATGTGTCTTCCTCCACTGCACTATACTGCAACTTGGCAGCAAGGTCTTGAGTGTATTTTCTTTTGGGTATTGGTAAATGATGAGACACGTGTCTTTCAGGATGTTTTCTTAAGCAGGTCTAACATGTATGCAGACCTTTTCCTGACACAGGCTGGAAAGTGGCAGATGTTGAAGTGCATGTTCGAGGTCAGCATGCCGTGAATGCCTGTTTTGTGTTTTCCTAATTCTATGGGTGTGAGTGTCAACAGAACAAGGGGGATTTGGTAAATAAAGTGTGTAACTTTTTAGACTGGATGGTTCCCTTCCTTTCTGGCTAGTTCGTTTCTTGGGAGAAATGTCCTGTGTAGTTTGCAGAGAACATTTTGTAGTTGGTCTACATCTCAAAATGTTTTATTTATTTTTTTTTTTTTTAAAGTAGCAAAATCAGTTGTGCTAAGCCTGGTGATGTATCTAGGATGTTGCTTTAGTTTAGCAACAATTCCACTATTTGTCACTAGATGGGGCTTCAAGCAAAGCTGTTTGTCCTTGGCTGGCACCTATGTTCAGAAGGGTTTGGTTTTTGAGAGGAAGAAGAGTATGGTACAGATGGAGATAATTTCAGTTGAATTCTGTTGTAAGGAGATGTAAGTCAGTTTCCATTAACATTAGGACTTGGCACTGAACCTTGCCAAATTCATTTCGTTAGCATGTATGTTGTACTAGTTGCGGACACTTGCTCAAAGCTGGTTTTTAAAATGTTGCACAGCAGGATTTGAGTTGAGCTAGGTTGTTCACTGTTTGTCTGGATTGGATTTTAAATTTTTTTTCTTCAACTTGTGTAAAAAAAAAAAAAACCACAACAAAACAAAAAACCAACAACAACAAAAAAAAAAACCAAAAAAAACCACCAAACCCAACTTGCTTCCGTGTCATTAGCTTGAATATAGTGTGAGGAGGTGCAGGAGAATGTTCTGAGTTCCAGGACTCCTGTGGGTGCTGAGTTGTGCAGTGTGGCAAACAAGAATCGGTTGTTAGTCAGAATAAGAAGCTGATGTTTCACCTCTACCTCATCTTGCTTTGGCTCCCGCTTCCTACATTTTTGTGTACATCAGGCTACTAGTAGTCGTGGGTTACCTACCTTTGGTGGTCTTGCTTATTGGTTTATATACTGGTTTTACTGGTGTAAATCAGTACTGGTATACTGGTTTATATACTGTTTTTATTGGTGGTCTGGTATACTGGTTTAGTATATTAATTTATTGCTTTCTGTGAACAGTAATTGAGAGAGCTGGAAAAAAAAAAAGCTGAGTCACACATTTCATCAGCTTCATGTTGGTAGGTGTATGTGTTCTAAGGTCAGTATTGGGGTAACAACCGGAGGCTTATTTTAAGGACTTTTAACTGACAACGTCCCACCACAATAAAAAGTCAGATTTTTGAAGGCTTTGGCTCACTTTGGAAAAAAGTTACTTTACTGGTTAGTAGGTTCATTTGAAAATCTATCTTTTTGTAGTTTCATTTGGTTAGAAAGCTGTTCCTGTTTTACTAAAAAAAGCTTTTTTGCAGTTTAAAGCGACAGAAGAATGGTTGCAAAACTGTCAGATGTGTGTGCACATCCATATTTATTCAACTTTGTAAACATAAAATAGGAGAATACAAGCTGAGTGATTACAGAAAAATAAACAGCACCAATAAAACAAACTGTTGAGGCACATACACAATTTCTTCTATTTTTCAAGTACACAGGTTAATTGGTTATCTGCAGATGATTTTAAATTAACATTTGGGGAATACAGTGAACCTAAAGAGCTATTTCCTCATTTCTTAACAGCTGAAAAGGCAGTTCAGCATGAAGGAGTATTTCTTACATTTCTGCTGATGTATAGACTCTGTTGCATGGTGAATTTTGTAATACAGGATTTACTTTACGTGGTGATTGATTGCAGATAATCTATTTAGCTGAAGAGTATGGGACATGCCTGTTTAATAGTATTGACAGCTGTAAGCTGGTACATTTCTCTTTCAGAATATCCTATCACTTCATGGATGTTCATAAATGTAGTGGGAAAAGATCTTGAAGCCAAATGTTTCTCAGGTTGCATGGAAAAGCTTAATTTAGGATGTTTATTTTCTCAGTCTGACTGTTCAGTTGAGATGCAAATCTAGAAGTGTTCATAGAAAAACATATTAATGTCCCGAGTAAGATTTCTAACTTCTCTTTGCAGGTCCATAGGTAAGGACTTTAAAATATGAAAACTGAAGAATTGCAATACTGTCGACAACTGTTTAGGGAGTTTATTAAATTGTTTGAATAACTATTAATCTAAATAAAATGACATTTTTTTCATGGTGTTTGAAGTTGCCTTTTCCTGTGTTTTCAGTAACTGTAGCTGAAATGAGAATTGGAGAATTGATCAAGATGGCAGATCCGTGGTAACACTGTGTTTGTGTCTTCTGGAATCAACATGCCATAAAGAGGGAGAGGAAAGGAGTGATATGAGAGGTGTAAATATAATGAAGAGCTATAGTAACATCCAAAGGTGTTGCAGACTGGCTTGTCTAGGTTGTGCAAAAGGTTCAATGAAATTCAGTAACTTTTGGAAGAGCAGAACGTGACTCTTCCAGTTGGCAAGGGAAAGCTTTCCAGTGTCAATGCCACAAGAACAGTTGCCTGTGCTGGTAACCTACGCTCTTGGTTTGGGATTGTAGTAGTGCTGTGATCATTTGTGTTTAAGAGCATTAAGTCATCTTATCTAAAACCACAGGATTCAGCTAATGAACATGATGTATAATCCACTGAATGAGAGGCCTGAACTTACTGAATTTTATCCTTTCTTTATGTTATTGTCACTTCTGTGTTGTAATACAGAGGGGGCAATTATAAGAAATTAAAGTTAATTATGAAGACTTTTTTTTTTCTAACATGATCTGAACTTGAAATTTTATTGCTGGCAAAGAGGGGGTGCCCCTAGCATGCAGTAGCCTACACGCTGAAGAAACTAAGTACTGCTATGTTTCAGTTAGTGCCAAGTCAGCTCTGAGGCTAATTAATCAAAACAAATTTACAATTAAGCCCAGGAAGGAAGACTAATTAAGTAGCCAGTTAAGAAAAAGTGCTGAAGGAGGGATCAACCTTAAGGGGAAAGTATGAGACTCCCAGTATTGGCCTGTGAAGGACAATTAAGTGATAATTGCAGAGGCCTTTTTGCATCCAGAAAATGCTCTCAGACTTTTATTATGGCTGATTTTCTTCATATTAGTGGAAGCAGGCATTTGCCTGTTGAGCAGCTAAGCTTTGCTGTGCGCTCTCAAAGCAATTCATAGGTAAAGCACAGAGGTCGCTGCAGGAATAAATTAGAACAGCTGCTAGACTTGAACAGTATTTTAGCTAGTGACAAAGCCCCGCTGTGTTTTAAACACAAAGTAACTAAATGTTTGCTTTATTTGCCTCTTTATTTTGTGACATGCCAAGTCCATCTTAGCATCCTGTTTAACCTTTCAAACAAATTGTATTGAGTGAATTATGAGAATTTAGGATAGCTTCATTCTGTTCACTTGCTAACCCCGCTTAAGTTCACAGAAATCATTACCTTGTCATGAAATAGCTTCTGTTGCTTGCGTCCTGCACCCATGCTGTATGACGTACTTGCGTTTCTTGATGGAAAAAAAGAGGGGGGTTAACTGTAATAGCAATATTGCTTTTAGTGAAAATAATTAGCTCCTTCCGAAGCACTTCATAAGCTTGCAAAGGTCCTCTCTGGTGAGGTGCTGAGGGTTCCAAATGAGGTGTGCATCCCAGTCCTCCTGTGCCTGCCCTTGCCCATTTCCATGGAACCGTGATCCTGATGAAGCATAAAACCTGTCTTAATTAATTGGACACATGTACTGGCAAAGAATTTGCTTAAGTATCCACCTCTTTTTTTTTTTTTTAATCTTTTTGGTGCACTTATCTGGAACTTGAATTATTTCAAAAATTACAAAGGGGTCTCCTTATGTATTAAAAAAAGCGTTGATAGTAGTTTCTTGCTCTTCATGAAATTCCATGTGCACTTCGAGTGTGATGCGCTATATCCTCCTATGCAAGTTGGCGGTTGTCTCCTTGAAGTATCTGTCAAAGGTGCACTTTTGCCTCTTCTTTCTTTTTCTTTCCCCTCCCCCTTGGAGTGGGCTGTGGGCTGAGGCGTTCACCTGTGCTGTTTCAGCTCAGCTGCTGTATCAAGTTTCAATCTGCTCCTTCATTTTTTTTGTCTTGCCGCCTAAACTGATTTCTTGCCTTTTCCGGATGCATTTCCCTTACTAAAGGTTTCTTTTCTGTCTTTGTGCTGCTTGCAAGGATTGTATCATTTTTCTAACTCGGTTCCAGGTATTTGAATTATTTCAGAGGTGTTCTTGTGCCTGAAGGTTCCTTTGCTGCCTCTCCTTCAAGCCGAGTACAGGGTCTGACAAAGCTCCCAATTTTCTCGCTCAGAGAAGTGATGCAAAAGCTTCTTTTGGTCTCCATTTTTTGAAAGACTTGTGTAGTTTTAATCCCAAGAAGGTCAGCTGAGGATGTCACTGGCAAGGTGTTTATCGTCATCATCTGCCATTTTCCAGACTACAGAAGCAGAACTGAGACCACTTCAGGCCCATGTGGTTGCCCTCAAGCGTCATCCATCTGTTGAGGCTGGCTCTGCAGTGCCAAAAGGATCCGTCCCAGCACCATTCCGCCTGGCCAGACTCATCCCAGAGCATCGTAGCATTGTGCTTTTTGCTCCTCTTGCAGCATGAATTCAGCGTGCTGGTGACTTCCTTTGCGTTGGCACAATCTTGCGGTGGCCCTGCCATCACTTGGGCACCACGCCATACCCTGATTTTGTATTGGCAGGCTGGTCCAGGCATTCACCTGCTTTTACATCTTCATTCCTCTTGACAGTGGGAATGCCGTTTGGCACCAGCTGGTTTTGGCACAGAGGTCTAGCGTGGCAGTGCGTGCAGAAATGCATATGGATGCATATGTCCTCTCGCACCATGTCGCTGCCTGACTTTTCTGGTAAACGCCAGGAGAAAATAATCTTCCTGGTTTTGGATGTTTCTGTGGTGTCTGAGGAGGAACCTGGACTGAATAAGCAGGAAGAGCTCACCTTCATACATTTCTCTTAGAGACAGAGCTGAGACCTGACCAAGCTCATTTGATGTATCCTTGCATGTGGAACAGCTCTGTCCACGGTTCAGAACCTGCCATCTCCATTCTGCCCTACTTTTTAGGGACTTTTTAGGATGTCGGGTAATGGTAGGACTACAGGGAATGGATTAAAACTAGAGATGGGACGATTCAGACTGGACGTTAGGAAGAAGCTCTTCACCATGAGGGTGGTGAGACACTGGAACGGGTTGCTCAGAGCAGTGGTGGATGCCCCATCCCTGGAAGTTTTTAAGGCCAGGCTGGATGGGGCTCTGAGCAACCTGATCTAGTGGGAGGTGTCCCTGCCCATGGCAGGGGGGTTGGAACTAGGTGATCTTTAAGGTCCCTTCCAACCCTAACAATTCTATGATGCTATGATTCTGTGAATTCTCCCCCCACAGCCTCAAGCAGAGGGGTTTGAGGGAGCGGGCGTGTGGTTCTTTGTGGCCGTCTGAGGCTAAACCACGACAGGTAAGTCCACCAATCAGTTTTGGGGAATTAGCTAACAATTTTCTGCACATATACCCCAAAATATTTTAGTATAAGGTATTTTTGATAGCGGGCTGTTATTTTCACTTGCAAGTCTGAGAGTGTTCATTCTGTATGTGGGCTTCAAACCAGCTTGAAGTTTGGCATCCTGTGCAGTCCTGGCTATCGAGTAGCTGCTTTTTCCACATGGCTCTTCATCTGGAGTCATGCTCCTCAGCTGTCACTTGATGTGGTGAGTCGCATCAGACATTAGCAACAGTTTTAATTCTGGGCTTTTCCCTACTATCAGCAGCTTTGTGTGGCCTTTGGGACTGTAAATCACAGGTTGTGGACTGTTTGTGTAAACGTGAGCTGAAGCGAATTAAAATACAACATTTTTATAAAAACAGTATGAAACTCACCCGCATGCTGACTTCTAAGGCCTCTTGGTCCTGCACAAGATACATTTTGTATCAGAGCTAGCATAAGGAAATACATGCAGAAGGAGTGTCAGTGTCACAACCAGGGGTGGCTTTGATGACTCCAAACTTTGCACAGAGGAACGCATTTGTTAGAGATCACTGTTAGTTAAATTAGGCTAATGTGCTTTTTTCAGCGTAATTGAAATGATACTAATATTTTTATTGATTTGCCACTGGAGAACGTGAGCGCTGTAATGTCCTTGCTGCTGTGAGGACAGTTTGCAGTTGTTCCACTTTACTGTCTAGTAACTCCCTAATACTATGGCACAGTCCAATAGGCCTTTTTAAAACTGTGTTAATTTGAACTAATTTCTGTTATTTTTATAACTTAGGCCAAAAGCAAGAAGCATGTTGTTGGAGACCTCTTCCCCATAACTTTGCCTGCAAATTGAAGATCACCTAATGCAACGGAGTGCTAAAGAATACTGTATCTGCCATCCAACTGGAAACATACCCCATCTTTGGGGGCACATTGTTCCGTTGATGTTTCTCTAATGTAAATTGTAAATACATGCTTTGTTACAAATTATTTTGTCTTTTGTATCAACAAGTATTATATAATGCAAATCAGTTTTTATTTCTTCGATTTCTAAATCGTTGAAAAATTAATTTTCTGGTAGTCTGTGCGGTTTTGAAAATACAGGTGATTGCATGACTTTGACTTGTAAATATTTATAAATAATGTGAGTTACCTTGAGTGGCTTCAAGGATGTCACCAACAGAGAAATCTTACAATTGTTCTGTTGGAGCTGTTGAAACTCTTAAAAGGAGTTTGAAAGTAAAATATTTTTCATGGAATAAAATCACAGAATTGTTTTGGTTGGAAAAGACCTTTAAGATCATCGAGTCCAGCCATTAACCTGGCATGGGCAAGTTACCACTAAACCATGTCCCTCAGCACCATATCCACACGTCCTTTAAATACCTCCAGGGATGGTGACTCTACCACTTCTCTGGGAAGCCTGTTCCAATGCTTGGTAACACTTTTGGTGAAGAAATTTTTCCTAATATCCATCCTAAACCTCCCCTGGCGCAACTTGAAGCTGTTTCCTCTTGTCCTGTTACTTGGGAGGAGAGAGCAACCCCCACCTCGCTACACCCTCCTTTCAGGTAGTTGTAGAGAGTGATAAGGTCTCCCCTCAGCCTCCTTTTCTCCAGGCTAAACATGTTGCAGAAATCTTTTGGTTTTCAGATAAATCATAAGCAGAGCTACATTCTGAGTCAGTGTCGTGATCGTTCAGTGCTCTTCAGACTTGGTACGTGATACTTGCTCTGTATTCTCTATGAAATTTTCAAGGTGTTTCCATTTAGCTGGAGATGGTGCTCCCTGAGAGTTACCTATTACGGCAGGTCTCGCATAGTCATCAGAGTGAAATAAAGTGAAAGCACCTCCCATCCCTTCGGGAAAGTACGGTCCATTAGTTTTTCATTTGCCAGGAGCATCAGTTTTTAATATTCCTCCCTTTCCCTTTATCTCCTGGGAATATCAATCTGCATAGATCTATTATTAATTCCACAGCAACGAGCTCATTTGCTCAAAAATCTTTACTGTGGGTAGTAAAAGTAGGTCTTTCTAGAAATGATTTAAAATCCAAATTGGGCTGAAGTATACTATGCATAGCGCTGGGTTGTTGTTGCTGAGTTTCTTTTTGGTGGTAGTGGTTGGTTGGGTTTTCTTTTTTAAAGTATCTTTGCCTCATGTGAACTCACTGTTTTTGTTATAAGTCAAGGGTTGTAGGGTTGTCCAGCATCTAAAACTTGGGAGTCTGGATCAGTATTGAACCAATTCTGGAACCAAAACAATTTTTGGAGGTGAGAAAACATCTCCTGAACAAGCGTACTATGCTATGAATGGTAGTGTACTAAGGTATTTAAATGTTGCAGAGAAGGGAGCAAGAAGGGTTTTCCACTCCTGGAAGGTTCTGCTGGAAGCTCCGTTTATAACATTGATTCCCATCAACCCTGCCCAAGTGCTTCACCAGCGAGAGCCTTGCTGAAGTGCAGCCTTGCGACCTGCAGAATTCTCCTGGTTCTTGAAGCCCTGTCTCAACTCCAGCAAGTACTTGCCATTAACTAAAGCAGGGGAAAATCCGGCCCGAACACTTGGCCTCCTGCTGCCTCTTCTGCCTGCCTGGGTAAGTCTGTGCGGACACGTCCACAGCGCTCGTCCCCCAGCGCTGTGCAAAACAGGGCGGGGATGGTGGCCCTGCCCACTTGCAGGGGGCCCAAAACTGATGTGATTTGAGCCCTGTTCCATTCTGGTCAGCTGCTGCGTACGTTGGTTGTAGGATCCCTCAAGCAGGACGCGGATCTTGGTGACTCTTTCCTCATCCCGACTGTTCAGACGGGGTAGTGCTCTCCTGTGCTCCTGGGCTGACATGGGGCATCATTACTGCTTTTCCTCCCCGCAGTGTTTTGGAGAGGCTTTCATCCAGAACGGTCCATCACAGTTTCGTGTTAATTGGATGAAATCAATGCATTGGACAGAAACAAGAGTAATAACCACATATATCATGTGCTGTATTTTGATAAGCAGGAAGTCTGTTAATACATCTTTTACCTGCCTTAACCTGGAAGAGTCAGAACATGTGCTCTTCCTATGCCAGTTAGACTCGGTCATAGCTTCACAGAAGGAGGACAGTTCCAGTAAAATCTGTACGGTGACCCAGTATTAACTTTCAGGAAGCAAAGAGCTCCTTCATCTTGTATCTTCGTGTTGGTTCTTTTTTTTGGGGGGTGGATGGTGTGGTGTTTTTTCAGTTCCTCCGGTGATCGTAGATGTACAGTTTGAAGTTCATCGTGTCACTGGAAGGTCTAAAACGTTTCAGGAGGGGCAAGGAGTGATAAACAGGCAAAGTGCACGAGTCACAGGGGGCACGACAGAACCTGAGGCTGAATTTCGCTTGCAAGTGAAAGATTTCAACTTCAATTTTTTTTTATCTTAGTGGATAAGAAGCAAAGTACCGCTCTTAAAAATTATCCCAATCGGCTTCCTCTGTGGCACAGCAGGAGGAGGCAGGTCATCTAGTGGCCCGGCACCAAGCAAAGGTGCGGGTGGTTGTGCTGTAGCCCAGTTGCGGCCATGGTATGCCAGCTGCTCGCTCGGCATCTGCCGTGGCCACAGGGTCACTGCTCGGGGGTTGCCCAGTCCTGAGCTTGTGTGCCCATTTGTGCCTTGAGACCCGGGGGATGTGACGGCAAACGCTTGTGGCCGGGAATTGAGAACAGCCTCAGAAACTCCATGCTGTCCAGTGGTGGTAGCAGAGGTTATTAAAAGACACATTTAGTACATGCCTTTGGCAGCTTGGGGTTGGTTTTACCATGGGAGTCTCTTGCGTATTTTCAGTATCTTGAGTTAGAAGAATCCTCCTCTGCTCTCGGAAGCAGCTTGCTCACGCTGGTATGTGGTCTGCTGGTGCACAGCTGTGACTGCTTTCTCATGGGATTCAGCTATTCCTAAAATAAGGCTCTCATTCCTCTGCAGAGAGGCAGGTTTAACTTGTCTGTTAAGGATCGTGTGATTTTTATTTTTATTTTCCTTTTCTGTTTTGAACGGGGTATTATCCATACACATGCTTAACTGAAAGAATGTATATCAAACCAGTGCCAAACGTTTTGCAGCCTGAGGAATTAAGACCGTAAAGTGGAGTCCATTCTGTTGAGCAAAGAAAGCCAAAGGACGAGGCGTGGAAAGCTCTCCCGGCTGCCTCTCGAGCTTTCCTGGGCCACAATAACCTTGTCTTTCCAGCTCAGACTGATTGCATTTAATCTTGTTTTCTTTTTTCCTCATGAAGGAAATAAGCATAATATAACTCATCTGTAGGATTTACAGATGGGAGTTCAGCCAGCCCTGAGTATTCACGGGCTCGAAGCCCTTTGCTTGATTATTTTACATTTATGGCATAAAAATCAGGCTGCTTTAGGTTACTTTGCTTAACGTTGCAGAAAAAAAGGTGCTTGGACCAGCACTGAGCCAAGGGAACTCGAGCAGGAGGTGGCCTGGAGGAGGTGGTTACTGCCTGGAGTTCCCCTGGTGCCTGGTTTCGCGTCTCTCTCGCACCCACACGCAAACCAGGGGGCGTGTGAACACCTCCCCCATTGGCAAAAAATACTGACGCGGTGGCTTTTGGCCGTTGGTGTCTCTTTCCTTCTTTCCTTGAAGGTAAACAGGGAACGCAAGCCATTTGACCAGAACAAACAAGTCAGAAGACTGCACTTGGCTTTCAAAAATTGTTTGGCTTTTTTTTTTTTTACAGATTTTTTTGGGTGAGTGAATGAATGAATGACGTGTTGTTTTGGCATGGGTTTTTTTTTGTTTGTTTAGGTTTTTTTTTTTTGGCAGTTCAGCCTCCAAAGAAGCGTCTAGGGGCATGCCCCTCCACCCTAGGCTAGCATAGAGGCTGGTAAAATGAATGCAGGAGCACATGGACACAAAACCCACTCAACGTACGCTGAAAACGTATTTTGAATAAGGTTTGGTTTTGTTTTGTTTTTTTTCCAGGCTTGAGAGCGCCTGTTGCTCTTTTCCCTTTTCCCATGTACCGTGGCTCCCGAGTGCCAAGCCTCTGCGGAGGATGGAAGGCACACACAGCCCCTTGGCCCGCTCGGTGCCGAGGACGGTGCTACCATCTGCCTTCTGCCATCTCCAGGCTGCCGCCAGGGACGGTGTTTCCCAGGGAGCGAACCTCGCCAGGCGGGCGTCGGAGGAGGAAGAGGAAGCCAAGCCAAGCTCACCGAGCTGTTGGAGGGATGCGCGGAAATTTGTGCTCAGCCGAAGGAGGCCGGCGTCCGCCAGCGCTCTGCATCCCTTCTCCGCTCGGGGGGTGTCTGTCGGCTGTTGGTGCGCACAGTTCTGCTGGGGGCAGCATTCGCTTTTTAGCTGGGTCTGGTTTTGAGAGTTCCGCTCTGCCCAGCGCAAGACTTGCTCTTTTACGTTATCCAGTATCTGCGCTGAGCCTGCTGCCCTCCGTTGGCTCACCTTTTCTGAGGTTTGTTCCTGGGATCCTACTTTGTGCTTTCCTTTGATTATGGTTAGTATTTTTAATTAACTGAGGAGTCCTGCCGTCTTGTTTATATCCATGGAAACTGGAGCCATGGCTTTTGGATCACTGAATTTAAACCTAGGCAGAACTGCTGTCACAATCACTGTCTGCTCCATGCAGGCATATGTTTTCATTTCGAGAGCCTGAGTTTACAGAAGAACGTAAATGAGCTCCTTATTTTAGAGTCCACTTTTAGAGTCTACTGCTGCGGTCTGAGCGCTGCAAGGGTTAACATTCAGTGGAGCACATACAGTGGCTCAGAGCTGCTAGCCCAAATATCGACGAACTCAGTGCGTCTGCAGGTGAAATCTTATTTCTTTTATGGCAGGCAGTTAAGAGGTGCGCCTGAATGGGATCATATGTAGAAAAAACCCTAATATTTAACTCGATGTCTTTCCCGAATGACAGCAAGACCAAGACTGCCTGTGTAGCTAACGCAGAACAGTCGTCCTTTTCAGTCGCACGCCTCGCGTTCCTCCACCAGCTGTGTATTCACACTCTGTGTGGGGAGTGGTATATTTTCCCCTGTGCTCTGTAAATGCAGTTTTGTGATCGCAAGACATAGCTTCTGTTTTCCACTAGAGGCCAATAAAGTGCAGGAAAAGGCTGCTGCAAGGCTTTCAGAAGAAAGCCACGTTTTTTTTTTTTCTTTTCCTTCCTTTTCCAGACCTGTTGCTCAACAGTTGTATTTCCATCTTGAAGCTTATTTCTTCTTTTAGAAATGGTTCTCCCTCTACTGAAGTGGAATTCAAATTGCTTAGTCTTCCTTCCAGTGTTTTGTTTCCAAAACCTCCGAGAAGTTAGAGAGTCATCCTCTTGAATTGCTCACTGGTATTCCTTCCACGTTTTCAGTTCCTAGCTGTTAACTCTCTAGCAGCCTCTGTGGAATAAAGGGGACATCGAAAAGGCGATGGAAACTGAGTGGGTAATACCCGTGCTTTGGTCATTCAAGAGTTTCAGGAAATGGTATGCCTTTAGCAACTACATTTCACTGGGGATCTTCCTAAATTTCGTGCTTAGCAGCGACCAAGCCCATGACATCCACTTCCAGCTGAGGGGCAGGGTCCTGTCTGTGCTCTGCCGTCAGTCTGCCACGTGCCTTTGCCTCCTGACTCCTCGGGTCACAGCTCAGTCCTGGGTAACAGCACTGCCCTATTGCACAGTTATTAGGAGGGTCAGGACAGCAAAAGTCCTCAAATATGAGGATGGTGGGTGCCAGCTCTGTGTCACAGACAGGAGAAGCCATCTGGGACAACACTTGCTGACTGTGGAACTGCCCCATGTTTCCTGGCTCAAATCTGTGAGGAATAACTGCCTCACTGGTTGGTTGAAGCCAGAAATGTTTACAGCGCGACGAAGGCACTGTTCGGTGTGTTAGCTTGGAAGATTGTTCAGGATTTTGTTGCTGCCTGGCAGGGATCTCGTGCGAGCAGCGCATATGCGTACGCTCCCCATGATGCCATGCTGCTGGTCCTGGCTCTAGCACTGTGCTCCGGCTGCTTCTCCTAAACCTGCGAGATTTCACTGACTCACAGAATGGTTCGGGGTGGAAGGGACCTTAAAGATCATCTAGTTCCAACCCCCCTGCCATGGGCAGGGACACCTCCCACTAGACCAGGCTGCTCAAAGCCCCATCCAACCTGGCCCCGAGCACTCCCAGGGATGGGACATCCGCAGCTTCCCTGGGCAACCTGTTCCAGTGCCTCACCACCCTCATAGTGAAAAATTTCTTCCTGATGTTTAATCTAAATCTACTGTCTTCTAGTTTGAAGCCGTTACCCTTGTCCTATCACTACATGCCCTTGTAAAAACTCCCTCTCCGGCTTTCAAGTTTCTCTGGGGATTGCGGGGAACTTGACTTTAGAGGGAGCTGGGCTTCTCCTGCTGGAGGATGTGCTGCTATGGTAGGAAGCAAAACTGAGGTGGGATCACAGCTCTGAGGGATGTTTCCCGAGCCAGCTCTAACTGTGTGGTGGCATGGCTTAGTACAACCCTTTCAGCCAGGGCGCCCGCGATGCCCTAGGATTTCCTGGCATCGTCCAGCTCCCGACCCACCCTGTGAGCCAGAAGGGCTCTGCTGCAGCGTTTCTTTGCTTAAAGAGGTGACGCCAAGCTCAGGCACGCGCTGCATGAGACGGGCTTTAACTCACGAGGGCAAGTGTCCCCTCCAGCTTCATTCATCTGCCATCTGCAAAGGATTTCCTAATCCGGCAGGATGGGGTGCTTTGAAGTTTATACCACGGAGCAGCTCTTTCAGAATGTACAGCGTTTGCAGCGTCGTGCATTTGCTGGGCACGAGCCCCTGGAAACCGACCCTGGGTTGCCAGTGGCTTCGGCAAATATTGAACACCTTACTGTCAGCTGAAGAAAGCTGATCCCTTATTATTATTTACTCCTCATGAACACTGGTGTAACGTAGCAGGGAATCGAGAGCAGCAGCTGCCTCTTGGCCGTTGTCTGATGCCGCTGGTGGCCGCGTGTGTGCAGCGCTACGGTGTTAACGCTCATGCAGGACCCTCGATCAGGGGGATGTGCCAGCTGGTAAAAACGGGGGAACAAGGAAGCAGAGGGAACCTGGCCTGGCTTTATTTATACCCTGAGTGTCACAAACACTCATACGGTAAATAACGTAAAATGGAGAGGAAGTAGGAAGTGAGACTGACACATCAGCTTTCGGTCTGAAAGAGTCTGCAGGTATTTTGTGTATTACCGGTCACACGCGCTGTTTAATTTCCCTTGCTTTCCTGCGGTGCATCTTCTCTTTCTCTCGTACGTGGGTATCAAATAAAGTGTCGGTGGGAATCAGTGTTAAGGTTAAATGCTCGGTCCCTGTTTTGATCCTCTTTGTGTGCGTTCAGAGATGCCTGAAAGATTAGGACCGTATGGCACAAGGTGCTGTGCAAACGGAAAGAAAGAATCGAAAGAATCTCTGCTCTACAGTGTTTATGTTCTAATTGACAAAGGGAGGGGAGGGAAACATAAGTGTACTTTTTCTGCCGTTTCTATGCTGCTTGAAACAGTGGGGCCAGGGCCTCTAGGCACTCTTATAAACCAAGCCAATATTAATAATTCTTCATTTTCTGGAAGAACGGTGTCACAGAGTGACTTTCTTGTGGTAACTCAAGCAGCGCGAAACAGGCGCGTAGTCTGAAACGTGAGCCCCGCGTTCCTTGGCGGAGTTTCAAGAGAAGCACATCTCTCTCTCTGCGGAGGTTTGCCGCATCAGAAGCGCTCAAATGAGAAGCGGGACCCGGAGTCCTTTCCTAGCTTTAACCCCAAGGCGCTATTTATTTCACTTGGCAAGTGACAGCCCCTTTCTGCTCAGCTTTTTTGCCCTGGTGTAAAATGGGCAAGTTGGAAACTCGCGATTTTGTCCCCGGCGATGGGAGAGCCCTGGGTAAGGGCGGGTGCCACAAGCCCAAGGGATGCTGAGCGGAGGCGATGACTCTCGCGTCATTTGTGTATGCGCAAACAGAGGCTATTTCCAATGCTTTTTAATATGTTAAACTAGAGGAGTGTTCAGCCCTGTTTTCTCAGGGCAGATATTAACTCTGGAGGCTGATTATGTCCAGGGAATAAGTTCCTGCTCCTCGTAGCTGATTGCGGGTGGAGCTGGCGCACGGCGACGGTGTTGGGCCGAGGCAGAGACTTAACGCTGGCACCGAACCTCAGCTCCTGTTCTCCTGGCGCCAACAGCCGCGTCAGGGCTCATTTTGAGCTGCTCTGACAGGGGAAAATACTATTAGATTAGCACATGTAGTATTTTATACTAAGCCTTTTATACCATCCCTAATATCACAAGTCAGCCGGACGCTTGTGAAGGAGCAGGAATGTTTGATCTGGTCCTGTAATTTTGTTAACTGTTTCTCCTTATATTAATTTACATTTGGGTGATTCTGTAAGAAACTATAGCAGAATTTAATAACACTAATATTAAAAAACCAATATCAGGTCTGCATATTTCCATCTGATTAGTAGTTTTTCTCTTGATTAAATTATGCATTTCTAATACAAGCCCTTCATTTCTCTGCAATACCGTGGCGCTGTAGCCCTCCTGCAAAGCGAGCACGTTTCAGTGCCCCCTTCGCCGCCGCCGCTGCTGCCGCCGGATGCAAATTTCCTTGTTTCTCAGTAATTTTTTTTTCTGTATCCATCATACCGCTTGCCTTTGCTTGCCTGGAATAAAAGGTCACTGTAAACCCTGATTATTCTTGGAAGCTGCTCACACACTTATTTCCTCGACTTGATGCGTTTCATCCTCGAGCACATCAGAAATAGATTTAATCAAAAATGAAAATTTGTCTGGGAGAAATTGTTGGTGATTCTTTCTATTCATGTGTGTCATCCTGCCCTCCCCGCCCCCCCCCCCATTAAGTGTTTTTGACAAATACACAACACCCCACCGCTGTCCACTGAATTTGAACTGTTTTTCATTTTGGGTTGGAGAGCTGAAGTGGAATAAAGTTGTTATTCTCTTAAGACTTTCCATGTTTTATTGTTTTTTTTTTTACAGGAGAGAGAGACGAGAATTCACTCTTTACCTAACTGTAATTCTTAAGTGATTCTCCAAAGCCAGCCCCAGTAAAGTGCAGTTAAAATGATAACGAGAAAGCTGCGGATCTCGTTGAAGTCAATAGCAAAAGGCATGTTGAGTTCAGCGAAGCCAGGACTTCTTCATGCAGCTGGGGTTACTGAGTAAGAACATCTCGTTCCTGATGCCCTCGAAGTTTATTATTTGGTGTATTTTTTTTTTGTGTGAGGTTGATTACAAGTTCTGTCTTTTCCATGTAAAGAGCCAAGACGGGCACCTTCTCCCAGTTTGCCCCCTGCACTTACTCACCAAAATGTTACGCTGGGCCAGGGCGCTGTGAAAACCGGTGAGATCTCAGCTGGGGTTCGGTCTCTGTTCCTCCACTTGCCCCTTGTCGTGGCTGCCGCTGGCCTGGGCTGTGTTTGCTGCAGGAGGATGAAGCAGAGGTGGGATGAAGCCCAGCATCCCTGCCAGTGTCTGCAGACAGCTGTGCTTTGCTTTAGGGTTCAAGGCGCAGTTGGGTCCAGCTCAATGGGACCTGCTGGGGCTTCAGGGGAGACTGGTGGAGGAGACGCTGCAAAATCCAGCCCTTCATCCTCATCCATCAAAAGACTGTTGTAAGAGCTGCAACACAAATAGCTTTTGCGTTCTTTGTAAGGAGAAAATTAGAGCAGATGGATTTGCTAAACTCCAGACAGGTATGGTCTGAATAGATTCAGGAACAGGGGGGGGAAAAAAGTCAAAATGTTTTGAGGGAAAAAAAGGGCAGAAATAAAGTTTTGAAGACCTAAATCCTCCATGGGCTAATATTGTGTTTGTGTGATTTGAGAGCAACAGATAATGTAGAAAAGTTTATTGTGAACATTTTTCATGAGGGAATAAGTGGAAGATACAAGAAACAATTTTCTGGCCCTGATTCTGAGGACGTGCAAATATTTCCACTGCTTCTTCCGGTATACCTCAGGTAACTCCTCTAAGGAGGTTGTTTACAGCACCGATAGTATCCTAAGGCAAACTGCAATGCCGGTGAAGGTGGACTGACTTTGCTGCCTTAGTGCCTCTCCCCTTTTGGGGAACAATATGCGCATACGGGGCTTTGCTTTCCCGTGGGCTCTCCTTGCCTGTGGTTTAAAAAAATCCATGCGTGCAGGTTGTCTGATTAATTAGCCGATGCTAATGACTTTTTGGTCAGAGTTGTGCTTCATCCCCAACTAAGAGTGATCGCTGGTTTTTGACTGTGATGGAGCAGCTGCCAGGGGGCTGCAGTTTGGTTTCAAGGCAGGAAATGGAGCAGCAGCTGGTTTTTGGTAACTTTTGCTGGGTGCTGTACGAATCCGACGCGTAGGTAATGCCACGTATCGAGGATGTTGTCCTTCACGTGTCCCCTTCAGTGCCGTGCGCATGGGATCACATATTGTATGACTTCTTGCTGAGATTTTGCAAAAACATGGACAGGACGTGGTGTCCCAAACCTGGAAAAGAATCCCAGTGTAGTGAAATTTCCAAAGAGACAGCTCTGGTTCGGGATATTTGTCCCAAAAGAAGCCATTGTGGCTCAGCACTGCACGCTGATCCTTCCCCATGATCAGAGTCAGAGCTGTGACAAGATGCCGGTCGAAGATGGACATGGGTGATGTGCTCAGTGTGAATTTGGGGGCTCGGAGTGGCACGGTAGGATGGACACAGCTCCAAACTGCTGCTGGAAACAGTAATTTGCCTCTCGCTGCATCCACCTCTGTCCTCAAGCAGGCCTTGAAATGGGAAATACCGTTCTTTCTTTTTCTCCAAAGCGTCATTCTTTTCCAACCTTGTAGCTGCTAAGCGTGGCGCTTGGTAGGTTTCTTTGGTTCTTAAACCTGGCGAAATTCATCATAATCTGCCAGAATTGTAGAGAAAAGATAGGAGACCACTTTGCCCTGAAGAATATATTTAAGATAGTTTGGCTCAAAGTAACGCGTTGCTCCTCTCAGCACATGCTGCGTGTAGACAGTAAAAGCTAAAAAAAAAAAAAAAAAAATCTAAAAAAAATCCTTATATGATAAGATTAAAAAGCAGGTAAGAAAGCAATACAGTGGGGAGGAAAAAAACATGGCTGTGAAACAAACCTTAAGAGTTTTCGGAGGAGGGCTTGGTGTTAGGTGATACTTGTGGTCCTGCTCAAAGACATGGCGCTGGAGGACTCACCTGGGGCTCACACAAAAATCCCCAGTCACCCGTATCCTCGGTGCCAGCAAGCATGAGCTGGAGCCATGCTTTAATCGAGAGCTTAGATAAAGAGCATGTTTCTCCACTGGGGAATTTGGCTGGTATAAATCCGTACTCGTAACGGGTTTGAGTCTCGGGGGCAGGCATGCTCCCGTTGCGAGCGCTTTTCCTAGGGGTAGATAAAAGCCTCCCATAAATAAGGCTTTGAAATCTTCCAGGAGAGGTTAGCAATACAAATATGGGCACATGAAGCTCAGCGTAAGCAATAATTCCACAGATTTTTATTAGAAAGTAGATATATGGGAGCAGCAATGCATGATAAATCAACGTATCTGCCTCCTTACTGGCTTTTATGATAGGCATTAGCAGTAGCGACTGTCACAGAGATCATAACTGCTTTATTTCAACTGTCTCTATAAGGCGCAGTCAAATACAAGCACTTGTTATTATTTTTTGAGTATAAACTTTTTTTCCCCGCATTGAATTGATGACAAAAGCGTTCCTGGTAAACATCAAATTTGGGGGGAGGGAGGAAGGAAGGAAGAAAGGAAGGAAGGAAGGAAGCAAGGAAGCAAGGAAGCAGTGTTCTCATTTGTTTGTTTTGGTAGGGTTTCCCTGGAGCCTTGGCAGCCGGTGCCGTGCATTGCCCAGCGTAGCAGGGCACAGCTAAGGCAGCGTCTCCCTGCCGACGGGGCGGTTTGGCGCTGCTGATGGGAGCACGAGGACCCACTGATCTCCCCTTCCGGGCGCTGGAGTGAATTTTGCTGTTGAAATGCTGATGCCACCAGTGAAACACGGTGTTTAATCTTTCTCTGTTGTCTCCTTGAGTAAATCAGCTTGTATGTAATCTGATTATGCATATAATATAGGTGTATAAATTAAGTAGATAATTGGTAAATAATGGCAATGCCAACAAGATGATTTAAATACAGGGTTAGAGAGGCTGTTCTCTCTTTAAAAATGTTTCTCTCTTTCTAGGGTAGGCTTTCAAAGACAATTAAAGGAGTTTTGCACCTAAACCTAGACCTGTAAAGGTTCATAAGTGCTATTGACTTAAATACCCGTGGGAAACCAGGTACTCAGCTCTGATTGGCAGCTCCCTGGAGCCCTGTATAAGCTTTGGGAAGAGGAGGCTGTTATGTTGGTATCAAAGTAATGTGTCCTTGCACCCTTCCTAACTGCTCGCCCAACGCATACCATGCAGCGGACAACTTGGAGAGTTGAATGCCAAATAGATATTCTATTCTGGAGCTGCCCTTTTTGGATTCACGTTGTAGGCAAGGCTGGAAGCAGCGTCGTGTAAGATGGTGGCAGTACAGAAGACGAGATGTAGTCTTATCCATAGTTTCATCTTCTGCCGGTCATCCTCCGCCTCATCCGTGGCAATCCTACCCCTTTCAGACTCTCCTGCCTTCCATAAAACAACCCATGGCTGCCCCGGAGAATAATCAGACAGATAATGCAATCTTCCTCCTCCGTGGTTAGTCCTGCAAAAGAGTGCTCGGTCCATATGGTGCTGCTGACACTATAGAAACGGTGCTATGGATTAATTACAGCTGGGGACACCAGGAGGGGGGGAGCTTTGCATGCGTTGCTCTCCCACGAGGTGCGCAGTTGCGAAGCAACCTGACACATCTGCCAGGGCTGTCTAAGAAACTATTAGCCAGTTGCTACCTCCCGTGCTCAAGAGCTGCAGGCAATTTCACAGTAATAGTTTCTCGGTTTCCTTCACGCAGGCAACCGCGGTGCCGAGATACTGACTTAAATATGTATCACGGAATGGCATCCTTAATAGAGGCTTTACAGGAACAAAATGTATAGGGGTAATCCACAAAGGCTGGTTGCGACTGACAGCTCGTTATTGCTCTGGAGACGCATGGCAGGCACCGCAGGCCGCGGGAATGGACAGCTTTGATTCGGGTGCTGGGAGCGATTCCTCATCCCACCTGCATGGGCTCAGGGGTAAAATCAGCAGCAGCTCTGCAGGGAGTCCCCAAAAGTGCGGTATTTGTGTGCTGTAGAGAAGCGGAGGCTGGTGCACACTGGCTCGCAGAAGGGACCACGAGCTGGTTTCCTCTGCAAACACAAAGAAAAGGGAGACTTTTGTGCAGCAAAGCTGGGCCGAGTATGGAAGTCAACTGGTGTGGTCTGACATCAAAATGAATAATTTGCCCTTTTGGGTTTTTTTTCAGTAGGAGGGAAGCTGAATTTGAAAGCAAAGGCAGTTTGGGTATGTGCGTGTGCAGGAGTAGGTTTAAGGCTCATTGCAGGTGAATGAGGGAGGAGATAATTCTGGGACGTCTTGGGAACTTGATTTAAAGCATCTGAAATCTTAAATGACATTTAGCACCTTTGGAAAACTACCTGAATCCTCAGAGCAAGGGCAAGCTCTAAATTTTGACACCACCGTCAGGACGTGTACCCAGTGCCTGGAGACATCTCCTCCTGCTCCACCGCTCCTCCCCGCCCCCCCCCCCCCCATTCCCCTTCCCCACATTCCCTGACCAAATGGAGGAAAAAAAAACAAAAAAGAAAAATCCACTAAAGGACTTGGCCCTGGAGGGATGCGTTAGCTGTCGTTATTTTCTCGGTCCTCAGGTTTCAGCAGTTCAGAACAAGCAGTGATGCCTCTCCGTACGGCTTTAATGACGTTTGCTGTCAGAGACGTGAGCCACAGGAAAGGACAGGGCTGTAACTTTATTTTAATCTGGATAGGCTGTAGCTAAATCTCCTGAATCCCTTTCAGCTTTGGAAATGGCTTTCCTCCTATCTCTGCCTTCTACCTGGTGCCTTCACATTGTTTGCGCTAAAAGAGGAATGATACTTTTAATCTCGAAAATGCCTTTAGAGCTTTGGAGGGGATCATTTTAAAGTCAACAGTGTTTAAAGCACATTAATCAGGGTATTCACCATAAAGCAGTTTTATTTCTGTGCGTAACTGATAAACATGAATGTGAGGGAACAGAAGGGAAAAGAGGTGGGCAAAGAGTCGTGCTCGGAAAAGCAAACAAATTGTGGATCCACGGTGAAAAGGGTGTTGTATTATTATAACACTAAAGCTGGTTGTGAATTTTCCAGTGGACCAACTTCCCCCTCCCCCCGGGGGGGGGCATATTTTAAAAGTATTCTGGGCATAATTTAAAAGTTTTAATTAAATGGGGAAAACAAGTTTCCACCTGGAGCTTTATGGTCCCAATTTTGTGGTAGATGGCATATGCTTTTTTTTAACTGTATTTTCCTACGTAACATTTTTGTGTGTCAGTTCATGGCCCAACACTTTGCCTGGTGTTTGGAAACTGATGACTAGTCGGACTACACTGGGAGAATAGCATTAGCTTATTGGATAAGCTTTTAAAACAAAAATGGTAGCTGACGCCCATCATTCTGGCTTAGTCCTGTGGAGACACAGGGCAGTGCCAAACAGGGGAGGGCAGAAGCAAACAAGACTGTTGCCTTGTGTGAGGCAGAAATATTAAAGAAAAAAAAATTGAAAACCATTTAAAAATTAAGAAAAAAAAGCAGGTCAGGTGGGTTCACATGCATGAGACTTTGACATTTGCCGCCGTCGGGATGGAAGACCTGAAAGCCCAAATGTAAATCGTCTGTCTCTTAATGGCGATAAGTAAGTGCTATCACCCTTTGCTGAAATGAACTGGAGGGAAAAAAAAATACCAAGCCAATCATTTAAATCAGGCACTCGTTCGGCTCTTAAGGATGTACAATATGATTATAAAACAAATCAATAAGCTTTCAGACTTTCTGAATGTCATCGCAAATGATTAGGTTACGTGGATGGGTCTGAGCTCACCCCTCTCTGGCCCCAGGGAAGTCCAAAGTGCCACATTTGGACTGAACGGGGTGCACCTCGCTCAGAAATGTGGATTTTTGTCACCGCTGCTGTCCCCCCAAAGGACGCTTATTAAGAGAAAAGCAGCTAGAGCTGTAACACAATACACAACCGTAGTGATACTCTTCTTTGAACATTGGTAGAAATCAGCTTCTAAGAGCCATTAGGACATGTGTGAAAATGTGTTGGCTCTAGTGGATATTCCTGTGGATTTGGGGCTTGTCAATGGCATCCCATAACAGGCGCACTGCAAAAGGAGCCATGCTTACCCTTGCAGCTGACTTTCCGGAAGTGCTCGTCATCCCCGCATAGATACTTAAGCCTTAAAAGCAGTATAGAAAGATTCATCATGAGTGGCAGGACCTGATGGAAGTTGATATATTCTTGCAGATCTGGAATGGAATTCATCTGAGTTTCCATCGCTGGGGTCCCCTGTAGCTATTCCCGCCTGTGTAAGGCCAAATCGGACAGGTTTTAGGGAGGAGAAATCTCACTTCCTCCCATCCAACTGCACTGCGGTGCTGAGGGGCTTAAACAGATTGAAATGCAAAGCAAAAAAAAATTAAAGAAAAAATAATGTAATAATGCATTTACATTACCACCGTGCTCTGGGCCCCACAACAATTTTAACTGAGTTCCCATGAGGCTACAGAATAGTTTTGACTGTGGACGTGTTTACTTTAATATTGTAATAGCTGTGTGTAAAGTAATTGATTTGTAGTCGCTATGGCAACTATAACCTTGTATTTTCTAATGCCGGGGTTCAAAATGTTAACCTGAGTGGGTTTTTTGCCATAGAGTTTGCATTCCATGCCTTTCATTTCTGGGGTGTGGACTTTTCTCCTCCTTTAGCAAGAAACACTGTTCCAGCTGATGGATTTGAGAAAGCGTTTTCAAGACAAAAGGTTTTAAAACAATCAGCTTTTCTTGCTATGATGCTGCACTCCCCAGCACTGTGGGCAGGTTAAATACATCACTAATTATGGTAAACTGTCAGAAATGTTAACTTCTAAATGGAGTAATTTTCATTATTGCCTGATTCTTTACTCTGAACTGGTTCAGCTACAACGTTGGGAAATACCGAAATAGAAATAAGTCCCCTTGGTCAAACTGAGCAGCAGGCTTGAAAACTCCACCCCGTTAGCATCGTCTATGTTTTATTAGGACTCACTTTGGAGAGGACTGGAAGCAGCCTCTAAATCCAGTAGCTTTATGCTCAAAAGGAGGGCCCTGGTACCGGTGTTAACAGGAGGGGCCGGGAACTGAGTTTCTTTGAAAACCTGGCTTTTTCCGTCAATTCACTCGCTCTGTCGGCAGTCCTGCCAGGTAAGCCCTGAAGAGATGTGTAATTGTACCCTTTGGCTGCAAAAAGAAATCCCCGTTCTCTGTCCTCTTTGTTACACTAGTCCTCCCCTCCTGCTCTCGTTGGACGAGAAGATTAATATTTGTTCTTTGCCTCTCTTTTGAGGGCTTCCTGAAATGGCCTGGGTTTTTCTTTCCCCTGCATCCTCTTTCGCCTTTCCTTTTTTTTTTTTTTGTGAACCTGTAACTGAAGTGAGAGGCAGCCCACTTCATACCTTCAAGAAACCATAGGAAAAAAAAAAATAACATGAACTTCCCCCTTACCCGTCCTGCTTTAGAATGAAGATTTCAAACTGATGTTGCTCTCAGTGTTGAAGCCTCGTGCCTCTTTCTCCCCACTAAATACTTCTTCCTTTCCAAGTTTATTCCAACTTTTTTTTTTTCTAAAGATACAGAGATGATCTTCGACACTAGTAAGAAGTTAGCAGAGCAATCAGTGAAAAGAGAAGGCTTGACTTTCCAGGAAAGTCGGGTCTGAGCCAGTTAAATATTTACATGGGAAGAAAGCAAAGCCCGTCCTCGCTTCTGTGTGGCTTCTGTCGCAGAATTGCTGGGGTGAGGGCAATGTTTGCTATAAAACTGGGGTTTGGGCTGATGTTCTATTTGCAAGTGTGTGCTGAGCTTTGGAAACAGTTTTGGGAGAGAGCAAGAAGGACAGATGTTTTCAATAGGTGTATGGAAACAAGGGGAAAGTTGGGAAATAAAGAAATGCGCCAGTTTTTAATTTTGGGAGCAAATTCTTTCAGCAAGGTGAAAACCTGTCCTCAAACACGGGATGAAACGTTTCATTTTGAGTCAAATGGTTTTGGTTAACCTGAAGTGTGTCTTATGGTGCTGCTTACGTCTTATTTTACACATCATGAGTCCTTTATAACACAGAATAATTTGGAGGATTATTCTACAAGTAGAATAGATTTTGGAAAAGATTTGCTGCCATATATGGCTTCCCTTGTATGGGAGGCATGCAAATAGGGAAATATGTCCTGAGGAGCTTTATGCAATTTCCACCCAGCATTGTTTTCCTTGAACAAAACAGGCTTTCACTATACAACTATAGGCATTAAAATATTTAAGCGAGTGAGTAGTTCTGATAAAGCTGAGGCATTTGGATGTTCAGCTTCTGGTTGAGGATAGGGATGAGAGATCACAAGTGTCCATGGAAGCACTTGTTGAAGCCTGCGTAAGTACGGTAAGCCAAGGCCATGAGTTTGTGATCTCTACCGTTTCTTCTCTGTGCCATGGAGTGCCTGGCCAGGCAAGATCCATACTGCGAATTCTTTCGTATTGACACTTGATAAGCTGGTGACCCGTGGATCTGATTGAAAGACCATTCTGCTTTTATATTTTCAATTATCGCTGACTTTGCTGGTACATTGACTCAGGTACCCTAAAGCGCTTTTTGCTGATCTTCTGCGTTACCTTCCCTGCACAGCCAACAGCTGAGCTGCTGTGGCCATGTCAGCGCTAAGCCCAGCAGACTTACAGTGAGAATACTCGCATGATGATGTTTTTTGCAGCCATCCCTGCAGGCTGCAGGTGCCTTGGAGATGCCTGAAAGAAAAGACCCAGGTGAAGGAGAGTTGGAGGAAAAGTGTCATTAAGAAGCATCGCTAAAAGTACCCTGTGGGAAGAAGTGTGGGTGTCCTGGGCTGCTGGTGAGAGATCAATGGGGAAAGGTCATTTTATTTGCCAGTTCTTGTCCTTTGCAAGGCAGAGCTGCAGCTGAATTGCAGCTGGGTAGGGCTTCCCATGCTGGAGATGAGGAAGGCTGCTTCCGTGGCTCTAATGGGGCCGTAGGAAAACCTTTTGATGCCTTGGCTGAGATGGTGTTTAATTTAAAGGAAAAAGGCTTTCTGGTCAGAACGGATGCATCCCTTCCCATGGGCCAGGGTTCAGTGATGGTATCAGATGCTGCTTAAGAGGCGCGGATGTAAAAGCCATCTGTAGTCACAGATATATGACCCAGTGGTTAAGTAATGGAGTAACATGCCAACACAGCTGGCTGCTCCCTAAATGTGTAGCCAGAAAGTGTTTGATTCCATTTTTGAATTGCTTTGCGGGTGCTAAGTGGAGCTATTGCATTACCGCCAATTAAGGCACTTCTCCCTGAGGCTTCTCGGGTGCTACTCGGCCCCAACACGTAAAGCGATGCGGCCTTGCGTAGCCGGTGGGTTGACCTGTCGCAGAGGATGAGGATAACAGAAAGGTTTTCTTAGCCCGCTGAAAAACAAGCCTTTTCAGAAATGTTGCAACGTGGTTGTTGCACCCTCTGCGGGAAGCTTTATACAAAGGGTGGGAAGAATCATAGAATAGTTTGGGTTGGAAGGGACCTTAAAGATCATCTAGTCCAACCCCCCTGCAATGGGCAGGGACATCTTCAACTAGACCAGGTTGCTCAGAGCTCCATCCAACCTGGCCTTCCAGGAAACGTTTCCAAGGATGGGGCATCTACTACCTCTCTGGGCAACCTGTTCCAGTGTTTCACTGCTCTCATTGTAAAAAAATTCTTCCTTATATCTAGTCTAAATCTTCCCTCTTTTAGTTTAAAACCATTACCCCTTCTCCTATCACAACAGGCCCTATTAAAGGCTTGCCATCCCAGGCTGGCTCATGCCTCATCTTTAGTTACAGACAGACTTTCTTCAGCCAGTTCATAACATCTGCAACACTAATTGTAACGATTTTTATTATGCTCTTTTTAAAGTACCCTTTTTTCTCTAGCAGGAGATAGGAGAAATAACTTGCGTCCCCTGGACTTACATGTAATGAACATGGTATTTCATACATACCTTGGAGAGGTGAAAAAAAGGTCTGGGTTGAGTAACCTGTGAGTAAGCAGCTTTTAATAAGGCATGTTCATGTGCCAAAGTGAATCATTACAGTCCATTGGGTAAATAAGTATTAAAGTAATTTTCAAAATACTTTTCTGCAGCCAATGAGCTGGAATGGGTCGGTCCAACCATGCATTATTTTCCAATGCATATGCTTATTTATGGAACAGAAGGAGGAACATGAGATCTTTCCGGTTACCTGCCTGACCAAAGGTATCTTTAATTTCTTCCAGCATGGATATACCATTTGGAAGGAGGGTCAGCACTGCTCTTCCCTGGTGTTGGGATTGCTCAGTGAAGGGATCCAGATCCACCACAACAGGACAAGGACCGCATCTTGCCCTCTGAGCAACAGCTCCCACTGCATTTGGTGTGAAATCCCAGGAGACAGGAGGCCTCGGAGCAAGCCCAGGGGAGACGGGTGAGGCACCCCTTGTATTGAGGCTGTTATTAGGATTGCGTGTGAGCAGAAACCCAGTGGCTTGGCCTCGATTTTTCCAGCATGTGGAGCACTTGGAAACTTTCTGGCAATGTAGCATGGTGCCTGATGAATTTAGGTGAGCTACGTCTAGGTAATAGCTGCGTGATGGTTTTTCAGGATCACAGTTTGACTTTGGTGGCTTAAATTCCAACTAGGTAATTCTTTAGGCACCTAAATTTGGTTTTGGATGAGGACAAAATACGGGCAGAACCCCTGTTTTTGAAGGTGTGCGGCGGGAAGGTTGAAGTCGGCAGCAGAAGTGTGATTAACCTTGGATTCATTCACATATTTTTACAATGATTTTCATTTTGCAACAGTAAATCATAAAACATCTGGGACATTTTGACATACACGTGCAGGCGGCAATTAGTCCAGATATTATCTAGCCTGGGGGCAAGGAGGGAGGGAGGGATTTTGTGCCAAGGTCTTGACCGTTCGTGGATTGCTTTATCTTTATTGTACATGTGTGGGTTTAGCACCTAGGAACAGAGGCAGAGCAGCAGAAATGCCCGTTTTCCACTTCAAGCACCTAAAGAACAGAAGCAATTAGTCATTTGCATCCTCTGTAGAAAAAGAACATTTAAAAAATATATCCCAAGCAGGAATTTGCATGTGTGCCATATTCCATCATTAACGTATCTCCAGCCAGAGTACTTTATAAGTATGCACAGATGGTTCTTGTTCCTGGTTAAGATTTACAATTCAGTGGTTCGTATTTTTAAATAAAACCTCAAGTGCTAAATAAAGAAAATGTCACAACTCTTTAACAACGGAAAAAAGGTCTAGTTCAAAGGCACAGCTGTGGGACATTGTAGGAGTAGAATAAAACAGGAGGCCTTTCCCTGGAGGAGCTGGATATCATATATTTAAACCATTATTTTTGCCCTTATAAAGAGAAGTCTCTGGGCCTGATGTTGCGTTATGGAGCCCTTCTGCCCCCTCGGATGACGGACGGGCTTGGAGCTGCGGGTTGCTTTGCATCTGTTGTCTCTCCTGAGTGCTGGTGGGTAGGTTACAAGGACAGCCAGCAGCTCAAATAGGGTTGGACTGTGATGCTGCAGTTTGCAGAGCAAAGAGAGACACTCTGTCCTGAAGAATCTGCTGTCTGGGGGTTGTTAAATCCAGGTTTGTGTGTATGTATGTGTGTATATATATATTAAAAAACATATATATATATGTTAAAAAATATAAATAATATACCCACCAGCACACAAGTGATGACAGATAGTGTTAAGGGTGATAATAATAATAATGCATCATTTCCTTTTATCTGCGTTTTTACCCACTTTTATTGCAGTGAAATGGACATTAAACCGTTCCAGTCTATGCCTCCCTTCATACCCACATCTAGGAAGGAACCCTTCATTTTAGTTATTTTTGAATCAAAATATTAGTGGGTTAGTGTGTTAAGATTAAGGGGAAAAAAACCCAGACACTAAATGAAGCAGTGATTTAAAATGAGTGGAGTTCTTTTTGTTCTGTATTTGAATATTTTTAATTGTTTGGTCTCTTCTTCCTAGTGGTGCTATCTATTTGCCTACCAGTGCAGGAGGCAGGGAGCAACGTGGATGTGCTCAGCGTACTCAGCCCAAGCCCTTGCTTGCTCTATCACTGAAAGGCACTTTAGCAGCATTTACCAACTCTTGCTTTTCTCAGCACTTGTAAAAACAGCGGTAGCCAATCCTTGGCTGTGGAAACCTGCAGCAAGGCAAATACCTGGGGACAAACTTTTAACTTGGGGTTTTTTTTTTTAAGTGGTTGATACACTGGCTTTGTTTTCCCCCATTGACATGCTGTTTCTTTTTCCCTCTCTCTGATATTTTTTCTTCTTTTCATGCGCCGGGACAGATGCAGGGGTAAGTGGGTAATGTTTTTTGGTCTGTGTTAATCCCCTTCTGGTCAGTGTATGAGCTGCCCTGAATTCACAGGATGCAAGATGCAGAGCTGGGGAATAGCTGGAGTCTTGTACCAATTGAGGGAATGCCTAGCTTTTTGCTTTTAGTGTGATTATTTGTCCTCAAAAAGATACTGCTGTGTAAATATGACGGTCTTTTAAATGAGGTAGGGCCAAGAGGATAAGGTCTGTATTGAGCCCCTGTGAAGCTGCTCCTGGAATAATGCCTTGCATTTTCCATGATTGCCCTTCAAAATGAAAGATGTGGGAGCTCCCCAGAAGCTGCCAGTTCAGCTTGACAAAGAGCAAACTGAAAAGTGATTTGATCAAAGACTGAATGTAGCCATGTTTTCTTTAGCTGAAGAGCTCTTCAGTCGAGCACACAAGGGTGCGACGAGACTTGAAAGCTGAAAGCTGAAGGCTACAAAACAAAGGGCAGATTTTAATAATGAGGGAATTAAGTGTTGAAACAGCTCACTGAGAGTTGTGGTGTGTGTCCTTTTGCCTTAAGTCTTCACAGCAAAACTGTATGCCTCTCTCTGAAATGTGTGTCATGACTCAGACTAAAAATTTCCAGCCCAGCTCCAGGCATAGCTGGGTAAAACGTTCCCTGCTTGCTGTTTGTACCTTTCTGGCCCTTAAATTTCTTCCTAGCTGAGCTTTATTTTGGGATGCATATGAGGAGAAATTGCAAAATTTCCTTTCAATCTAACACTGTAAAACGCTTTCAGAAGTCCTTTGCAATCTATTGCTAATTTTTTTTGTGTAGTTCCTCATGGTTTCTCTTCGTGATTTGAGCTGTGCTGAGCTGAATGATGTCTGGGAAAGTCAAGCTACACTGAATTTAGCAACTCCTGTCCTCTCTCTGGATTTGCTCTCCTTTACACTTCTTAATTGCCAGCTGATAGCAGATACCCTATTAAACTGGACTGTCAGAAAACTCTCATTTTATTCACTTCCATAAATTAACCCTCCATTTTTTTAACCATGCCCATCAGTCATATTTCACATCCAAAGTGAAGTTCTTTCTTGGTAGTGATGATGCTGAACAACTCATTTTCAAGGCACTTAGGCTTGCTTAGTTGTCAGGAATAATCTTTCGATTGTTTCCCATCTCTGAAAAATGTTTAATTTAATGATGATTAATTTAAATGAGTCACACCTTCAGGAAATGCCCCTCCGCCCAGGCCTGGGGCCTGTCCCCCACAGGCTGCAGGGGGATCTCTGCTCTGGTGCCTGGAGTGCCTCCTCCTGTTTCTCTCACCTCCGTGCTTGCAGGGCTGGTTTTTTTTTTTACACTTTTCCCCCTCACTCCTCGCTGATTGTGGCTTTTTGCCCTTTCTTGAATGTGTTTTTCCCTGAGGCGCTGCCAAGGGGCCGCGGTGGAACGCTCCGGAGCCAAGCGGGCTGCGCCTCTCCTCACGCAGGCGCCAGTCACCGACACCTCCCCACACACTCGGCCCTCCGAGGGCTGCACTGACCCAGTGCTTCTCCGGATTGTTTTGGCCAAAGATGTCCTCTGGGAGCTGGGCTTCTCCTCCAAGCTGCCTTGCTTCGGGTTGCTTGTCCCTGGGACCCACAAGCGGGCGGCCATCGTGTGGAGGCCGGGCGGCGGTTCGCCTGAGGCGGCAGCCTGGCTTCAGAGGGGGGAACCATTTGCTGATCTCTCTTCCCAAAGTCCGAATCCAGACTGTGAGTTATCATTGATTTTTTAAAAAAATTATTATTATTTTAGAAAGCGGCTTAATTATTTGTTGGTTCGTTTTTAAGTAAACTCTTCTTCATGTGGTTGCACTGGTGGTTTAGGAAAGAAAAAATGGAAAAGGCGTGCAGCACCCGATGCCCGAGGGCAGCCTGGGATTTATTCAAGGCCTGCTGTGCCAGGGAGGGGGATGCCTTCAGCTCCTTTTGTTAGTTTTATAACTGCAATTCAGGCATCTCCTACAAACAGTATCACTAAAAGCTATGTGCAGACAGGTTTTATTTCATTTTTATTTCTCTGATGGCTGGTTTGGGCCTCTTAGTGGCTTGGCATTTCTGTATCTTAATCTTCTCAGTTTGCTAGCAAGGAAAGAGAGAAGTGTACAAATACTGGGAAAAGACACATTATGGCAGCAGAGATTTTCCCTGTGATAGGAAGAGCATCACCACGTCCCATCCTTGATGGTGAAGGGCTCTCAGTCATCTGTGACCACTCTCCTCCAGGAGTAATTTTTCCTTTCTCTGTGCCTGTGTTTTACCCACATTTCTGTGAGGGCTGGGAAAAGTTTTTTTAGCTGAAGGGGAATGATTCTACCCCACAAAATTAGAGGTCTTCAATAGTGTGTGGAAGAATTAAAACAGGTGTACTGCTGTGAATGGCAAAGGGAAGGGAAAGCTGCCCTGAGGGCACGTTCAATAAGCTATGGGAGCTGGGCCATGCTCGGAGACCTGGGAATAGCCACCTGAAAAAAACAGCCAGTAATTGTCTTGCCCTGACTCCCTTTATCCAGTGAGCGAGCAGCAGCCACTGGAACAAATATTCAATAGAAACGCAGTAGGTGACACTGTAATTTTTCTGATCCACATTGTGAGGAGCCCAGGAACTGAGAGTTTTGCCACAAACAGAGCATTTCAACTGAACAAAAGCAAGTTGCAAATAAAATTGGGCAGTTGAAATCGCATTGCCTTTTGCAAGGTGATGTTCACCCCATATTTTGCCACCTGATGGCGTGGTCTGGGTATGGGAAGGAGCCATACGTGATCCACCCAGCCCTTTCATGCCTGGTGTTTATCATGGTCCATGCACGTGTTGAAAACCTTCCCCACATGCGTCTGGTTTTTATAGCTACAATGTGACTTGATTTCCCACAGGAGTCCCTCATCTCTGATCTGTCTATGCATCTCCATTTCATAGTAAGCATTTGTGCTGTGGCTTTACAGTAAGCTAGGTCTCTGCTCTGTGTCTGTGTAGTATCCTGTACAATAAGGCTACATGAAAGTCATCCATTTGAAATCATGGTTCCTAGTTTTGTGGTCTTTGCTTGAGTTTTTCAGCACTGAGAATCTGTAGAAGTTACCTTAATTTTCAGACAAAATTCTTACTGAAATCAGTGAAGAAAACCAGGGTGGTTGTTTAGGTGCCTGAGTACAAAGTTAGCTTTAAGCACTGAGCTTTGCCAGTGTTGTCTCTCGTAGACAGTGCACTGAGCTGCACCCACCGCTAATTGTGTAATAAATCAGTGCAAATTGCACAGTGTTGTGGTGCTCTGGAGTGGCCTTTGCAAACCCGCGTCCTCTGCTCACCAAGCAGCTGCAGCCCCCATGTGAACCCACTGTCCTGCTGCTCCTGGATGCATCAGCTAAAATCAGATACCAGCAGATAGGAAAAAGTGTTGGCTAGTGGATTGATGAACCAAGGATCCCTGGGGTTTAAGAGCATTAATCCTTTTGATTTCAATAGCAGCACAGCTTTTAATTGCTTAGATGGTCTTCCAAACATCCCCTAAGGAAAAAGCTCGTCTTCCCCTGTTCTGAGGTTGGCTCCCTCCCTTGGAATAGACGGATCTTGTGGGAACTAGGAGTAAGGACTGGACTGGAGCTTGAGTAAAATTGTCCAGTGTGTTGCACTGATACCTCTGTCCCGACTGTGGTGGAAAAACTGCTAGCAAAGGATGAACCTGATTCGTATGAACAGCAGCTGTGTCTTGCCGAGCCCTAACAGCTTCAGGGCAATGTGTGCCGACCTCGTCCCGTATCAGGAGCTGTTGCTGGGATGGGGATGATGGTGTGTTGCAGCACACTTGCAGTTAGGTTTAATTCGCATATAATTTAGCAATGCTGTTCTGGTTTTCCTTATTTATTCTTGAAGGGCAGATCTTCCCTGCTGGGTTGTCAATTGGCAGGCATCTAGATGTGTTTCCATGCTTTCATGGTGATCAGAGGAAAAAAAGGGAAGAGGAATTGCAGCAATGGTTGCATGTCAGTCCTTGTGGATACAGTCCTTGGTGTGTAATGTATAAAGACCATTTTATGTCATAAATCACTGCAGGGACAGGCACGTCCGTCACAGACAGATTCCTACTGCACAAGATGCTGAACAAACAGGGAGCAAAATCCTGGTGTTGTCCCAGCCGGGTCACTGGGACGGTACACATGTAACCTGAAGTCTGTGTGCACTGCTCCTTGTGCTGGTATCAAACAGAATGGTTTTCCCACCCCATGTAGATTTTCTGAATTTCAGAGAAGTTCCCAAACAGAGCCAAATTCTGTCCTGAGGTTGCAAAAGTCAAAAGGGAACTTTAATGTTTCTTTTAAATCAAATTAAATCAAATTAATTACTTTCTTTGATAAATGTAAAATTTTACATTGTGCTTTGGACTTTTCATTTTTTAACAATAATTTTTTTATTATACATTCAAGTTTCAAAACAGATGAAATTAAAAAATATGACATTTCAAGAGGCTTAAAATACCTTGCTCCCTTCCTCCTGATTTCTTTTTTGCAATGAGAAATTCATCACAAATGATACCTTCATACAAATGGCTTTAATTTTGACAAAGTATTTGCTTTCTGATGAAAAACCGTTTTGATAGAAAATCTCCAGACAAGTTCTCCAGCAAGAAAGTTTAGCTTCTGCAGCTTAAATATTGTTAGTATATCAGTAACTTAAGTGTTCAGATTTTTTTTGTTCAAAATGAAGAAAACCAGAGCTGTAAAAGCTGTTTTCACTTTATTTGCATGTGGCTCTGCCCTGTTTGTTCCTTCTGAGTATATACTCTGTGTGTGTGTGTTTTGTTTAGAGTTTTATATAAGGACAGGAAAAAATATTTTAGAGGGTCACTTGTGAACAAGCATGCTGGAAAAATACTGGTTCTCCATGAGTTTCAGATTGAAGCGTAACCTGATTTATTAGAGTTTTTCCTTATTTGTAACAAATGTTTTTCTATTGCCCCTATTAGTTGGTGACACCGTTTCTGTGGTAAATGAACTGACATGTGAAGGTAATGATGACAAGAGGCTGATAATGGATGATGAGGGGAAAGGGGGGCTTGCTGCAACAACATGCCCTACTGAGGTTGATCCAAGGACACCTATCAATCAACATGGTGACAGCAGTCAGGGAGATTTAATTGGAGATTCATTGAACCCTTAATGATGTGACAAAGAAAAATAAGGAGGCTAAAAAAGGCTTCTGGGCTTTTCTTCCCCCTCATTCTGCTAGTTCTCAGAAGGAGAAGGGGACCGTGGGATTGCCAAAGGCGCCTCTTGTCATTGCGTCGGTAAGAGGTAATCATCATGCTTTGAAAGGGAGCAAAGTGTTTGGAGCCATGCGTATATATATTTCATTGCTTCAGTACAGAAAAGGGGTTGTCAAAGGCCTTTTCTTTAACTCAAGTGGCGGGCTTACCTGCCTCTTGATCATAATTGGAAGTATTAAAAGAAATGCTAACAAGGTACGTGTGCCTTGCATGAAAATGGGGTAAAGCTGCATAGTGGCTTGGGCAGTGTTCCCCACAGACAGCTTTATTCAAACCCCCCTTTCTCCTAATCTTGTTTTATCACCAACAAACATGACGAGTTACATTTGGAAGCATGCAATCTGTTGGAACTCAGGAGCTGAGTTACGTGGCTTGTAAATGACAGGATAGATAAAATGCTATAGTTTTTTTCTGAGCTGCCTTTTAAAATTAGCATGGGTGCTTAGTGCATATGGATAGCTTCTCTTGTTTAGCTTTTGCATACATTTCCATAAATAATACATTCATATTATATTAGTGGCAATGCCCACTATGCGGAGGGGACTCTCCGCAGATGCAGGGAATCTGTTCATTTTTTTCTACCCAGCAATTCTCTCTCTCTTTGAATATGCCATGTAAGAGCTTGCTCTTCGGGTTGGGAGGACTCTGCTGGGAAAATATTTACTGCACTTGAGATCTTACTCATCTTCTTCATTGATTGGAAAATCCATCCCTTCCGCTGTTTTGCTTCAGCTTGCTTAGTTCAATGTTGAGACTGGGTAAAGTGACAGTGAATGGTGAGTTTTATCAGAGAATGGTGAATTTTATCTACATCTTTAAGTTCTCTTTTTTCTGCTCTGGTCCTACCAAATGAGACTAAGCCGTGTACTTGTAACATGACCTGTCTCAGTGAAAGTCCTGAGGTACAACAACACCTGCAGACACACCTAAATATTTGGGTTTCTAAAGAGCTAAATACCTTAATATTTGGATATCTAAAGAGATAAATATTTAAGTATTGTGGCCACAAGCCTAGCCCGTGGGCAGATGTAGACATTAATGTGACGGTCAGAATTTGTTTTGGCCGAATTTGTAAAGATGTGGGCAAAATTGAAATGTAAAGGGGAGACCTTTTTACTTCCCCCTCCCCTCCTGCAGTGATCTGAGAAAGGCTGATAGGAACTGATCTGGATGTAGAGCGTATGATAACACACAGCATGAGATGGGATTCAATAATCCTCACCTTATCTCTTCTTATTTCTCAAGCTGGTGATGTGTGTTGATAATTAAAGTGGATAGCAAGCTGCAGTGCCACCCTGACCTCCGGGGTACCAGTTGCCATTAATAACAATGCAGTCAGACAATACAAGGTTTTAGCACCACATTAATACAGACAGGACGAGAAAAGGGGTATAAAGCTAAAGGGATAAACCAAACCCCTTGGTTTTGTTTGGGTATCCTTTCATGGTGATCTCTCCCTTTTATGCTTTTGGATTCCAATTATTCTCTTCTCTTTAGTGGCAGGAATATTTGTTTAATTATGCTGTGGGATGGGAGGGGGAAGGAAGAACAGATTTGGATCTAGCTACCCTTTTTCGGCTCTTTTGTATTTGTATTTGCTTTGCAGAAATCAGTACTTGCCTTGGCAGAGCCTTCATTTGGAGACCCTGTGTGCCCTACTGGACCTGCAGTTCGGCTCCACATCACTTTAGTCACAAGCCGAAGGGCCCATGCTGGAAAATTCAGGCACAGCTCCTCTCCTGCTAGCTGAGACTGCAGCTTACAGAACCTCTGAGCTCACACCAAAGGTTTCAGGAAAGAGCATCCCACTGGTATGCTGCTATCTGCATACATGGGTAGCTGAAAAATTAGCCTGGCTTTATCACTGTGCAGAGCTTTCCTGATGTAAAGTGGTAGTATCTGCATTCCCCAGCCTCTCTGGACCTGCCCTAAGGCCCACAGACGCCTGCGAGGTGTAATACTTGAAGAGTCTACATTTAGAGTCTGTGTATTATTCCTAGGCATAAAAATAACAGGTGGAGGGATTTTTTAAAAGCCTTCAACATTGCCTAAGCTCTGCTGTGCCTCAATTCAGGTGACATTTTGCCACCAATTTTGGTCACTGCTGGGCTTAGAGTGTGAAGTCAACCCTGTATCAGTATCCTCTGCTGTCCTTTTGTGTTCCTCAGTTCAACAGAATTACTTGAATCTCTCAGAATGCAGGGGTAGAAATGGAAACTTTCTGTCAGATAATAACATATATGTATCAAAAATTATTGCTGTCAGAACCGGACGTGAAGTTTTCTTTGTCTTGCCTTGGAAAGGCAGTGTCCTCTGTGAGCAGAGCCCACATGGAGAGGCCTCCTTTAAGGTTTCATTTTGACTTTGGGACAGCACAAGCTGTTGTCTGTTAGCTGTCCAAATAGCCTTACCATCCATGCGTAATCCAACCAGCCTCTGGAAAATTTATTTGCAGTCATTTTTGTGTTGTAAAAGATTGATCCTTCTCACCTTCTCCATATTTTCATGAATGCATAGCAGTCTCTATTCCATTTGACTTGAAGCCTTTCTGTGCCCCTCTTGAAATTATTTCCCTCCTCTCATTGCATTCCTAGTTTGGCAGTGCTTCCTACTGCCAGCACACGTTCTCCTACATTTAACATCTGCCCTTGAAATGGGATTAGTCTTTTATATGCATCTGGCCTCGGATAGATTTGTGAGAGGAGATTTAGGGTATTAAAGGGTGTTTAGGGCCACACAGGGTTGTGCCGTGTACAGGAGCCTGTTAGCAAGCAGCTGATGTTAATCCGTGCTGCAAGTTGTATGCGCTTCATCTGCTTTTACCTCTCTGATTAGCTCTCAGAAACCCAGATTAGCACTAATCTTAAAAACTGCTTTTTTTGAAAGAGCATTTTCCCTGGCTCCTTCAGCATCCCTGTAGCTTTGCCCTTTGGGGCAGCACAGTTGACGCAGCATTTTTGCTTATAGTTGATTTTACGGCCATAACCTAGATATGACCACTGGGTCTATAGCTGGCCTTGTGTGTATTTCCCCCCCTGTATTTGTAGCGCAGAAAAGATGTGCACAAAGGAGTGATTTGGGGAAATCATCTGGCTGGGAAAGGTAGCCCCAAACACATTTATTTCAGAAATGGCTTTGCCCCAGAGCTCCATGTCCCAACAGTCCTGCAAACTTGGGAGGAACAAGGATCCTCTTCCCTTCTTTGCCATTTTGCCCAATCTCTAGTTAATTTGATCTCTATCTGAGAGCACCAGGGAGAGAACATCTATTAAACAATAAAATAGACTGATTGTGATGTATTTTCAACCGCTTTGGGGGAATTCTACAAAATTAAGTATCAGAATTGTTTTTCTTATTGGCAACTATTGATCTTTGGCTGTGCCAGTTTCTCTCATTAACACTTTTATTACCTTGTCAATCACAGCACAACCTGCGCTAACCAGAGGCTAAAAGGATTTACCGTTATTAACAAAACTGTCTGGTGCCTCAGAGCAATAAAACCAACTGAAACCACTGGGGGAGGGAGAAGTCTGCAGAGATTTTGGTAGCATTTTAGTCTGGAGACTGTGATTCAGAGGAAAAAAAAATCCATAAAACAGGAGCCAGTTTCTCAGCTGATGCAAATGATCGAAACATGTAAGTAGCATCAGAGCCATGGGGCCGACTGTCTGCAACCAAAGGTCTGGCCAGATATTCAGGGTAAGATCTAAAAATAGAGTAATATTAAAAATGCTGTTTGTGGGCCAGGAGCCTGGCATGCAAGGAAGTCTGCAAACACTGAATGAGTCAATGCCTGCCCAAGCAAACACATGGTTCAAGGGACACCACTGGTTTCTGCTACCTGGGAGTCCTGTTTTAGGGTCTCAGTAACTTTGTAAACCAGTTCCTTTATGTATGTGTCTCCTTACAGGCTGAAAAAGGATATTTTAGGCTTTTGAGAGTCACAAAAATGCCTGGCTGTGTGTAACCATGGGAATGACTCTCATCAGGGCTTGGGGGTGCACTGTAATGAAGTTGGGGGCATCTGATGTGCACATGATAACATGGTGACAGCAAATGAGATAGTGAACTTGCTACTGGCACCTTTCAGTAATAAGAATTAAAAACAAAAAATATCTCTTTCTTCTCAAAAGCTTCAGAAAGTTGGCAGTTTGAAGGGCTTGGCCCTTGGTGTGATGGGAAGCATAATTCTGTTGCTTCAGGGCAGGGTGTCCCAGCACTCTGGAAGCTGACCCTAAAAATGCAATGGGACATGGTTATCAAGCCTCTCATGATTCAAGCCTCTCATGATAACCTTCGGAATAGGGTACTCGATAACAGTTTCTGGCAAGAAAGGACATGTTGCCTTCAGCACCTACGTCTTCTCTCAGGCTTAAGCACCTTTAAAAGCACTGTGGTTAAAAATCTCTATTTGTAGTCAGTGGTGCTACAATGTTTATAAATAGAAGGCTACATCCTTATTCTCAGTTTCCAGATGACAAAATAGAATCATAGAATCATAGAACCATAGGGTTGGAAGGGACCTCTGGAGATCATCTAGTCCAACCCCCCCTGCCAGAGCAGGGTCACCTTAGAGCAGGTTGCACAGGAATGCGTCCAGGTGGGTTTTGAATGTCTCCAGAGATGGAGACTCCACCATGTCTCTGGGCAGCCTGTTCCAGTGCTCTGCCACCCTCAAAGTAAAGAAGTTCCTCCTCATGTTTAGGTGGAACTTCCTATGCTCAAGTTTGTGCCTGTTACCTCTTGTCCTGTCCCCGGGCACCACTGAAAAGAGCCTGGCCCCATCCTCCTGACACCCACCCTTTAAGTATTTATAAGTGTTGATAAGGTCCTCCCTCAGCCGTCTTTTTTCCAGACTGAAGAGACCCAAATCCCTCAGCCTTTCTTCATAAGAGACATGTTCCAGTCCCCTAATCATCTTCGTAGCCCTTTGCTGCACCCTCTCCAGCAGTTCCCAGTCCTTCTTGAACTGGGGAGCCCAGAACTGGACACAGTACTCCAGGTGTGGCCTCACCAAGGCAGAGTAGAGGGGGAGGATGACCTCCCTCGACCTGCTGGCCACACTCTTCTTGATGCACCCCAGGATGCCATTGGCCTTCTTGGCCACCAGGACACATTGCTGGCTCATGGTCATCCTGTTGTCCACCAGGACTCCCAGGTCTCTTTCCACCAAGCTGCTCTCCAGCAGGTCAGCTCCCAACCTGTACTGGTGCATGGGGTTATTCCTCCCCAGGTGCAGCACCCTACACTTGCCCTTGTTGAATTTCATAAGGTTCCTCTCTGCCCAAATCTCTATCCTGTCCAGGTCTCTCTGTATGTCAGCACAACCTTCTGGTGTGTCAGCCACCCCACCCCCAGCTTTGTGTCATCAGCAAACTTGCTGAGGGTGCACTCTATCCCCTCATCCAGGTCATTGATGAATATATTGAAGAGGACTGGACCCAGTACTGACCCCTGGGGAACACCTCTCGTCACTGGTCTCCAACTTGACTCCGTGCCCCTAATCACGACCCTCTGAGCTCTATCTTTCAACCAGTTATCTATCCACCTTACTGTCCTTTCATCTAGCCCACTCTTCCTAAGCTTCCCTATGAGGATGCTGTGGGAGACCGTGTCGAACGCCTTGCACATCTACCGCCCTCCCCTCATATATCCATCCAGTCATGCCATCGTAGAAGGTTATCAGATTAGTCAGACATGATTTCCCCTTGGTGAATCCATGTTGAGTACTTCTGATATAGCTTTCTTTTCCTCCACATGCCTTGAGATGACACCCAGAATGAGCTGTTCCATCATCTTTCCAGGGATGGAGGTGAGGCTGACCAGTCTGTAGTTCCCTGGCTCCTCCTTCTTGCCTTTTTTGAAGACTGGAGTGACAGTGGCTTTCCCCCAGTCCTCAGGCACCTCGCCTGTTCTCCAGGACCTTTAAAAGATGATGGAGAGTGGCCCAGCAATGACTTCCACTGGCTCCCTCAGCACTCTCGGGTGCATCCCATCAGGGCCCATGGACTTGTGAATATCTAAATGATCTAATTGATCCCTCACTTGATCCTCCTCAACCCAAGGGAAGTCTTCTTTCCCTGTTACTTTACTCAATGCCTGGGACTCCTGAGGGCTGGGCTGAGCAGTAAAGACTGAAGCAAAGAAGGCATTCAGTAACTCCGCCTTCTCTGCATCCTCCGTCACCATGGCTCCTGAGCCTTGAGCTCTGGTGTGACTCGCAGAGCTGGCCCTCAAGTTTGATGCAAAAAGGTGCTCTTTCGCACTGTGGGAGAGATGCATGTTATGAGAAAACAAAAGTGGTGGGAATGGAGGGTCCTATCCTGTGTATTTAGCATCCCTCAATACCTGAGCACTTGGCTTGCTTGCTTTCTTAAGTTTACATTTCCAACAGCATGTTTTAAGAGAGCAAACTACTGGTATGCTTGCAATGAGCTCAAGGCAGACACAGCCCCACTATGAATAAGGATGGAGGAGCAGAGCCCTTGTCTATACATCAGGCCATGGGACAGGTTGTGCTGCCTCTGCTGAACCACAGGGTATATATGCGCCCCTGTCCTCTCCCTCTGCTCCTTCAGACCAGGTTGTGTGATGGGGGCACCTCTCGAGCCTGGCATCACTCTTGAACTCTGCAGCGTGGCAACAAGCATCTGCATGCCCTCCCTTTGCTATTGCTCCTGAATGGGCAAGGGTTCAAGGTCTTTTTTTTTGTAAAAAGAGGGCTTTCTTTTGACAGTGTCTTTGGAACATAGTGGTTTTTTTTTTTTCATTACTACTATGGTAACATAGTCTATAATTTTTCTCATTTCTCCTAACCTCCAAGGTCACATAGACACTTCAGGGATGTGAGGCTGCTCACTGGAGTAAGGAAGCAATTGACAAAAGGCCCAAGATGGGTGAAGACAGCCATTAAAATCCTGCTCTGGCTCTAAATATAGCAACCTTTCCATGCCAGTCTCCTGTAATTTGCATGTTGAATTAGCATCTCATTAATATCTTATTAGGGACACTGGAAACCTAATGACAAAAACAAACGCAGCATGTGCAAAGAAGAATAATAGGAGGAATGAACTGAATAAAAGAGCTTCTTTTCCCCTTGTGAGTATTCAAATGAAGACCCAGCGGCACTTTGTCAGCTCGGTTGTGGTTTCTGACCACCTTGGTGTCAGCAGCACTAGGAGACTGGAGGTGCCCCCATTGCACAGATGAGGCCAAGAGATAAAGCCCCAAAGGATGTCAGCAGACCCTCAGTGGCTGATACACCCTGGCAGTGCCTTACACTGATTTACATGCAAGTTCCATTTTAGTGGAGGCTCCCCAAACCATGCCAGCTCTCCAGGGATTTTGAGAAGTTAAGTGTTGGGATCAGAGATCCTGAGCTGCAGGCTTTGGAACCAAATTGTCCCAAAAGATGGGGAAAAAGAGAGGAAATTAATTGTGCTTTTCTGGGATCCAAACAGAGTTCAGCTTAGTTCAGGAATTTCTCTTTCTTAGCTCACCTCTATCTAATTTTCTCTGTTCACAGCAATGAGCCCAGCCACCACAGCTCGTATCAGCTCTCCCCAAATGACTGAATGCTTCAGCGTGCACGTTCCTGTCACTGATTTTGCTGTTAAAGTGCTCCAGTAATAAGGTACCAATTAGATTATCTCCCTCTAGAAGCACATTGCAGCTGCAAAATGTGTATCATATCATTAGCACCTTTCCCTTCCATTGTCCCAGGGGATGGAAACACCAGGCAATGGGAGCAGCCTACTGCCAGCAGCTCCTCACGGTTTTGGTGGAGAAGAGACTCTGGATAACAAAAGTGTAGAGGGTTTAAAGGATGCGGCCCATGCTTTCTGCACACTGCAGTAGGGAAACGATGCTGATACTGGTAAGGCAGCTCTCATGACCCTTGAAGTCAGACATCATCTGACAGAGAAAAGGAACTCTGGAAAATGAGAAACTCAAAAGCTGAAGCTGAGAAGTTTAAGGGAGAGACATGGTAGAAAAACTGTGTGCATCAAAGCATAAAGCATAGGGTTCTATAAACCATAAGTGGGCTTTGCTATAAGGGCAGGATCAGGCCACAGAGCAGGTGAGGGAAGGGATACGAGTCCCCCTTGGTCTGTAACTAGCAGTGCGTGGCATATGGGCTGGAACTTGGATATGGGTAGGTTGCAATTAGAAATTCAGCACATGAAAGTGAAATCAAACAGTCATAAATCAGGAAACACATGAAAACAATCCTTTGGGGACTCTAGTGAGCTGTTTCCTCATCAGATTTAGCTGTAATGTATTGGATTACATTTTGAAAAAAAATCACCGGTAATGCAAACCATGCAGAGCATGGAAATGCTCTTCAGTTCCTCTTTATAAGCGTGTTACAAGAAATAATTTGGGTCTGTATTTATGTGGACTGTTGAGTTCCTGGGTGCTGGCATCGTACAGCTGTAAATGAGTTAGTCTAAACCTGTTTTGCAGCCTTACACTGGAAGAAGCAGAAGAAATTACATGCTCCGCATAGCTCCCTGACCCAGTGCATGGAGGCTCAAATTGTGGTTGAGCTCTCCTTCTGTTCCCCAAGCCACTATGTTGTGGTGGCTCGCTGTTATCCCAGAAAACCCTCTAGCTGTTGTTCCACAGAGAAGAGGTGGCAAAAAAGAGAGGGTGCTTGGTAGAGTGTGCAAAGGTTTGTGACCCCCATGTTGTGCTGCTTGGGGGCCTCCTTCAGTGCTTATGGTGCTTGGCATCATCGCTTCATCTCACGTAGTGCCTCTAAAGCATGGGATCGATACAAATGATAATTTGGTAACGGTCATGTACTGTGGAGGGTTTTTTACATTTTCTGCACACTGCCATTGCACAGCACCCTAGAGTGCCTCTGTGTCAGGGAAAACTTGGGTTTCTTTCTTGCTCTGAATCACCTTGTAAGTAAGTTCCTCTCTCTGCAGAGGCTGTAAAGCCTCGAGAGACGAGGTTCCTCCAGGGCACCGAAGGCTCACCCCTATGTATATACCCAAGCACAGGAAACCTGCTCACTTAAAGCTGTGACCCTCATGTAGTAGGATGACTGTACACTGGGGGTTGCTAGTGCCTTTGCCATTTTCTGGGTAGATTACTTCAGTAACCCAGCCATACGTCTTTATCTTTCCTGTCTGGATTTTTTAAGACAGCGTGACCCAAACCCTGAAGAGGCTCTGCTGTCACTCACAGCCCTATCTTCCCCCATGTCAACAAACTCCATAATGCATCAGCAAATTGGCTGTGGGCATCTGTCTCTCCACAGCTCTTCTTTACAAAGGTGAAGGGATTGATCCTTTAAGCAGGGGTTCACTAATTGTATTCATTTATTCAGGCACTGCTGTCCTGCAAGCTCTGAAAGAGCAGAGCTGCCTTTCCAAATGTATTTTTCAAAGCTCCTTAAGAACTTAAGAGCAGTGGTCTGCAGGGGAGGGTGGATGAGTCTATCATTTAGAAACATGGAGGAAAGAGGGTGCAGTAATTTTTGTTGCTCAAGTGGCATCATATGAGGTCAGGGCAAGATGGATGAACACTATACGCTGTCTTGGTGCATTGAATATGCAGAGAGGTGACTTTGGTCTTGGTCCAAACTGATACTGATGCGCCGCATTGACACACAACAGGCTAAATGTTCTCAACAACAAGTGGGTTTATGGTTTTCCAGTGTGCAAGGCACTTATTGAGGAGGTAGAAAGTCCAAACCAATACACAACATCTCTGCTCCACTGGAATCTCCCACAAGGTCAGCGTTCCTTATAGTAAGATGGACAAGGTTTTGGCGTACTCTGAATTCCTTTTTCTACCAAAAAATGAAGACAGCTTGCCTGTCATTTGTGGTCCATAGGGTTCCTCTCATTTTGGAGTACTGTGACTCTACCACCACCCCTACATTGAGCCTCACTGCTGAAAGAGTTGCTTGAAGTGTTCCTCTGTCTACCATAGTTGCTCTTCCTGATTGCAATGTAGAGGTGCCCTTAATAAAAAGGCGACTTGGTCCTGAAGTGTTAGTTGCTCATTTCTGCCTTGCTGAAAACCCTTTGCATTGGTTCTTGGTATCACCTGACCTTGGATGTTGACTAGCGTTTAGTCTTTGAGGCTGTCGCTTCCTGCATGATAAGATAATCATAACAGAGCCAGAGCTGACAAGTGGTGTTTTGATGTAAGCAATGAGCAAACAGACAGATCAATAAGTGCTGAGCAAGGCACGCTTCACCTCATATCGTATCGACTTACTGCAAAAATAATGGCGCAACAAAATGAAAATGTGTTGTGTTCTATCTGAGTTATGGTCAGTGGTTATATATAATATAACACAATATATTAACTCAGATGGGACTTGCTGTTGAAAAAAATATAAATGGGCAGGCACAAAATGTACTGTCTCTAAATGTACACGGCAACACATCGAGATTAATTACGCAGAATATGGGAGGAAACGAAAGCAACAATAAATTTCCATTATTATAACCATAGAAAGAACATGAGAAAGATTTATGGCACTGAGAGCAAAATTTCTGCGTCCTGTTAGTCTGACTGTCTAATGCGTGAGAGATTTATGAGGCCAGTGAATAATGATCAAAAGTATTTATAAAAGTTTACCATTTGTTAGCTTTTATTTTTGCTCTCATTGAGGCTGTTTATGAGCAGTGGAAGGATAACACTGGGCTGACTGGATGTTGGTGGGAGTTGTGCTGTAGGTTGGTTATAAACATTTTGATTTCAGAAGCTCTGATCTTCAAAAGCCAAATGACCGCCAAGGCAGAGAGAAGCACAAGACTGCACTGAGGGAAATCTGATATGTTTAGAGACTTTTGGCTCATGGAGGCATAAGTGTAGGTGCACTGAGGCAGGGAGGCACTCTCTCATGCTGAGCTTGCTTTTTATGCACTGGAGACTCTCCTGCTTTGCCCTCTCTTGCCTCTGCTGATTAATCACGATGGGCAGCCCTGTGAGGGATACATTCATATGTTGGCGCATGATTTCTCCAAGTGCAGACTGGCACTTCCGTTATCTCCTACTGCATGCCCACACTTGGAGAAATGAAGGGCAAGTGTATTAAAGGGGCTGCTGCTGGAAGGAAGGCAGGGTCCCTGTGATAATCAGGTTGCAGAGAGAGAAAGGTTATGGGAAGGGGCGGAATAGCACACTGTTGGGCATTTATTGCCTTTGAAATGGATTGTGTGTATCTAGAAAATAGGATGTTTCTCCCAGCTATGTGGGCATTTATCTTATCTCCCAACAGCAGATAGCAAACTGCCTACTCAGGGACTTAGCAAGATAGAAGATGATTATGGCTGCTTGGTTAATTGTGATATGACATGACAGAGAATATAATTTACCTTGATGATAATTATCACTGACCCAGGTAGTTTTGCAAAGCTTGGGCAGAGTGTAGAGGGTCTCTCTGATGGATCAGCTCCTTCCAGGAAGGCTCTTCTGCAGCTCTGTAGCTTCACAGGTGCTCTCTGGGTGTCCTGGAGCATTTTTTGTATGTTTGATGTAGGAATCCACACATAAAAAGAAAAGAAAACCAAGGCAGTACTCTCAAAAATATGCTGGAAAATAAGTATGTGGATCTGGAATGCATTTGCAGTGGGTTTTGGGGGCAGTAAATGCCACAGATATTTGCAGAATCAAATAGCCATTGGGGTGACAATATTGAATCCAAATGTTCTGTCCTTCAGGACTTACTGGGGTTGCTATCCTCTCATGTCTTTTTTCTCACGAAGTGGGGAAAACCGGAAGTTTTGTCTTTGTTGTGATCATAGGTCAGGGACATAATAAGACATCCAGGCACAGACTGGAGAGGGAAAGTATTTTAAAGCAGGGTGTAGCATTTCATATAGTTAAGTAGGTTGTTTCCCAGTTGCTGCTCAAATTTGTCAGGAAATCGTAAGATTTTAAATAAGCTTTTTTTGCTGATAGCATCATTATCAAAATACTTTTGTCACCAAAAGGGATTATCAAAATAGTTTTGAGCAGCGAAAAGCCCAAGACACTACAAACATGGTTTGCAAGAAAATCCCAGGCCATTAAAAAAAAAAAAATTAGGTCTGTATTTTGGATATTTAACTGCTAAAGAAAAATCCTGTTTCAGAAAGAAAAGCGCTGAAAAATACTTGAATAGCTGTTATTCAAAAGATCAGCCAGACAACCCTAAACTTATGCAGATAAAGAGGTGACTCCATTATTTCAAGTAACCCTGGTAGAAATGAGAGCAGAATTTGGCATAGTGAATAGATTCTTAGTATAAAAATGAGTATATTCAGGCAATTCATCATGATGCCTGATTTTACAAAAATATGCAGAGCTCCCAGCAGCAACTAGTCCTGTTGAAAGGAAGGACTGTTATTTAGATGTGAAACTTCACTTCAGGCTCCTGTTACTGACAGCTTTTGTCTTAAAAAGTGCCAAATAATATGTGCTTCAGAAACCTGCAATTGCATATTTGGTCTTTTTCATTGCTGTCTTGGGAATTTTGGAAAGAACTTTGTTTCAGAGGCCCTAGAGATGGTGTGAGTGGTTGCAAAAGCCTTTAGCTCTTGTGAACTGGGTGACGCGCATGGGCTTCAGCAGGGTCTGGCATTTGCAGTGTTTAGGATCTGGCTTTGTGGCTGTGAGGGTGCTGTGGTGCTTCGTTTCTCCTGCAGATTCGCCCCCCGCCATTTCCCTGATGTGATGCTGCTGCATGCAGCCGTGGGTCGGAGCGTAGCAGCATTAGCTGGCAGTGCGCTTGCTTGCATCCCCTTCCTGCATATTTAAAAACTGCTTGGAGCAAAGTGGCTTCTTACTGGGACCAAGTTGTGTTTCCTATTCATGCCTGCACCGATGGCTGTGGTCTGGGTTTTTTCTGCATCCCACCTTTGCTTGGGGATCGAGCTCTCTCTCCTGCTCTTTCATCTCCACACCTTTCATCTTGTGCCTCATTTTTGGATGGTGAGGGAAGTATGTGGCAGGAAGAGGCTGAGAGGATCAAAGACACCTTGGGGACTTTGAAGTCTAGGAACGCTGACTAATGCAAGGGGCCAAAAGGGGTGAAAGAGGGTACAGTAGGGGGTCACGGCCCAAAGGGGGAAAGGGACAGGGTTTTGTCATTGAGTGGGAGAGCAGTGTTGGAGGGATGTACTTTCCGTACTTTCCTTTTCCTGGGGTTCAAGGATGTGAAACTATTGACTGACAGCTTTGTTGCATGCCAAGCGCTTGCCCTGCCCTAAACAAGCTGAAAACAAGAGAAAAAAGAAAGAAAAGTGACTAGGAGTAAATTGAAATAAGGAACATCTGCATGTTCATTATTAAAAGAAAAATAAAACAAAACCTTAAAAAGTCAAAGTGGTCCCTGGAGAGGCATCGCTCAGCAGGTGACGAGCTAGGCAGGTAGCTACATGCAGAGATTTATTTCTCCTGCTTTCTCGTCAGTCCTCCGCACTGAAGTCTCAGCCCACAGGTGTCTGAGCCCTGGCTGAAGCCTCACCAATACTTGCTCTCTAGCAGGTTGTCTAAAAGGAGCCCAAGAGGGAGCTTTAGTGACGATTAAAAGGGGCAAAAACCGTTTGAAAAAATATCTTCTAGCACATGCTAGGAGTACAATACACCTGACATTTGGTGTTTTCTTCCTTGTGCTCTGATAAAAATTTAATCCATTTGGGGAATAGGGCTGGGGGGTGGTCATGATTTGTCTCCCCCAACTGCATACAACCCTGTCATACAATCCTGTTTATATGGCTATCAAGCTCCATCTTAAAACTTATGGGCAGCTGACACCTGGCCTTGTGCAAACCTTAGAGCCACTCAGCTTTGCCAGCACCATTTGCAAACGTCCTGGCACACTCAGGATGTAGCCTGAGTGAGCTCTCTCACAAGTTAGCCTAAAAATGCCAGAAGTAAATGTTTTTGTCCTCATTGTATCAAATCCAGGTCTGATTAGAGCAGGTACTTTCTAGAGGGACTATTGATTTTTGCCTCATGGATTGTACCCAGCAACTTGCAAGTCACACAGCCATCATTTATATCTGGAGTTTGGCAGCAAGATAACAGTCCCTGTAAAACGACTGATATGTTAACCATTGGCTTGGTGACGGTTCACATTAATAAGAGCCTCAGATTCACCACAGTCAAATCATGAGTCTGTCCCAGCTGTAGTATTTTAGCTGGAAGATGGCAAAGGCTATGTGCAAATTGCTAGGACAGCACCACCTTCTTTTCAGATGAAAGCTGCCTGAGATGAGGAATCTTGATTTCTTCTCCAGGATTAAAAATAAGGAAGGCTTTTTACTTCTGAAGAAGCACTTTTCCCAGGTTTCTTTGCTAGTCTGATGGACAGTCCATGAAGTCAATGGTCTTCTGTAGATGTGTGTCCATCCTTCTATATCATGGGCTACATCAGCCATTGGAGACAAGATCAGCTTGCCTTGGGGGAAAACAGTGTGTGTGATGTGCTCACAAAATCCCATCTAGCCCCTTTTCTTGTGGTTTTGTGGTCTCAGTGAGACTTTGTAAAAATTTAGGCACACTGCTTGAGACATCTAATTGTGCATTGTGGTTGCTTAAAACCATAGCTACTATTTTGTGTGTGGAAAACAGCTGTTTGGAAGAATACCTTTTTTTTTTTAACTTGCTTTTGTTTAGAAAATGTTGACTTTTCAAGGAAAAAAAACCACCAAAACCCAAACCAGTAACCTCCACAGAAAAAGAATGGAAAAGATACAGATGGTAAGAAAAGATCTGATGCTATGCTTTAGTATGGAGGGACACATGCGCTCGCTGTGAATATTTGCAAGCAGGAGCTGTGCTCCTGACTTGCAGCTGAACAAGTTTCACGTCCCCCATGGGAGTTTTGAAGCTTTGTCCTAGAACTACCCTACAAGGCTGAGGGTTCAAGTGTTGTGCATGGGAGACTGTGAGCCCTCCAAAGTTACAAAATTCACAAATATGACAGAAATTTTGGGTTTTGTCCTTCTCTGAGACTTGTGGAGGTGGCTTCTGCTGAATTACAGGGGCTTAGAGGCTGCCTGGCTCTGTTAATAGTAGCATTAAACATATCGTACATTTTCTGTATTATTCCAAAAATATACAGCACGTGCAAGCCAAAAAAGCTCAGTGCTGGGGAGGCTTTGAAAGATGCCCGGCAAAATCTAGAAGCAAGCTGCTTATGGCAGCCAATGCTGAGGTACATCCCCAGTGCCTGAAGGGATCCTGTACACCAAGAGGAGTGCAAATGACTGAATCTTATTTGCCTAGCAATGTAGAGAGGTCCAGAAAAACTGCTTTTTGCTTGGTGCTCAGGGCAGGAGAGAGGCATCTGATGCTGGCCCCAAGCTCTGTTTTGGGCTGTATGACAGCTCACTGTGAGGCTTTTCCCAAAGTCTTCCAGCTCTCCGTAGGCTATAACGTGCTCCCAGCCTCCTGTGGAGAATGACTGCAGCCCTCTTTGCATGCAAATTGTTAATGCATTGTGCATGAGGTCCCTAATTAATACTCTGCTGCAGATAACGATTTTACATTATAGCTATTAACCTTGGCATATTTCAAACTAAATGCCGGCGCGTTGGGGAGGATTTTGTGTATGTTGCGTTGTGAAATAATGAATTATGTTTTTGCATATTTTATATACTGATTTTCTTTAGTAATCGTGAGACTAAGGTTGGGGAAAAGAGGCCTGCAGTAGTGTATTGGCTACTTCAGTGGTTAGGGCATTTTGGAGCCACAGGTTCAGTTTCTTGCTGTGCATTGGCTTATTGCAGGTCTTTTAACCTCGTCTATGCAATGGAGATAGAAGTGCTTCCGCCCTCTTAGGTATGGATTTATAGTCCTGAGAGAAGGTAACCCTCCTTTTCTGTGCCCGAATGTCCTTTTTCCCCAGATTTTCTAAGAAAAACTCCTTAATTCCCAGCTCACTTGGGTGTCCATCTGCAGTTATCTGATTCCTGGATCAAGATTATGAACCGTCTATCATCTAAATTTGGATCATAATGAGTTTTTAAGTGATATTTTTTATTATTTAATTAATTTGTCCCTAATAATAGACCAGAATTGATTACCTGGAGTAGCACTGTTGAAAGCTTGGTCTGGTGGGGTTTGTCAAAAAGGGGCCCAGTTCTGAGGGGGACATCTGGTTCAGACTGAGGACAAGGAGACTTGGAGGCTAAATGCCACTACTAGCTGATGGGCACCAGTGCTAATGATGGTTTAAGCTGTTTGCGTCCGCAGTTCTCTGCCCTGTCACCTCCTGGGGCTGTTAGGAGAGAGAGTCTCCCATTGCCTCTCCTGCCAAAAAAACCAATTAGACTTGTGTTCAAAGCACCCTGCAAACCTGTTTCCTCTGCCAGGGCAAGTGCAATGCCTGGGGCAGGGCTACAACCTGCATTTGCCGTGAGGAGGAGAATGTTCAAGGGTTTTCCAGTCTTTTCCAGCTCACCCATCTTCCTATACTTGGTCCTTGAATGATGTTTAAATGCATAATATCCCAAAGTGCTGAACTACGAGGAAAACTGGCCCTCATTTACCCTGCAGTTGCCATGATGTGTAATGGGAAAAGGATGCTTATAAGGCCACTTTCTTTCAGAAGAATTTTGTTTCTGATCCAACTGGCAATAACTCTAACTCTGTGTAAACTATTTTATGGATCTGTATAGTCAACAGATCAATTTTATTATACTTGGCCACTGCAGAAAAACTGTAAACTCCTGCTGTTAGCTGATGTCTGGGAAATATGTTTACAACTTTATTCCCTTCCTTTGGTGGCATCAATGTATTTTTTTTTTTATTTAATAAAAATTGCACTGTGCTCTCTCCCACGCTATTTTATCATGCCATACTTTTTTTACATGGCCAGCTCCAGCACAATGTATTGTGCTAATGAGAAAGCATTCAGAATTCTAAGTAATGACAGGTCTCTTGATTTTCCTGGGCTGGTAAAAATTCAGTTCTCCTTTGTCTTTTGACTATTAGATTTTACTGATTTTAAAAGTATTTTATACAGTACGCTTGCAAATACTAGTTTCCAGTGAAGCCCTCAGAGTGACTGAGAAAGCAAAATTTGCTTCAAAATGAGTTAACACCTTTTAAAATGATGTAGAAAGTATTAAAAGGTGTAGGGGAGTGAGTTGTTGGTATTTACAGCCATGGTAGCCAGTGTGCCGGAGTGGCTTCCTTCGGTGGCCTTGCTCCACCCCGTGACGGAGTTAGGGCTGGTAGCTGCCCTGAGCACATCCCTCCTGCTATTTAATTGGTTTAATGACAATTTTGGTTTATGCAGGGAACTGGGCTGCGGCAATGAGCTACTCAGGGACCTGAGTGCTGCTTGGCTGAGAGCGAGGGCTTCTCTGTGGGACATCAAACTGTTACCTTTTTGCAAGCTGGCACTGCCTCTCTGGAAGGATATATTTGAAGGGAATGTTGGATTGGTAGCTTTAAAAGCCCCTTTAAAAATGATCAAGTTTGGGAACATATTTTCATGTGATCTAAGCTTCGTCTAACTCAGTGTCCCATCTGTGACAAGCATCAGTACCAGATGTTACTAAATAAGATACGAAACTCCCACAGCAATCGATGTGGGATGGTTTGCCCTAAGCAAAGGTCTCACCCCTACCTTGCAGAGTTACAGATCAGTCCTGGAGCAGGTGTTTTACTATGAATACCTGGTGGACAGGGAAAGCTTATGATACACACTCATTATTTACAGAATTATACTGAATAAAAATATACAGGTCCCTGACCCATTTAGCTGTGCCATCTTTTGAGGTACACTAAACTGGCATTTTCCTTTTCAAAAGAACTGACCACAGAGTCACAGGATAGACAAAGTGGGAAAGGACCTATGAAGTGAGCTTCAGACATGGGCTGCATTTGGGAGCCTTCTAATTAGCAACAGGGAAAACAAATTACAGATCTCTTTTACTTGAATGGGAATCAGTGAAAAGCACGCTGGTGAGCCTTGCATTTGCAAAGTCACTTTTTGGAGCAGATTCACACCTTGGCTATTGCTATGATATCTTGGTAACTCTATTATTTCATATTTTCATTTGGTTCCTATGCAATTTGCACATTCAGGGTCAAGCTTTTGCTAATGACAGCTCCTTGCATTTCAAGGTGGCCGAATCGGCAGGACGTATGGCACGTATCCGCAGAGCTTTAAAAATATGTCTCTACATGACATATGCTGTTTGTCCCTGAACACCGGATAGGTTAATTGTTAAAGAAACATTAATAACATTAACTGATGGTATGGCTTCCCACTGCCTCTGCCCTGGCAATCTCACACTGGCAAATGGATTAATAATCCTATTGGAAATGAATGTCGTTGCTATGCAAGTAACAGAAAACTAGATAATTTAAGAATAGTTTGGATGATTACTAATTAGATCCACCGACACAGGGGAATTTGAATTATTCATGACTGGCTGAAAACAGCGGGTAATTCATTTGTGCGCTTCTCTGCAACTAATGTGAAAGTTGTTTATTTTACCCTGCACACACACCCAGATGATCTGCTAAAAATGATCCCTTGTTTCAGTGCTGATCATTTCACTGCGGAGGAACGTCAGGGCTACAAGGCTAGGATAAAAAGCTTTGAAAAGTTAGTTGGAGAAACATGTGGACAAGCCAAACTTTGAGACACGAGCTTTATTCTTTATTCATTGAGTTTCAATAGGCCAAGCCAACATCTGAACTTCTGAATAAATATCGGAATTAAGATGCTAGTGCACTCCCAGGGTAGGTGAGGAGATGCCACATGGTGGCACCTGCATCCTCACATGCATGCTTTTTTGGGTGCCGGGGTGCATGGGGCCATCATGGGGCACCCTTTGCAATCTCCCCTGCTCCCTCTGCTCTTCCGGAACTGATCCAGTACAACCCTGTCTCCCTGCAGCAGAGGCATCAAGCACACCCCAGAGCCCCCATCTCATCTGGGGGAACACCCTGAGGAGCTTCCCCCTCTGAGGATCTTGTGCATGTACAGATGCACACGCTGTTCAAATCTCACACCCCCAAATCAGAAGCACGCTATTTTTCGTGAGAAAAGGCATCCTTAGCAGCTCTGCAAACAGGTACTGCTGGACACAATTTGCTAAGGTGAGCTGTATAATTCAAGTTGAGGACATGTAGGAGGTAGTGAAAGGTGTCCTCCAGCTGTGCTCTGTTTATCCTTACTGGCATGCAAACGACTTCAAAATAGAGTGCAAAAGCTTTCTGGACTTTCTGATAGCTCCTTCTGTCCTGGCACTGAGCTGAGAGCCCCAGCCAGCAAAGGTGCCTGAGCAAACCAATTTTAGGACTCCTCCTTTTTACCTTGTCTCTTCCCTGAAATGAAATGGCTCTGATTAGTTTAAATAGAAGGGGGGGGGGGGGGGAAAAAAGGAGACTCGGTAACTGTAGGATAAATAACCTCACACATGAAATTACCCAGCTCGTTCAATACCAGGCTCTGCAGATCCTATTGCCTTTATTAATTTATGAGCTTTATTATCTTGATTTTTCATTAAAATACAATAAGTTGGTCTAACTCATAAAACAGATAAAGTGAAGCACAATAGTTCATTTACCATTGATCCATATTTGTAACTCACAGAAGATGACAGCTACGGCTGTCATACATGAAGCCGTACCCAATTCAGAAGCGCTACACAACTATGAATAGTTAAAGCAGAGAACAGCACCGCATCTTTTCTCCCTGGCTCACCAGCGCACTTCTTGCTCTTATTTTCACCAGTTTCCAGCACAGCAGCACTAGCTTACCTCAGTGTCTTAGATGTGTCTAACCCTTTGCCAAGTGGGAGGCAGAGAAACCTAACTTGCCTGAGACCACAGACAGGAGCAGTTACTGAACTTGGTCTTGTGGTTTAGGGAAAAAAGGGTGAAAAAAACGGTGTGAAAGCTGCTGTAGAGGGGATTAGTATGCAATAGAAGACACACAAAGTGAACCATGTGGCAGTGAACACATTTTAAATGTGAGAGGCTTGCATATTTTTTTTTGGTGAAATACCAGATTCAGGCCTTCCTTTCATCTTAAATCATCCACCACTTGAGCACAGGGGATCTGTGTTTCTTCACATGAGTGTATGAGTGTGCGCACGCCACATACATCCATTACTGGATAGAAGTGAGAAAAATGCCAAGGGCTCAAGTACGTTTGCACAATAATTCCCATATATATGAATTTATCAGAATTTTCCTCTTACAAAGTCAAAGATGCAGAGACATTTCAATAGCATGTAGCCCCTAAAGGAGCAATGTTATCTGTGCTGCAAAGTCATGTCTGAAATGCTGCTGTTTTTACAGCTGTTGTTGTGGTCGTAGCCAGCTCCCTGCCCCTCGGCAGTCCCCAGCAGGCACTGTGGCTCTGCGTCCCCCTCCCAGCTCTGCCTGTATTGAGCCACAGCTTAACCCTGGCAGCCACCTCCTCATCTGGGTCTTCTTCAATATGAGCAGCGCTGACACTGTGGGACCACAGACAGCATGAAAACACAAGAAAAAAAATCACTACGTGGCTTTTGCTTAATGTGTATTTCTATTACCTCCTCCTGGCAAGCAGGGGAAGCTTAATTGGCTATTTCATACTGCCGTCCCTTTCTCCTTGACCCCAGACGTCGGTTGCTGGCATCTCCAACATCACTCCATAAATGACAGTAAAAACACCTGATGTGGCAAGTGGGTGCTTTATGAAGAGTGATGTGGCATCAATCATAATTAACCTGCATGTCCCTGTCACAGGCTGGGGCAGGCCCTATCACATCTGGTTTCCTGTTTGAAAATACTTTGGTTTATGTAGGTTTAGCTGAAAACAACCAACAGACTGATCTCTAGGCAATGGGAGCTGGTAAAAGATGAATTATCTGTCACTCATAAAGATGCCCTGGCAGTGGAAACCATCAAACACATTCGTAGGGTTTCATTAGTCCTTCTTTCCCCCCCCTCCCCACACTTGGCTTTGTTTGCTTTTCAGATCGGTTAGCAGCCCAGCATCTGCTCTCTGAGCCTTTTGGAAAACATTTCCGAGGATGCGAAGCACCTGAGTCCCACAACAGTGTGATTTTACAGTCATTTGTAAAAGCAGGGCATTCCCTTTGCTTCTTGAATTAAATGCCACACCATGAGCATTTCAGACCTGGCATCTTTGTATGCACAAATAAATATTAGCCAAATCAGTGCAAAGCCCGTTGTCACTCTGCATTAGCGCAAGAGGTGCTGTGGGCTGTAAAGCGCTGAAGACTTTTAGTGCTTTTTGTGTGATTTTTGGTCAGCTCCTCTTGGTAACAGAGAGCAGAGTCTGTAGTCTTTGCCTTGTACAAGCCACACCATTAAACACAACTCTTCTTGTTAACTCTTTTTGTGACTGGCTGGTGGGAGAAGGGAAACGTGGGCCTGCTGGTGTTGTATTTTCCTCCTTTTGCTCCCTTAAGCATTAAATCAGCCCCTCCACCTCCTAATCTTCAGCTACGGCCTGTTGTTTAATTCTTTCTTTAACTAGCCTTGTCCCTTACAGTATCCCAGTGTTACTGTGGCGATGCAAGGACTTGCCATAGCACTCACTGATGCTGTAAGGGATACTAAAAGTGTATTACGGGACACTGTACTTCAGAACGTGCAAGGCAGCAAGGTATTATAGAAAACTCTTTTTTTTCTTCTTCCCTTGTTCTTCAGATGGATGAGAAGGCAAGCTGTGGTGGTGAGCAGAATATGCTTTTGGGTATTAGATATTACACCTCAAATGATTACAGTGAAATTCATAGAAATTGTGGAGTGAGGTGCTGCTCAGCAAGAGTTATGGATATTGGACTCTGCACTTGAAGCATTGAAAACATAGCCCATCCTAGCACAGCTAAGGAAATGCAGTGCACTTGGGGACTTAAATCCTATTAAATCCAGGGCCCAAGCAACCTTTGCCAACACCATGTGCAACTCCACATAGGGCCCCAGACAGTTTTGCTTGCTTTTAGGTAAGAAGGGGGAGCTATAGCATGATTCTCTTCTCTCTATATTAACCTTCCTACACTTAACTATATGCAGGTTTCTAAACGGGAATGATATTTTCTAATCATCTTGTATCTCCCTCTGAACTATCAAGACGATTGCATTCTCTTAATGTACCCTACTGGCTCAACTCAGTCGAAGTTGTTAATGCATTTTAAAAAAATTCCTGCCTGCTTCAAATGTGTGCACTGCTCCCGCTCCTTCCAAATAGCACTTTGACTGCATTGAGAGTTAAACTGGTAGCTCTCTTGGACTTGACATGGTAATAAATCTAATAATGTCCTGCTAACAGAGCTAAATACCTCATTTGAGGAAAAATGAAGCAACGTTTTTCCCTGAGCTGTAAAATATGTTGAGGGATTTCATTTCCTTCGTATGGAACATTAGGGCTTGGCATAATCCTCACTCACTCCAAAAGAGCATAAAAGTTGTCTCCCGTGTGATAGCTCGAGAAGCCTCGCTGCCAGGTACCTGCTGCACACTCTGCGCTGCCTGGCCGGCTTCTAGCAATAGCATGTGTGATTTTCCCTCTTACTAAAGAGCAAAGAAAACAGGTCTGTTCTGGCATTCGGTTGCAGGCTGTAAAATTGAAATTAGCAGTCAAGACACAGCCGTCTCTACCTACAAAGGCCACCCGCACTAATGATTCTTTGCTTTCAGGCATGTCCCTCAGTCTGCCAAGGTCCAAATGCGAGACGTTACCTGGCCAAGTCCTAACATGAAGGATGAATGAAAGTTGAGCAGGGACACTGAGGTGCCAAAAGGTCAATTTTTAAAAATCTAAATGGCTTTCCTTATGTCTCTGTCTGGGAGTCTTTACTTTTGATGTAGATAACTTTCAGTAGGGAAGTGTGGGGAAGAGAGACCTTCTTTGGGAAGATTCTCAGTTACTGTGGCTGAATTCCCATAAAATGAAAGTTTTGTTTTCAGGAGATGAAGGGGAAGAATACAAGAGGAATTCTGCATGCCTCAAATGTTTTTGTCACTTCTGCTGTTTAATTTGCCATCTTCTGAAAACAGAGCAGTTTTAGGAATCTTTTAGAATCCAGCTTTTTTGGGTTCACAGCATAGAATACCCTAAATGAAATTTGGCTCTCATTTCTGCTCCATGCAACTCATTGGCTACATTGAGCAAACAACTGACCATGAATTTTCTACGTTGTTTATATAAATATACAGATATAAAATATAGAATATAATATCTATGTTAGATTATAGATAAATTATAGACCTATATTATTTCACCATTTTGTTAACGATTTGCAGTCTTTTGAGTCTCAAACTGAATCTTCTTTGTCTGTTGGATGTTTTGCAGTCATAAGTGGATACCTATGTATGTTTTCTAGTCCTTAGATTGGTAGCTTTTCATCTAATTCCTGCAAAATCAGTTCCAGCTTCATGGGCTGGACTGCATTCTTTTATTTCCATTAAAGGTGACTACTGCAAATAAATACAAACAGAAACATTTTCAGCCTCTGACATCTGTATATACACATGCATCTGTCATGGTTCTCCTAATCTGCCTTTTTCCGTTCAGCCTTCGTACTCTAAATACAACTAAATCTTTGAGTCAAACAACTTTTATTCCTCCTGGATGTAATTTACTTGGTCATTTCCTATATGTGCTTCCTTTTCATATCACCTAGATGAAATCAAATGCATAGCTCTTCGTGTATCTCTGAGTCTTTTACATTGATTATATATGCATCACTTCAATTTGTTAGGTGTGAAGAGACCTAAAATAACAATGGTTTAAGCACTGCTTAGCTTTAGCACAGAGTACCTGTTATGTGTCCATGAGCAGGTCAGCATTAAGACGTTGTGCTGAAGGCAATAACAGATCGCATTTGTTGTTACGTTGCTGCATGAAGTGCTGTGTGTTGCATGTTTCCTTAACAGGCAGGAAGGAAAACTTCCGATTTGTGTTGATTATAGCAATTCATAATAATAATAAATTTATTCTAATTATCATAGATGCAATCATTTCCCATCTGTAATTACAGAAGATGCTTAGAAACTTGGAAAAAAATACTAGAAGCCAAGTGGAAGACCTGTTTGATTTGGTTGTTCACATCTTGCTGCCTGAAGCAAGGAGAGCTGGAAAGTGCCAGCTAGTGGCCAGGTACGTTAGCAGTATTTTGTGCTCACTCTTTACTCAAATGTCTATGGAAAAACACATCCCTTTAAAAAAAACGGTGTTTGAAATTCATGGCTCCCTTAGAAAGAAAAATTAATAACATTTTGCTGGTTTTTATTTGAATAGTTTCCATAATTGGGAAGGAAATCTACTACATTTTTCCTGATCTCTTAGCATTATGTACAGCTCTGTGATACCATTTTGATCACTTTACCATGATCAAACCATCATTTTTAATTCTTAATAATTCCCACAAAAATGCTGCAGCAAATATAAAAGCACAGAGACTTTTACATGTTTTTTTAAGAAAAGGGGTGTGCAACTCAAACAGCTTTTATGTATTTTCAATTCCCCCAAAGCACAGGATAAATAAATATGCTGATTTTTTAACCTTTGCAACAGCAGTTACTAGTTATAAGAAATTTATATGTTGATACAATTATTCCAAATGCTCTGAATGCATCATTTTCAACATGGATTAAAGTAAGAGAAATACGGAAATCTTAGAGTTTGTATGAGGCTTCTGTCCATAACACTTCTCCAACTTTCTACTTCGCCTGATGATCCTGTTTAGAGAACAGGTCCTCTCCTGTCCCATCACAGACACTGTGTCTTCTTTTCCCCTGCTGCCTTCTTGCCTTGCATGCCTAGCACAGAGCTGAAAAAATAAGGATTAATTGCTGGGCCTATTAGGGCGTCTCAGCGTTGAGGCTATCCCTTGTGCAGCTTGTGCAGATGGAGGAGGCAACGCGGAACCTGCAGCAAAGGTGCCTGCTTTTCCCTGTGATGTGAGTTAAACTTCTGGGCTGGCCTGGGCTACCCAGGGCTGAGTGGCAAAAGATGCAGGAGGGACTGATCTGCTGTAAGGTATTGATACAGTTCCCTGTTCCACTTGTATTTGAGCCTCTCACCCTGCCAAAATGACAGGAACCTGTTTTACAGAGGTGGGAAAGCACTAATCCACAAAACATTTATGGGTCTCTCAATTCCTGCTTGAAGTCACTTGGGAGTTAGTTCAGATAAAGGCAAAAGCTATTTTCCCCCAAAATGTGTGGCAAAACAGGAAACAATAAAATTCCCTTAATTCCATTAAATGGGGATATGACCTTGCAAGAATATCACTGCTTGCTCCTCAGTTGTAGTTCTGTAGATCTAAAGAGCTGGGACGTTACACAGTTTTGCAGAGAATGAGTTCTGCTCCAATTTACACTGGTTTCACATTGAGCAGAAAAATACTGAGTTTTTTCCCTCAAAATGTGGAGATGAGAAAGCACGGAAAAACCCAACAGCTGCCAAATCCAAATCTCTGGGGTTTTTAAAACACTTCTCCCTGTTGCTGAACTCTCAGGTTGTCATTCATTTAACATTTTCAAATATTACTTTGCCATAATGAGAACTGGCAATTGAAAAGCAAACTGGCTCTCTGCTGAGAGTTGGTATTTTTAAATAATTGCATATCTCTGTGAGCAAAGAGTTTAGGGCTTGTCTCATGGCCTTGCACAATCCTTTTCCCCTTGTATCCTCAGCAAGGGCTGCAAAGCTCTGCTGCACTAAGTGTGTGGAGGACCTGCTGTGGTGTTAGCAGCATTCATTAGAAACCGCAGTGCTGATATGCGTTACCATTTATGCTGCTTTATGGGCAGATCACTAAACTTCAGGCCCATTGATTTTGACTAGAAGGGTGCAGCGCACCACCTACATTCCCATATTAAACCATTTTGGCTACATACCACTGCCGTAGGTTGCAACGGTGTCTTTTCCTGTCTTAGGGCTTTTGCTTCTGTTGACAGGCTGTAATTTAGGTTGGCATGCAATAATTCTGTTGCTGAGTCCTTTGGTGAAAAAATGCTATTTTTAAAAGTAGTAAGAATCTTTACAAAATAACAGAAAAAAGGGATTTATTACCATTTCATTGCTGTGTTCTCAAAATCTTGCCCCTTCTCATCCATTCTGTTAAAGTTGTTTGGACTTTGTCTTCTTGAACAACTGATTAACTTGGAAGGCACTGAGTTTCCTTTATAATGATGTTCTCACCCTGTAGATCTCAAGTGCTCAGAAACTGACTGAAAAATCATATCTTTGGCATAGCAATCTTGGTTTGTTTTTCAGAATACTTGTTCTCTGCCTTTGGACCTTCTTTTACTTTATTTTATTTTTTCTTCTTTTTTTTCTACTTGGATTTGAATTTTGATGATATCTTTATATCTTTTTTTTTCCAGAATCCTAAGAATTTTCTCTCTCTCTCTCTTTTTTTTTTTTTTTCTTTTTTTAAACAAAAGCTGAGATTCTGGTGTTTGGAGCTGGGCCATTGAAGAAACCCCTAACGTTCACTTTTAGGAAAATCAAAGATTGACAGCTTTTCATAGCTTATATTCCTATTTTACCTGCACCCATCTTTAATGTAGTCCATGGATGATACATTGCATTAAATTATTTATATTGCAGACTTTATTCCCCCCCACTTGTTAGTTCACATTGATGTAGAGCCCAGTGAAAGGTCTGGAGAGCCTTTCTTAAAAATCAATACCTCTGTGATCCAGACTGTAATAATTAAACAAGGGCAATTAAATGATCAAGCGGCCAACTTAGTCTGTCTTGACAAAGTGCCCTTATTGTCTCGTAAAGGTGAGGTTGTTAATGCATGCAGTGATTAAAAGTCACAGCAAGGTGGCTCTTACTGGAAAGTGTCCTTTCCAGCTGCCGGGTGGTGTGGTAGCTGCAGACGTCTCTGTGCAACATGTGGTCTTGCTTAATCTGGATTTGAGCCATTTGGCTCATGTAGCTCTCACCTGCTGAGCTGCTGCAAATTTGTCTGATTTAAATTAAAATTATTTTTGATGTATCCACAGTTGCATATAACCACTTACTGTAAGCAGACTCTGGAGCGCGTAGGTCTGTGACCCTTCTCCACAGACTCTTTTTGCTCCATGCAACATTGAGGGCACATCCTTCCCACCCGCTGCTGTGGCATGGGACACATCTCTGTCAAAGCGGGACACATGGGCAGGCAGGTTTGGAGGGCATGCATTACCAGGAGGGACAGTAATAGTACAGGGAAGTGTGTTTGCAGGCTGTGGTGCAGGATCTGACCCTCGCTGAGGGCCTTGTCGCCAGCTTCAACTGCTCTCTCTAATTGGGATCACACTGATCAGTTGCTAAAATGATGCTCCCAATAGGCCGGAGTGAGTTTTCCTAAGAAAAGCCTGAATCACGTCGCTCAGCATGGTAGTCTGGCTGATGTGAAATAAAAGGTACGTTTGTCAGTTTTGTGTCACGCTTCCTCCTTCACCTCCTGCTGGGGAGCAGGGCTGATATGATTAGAAGCAGCTCAGACATGCCTTTTGGATTGCCTGCAGCAATACTAGCAGGGACGTTGTTTTTAGGTTTCCATTTTTAAAGCTGCGCTTGGTTCCTTCCAGTTCCCCATTTCCGTCGCTCTTTTGAAGATTGCTCAGTTTGCTGAATACATACAGCTATTAGAGAAATGCTTAAAATAACCCCAGATTTCTGGATTAGGTCACAAACTGGTGAATGAAAATATTTAGTCAGAAGTACCTTGGGTGTTTAAGCAGCAGACAGGAGTGTTTGCAAATAATCCTAGAAAATAAACAGGGACCTCTCTGGAAAGTCAGAAATGAAAGTTTCTGCACTGACTGGGAGCCTGCAGAAGTCAATTAATGGTTGTGATTACACTGACAGTCAGAAACGGTGTAAGTCAGAGGGTAAAATTCACAATGATGTTTGCAAGTGTGATGCAGCGCTTTGTGTCAGTACACACCTTTCAAACGTGTGTGGGGGAAAAATGATTCAACACTTTCCATACAGGTGGTTGTGGCCTAGTGAAACATAGAAACTACTTAGAAAATACTAAGGCAGGCAAAAGCCTAATTATCTCAGTCTCAAAACACCACCTCAGGGCCTAGTGGAAGTGGTACTCAAGCCCTCTGCCTTTCTGGTTTCCTGTTGGGAACATGTTTTCTATGAAACATTGTGCGCTTCTTCATTTGCTGAGTTTCTAAGATGAGAAATAAGAGTTTTCCACTGAAAACAGACCTTTGTGTGTGAACTTGTGATTAGCTGAAAGTCCAGTTTTTCTCAGGTAGTAGCTTGTAAGGAAATTTTCAATCACCTTTCTGCAGCCTAATGTGGGAAACCCAAGCTCTCAGCTCTAATATTTTTCTGACACTGAGTACTAGTGCTATTCATTATGTAAGCCTGGCGTGCGAAAAACATTCCAGATCCAATGTACTCCAAGCATGTGTTATCGCCAGTCCTGCTATGCATACTGGATTGTGCCACAGGCACTTTCCTTGGTGGGAAACAGACCCTTTGCAGTACCATCTCCTTTTGCCACTGGGGCCGCATCCCGTCTTACACTGCATTTCTTAAAAGTCATCTGGATTTATAAGGGCTTGTGTCTGTAGCATCTGGACCTCCATTAGTTTTCTTTAGCAGGGTCCATGGCACAGAGGGAAATTTTGGTTTCCCTATTTCACTTCACAAATTTTTATTCTTGTGAGCAAAGCCCCCCGTCTAGACAGTGTGCCACTTCTCTTTGGCCTGCAATAAACTGCTGCCAGCTCACGGTGCAGTGGGCATCTACTTTAATGCTACTGGTATTATGATAAATGTAGTGTGATACTAAATTAGGTCTGCCAAGGATTGATATGACTTTTATCCCGTTTTTTAAATACATATAAAAGTGTCTCTGCTGTAGAGCTGCCTCCTTTGGCAGATTTATGGGTGCATTTGGGAATAACAGTGCCGTATGATGATTATAAAACTATATAAAGCATTCTTTATTGTTCATTACCATTGCTCTATATTAACTCACAATTATCTCCTGATGCATTGCAGTTGCAAAACCCAGGCCCCGCCATATGAGAGTCTGAACAATCTGATCTTGTTTGGACGCTAGATGGTCTGGGGAGGAATACACTGTCACTTGTTTTCATGGAGAGGCAATGGCCTGTCTTCTTTCAGCAGCTTGCAGAGATTCCCACAAACACTAGAAATGAGTGATGGGAGGTTTTTCTATGGGCTGCAGGCAACCCATATGCAATCCATGTTGCAGATATGCCTATGTGCCCCCAGGCCAGTCAGCAGGGCAATGGTCTTCCTCAGCAGAGCAGCCTGGTCAGCTCAAAACCCCCTCAGGGGGTTTGAACAGATGTAGCTGAAGAAAATGCCAGTCCTGCAAGGAAGCATTAATGGTGGCACTTTTAAACCTAACAGGCTTCAACAGCAAACACAATTGCCAAATCTTCAGCGTCTCTTATTGTGTTGCATACCAATAAAAAGGCACTTGAAAAAAATCTGTCAGAATTGCATGGGTGGAGCTGAGCTCTTTTGGATACCTGGCCTCACGGGTGAGAATTAAGCAGCCAAAAAATCCAGCCCTGAGTACCTCAAAACCTTCGGTTTTTCACATGAGGCAAATCCCAGAGATGCGCCTGAAAATAACATTCATTGCCTTCAGAAGGGTTGGGATAATGCCATTAGCACCCTAGCTGCTCTTCCTCCTGTTGGTGAACGCTTATACGTGGGAATTGCCCGCTCATTTTTTGAACATCAAACTTGCATCAATTAAATATCACAGTGTACTGGGATCACTCTTTTGCTGCTTGTGACTTTTGTTTGCGTATAAGACATCTGGCTCTGTGAATGCAGCATCAGTTTGATTTTTTTAGTTGCTCCTTTCTCTTTGAGTGAAAAAAAGCCCATCTTCCCCTGAAGTCAGGAGTGCACGTCTATGTCTTGTAGCCATGCGTGCAATGGCACTCTGATTGCATTTCGTGTGGCCAGCCGTTGATAACATTTTATTGAATTGGTGCATAGATTAAATCCCTTCAGCCATGACAATTAAATAGGAAAAAATGTGTATGCCATTTACAGGGATAATATTTAATCAGAAATAGACAAGAACATGAGTCACCCGCTCAGAAACAAACCCAGTCTTTATATAAATTCAATTGAACTTGTTCCAGCTGTTTGCAGCAACAAAAGTAGCATTTTTCATAGATGCAACAACTGCAAGCGAGCCCAGTTGAATTTGTCCAAAAGCAGAACCTTCAGGGCATTTTAAGGACCCCACATTCCCATTTATTGACGGGAGCTGGGGAAAATAACTAGGCAGCGGCAAAGGCTGGGTCACTGGCAAGGAAGCTGCTGAGCAATGTGGGGCTTGGGAATATGGCACACAAAGTTGCATCTCACTATGACTTCAATTCACAGGTGTGCATGAAGGACAGCAATATTTGCCATGCTCTGGTTCTGTGGTCCTGGCTGCAGCCCCGCTGCCCACCCCATGGGGCTGAGACTTCTGTGAGAGACTGATGTTTTAGGTGGAGGCAAGGCTGGAGCTCATTGAAAGGAACTCTTTTTCTTACAGCATGTTCCCATTAGGAACAGCAGAGAGAGCACTGGGCACTTGTCTGCATTTTTGACAGTCAATTAGTATTAATCAAAACCAGGACATAGAGATAAATTATTAAGAATAGTCAGAATTGAATAGCGGAGGGAGGTCTGCTGGGAGAAGCATCAGTCTGGAGACATTCCAGTTGTTTTCAAGTTTACCATAAAATCTTTGGCAGAGAAAACAAGCTGGATGTTTCACACTGACAGGTTTAGATGCACAATGTGACACTCCAGCCTGGTTGGAGACAAAATCAGGAGGAAGTTTCTCATTGAAACTTTGCTCCTGTCTTCAGGGTACCTAAGAATTTCAAGTGAGGATGCGTTAGGACCCCACTAGGAGCATCTGCCAGTCTGCAAGATTTCCCTCAAAATGAAGGCTCGTCAATTAATTCCTTTTAAAACCACTCAATCTGTTCTGCTGCTTCCAAACTTCAGTGATTAAAGTGCCTCATGGTCCAAAGCACAAAAGTCTAAGTAGGATACAATCTTTGTGGCAGTGACCTTAACGCTTTTCCTAAATTAGTATTACGTTAACTTGACAGGGTCTTTTGCCCTCATAAACCCATGTTAAGTGAGGTTAATTATCCCATCCTTTCATTCTTTACTAACCCATTTCCTCTCACCTGCCCAAACTGATTTTGGCTGACAGGCCTGTACATGCTATTACCTTTAACCATTTTAAGGCTTGGGTCCTGTATTTGTTTTCTTCTGGCCCCGTGAGACCTGGCTGTGTTCCAGGCAATGCTGAAAAATCAATGCTGATTTTGCTGAATGCCCCTTGGCCACCTCTTTTTAAAATTCTTGGCTATGAAGTAAGTAGGCTACTGCTCTTAATATGTCCGGCTTGAGTAAATGAACTTGTTCATCCTAGCTGGGAAAGAAACATTAGTTTCACCTGCCTAGACATTTACCTCAATGAATGGCTCAAGGAAGTTCCAGTGCAGATCAGCTAATGACACCGAAATCAGCCACTCTGCTAAAAAGACAGGAAAATGAATTTACGTCCTCAAGGAGACCTTGTGCATCCGTGTATGCCTCAGTAAAGAAGATATACACACATTTACTCAGAGGAAATGCTCAATCACCTTGTTATACAAGCAAGAGCATGAATGACAACGTACAAACAAGTGACGCGTGTGAGCGTATTGAATACAGCAGCACTGTTCCCAGCGTATTGGCAATGTGCTATTATTTACCAATCCCTTTCAGTCTTTTACTTAGCAGAGACGCATTTTCAAAAAGTGCAAGAGGTAAAATCCAGGGCAATTTAATTTGGTGTTGAAACAAAGGTGGGGGGGAGTGGGAGGAGAAAAACCCCTAAACATTCTTCTAGGAGAAGAAACTAAAAATTCAACATCCAGCAAGTGGAGAGGGACATCAGCTGATTCTGTCTCTGAGGGTGTATCTGCACCCCAACGTGAGAATGCAATTTGGGTAGATGTGTCTGAGGATCTCGCTGCACACACAGTTCAGGAACTCATGGTCACAGAGCTGCAGCTGCAGAGGGCAGTGCTAAGTAACCTGTTAAATAATAGTATTTAAAACCACAGCATTTCTTAGCCTTGCTGCAAATGTTGTATTTTGAAAGAATAAAACCTGAACTTTTGATTTATTTCCAATACTTAGTGTGTGCATCAAAACAGTGTGCATCAAAATAGAAATGGTCCTTTTTTGGATTTGGCTGTTTACATGCCAGCTAGACTTGTCTCCTGACCTTGAAACCCAAAGAAAATGCGTTTTTGTTGTCATCAATCATTCTTCTGCAAATGAACAGGCCCTCCTGAGTGCTAGGACAGCAGCAAGACAGGCAATATTCTCCAGGCTATAAGAATGGCTTGCCTTGCTTGGCAAGCTGGCACATTCAGTATGTGAGGGAGAAATAAAAGGTAGATCAGCAGCTGAATGATGCCCACAGTAAGCGATATAAAATAGGGAAGTACTTTGGTAGTGTTGGCTCTGGTAAGGATGGAGCTACAAAGTCCTCTTGTAACCTGCTGCACAGCAGCGAGCTGCCAGTGCTGTTCTTGCAGGGATGTGAGGCTCATTAAGTAGGGAGCTATGTCTCTCTCTCAATCTCAGCCTCACTGGTTGCAGTAAAAGGTGGTTTTTTTAAGTGGTGAGATCTGCTCAGTGTCACCTTCCCTCCTCTGCATCCTCACCATTGGAGTCTCCTTGGCCCACCGGGCACTCACAGTGACAATAGGCTGAAGGGAGGTGACGCACCGGGGAAAGAAAATTGCACTCATCTTTTTTTTTGGCCAAGAAGGCTGTTACAATGTGCCTTTTCTTAATGACTTTTCTTGATGACTGGCACACTGTTGTTATCCCAAAAGCCAGTGGAGTCTTGGCGTAAAGCTGGGGGAAAACTATGGCAAATCAGATCCCTTCTACAGAAGAAGTAATGTTTCAAGCTCAGTCGTAGCCTAGCTATAGCTTTTCTTGAAATATTATAGGTGTAGCTGTTGTAAAAGCACATCTCTGACATCAGGCCTCGACTGAGGGTGAACAATACAGTATTTTCTTCCCTAATACTAGTAGCAGATTTCAGATAGTGGAGCTGCTTTCTGGAGAAAAAAGGAAAAAAGAGACACAAAGCAAAGTAGCAGACAGAGCAATGTAGGTTCCCAACTGAGGGCAAACAGGTCGAGTTTAAGATGTCAAGGGAGACTTGGGAGATTTATGTTCAAGCTTCTCCACAAACAACTTTTTGCATGTCCATGAGTGGGTCCTTTAACCTTCCTGTGTTGCAGTGACCTGTTTGTAAACCGCAGATATTTTTTGCTTAATATGGGCTTGCTGATGCCCGTGTATTTCTTTGATGTGACCTCAGCAGGCATTGCTTATATCCTCAGGCTGTGGAGTCCTCAGGAAGCATTAGATATGTGTAATTGACTTACATATATCCTATATGTTTGTACAGCATCTTGCACAGTGTGGTCCCGATGCTACCATGTGGGCTCTTTAAATGCTGCCAAAACACACATCATGGTCAGTAAAATACAATGCTATCACCTTTCCTGTTACCCCCTACCTCAGTTTGACTTTTGCTGGAAAGCTGAAGTATGAATTGATTAGTAGCATGTCTCTGCATATGTGCGCATGCACATGTAGTGTCGTTGTGAGTACGGAGGAAGCTGTTCGCTTCCCAAGAAGCTAGGAAGTAGGAAGCTGTTAACAGGACAGCCATTATAAGACATGGAAATGTTTGTGCTTGGAAGTACCCAGGCATTTCCTGATAGGCTGTGCTAAATTGCCAGAGAGAGGAGTGAAAACATGTACTTGCTTGAAAAGTCGATGCATGCCTATGCAATGAACTGCTAGAATATATTTTATCCCTATCTAGAAGATAAAAGCTTTGCTTTTGTTGTCGGAGAAGGCCTGGTAGAAAATGAGGTAGGAGCTTTTCTTTTTCCTCTTTTTCTGCCTCTGTGTGTGCGTGTGTGTGAGAGAGAGTTGCTATGGTGAACAAAGGGTAGGAAGAACTCTGATTTTTCCCCACAAAACTGTAATCTTATTCCTCCTCATACTATTTTCTGAGATATATATATACACATATGTGTATATATTTATATGAATTATATATATGCGTGCAGTCACTGACATGCACACACACAAAGCTACTTTGGAAAAGAGATATGTGACTTGTCAGTGTGTAAAGCGACAGTCTTCTAAAGCCACAGAGCTAATTTTTTGTGAATGGTTCAGCTGGTGACATTACTTGGCTATGTTTCCAATTTAAGCAAAGCAATACTGGAAGGAACAGATGAATCAGAAAAAGACTTCCAGATTCTTAGCATTTTGATAGCAAAATGAGGGCGATTGTCCCCCTCCCCCACCAAGGTTCATGTGGAGGTGCAGCAGAAATGTGTATGAAGAACTGGAAGCTCTTATATTAAACACAGCATCTTCAGCCACTGGAAACATAAAAATGAACAGGGATGGCTTTTCTATTTAATAACCTACATATTTTTGCTTACTGTTAAAACAGACACAGTAAGAACAGTATGATCTCACTGCAGGAGATTTTAGTAAGGACAGTGCAGGTTTCAGCCTTGTGTTAACTTTGCCATAGCCAAATTTATGTTAAGGCTTAAGCCTGTTGACTGCAGCACATTCCAGGCTTTGCAGTAAGCTTGGGCAAATGTTTCACCCCAGCTTCACATCAGGGCTGGGGAAATGCTCTTCAAACTAAACTCATAAATGGAGCTTCTGAGAAGTTTTTGCAACTGCATGTTGTCTTCCACTGGGGACTGACAGCAAGCTGAAAGGAGAAGGGAAGCATTTCAGTGGCATTTCAAAATTTCATTTTGAAATAAAGGTGACTTCAGAATATACTGGCTCTAGTTTTTTAGGCTGGAGTGTTTCAGTGTACCATTTCAAAATGACTTTTTGGTTCAATCTGTATCTTTCAAACAGCATCATTTGACTGTATAAAGTCATAACTGACATAACTCAATTTTCATTGAATAAATTGTCACCAGGTAAATATGGTTAAAGTAAGGAATTGTGCACACATGTCTCTCCCATGCTTGGGTTATTCCCTTTCCTCCTAGAATATATACCCAATTTCTTTTCTTGCCTGACGTGTAGACTCCAGGAGACATATAAAAAAAGGTTGGAATGCCTGGCCCCTTTTGACCAAAATATTCAAATATGGCTACATCTGGTTCAGAATATGGCAGATGCTTGCTAAAAAACTAACGTTCTCCAGCACTTTTAGACACAGGTAACAAAACTCTGCGTAGAGAGCCTGGTTGGCAAATCTCTTTGTCCATATTATCTTAGTATATCTTACTCGTGAAATACAACAGGGGGAAGTGCTCTCAGTGGTAGTTAAATGTTACTGCTATGATCTTTGTTCTGTGGTTTTGTGGCTTTATTATTTTACAAAGGTCAGCATTAATTCAGCAATTTTCTTGCCTTTATTCCAGTAAAAACCTTACCGTATCTGCTTGTTCCTTGCAGTTTATTATTCCTAGTCTGGTGTCTGCTGTTCAAAGTTAATGGAAATCCTGTGAAATATGATATCCCACCTGTCTGTGTGAGTTTAGTACTTAACTTACAGCAGTTTTGAGTAATTTCTTTCCTGCTCTGTCCATAATTACAGCTGTACCTAAATGTAATGTGTCATCAAGCTAAAGCCAAAGGAGCTCTGCTGATACCCTGCTTCCTTTTACTTTTAAAGGACAACAGGAGTATGAGTCTCTCTTACTGTCGCAAGCATTTCAAATTATATTTTCTCAAATTGTATTTTGTTAGCTGGGACTAACTCTGGGCTCAATCATAGCCTGAGCATCCTTGAGCAAATAAGTGATGCTGAGGTCTCCACCTGGTGAGGACACCACCCTTTTTTAAGGTCTGCAGTGGGATAAATGCCACTGATGATTGCAGCACACTGAAAACCGTGGTGTGAGAGTCCAACAGAAGTGCTCAAGTGATAAGGCATCTCTCTCTTTGCCATGCCAGGTTCACCCTGCTTTGCCGCTCTGAGTCCTGAGGACTTCCAAAATCAGCTTTGACCTTTTAGGTGGATTCCTTCCATCTAATGAGCACGGCAGCTTCTTTAATGAACATCAGAGCTGGGTGCCGACTCAGCCAATTTGATTGCATTTTATGCACTAATCAAAACCCTCATAGTAACTGACCTTGACTAGGATATAACAATGTTGAACACTGGTCTGCATTTCCCTTTCAATGCTGTGGTGGGACGCTGCAGGGAATAAGGTCCTCTGGGCCACAGTCCAGCCTTCCCTCTGACCCTGCCTATAACCTATGTTCCCTGGGAGTGGAATAATGCCCTCTGTGGCACAGTGGCTCTTTCTTTTACACCTATGGGGTTCAGGCCCAGTTAGTTTATTTCCTACCCCTTCTTTTAGGTCATCATGTTGTGAAACTTAAAAAAAACCCTGTGGAAAACAAACTTCTCTAGGAAACTATGAGAGTACATTTATTCAAAGGGAGGGCTGCTTCCTCATTTGTGAAATTAAAAATGGAGAAAATTGCCTACAGGCTTCTAACAAGGCAGCTAGATAACTTTTGTAACATATCAACTCTAGAACGTACTTTGGAAGATGATGACAGACAGTAATTAATTTAACAATTAGTAAGTTATCGATTCATGATGTCATAAAAATTTTTGTTGCCATTGAACTAACCAATAACTTATCTTGACAGAAGTAATGTTTGGTTCAACGTTTCCATTAAGCATATAGCCTCTCCTCAATCTATCAATCTCCCAGACTTGGCCTCCAACCATCTCCCACCTGACAAAAAGTGCACAAGTGCCGTCCTTCGGCCTTCCCACATCCCTCCCTCTGCTGTACAGGGCTTCGGTGGCTTTATTACAGTAGCAGTCAACATGGACAGAGGTGGAAAGCACAGCACCTTTTTACAAGACCTTGTCAAGGGCAGAGACCACCAGAGGTGTAAGGATGCGCTGTGGACAGCTATGTGTTATCCACATAAAGAAATCCATCACCAAAACTGTTACTGGGGTGAAGTCACACATCCAGGTCTGTATCCATCCATCCATCAGTCTAGAAAATACTTTTCTAACCTCCCCTGCTGTTTATCCCCATATGATCTTGCCTTAAATTAGGTGCCTTAATAGTTCAGATTAATTGCATCCTAAAAGAAGATGGTTTTGCTTCCTTCTTAAGTTTACCTTATCCCATCTGTGGCTGTTGGCATTGTGGGTGTCTGAAGTTAGTTGCAATTCTGTCTGTGTCTGTCCATCTGCCTCATGCGTTTCCACTCGCAACAGTCAACATTGCATTTTGGGCTCCCAACATTCCCGTAATCATCTATTTTGTAATTCCTACCCATGAGGGCAAGGACAAGGGTAAGTTTAGTGGCCTGCCTAAAACTGCATAGTGGCTGAAACCTGATCTGTACCCACCTTCCCATTCTGAATAAATAATTTAAGGCTGGGCTCAGAAAAGGCTGAGGACTCAGTGGACTTGGAGAAAGCTTTGACCTTGGGGAAAGTTTTGATCTTGGGCAGCTGGGTTTGGAGTCCCGAAAGCTCCCTGTCAGAGCTGAGGACCTCAGCTTTATTCCCAGCTTTGCCTCTGAGCTGATGAATCACCTTGTGTAAATAATTTCTGTAACCTGTTTGTATTTCCCTCTCCACAGTCTTTGTCTTTCTTGTCTCACTAGAACAGCTCCCTTTCACTCCAACACTATAGGGCCTTCAGTGTCTGTTGGAGCTGCTACTGAAATGTAAATATTAATTATGTAGAGAATACATTAAAAATGCTATTAAAGCTGCAGATGGGGCAGTCTGAAGGACAAACAGTTCAGCTTTGGAATGACTCCGGGATGAAGAAAAAACTTTGAATGCCTTTGAGAAAAGCGATTGTGTCAAAATGTACATTTTTGTTTTAAACAAAACAGCTGTTTTCTGTTTTAATTCCCTTTGCTTTTTGTTTCTATTTCTGGAGACGGCAGATGACCCTGCCCCCAGAAAAAATCAGCAAAAGGAATTGCTGTTTGTTACACTTCCTTACGTTGAAAATTTCTGATGCATTTGCAACTTTAACACTCTTTCTAACGTAGTATATTGGGCAGGTTATGTTGTTCAAAGCAAAGTGAACCCTGCTGGTTTTGCCCAATCCCCTCCAAAGTGAAAATTGTAGAAGCAGTCCCAGCTCACAGATCCCACCTTCAGAGAGCCCTGTCATATGTCGTATGGCATATTCCAGCTATTGTAGCATGTCCTGCTGCGGCCATCCCACTGGCTCATCTGCCGTTTCTGTCCATCCTGGCTTCTGTCAAACACTCCAGCCTCCCCAAATGTCCCTCTCTCTGCTGCCCCCATTTGTCCTTCCCTATGCCCTAGATTTCCCAGATGTTTGGGGCTTACAGCTGTCTTGTCCAGCACATGGGTCATGTTGCCTGGCTCCTTGTATACAGGCAAAGTCCCTATAATTTGTCTCTGGCCTTTGCTCTTAATTTTCTTCTCATCATACAGTGAGAAGCCTTTGCTCCTGTCTCCACTGCAAAGGGGTCCTAGCAACTCTGATACTACAACTGCAAAGAAGAATAAGGGCAGCAGTAATTCCATATAATGCAATGGCACAGCTGGCTTGATAGACTGAGGCTGGCTATTGATCTTTGAGCGCTCACTGCGTAGTGCCACCGAGATCGTCAGCACTTCTGCAATTAGCCGCTGATCAGGGTGAGCAAAGATTGGCAGAATGAAACCCATGACTACTTCTGTGCAGATAAGCCACAGGGTTTGTTTTTTTTCCTTCAGTGCCGCAATCTCCTTTCCATCAGTATAATTCTCCATTACCTTTGAAGGTCTGCATGTTTTTCAGTCAGATTTTTCTTTCCAGTTCCTGGCTGGCACTTTGCAGTTGAACAATATTCCCAGGGGACAAATTTTAAGAGGGTTTGTGAGAGGAGAAATAGAGATGTCTGAAAACTGACAGGATCCTGGCACACATGAAATTAAAATATTTCCCTTTCATGGCGGTGCTCTTGTCAATGCAAGACTGACATCCAAGCATAACCTGGAAATTGAGACCTCATTAGCACTTCTCTGAATAGGTGTGTTGGGGTATATCTCTTTCAAGCATAGGCACATGTTTATTGCTGTGGCTGTAGGTAGTTTCTGTGTGTCACTGACTGGTTCATCTGTGGGTCTCTTTGTACCTATACACCTGGATGACAGGTACTGTTGTACTGTCATTGCTGCTTCACCAAGGAGCATTTTCCTTACTGTTTTACACTTTACTGCTTGAATTCCATCTCAAAATTAATTCAAATTTTGGTCCTGCACCTCTTCAAGAAAGAAGTGAGATTTCTGCACTATCTTGAGAGCAAAAGACTCCAGCCTGTTTGTCATGGGATAATTTTTTAAAAGTGTCTCCTTTCACAACTTGGACTTGTTTATTTTTCTGACAATTCTTTATTCTTCTCTGGCTTAAATAAAAAAATGATTCACAGGCTTGAGAGATCCTTAAAATATCTGGACTTAGGCTTTGGATGGGGGAAAGGCAAGCTGCAGGACTGGGAAGAGAGAGCGGTCAGTGACACTTCTCAGAGTAATAAGAAAAAATAAGCCGGGCATCTTACAGACAGTCAAGGAGTAGAAAATTAACTAAGGGTCCTCATATGAAAAGTGCCATCATGCTGAGGGAATCACACATGCCATATAAGAGACAAGATGCTTACTGTAGCCCATACTTTGCAGGTGGTTTGTGCCTTTCTCTGCGCTTGTTGGCTCACCTCTACCTTGAGCTTCCTCCACCGTTGACCATCTTGTCACGCCGTTGGGCACAAAGCGGTTCCATCGTGTGCCCTTCAGCAAAAAGTGTTTCCTGTTTTTGGGGATTTACCATCTTAAATTGGCAAAAGCTTAGAGGAGAAAGAGGTACAGGGAGGCACTGTTGTGTCAGCCAGCAGGTCAGCAATGCAGCCGGGCACACGGTTCAGGTCTCATCTCCCCTCCTGTGCTGTCTTCACAGGGCAACAGGGTCACAGATAAAACCAATTTGGAAAATTAAGCTGTTAAATATAAATGTGATTTGGCTTTAACGGCAGTGGAAAGCTGGGGAACAGGTCAGCTCCGAGAGGGCTGTGTACAGCTATGTTTGGAAATAAATTGTTTCTCTGGAATGGAAATGATGGGAGATTGCAAATATTGGAAAAAAACATTAAACCTACCAAAAATATTACAGCAAAATCCTGTATAAGCACACACAAAGCCTGCTGGCTTGTCTTTTCATGCAGACTGTGCTTTATGCAAATAAAACTAAAAAAAAAAGCAAATCACCTCAGAGAGAATGAGCAACTAATGTACATTGAATATAAAAATCCATATGAGTTCTTTTCTTTTTTGGAAGTTAGCAAAGGTCATTGAATCCTTTGAAGATTAATTCCCTTTTTAAAAATCCCAATTCTCCCAGATGCCATCAAATTGTTTCTTCCAATGACCACAGATATAATCTCAGAGCCAAATGCTGTATTGTGCATCTGTCAGAGCTGCAAATCACTGGCCTAGCACCGTGTTTCGGAAGCATGGATGCATCCTTGCGGCATGGTCTTGCTAGTTCTCTGCACTCACTGCTTGCGTTTAATGGTGTTGGCTCCTTCCCTGTTGTCTTTGCTAAGAATGGCTTTGAGCGAATAGCACAGTTACCAGTGGCAAGCCCCAAATCAATTTCTGAGCCAAATGTACCTTTTTCAAGTCTGGGTGGAAACTAGAGGATACTGCTTGTTCCCCCTCCAGATAAACCAGTGTAAATCCCAAACCTCTTCCCCCTGAACCTTTTTTGGACTAAGTGGTTCATTTGGCTGCAGTTTTCTTTGTATTGCAGAAGGAGTCCTTTTCCGTGTAAGGCAAAGCAAGAGTCTCTAGATGCAAGGTAGCTATGCAAACTGCCCTCCAGTCACCTGTTTCCCTTCCCTGGCTAGGCAAACTGCCCCACACTATTTTGCGTAACTTGGGTGAATGGTGCTTGCAAAGAGAGAGTATATCTGAGGGTTAAAAAGCATAAACCTCCTAAATCAGGTGGGTTTCTTTTTCTGCTGACTTTTGTTCCCTTTGAGTGCGCTGATTTTCAAGCTTTTCTGCATAGCCCAGAGTGCTGATTGCATTTGAGATTCTTGTGTGATCACATTAGTCCAGGAGCCAGTGTTTTAAGAAAGACCACAAATACTGTGTGAGTCACGAGAGCTGGGGAATGGTGTTGTCTTAAATAGCTTCCCAGTGAAATTGATATAAATTTCCATATGAACAGAGATAACTGCTAAGAGCTTTGTGGGGTGTACAAGATACTGGATTATGTATCTTATTTCATCCAGCATTGTCATTTACAGGATAAGTAAATTCTGGTCCTGGTCTGGTCTTGATAATGCTAAATTTCCACAGTTAGTCTTTCCCTCACTCAATGACAAGAAAGGATTCCTGTGGAGCAAAATCAAAGGCCGTAAGAATAGAAAGGTCTGTAAGTCAAAAACCCTCACCATCCACTCAAGAGGTTGAAGCTACTATCTCCATCCGCAGGTGTGCTCCAAGGGAGAGCCACCTCTCTGTTAAATGCTGCATCTCTTATTTTATCCTGAACGTGCCCAGCTTCAGCTATCTCAGCCTCAATTTGGAGCACTTTACAAAGGCTTGGCCTATTTATAAGTCCCTCAAGTTCAGCCCACAAAGAAGAAAAGACCTAAACATGCCAATCGCTTTGAAATATTAGACCAATTTATATAGTCAGGAACTTAACAGTAAAACAAGGGACTGTTTGCTCACTTTGTTTCTCTTCTTGCCAAATTTTATTTCTACTTGCGTGTGACTTTTAAAAATAATTCCATCACCCCTGTAAATTTTATTCATTCTGTGTCCTTAACCGTGTTCTCTAGCTTTTTCTCACTCTTAGATAGCAGGCTGATGATGTGACCTGCATATTTGACATAACATCAATGAAGAAATAATGAATTGAGACCTTCTTTGGTGATAAAGCCCATTTTTTAGGATGGACAATTGGAATGTGTTGGCTCTGATTGCTACATCAGGCAATAGCAGGTGCTTTGTCATCTCTAACTTTTATTTTCAGTAACATTCTCTTCTGCCTTACGGGATCGTTTGTCTTCTGTTGGTAAATTCCCATCTGCACCCAAAATGAGTTTTCAGTGCTGTATCGATGGATGGATATAGTCAGTCTCTGTCCATTTAGTCTTCATCTATGTCTGTTCCCATGTTTTTTTGTGTCACAAATTAAAGAAGGTGTCTGTTTACAAAAACGCCTCTATCGTAATTTTTATGCATGTTGATTTATCAATATTTTTTTGCTTCTAGAGTGATGGTGCATTTGCAGAAAGAGAAAGCGTTTTCATCGGAATAAGGAAGGTGTGCATAAGAAAGAAACCTCTGGATTGCTAGAGAGTTGTGGGACCAAATTGATTGTGTTAGTCTGCTCAGCACATTTTAAGTACTTTAAGAAAGAAAATATTAGTAAGAACGTTGTGATGCAAAATCAATTGGATTTCCCTGAAAGTCAGAAGTCAGTGTTTTAAAATCTAAAATTTTTTAAAATTTAAATTTTAAAATTTAAAAATTAAAATGTAGTAGTATCATTGGGTCTTTTCAGGAAGGAAGAGCCCATAGGAATATTTAGCAGGGAACAGCCCTTGTGCACTCAAATGACTATGCAAGGATGCAGGTGCCGGAGGATTACTGGCCCAGCTCCCAGGGTTGCACATGATTACACAGCTGTCCGTCATGGAGACTGAGTGATCCCTGCAGGATGGTGGGGTTTTTCCAGTTCTGCTAAATTTTGCCCATGTAACCTCTTACACTTTCCAGCTTTCACCTTAAAGGCACTGCATAGCCAGGCCGAAATGCAAGAGACAAAGCGGTAAAGCACAGTAATTTCACTTTTAGTCTAAAGCACATGCCACAAGCAAATGCCATTTCTGTGTCTCACAGGCAGCTTTTCTTTTTGCTCAGTTTTATCACTTTTGGAAAAGTTTGCTCTCCTTTAGCCTTTTAAATGTCATGTTTTAACAACATTACTGTAGACAGCACTACTAGTTGCAGAACTTTAGAGCCATGAGTGTATATACCTCTTATCTCTGTGCCACAAGTCCAGACCCTACATCCACAGGCTAATTTCAGCCTCTGTCAGGACTAATTCCCAAAAACGTTTTCAATTGCTTTGATTTTACTGTGGGTAAGTATCCTCCATGAACTCTGCTGTCCTAACACCATTCATTTCCATGCAACTCCTGTTTGCGAGGGTCCAATCCAGGCTATGATTCCCATTTGCCTACCTTTTAAACATACGAAACTTTGGAGTTATTTTTTTCTAATTATTTGATAGTAAACCACAGAAAGAGTAATTTCTTCCCTCTGGTATCTGGTTACTAACTCTCTAGTAACTACGAAGTGCTGTGATATTAAGTGACTGCTCTTTAGGATGTTTAATTATCTCCCAAAAAGCCCCAAAGTGCTTCTAATGGATCCTCTGGCTCATGACACACATCATTATTAGCCCCCTTTGCTTCTGGTTCTTATTCCAGTAACACCAGAAAATGGCACAGGTCCTGCAAACAGAGGAGTTTTTTGCAACGTGATCTCAGCCCACTTCTGTTCTCAATTCAGAAGATTTTTGTAATTCACTGATCTTGAGTGATTCTAAATAGGTCTCTTTTGGGGCTTGCTTTGCAGTCCAATGAAACCGCGGGTACCTTCCGTTCTCTTGTGCCATGGGAAATTGGGTTATTTTTTCCCCTGTGGCTGTTTTAGGTAGTTGACTATTTATCCCAGTCCCTACACAAATTGCCAAACTGCCTCCCTCTGCAGGGAGGGACCAAATCCCCACCAGTCACATGCCGCTGATAAAGACTTCTACTTGGAGTAGCCCAGCCTCTTGGACAGGCGTGTCCTTTGGCCTCATAGAGAAATACAGTGAAAAGTCTGATTTAAATGGCAGCAGAACCGTGTCAGGGAAAGACCAAGTAACAAAGACCAAGTACCTTTTCTGAATGACCTTGGCAAAGACGGTCAGTTGTCTTGAAGCTGTTTAATTTTTATTTCATTTTTACATCTGTATGGATTTTAATTGCTGTAGTTTGAAATACATCTATTCTGCTTCCCGGTTACACAGTGTGTCTGGTGAAAAATGGGGATGATAACTTCCCAGGGAATGGCCAGTGTTTCAGACCAACTGCTCTGTTAATGTCTTGGCTGCCAGATGTATTTCAGAGCTGCACTGCTGCTTTTTATAAGCCGTGGAATACAGTTTGTAAGAGCAATCATCTTCCCAAATTGGTCATTACCAAAGTTAATGACCTGTTTATTAGAACATCAACCTTGGCTTTGCCTCATGCTGTTAATTAACAAATCTGTCATTAACTGCTGGTAGCCATGAATTTGTGCATGTGTGTGTTTGGGGAGAAGAGGATAGGGATATTTCATTAGGTATGGCATATTTAAGGTGGTATCCTTGCATATTGGTAAGACCCCATTCTTACATGGTTCTCACAGACTGCACCATTGTTGTTCATTAATTTGTCTAATCCCTTTTGGGACCTGCTTTGTTTTCTGTTTTAATCAGATTCTGTGCCAGTTTCCGCAGGTGCTCCGTAGTTCTCATATACTGATATATCCTCAATGAATGGCAATTTTGCACTGACTTTATCCCCACCGTAGGTGTGATTTGCAATTGTTGTGCTTTGGGAAGTGCATTCAGAGGGATGAAGGGCTAACCTCAGAGCAAAGAAACAGTTTATGATCAAAACTTCTCCCTGCAATAAAATTGTCTGTTTTGCAAAAGGTACCCATTACTAATTAGCTATTTGTTATTTTCAAGAAAACTGCAATTTATAATAGCAAGGTCTGGCATAACATCTGTCTCCTTAGAGAGGGTTTTGAAAACCATAATTCAGGTGAGAATTACAGGTTTTATCCACCTTTGTTGAGATAAATGTATTTTGCCACTCCTCTCAGCCTCCAGTGCTAATTACACTGTCATAAAATGCCCTGGATTAATGAGGTTTCAAAACACATACACCCGGTTTGGGCCTTTCCTTGGTTCTGCCATGAGCTGTTCCTCCTCCCTGCAAATGAGTCCTGTTTGTATCACTGTGCAGGTGGAGATCCCAGCCAAGAGTGACTTACATACCAAGAGGCCCTTTGGGTAACGCCCAGCATGAACAGATACGAGAACAAAACTGTTCAAAGGCATTTACTGTCCAAGGGTAACCCTCTGTGAGGTGACTGAGTTGGTCTCATGACCATTTGCCCAACAGGATATCTCCGTAGCCCCGTTCCTATCCATGCATTTCTCTGCCTGTCTTGGGACCCGTCACACACGGCACTGATCCAATTCACCTCACTGACCCACCACGAAAATAGCTGTATTTTCCACCGTTGTTTTACTAAGCAGGACTGATTTGAGGAGAGTCTGGCAAACACCAGCCTGGGTGGAGAGGATGGACCAAGTGTGGGTAGGCACACAGCAGAGGAAGGACAAATGGAGGTGAAGGGGACCTGCTGGTGGTGGTGAAGCACTGGGGTAGCTTGATCCAGCCTGTAGCAGAGCTCCCTATAACAATGAACTCTCAGACAGAATAACGAACTCAGAAAAAATAGTTCCTTGGACAGATACCTGATTTCAAATCTGAGGGGAATCTGTTTAACAGGACTACTTATGTATCTCAGAGTTGGTTTTTCGTAACCACTAAGGCAGTTTGCTATCCAAATCCCTCTCAATTCACATGAAAATTAAGTGCTCCTGTGTACAATTAAAAAACTCCACCTTAGAGCTGTGTTGGCTGAGGGTGCAGATAACCTTTTCAAGGTCACAGAGAAAGGCAGGAGCTAAACCCTCCCCAGTGCCGCTCTGAGCTGGGTATCCCACCACTTGGGCACAGATGAAGGGAGGTGACACTGAGGTTACCACACAGATCGCTGCTATTTACAGACTGGCTGTAAGGATTGTCAGCACCTGGAGCATAACGTTTTCTACGGAGAATCACTGAGCAGTCCTTTTCCTTCATTAGGTGTTTTCACCGCACACACTGGATTAGCCAGGAGTTAAACTGTTTGCAAATAGCAGCTGCCTCACACCAGTCCTCTCCCCAGGATCTGCAGACTCCCTTTTTCTTCTTTTTCCTGGGTCTTTGCTGTTTTAAAATAATATGTCTATATTTCATCAGTGGGCAAAGAAGGGAGATGAGGAATGAACTGTTGAGACCAGGGTGTTTCATCCTACATGGACAGATATATAGCAAAATAAAATGTAAAGTTTAAGAGTCACTCAGATGAAACCTTGATCCCAGAGCTCACTCAGCTGGCAAAACACAAGCCCTTTGCTCTCTATCAACTTGGATCCAGTCTTAGTTCACATCTAGAAAAGCAAAATAAATGAGGTATTTCAGAACAGGTGCTTCAAAGCTATTTTTACCTTTGAAATGTACTACTGAAAAAAAAACCTAAATAAAAAAAAAGAACAAAATAAAAAATGCCTTCTTCACCAAGTCATCAAGGAAGAAATGTAATGAAAGACTCAAATCTTGGAAGGCAAGTCCAGTTTTAGGGTAAAAAATTTTGAATTGCATTTTTTGTGACTTTGTCTGGCAGATGTCTTAGCAAGTGTGAACTGAGAGATACTTTGTAGGCTTCAGGCTGCTCTATCACCTGAACAGAGCCGTGGTCCCCTTGGAGCTCTAGTGTGATACCTCTAATAATAGATAGTGTGATACATTTAATAGCTAAATTAAAGAAGCCATCAAAACATCCTGCAGTTTTGACTGGCCACTGGAGCCTTTTGTATAAACGGGAGGAATATAAATGGCAAATAAGCAAATGATTCTTCCATTGGTAGCAAAATCCTACCCTTCACATTCAGTGTTTGATGTGTTGATTATAATCAGGCTGCTTACTGAATGTGCTCAGAGCAAGAAGGGGGGCAGAATGGAGCTGGAAACATCATGTTTTCAGTAAATAATTTCTTTAAAACAGCAGTTTCCTTACCAGCTAAAGACCTTCTCATCTTAAGTGCATCTGGCATTGTCAACAAATCCTGTGTCTTTTCACTTGATTGATCATGGACTTTAAAGAAGTGGTTATTTCCCTGGTAAATGAGATATCATATGCATTTCTCTATTACAGAACTGCTGTAGATAATTAATCACTGCCATCAGCTCATTACAGCTCTTAAGAGTACATGTGAATATTCTCTAAGTTAACAGAACAAAAACTCCAGGTGGAAGGTTAATAGTACTTTTAAAATCAAAGTGACATTGCAGAATAGGTCAACCACTGCCTTTTTAGATTTGGTAGTTGCACCACAGTATTTCTCGTGAGACCCCTTGGCCGATAATGACGGGCCAAAGTCACAGTCAGCGGGAAGCGGGGCAGTTCTGCTGAAATCTGGGGAGCTATCCCCACTGGAGATGCAAAGCTCTGTGGGTGCTGCAGGCTGAGGAAGTGCCTAGCTTTGACAATGCGAAGCATAACCCAAGGCTAAAAGAAGATCACAAAATGTGTCAAACACACATGGGATCCCACAGGTGAACGGGCCCACTGGACCTCAGCAGTCAACAGCACAAGTGATCATTTTATGCCTCCCTTCACCCCTCTTAGCAGCGGCTGAGAGTGGACCTGTTCGACAATGATGATAAATGTTCTCTTTAGGAGAGGTGATTGTCACACTACTAGTTTGCTAGCCCAAGCCCATGTGTCTGCATTGTTTTCTTTCAAAGGGTTGTCTTTAAAAGCGACAGTGTAAGATCAACTCTGGCTTGCCGAGCTGTTGGGAAAGTTTATCATGAAATTTTTTATTTCTGCCATCAGTGGCCACACCAGATAGGCTGAAATCTCTCACCTGCACATGTGCAGCTCCCTGGGAACTCATGGACCTCACACCTCGCTAACTGATGTTGTTCATCTTGATATATTACCTCCTACTGAATCTATCTCTCTTTCAAAGCCTTTGGGGAAAAGTGCAGAAAAATGGTGAAAGACTTGTTTTCTTTACCCATACAGTTCACTCATTGGTTTGTACAAATACCTGCAGGGTGTCTTGAGTCAGGTTAGGCTCTGTTCACCCAGAACACAGTCTTGGAGGGACGAGAAGAAATGAACAAACATGTTTCCTAGGAGATTTTTTTTCGTAATCAACTTAGAGGCTTCACTTGCAGGGTCTGTTCAAGATATGGTAGTAATAACTGCAATAGAAAAAGAAGCTACAACATAAAACATTAAAGAAAGCATTCAAGGAGAATAATTTTCAAAAAGAAAGACTCTTGTTTTGCCTGCTTCTCTGCATTTCTGAGTAGGATTAGCATAGTATGTGTGGATAGCAAGGCTTTCTGGAGGGCAACAGTTTTGGGGGGGACATTTAATTTTCGCGGTGTATTGCTGAGTTGTATCAAAGATGAAAACCATCTGATTCTGAAACTTGGGTGTCCAAGTTTTTGATTGGGGATTATCTCAGCAGAAGGAATAAAAAGGTCCCGACATGGGGGGAAAAAAGCAATGACCCCCCCCCCCCATATTTTCAACAAAGACTGTTGAAATTTATGGGTTTAGGCAAAGTAACTGTCTGCAGAGGGCAGAAGGTTATGGAAACAACAAGATGGTGATACTGGGTCAAACGGGACATTTGAGACAAGTTCTCCTTTAAATTACCAGAGGTTTTTTACATACTGTTTTCTCTGTCAACTGTAGAAATCCTTCTACTAGTGAAATATGGAAGAGCTCTGGCAGGGACTTCAGGTTGTAGCTGCTTCTCAGGAGAGCAATTCAGGCCTTTATCAAGTGAGGGATGTCAGTTCATCTTTAATTTGTCATTAATGAATAATCACATCTTCAAATAAGAGAAGTTTGCTTAAGTCTGCCCTGCAAGATGGTCTTAAAGCACCAAATGTCCTTTCTTTGACCTTGCTAAAAAATTCAGACACATATATTTTTGTAGGGAGCCCGTTCATAGAGCAGAGGGGGCACCCGGAAATCATGAGAGAACAAATAACATTTTGGTTTCACTGCAGGTGAAGCTAGTGGAGCAATGTGCAGAGCTACAAGGAAAAAGAAACAACACAGGCAGCTCTGCCGGCCGATGATGTACTGAAAGCCCCAAAGATTTGGATTTGTTTGAAGGCTGCTAAGGGATATGAAGCCATACAGTTAAAAGGAGCTGCCTTTCAAACACAAAGCAAAAACAAGCCAGCCCTGTGAAAGGAAGGAATAAAAGCAGCTTGATGTATTCTGACGGTGAAATTAGAAAGCAGACATATATAAAAGCCAATGAGCAAACTGTGCAAGCCAAGAAATATGATGTGCCCTGTATTCTTTTAGTAGTTTATTACTTAGCAGATTACACAATATTTGACACTGATGCTTGAAAAGCCTCCTGCCGTTTAACAGTACTCTGCAATAAAATGCTATAATCTCTTAGTGCACTACACTGCCATATAACCCAGAATTTGTAGGGGAGTATTTCGCTTCCCTTCAGCGTGTCTGTCATTTTGCTTAAAGAAAGAGAAGAAGCTGCGACTTCTCTCCACCCTCCTTTCCCTGATTACATGCCCCCAACCCTGATTGCGGCTCCCTGAGAGCTTTCCTCCTGCCTGGGTTTTCCTCGCAGTTAGCCTTTCCCGGTGTTGCTCAGAAACTGCGGAGAGGATGGCAAGGATTCACAGAAAATTGCAGCAGAGGCAGTAAGGCAGCAGTAGGTGGAGGGAAAGTTACTATTTTCCACAGTCAGGGAAAGAGGCCGGGCTGCAGCAGAGGATGGAGTGCCTTATAGGCAGCGGAAAAGGCTCTTCTGCATAGGATTAGGGGTCCAGCTGAAGGGTGCCGAGGGGAAGCAATGTTACTTCAAGCAACAGGCTGGAAAGATGATCCCTTGGCAGCATTTGTATTTGGCAGAAGGGATTCAGAATAGCTCCAGCAAAAGATGAACTCGCTAGGCAGACAGGAGAAGCCAGATCTTAGAAATGTTACCTAGTAAATGTCCAAGATCTGGATGTGTCTTAGGCTGGGGAGAACGGCACATTAAAAAACAAGAGTGAAATGAAAATAAAGTTCAGTGTCCTTTGCTAAATACCTGGATGCAGAACCGATGGGAAACCTGGAGCAGCGCACTTGTTTTTCCACCATAGCAGTGCTGTAAGCAATCCCTGACAATGCATTTCTTTAATATTTCTCTTGTTCGATAGTTATAGCAGTAGCTGTTGGAATTAATTATGATTAATTTAATTATAGGTATAAACCAGGTCTTTTTCAAAGTGAATTATAGTTTCCTTCAATAGTATGTGGTGGTTAAGTGCTGGTAATTAAGGGTTTGAATGAGGGTTTGACAGCGCATTTTCCCATAATTGAAATTCCACTGCAAAGTCCATAGTGTTTGCAATCCAGCACACAGCCATAAGCTTTCTCTGTGTTTTTTTTGGTGGCTATACATATATATATGTATATGATAGGTTACCATGAAGGGCTGCCTTTTATCAACCCACTGCTGAATACCTAAGATGTCTAATAATTCATTTAATGTGTTTATCTGTGTAGTTCAGTCTTAAAAGGGCAGGTAGGGAGACTGTGGGTTTGAAACTCAAGTGCCAGTCCCACTCATGTGTGAAGGGGAGAGGATTTCATTTAGCCCGAAGTCTCTGGCTCTGACCCTCCAAGGGGGAAGAGCCTCTTGAAGGCTGCAGGGAGGATTTTTGTTAGAGAAACCCAGTTCTTTCACAGAAGATACGCTTGTGGACTGTGCACTTCTGTGCTCTTGGGTGCCAATAACGTGGTCTCAGGCATATCTTCAGAGCAGGATTGGAGAGCCCTGGGTGCTGCTGCTTTGGGGTGAGTGCTTCTGCCCAGCCAGGCTACTCTGTCACTTTGACCTGGCTGCACAGGGGCTTTAATGAAGTGTTAGCTATTTAATCCCACTGAATAAAAAAAAAAAAAAAAGCTGTATTCGCTTTCTAGCACTCCCTGTGATTTCCATTTGGAGAAATACTAACTTGTTGGAATGACTTTAGAGTAAACAGAAGTAATTTGTCCTGCACTGTGATAATTCAAAAGCACAAACTCACCTCAGCACACAGTGATGGAGGACTGTTAAGGGCTGGTGGTCTCAGGCAGCGCCTGATTCTTGGGAATACCCATCTTTCTGGGACTGGCTGTAGGTACGCCCAGCCATCCGGACGGGTTCTGTGACTTTTAAATCCAATGAGAAAATGAGCAGATTAACCAGCTGTTTAAGGAGAGGTTTAAGAGATCCTTAAGAGCTGTTTAAGGATCAGCGTGAAGCTACCTACAATTTCTGTGTGTCTCCTGTTGTAGGTTTAAGGGTAACTGACCACGCTAGATTCAGGCTCCATTCACAGTAGAATTTGGCACAGGGTGCAACAATGAGAAAAAGGCCATTTCTGGGGTTGCAACAGGAGTTGGGTGTTAGTGGGAGCTTCAAGCCCAGCAGGGAATGGCTGGGGGCTTTGGTCTCTCCTGCTTCCACGCAACAGCTGGATAAACACACCACAGCTCTATAATCTGCAAAACTAGGGGAGGTTTACACACCACACTCTATTGTCTTCGTACCAGGCCAAGAAGCAATCTGTTGTGTAGAAATATATATCTATTCCCTGATATGGGATAAAATGATACCACTGCAAATACATGAACAAGGAAGAGGGCTGCAGTTCAGCTCAACACAAGGGTGATGTTGCTTGCAGCCCAGAAAGCCAACCGCATCCTGGGCTGCATCAAAAGAAGCGTGGCCAGCAGGTTGAGGGAGGTGATTCTGCGCCTCTACTCAGCTCTTGTGAGACCCCACCTGGAGTACTGTGTCCAGCTCTGGGGCGCCCAACATAAGAAGGACCTGGACCTGTTGGAGGAGGTCCGGAGGAGTGACACAGAAACGATCAGAGGGATGGAACACCTCTCCTATGAGGACAGGCTGAGAGAGTTGGGGTTGTTCAGCCTCGAGAAGAGAAGGCTCTGGGGGACCCTATTGCAGCCTTTCAGTACTTAAGGAGGGCCTACAGGAAAGATGGGGACAAACTTTTTAGCAGGGCCTGTTGTGATATGACAAGAGATGATGGCTTTAAACTAAAAGAGGGAAGATTTAGACTAGATATAAGGAAGAAATTTTTTACAAGGAGGGTGGTGAAACACTGGAACAAGTTGCCCAGAGAGGTGGTAGATGCCCCATCCCTGGAAACATTCAAGGTCAGGTTGGATGGGGCTCTGAGCAACCTGATCTAGTTGAAGATAGCCCTGTTCTTTGCAGGGCGGAGGTGGACTAGATGATCTTTAAAGGTCCTTTCCAACCCAAACTATTCTAGGATTCTATGTCACCTAGCTATGAACCCAAAGGTGTTGCATAATCATGGGGGAGGCAGAAAATGCCAGTCCCTTCTCATGTCTTCTCCAGTCTTTCCCTTCAGCCCCAGAGGGAGGAAAAGTTTTCACATTGAATTTGCAGTCTTTTGTCAGGTTGTCACAACCTTAACATTATTTAAATGTAATTTTTTAGTCTATGAATTTGAATTATCCATGGATTCGATTCATTACCAACACATGCCTAGTAGCCAGTTTCTAAATTATGTTGCTGCTGACTTGAATTATTATAAATAAGACTGTGCCAAATGTCAATTGATTATTCAGGAGTAATCAATAGAGAGAGAGAAAAGACAGCTTTGGTTGACTAACAGCAAATGATTTTTATTCTACAGTCCTGGAATTTAGAGTAAGGTGGTAAGTCAAGCTGCACACCAGTCCCCCAACAACACCTGCAAAAGAAAAGTGATGCCGACCTCCTTACAAATAAGAACCAGAGAGCAAGTCTGCAGTTAGCTCTCTGCCAGTGGGGCCACAAGTGCAAATGTCCCTGCAACTGGTAAACCGCCAGATTTTATCACTGACTTGTCCTTAGACTAGTTTTTTTCTCCACACGTGGGAGCTCCTTCTGAATCCTCTCTCTGTGGTGTTGCGGTTGTGATGCTGGTGTGGCATGTTGGTGGTGGCTGGCTGCCATGTGCCCGCCCAGCCGCTCACTCACTTCGCTTCCCAACAGGACGAGGAGGGAACTGAGGCAAAAAGAAAGCTCATGAGTTGAGATAAAGACAGGGAGATTGCTTACCAGTTACTGTCACTGGCAAAACAGCCTTGACTTGGGAAAAATTAAATTTATATGTTTTCCCAGAGGTGACACCACCTTGGCTGAAGGGCTCAGGAATAAAAGGCCAGGAGAAGTACGTTGGCATAATTCGAAGGGAAGCTTTGCTGACAGACTTTGCGCTTCTTTGCAAAAGGCTTTCCCGTTGCCCACAGACAGGAGGACGTCCTCTTGAAACGCGTCCTTTTGTCACCCTTCTCAGCACGAAAATCTGAATCCAAAGGGGAAAGCAAATATATATGTATTTTGTGTGATTGGAAGGAAGGCTGCATTAGTTGTCGTGCCTTTTTCTACTTGCATGCAGTTGCCAAGGAGGACACGTACCCGTGCCCCAGGTCACAGTCCTGTGTCTCGATGTAGAGATGCATTTGCCAGTGCTTGAAACAAAGATGGAGGGTTTACACTCACAGACTGAGGTCTTGGAGCAGGTTTGTTTCTGCTCCTGGACGTACAGGCCCCTGTGGGTGAAAGTATTTGGAACTGCAACATCAAAGTTCACCAGAGATATCCATCAGGATCCTCAGAAATGTTGAGGCAATAACCAAAAACAGGGCAGATTAAAGAGCACAGTCCTATGACTTGCTGTCTAGTGGAAAGAGTTGTGCTGAGCTCAACAGGCCTCCTTGGTTGTGCAGCATTGATGAAAAGAGCAGCAATCCTGTCCCAGCTCCTGTATCTGCCTACAGCTGAATTTCCAGGCTTATTTCTAATGAACAAATTAAAACACAAGTAAAATTCCTCCTTTGTGTAACTGCATGAATTTTATTACAATCACAGAGGAAAAACCTGTCATTGCTGTGACAGATCTGCAGTCTTGCCAGCTCTCACACTCTCATGGTATTTGCTGCTTTGCTGAAAGCCTGCTGGAGCCCTGCAACTCCAGGATTCCCTGTAATTGCAGAGGAATCCAGCACTCAAAATAAGCAAATAAATAAAATACATGTTTCTAGATACTGTAGCTGCAAAGAAAAGCTTTAAAAATATGAACCTAAATGGCAAATTTAAGAGAATCCTTGATGAACTCTTAAATAAAGAAGATATTCAGCCAGGGTAGCTTTTGAAAAAAAGCCTCCTTAACTGGGAAAACACTAGAGGTTTTTTAGTTATTTAGCAGGGAAACGTGAAAATCATGGTCTGAAGAACCACCACCCAGCCTAAGATTTTTAACACATCTCAAATCATGTCATTGCCATGTAGTCACAGCCAAAAAAAGTAAGCTTTGTGGGTTTCATCTTGGGGTCTGGTTTAGAAGTTGGGGCCTGGGTTTGCTTTGGGTTTCCAGGTGATGTCAGTGGGGGCTGTAAAATCACAGCCGCGGGTGCCAGAGGTGCTGGAGCAGTCAGCCCCATGAGCTGCAGCTGTGTAATGCAGGGCTTGTTACACCTGGGGAAGATGGGAGCTGTGGGGCTGGAACAGCAGTTGTGAGGAGCTGGGTAGGAGGAAAAGATATTGGATGAGTGCTTTGGCTGCACAGGGATGATTTGGGTATTCCTGGAATTGAAGCAGGTATGTGCTTCTTGGGCTTGCTGGCTGTATTAGAAAGGAATTAGACCTTCTTTATTACTGTATCTTAATTGGAAAGACTGTATCTTGCTGGGTTTGATATGAAATGGGGCAGCAGCAGGTGCCACAGCAGCCTGTCTTGCCTTTGCTTTGCCCTGCAGTGGGATGTTTGAGGGTGGTCCTGCAAATAAGTCTGGAGGTGGGTCTCAGTGCTGTAAGAGCTGCCCATGGTGTGGAGGATATGGGGAAATGCTTAGCTGGGATGGGGTGAGGGGGCTGCTGAGCTTTTGTGTTGTTGTTTTTCCTTCTGTACCCACGGTCCCTGTGCACTTGGAGTGTGGAGCTGTTCCCCTCCAGCTGTCCCTGTGCCCTAAGTGCCACTTTTATCCAGGGGAGCTAGCTTAGTAGACCCCTCCTCTTTTCTGACAACATCCGTGTTCCTTAGGCTTTACCTCAAAGCACACGCACGCACAGCTCCAGCATCCAGCGCTAACCTGCAGCATGTGACATGGCGTGGCTGGGCTGAAACATCAGAAAAATGCTGTTTTCTTTGTGGCAGGCTGATCTGGGCTGTCCCCTGACCTTGGTCACCTTTGTATTTTTATGAGCTTTTGGTTTTTTTGGTGGGGTTTTGTTTGGTGGGTTTCTTTGCGTAATGATCACATAGTGATGTTCCAATAACTTTGATTGTGGATTGGGTCCTGTGTAAACGCTAATGAGTGCATTAATAGTTAGCCTGGCACCATTATACATGCAACCATCCCACAGAAGTGAGATGTTTGTATTGGTGAAACCAGCCTGGATGGAGGGAGATTTGGTTTCTTTATGCGCTGTTGTTAGTTAGGCATGTGGAGGATGGTAAACGTCCTTAGGAAAAGACTGACTGCTACAGTATGTCTTTGGGTGGCTGACATGCCATGTCCTGAGTGGTTGTGGACTCGCTTTTGGATGTGCCATAGGCGCTTACCCCAACACAGCTCTTGTCCTTGGCTCAGGGAGCCAATTAATGCTGAAAATGACTCTGCACTTCATATCTTGTGGTAAGCACTGGGAAAAGATGATGGTTTATGCAACTATACTTGTGGCTAAGGATGAGGCTGTCTCCATGTTCCATGCAGCTTATGGCCAGCTCCTCGTACCTGACCACTCATGAAGAACATGCCTGGGAAAAAAAAAACTAAGGGAGCACTTTTGACCAAGGTGAGCGTACATGTACTTTATGCTCCTGTGCTTAAGCACAGTTTTGAAGTGGTGGAAAAAGCTCCTTTTAGCATTTAAATAAATATATAGGATGGGATGTTTAACAAGGAAAACTCTTGCAGATGGTGATGGTGAGAATGGCAGAAAAACTATTGCAGGAATCTGCAGGTTCCCTCCCCATTAACAGCACATGCAAGTATCAGCATTTCAGCTGCTAGAATATGTTGCCTTTAATTCTTTTGTCCTATGAAGTTTTAACTGAAAGAGAAAGAATAACGTTCCTGTATCCATGTGGTCAAACAATTATCACCTTCCTATCTGGGTTACCTCTGCACGTGACGGGTATAAGCACATTTCTGCTTATGTGATGGGTGACTAGGATGTGCTTTCAGACTGACTGTCAACAAGTTTCTTGCGCTACCCGTCTAAACGCCACCAAAGTGACACAATGTTCCAGACGTGTCGTATGCATGCGTGCATGTGCTACAAAGGCTGCTAATATCAGAGCAGTTCAATCCGTGAAATATGTTGGCATAGGAATGCTCAGCATCTTTCTAAGAGACTCATTTCTAGAGTGCTGTGTGTCGCTCCAGAAACTTTCTATGCACTAGTCTTTAAAAAACAAGAATTAATTGCTTGGCTTGAAATGTAGTGGAATAACTCAAGAGAACTACGCTTTTAAATGTGACATAAATCAATGGGAGCCCTAACTCGGGATTTTCTGCAAGCAAGAAACAATCAATGCACTTGGAAGAGCTGTTTTCAAAAAGCACCTTACTTCAAACTCTTACAGCAGCAGCCATGGCAAAGCTAGTGTTTGGGGTTTTTTTAAATTTATTTTTTGTCTTGCTCTTTGTACCATGCTTTCACTGAAGGTCTATGGTGTGGGTATTTCCAGAATGACTACCTAGTGATTATTCTGTTTCGATGCTCTGGATTGTGGAGGGTGCGTTTAAAGCAGCAAATGCTTACAAAATTAATTCTGGCTTTCGGGGGAAAAACTGCAGGTCTTTGTTCTGTGCTTGCCAGTCCTGCTGTATAAGTCTCGGTTTCATTTCACATGCTTTAGCTGGCTGGGAATATGGTGCGGGGTGCAAGACCTTCCCTGCTAGTCCCAGGATGGCCCACCACTAGCAATGCAAGTTTCTGTCTCTGCAGCATAATCTAGGTGGAGCATGAGGTGGCTTGGGGCAAAGCTTCCCCGATGGTTGTCTGAATGTTAACCGGCCTTTGTGCTGCCATGTGGTGCTGCTCCCCAAGCTGTGCAGCCCACAGCGGCTGTTGCTGCTTGGGTAGGGCAGGTACGGTGACCTAAGCATGTTTGCCCCAAAATGATGCAGGGGTGGGTGCCTCTCTTGCAGATGCTGTAGAAGGAAGTGTTGGGGAATCCAGTGATTTCATTCAGTGGCTCATGGAAGGAAGTATTTTGAGATGTATCTGGATACAATTTGACTGGCAGCATGAACCTTTTCTTGCGTCTTGATGGCTGCTTGGAGAAGTCTGCAGTGATCGAGGCCTCCAAAGACATCCAATTCTGTGCCAGATCTTACAGGGAGGCTGCAAAATAGGGTTTTTTCTCTGCCTACTCTGCCTTCTGGTTACAAGGTGATACCTTTTATCGTGCTTTTACCCTTAGAGGCATCTTGATGTTGTAGTGGAGCATTGTTTGTAAGCAAGATTGGTAAAACCGCAGTTTCTGTGCTTAAGAACAGATAGGCTAAATGCTTTCTCCAAGGAAGTGAAGCTTTCCAATTCCATGATGCTTTTCCCCCTTTCCCTTGGTTTGTAGTGAATTCAGGGAGCACTGGCAATCCAAGCACTCATTCTCTGCTTTGAGCAGCACGGACAAATCCTATATGCATGAGATAAATTAAATCCACGCCCTTCTGGCTGGACAGTAACAATGGTGAATTCAGCACATCATCCCTCCTGTGCAGTCGGATGATGTTTACATGTAGTCATTACCCGTATCGGGGAGCTGGGCTGCTCAGCATTGCTGCAATTTGTAAATGGCTTCATTTAGATGTCACCAATGAACTAATTTATGGAAGCTGTAATTAGTGGTGATGGGACTGCAGGTGGAAAGCAGTAAGTGGTGACATTACTTAGTGACTTCATGAGGGATTTTGAGTGTCCAGCAGCCGGCTGCTGAGTGTAAGGGAAGAATGAGAGCAAATGAGGGAAAACAAAAGAAAAAACCTCCAATCTCAAACAATACCAAAACACCCCCCCCCCCCCCCCCCCCCCAAAAAAAAAAAAAAAGAGGAAATGCATCTGGGAAGATGGATGGAAAATTAAAATCTTCTGAGTGATGGGTAACCCAATTTTATTTTCCAAGCAGAGAGGCATGATGTAGCTGTGCACATGCTGTCACAAATGTACTGAGTCAAATAACTTCCCAGTGGTGCCCGTGTTTGTTATTCCCTTGAGGATGATGGTTGATCTGTAGGAAAATGTGCTCTGTGGGAAGGCGTGTGCCCTAAGGACGCTTTGCCAGACTGATCTCAAATGTCCCAGTGGTTATGGCCTGTCCTGAACACCCCCAGTAAAGAAATGATGTGCGTGAAGCAAGGGACAGAGATTAGCCTGGCCTTAAAAGCAGGGCTTAAAAAGATTGCTTGCTCCAGAGGTTGTAGTTTCCATCCCCTCAGGTGCCTACCCCCTCGTACCTGTAGCTCTGTGTGCTGTGGCCAGTTTCATTGCTGCGTGATGCTCCCTGGGAGAGTACTGGAAAATGCTCAACTATGATTTAAAATGGGAAGGTGGGGAAAGTACACCACTGTGCTAGCTGATCCTCACCAGAGCACTGATTCAAAGGGATGTATTTATTCACACATGGGTGCCGAGTTAGATCCCTGTGGAGGCATGGTATCATGGTTGTTGCACAGTCCCTGTTACAAGCTGTTGGTCCTTGCTTGTGCTGCTGCACAATGAGGGGAAAAAAACCCAAAGAAAGGAACAAAATAGAGCATGAATTGCAACCATTGGCTGCCAGTGGTAAGTTTTTTCAGCCACCTAAGGTTGTATAGACTGAGTTTCTGCCTTGTGAGTTGAGGTTCCTGTGGCCTCCATAGAAATATATAAGAAATAGCTCTGTGTAGTGAGATAAGCCAATCTAAGGGCATGAGGTGGAAAGTGCCCAAAGGCAGTGTTCTGGGCTGCTTGTGTGACATGGCTCCTTATGCCTGCTGCTGGAGTAATGTGGTGAGTACCAAGACTATGCATGCAGGAGTGGTGGGAAGGGGCAGTCTATAAAAAGTGATTGTGCATTTGCAGTGACTTTATATTTTATTTATTTATAATTTTCTGTGATGTCTTATCCTAGTGGCCTCTAATAAGCTTTTGCAATAGCCACAGTGGGGGCAGACGTGACGGTTTGAGCTAATGATGACTAATAACATGTTCTTTGCACTAAGAGAAATAAAAGGAGTGCTTATAGGAGAGTAAGAGAGAAGTACCTTGAGGGGTCTGAGGCAGAGGTGGCTTTTTACATGAAGGCCATCCACCACAAACCATCCGTTGCAAGCGGCTGTTGGCTGGTTTCGTAAACTGTTTTTTCTCTCTGCAAAGGGAAGGTATTGCAACAGAAGTCTGTGATGGAAAACGTGCAAGGGACAGGCCTGATGGAGAGAGGGAACCGAGCACAACAAGTATTCTTTTATCTGTGAGGATGGGACTACCTTAACCGCAAAGGTCTGCTTTCTGGAGATATTTTCTCCTCTTTGGGTCCATGCTGTTTGGCATTGCTGGTGACTTCTGCTGTGCCAGCTGGCATCAATAGCTCTCCTGTGCTTACCCCATTCTTGACCCCTCTTAGCAGGGTGGTGCACCTGTGGATTGGCCTGTGTTACATCACTCTCCTAGCATAATGGGGCTGAAACAGCAAAATGCACGCCTTGAAGTAGTGGTTTTTTTTGCAACTCCAAAGCTTGAGAAGTGCATCTGTAGCCTCCCAACTGCTGAGTTTGTCTGGAGGAAGGTGATTCCTAAGCTGGCCCTGCAGTCACAAGCTTGGTAACTTCCCCTTTTCTTGCTTGTTATATCAGCAATTTTTTTTTCATAATGCTCCACTCCGTGGACTGATGTGATTAAGACTGAAATTGCTTTTCTGTTCATTTAAGGAAATACCTTTTAAGTGAAAATGGTAGAAAGACCAAAATGAAATAATTGTATCAGTCTTTTCAGGTTAATTAGGGGAAATTTCTGAGCTACCCTCAATGTTTAAAATCCTGTGAATATGGGAAACTCTTCTTCAACATCTCTTTTGTCCTAATTGCAAAGTGAAAATAATTAACTATTTTTTAAATTAAATATTGAAATGCAACTCTCTCTTTAAATTGAATTTCATACTTAGTTTTCCTACACAAGTATGAAATGTCATGCCTTTGATCAGTTAAAAATTAAATCAGCATCTGTCTAAAATGGTGCTTTGCCACACAAGTCAAACCAAGAAAACACATTTTGCTTCAGATTTTCTTGTGCAAAAGTCTTTTTACTTGTATTTTGCAGAAATAATTAAATAACTTTAAGAGAACCTCAACCAGTTCTTCTGTTAGTAGCTGTGATTCAAGGCTAGGTGTGGGACTCTTAACGCTGTAAAGTGACCCAAAACCTGATTTAAATTGTGAAAATCATCTGTAATAAGGAGTTGATATGATTTAATCATGTATTGACTAATAACAAATCAGTATTTGTGCTGCCTAGGCTGTCTGAGAGCTGCAAATTCTTAAAAATGAAGCTATGCATGGGGTAGCCACAAAATGGAGCAAAACCTGATGTGTTTAGCAAAGGAGCAATGCTGATCTCTCGAAAAACCTGTCCTTGGAGAAAAGCGAGGAGCAGTGACAGTTTGCAAGCTGGCATTGCCATGTCTGCGTCCTGTCAGAGAGCGAGAGCGAGCCCAGCACAGGCATATTAGGTTTAGTATTCCCCTTGGGTTGTTATAAACAAAATCAATATGTACTAATGACTGCAGCAATAAATTTCATCATGCTTCATATGGTAACGTTCTGCACTTACCCAGTTGTTGGTTTGACAGAGAGCAATAGAGTTTACCCTTTTAAAGTTGTAAATTACTATGAAAATGCTGAGCCTCATGGTAAAATACATTCATGGATGATTTTAAGCTTAGGAAATATTGGTAATACTTTCACTAAGCATACTATTAAAATAAATAAATAGTATTTATTGCTTGGTTTCCCAGCTGCAGCTGGGTGAAGAAACATGGCATGCATGTTTATCATGCTACTTGTGGTTTCATAGTGTTTATCTAAAATTGATTCTCAAAGAAGCCCTCTAAGAAGCATATTTTTTCACATACCTGTCCAAAAAAATCTTCCTTCAGAACAGATTTCCTGCAAGTAAAATCTTGATTTTATTTTTTTTTTTAGTGCTGCTCAGTTTAGGAGACCCTTCTCTATTTTGTATGCTGGCAGACAAACCTCTGGAAGTTGGATTAAATGTTTCAGCCCCAAATGAAACATTTGAGACTTTTTGCTCATATTGTATTCCAAACTTCAACACTTTCTTCTGAATAGAAATGGAATGCTGAAATTACTGGAGTCTACCACAAAGTAGAAACACAGATATTTTTTTTCCTACATGTCTGCTATCAAATCTTTTTCTCTCTTATACTTTGGAGCCCATAAGGAGACAGAAAATCCAGGTGCTTTGAATTATACACTTATTATTAAAGTCCATCCACCTGAGATAACCCTCAAGAGTCAGTTTTGGATAGCCCTTAATTGTTTTGCAGTCATCTTTACAAACTTCACTGAGCTCTGCACCTTGTTGGCTCTTGAAAGGGACTCTTATGCCACAGGTGTATATAATGGATCCAGAAAGGATCTAGATAAAGCACAGGAGGAAAGAAAGATAATTGCTGCTTTTCAGTATTTAAATTAAATTTTTCAAAAGTATAACCGGCTGTAATCTGGTTGCCTCTGTATAGACATGTAGCACTGTTTGAGATGCCTGGTGCTATCTGAGCTGCCCTCATGGAGGGGCAGATCCATCTGAGTGACACCCTCCAATAGGCTCAGCTCCAGGCCCGGCATCAGTTCTAGAAGTTTTCCTAAAACTCAGCCATTACATTCCTAACACAACTCAGAGAGACTTGTCTACATGTGAATAATCTGGGGCTTCTGTGCCCGAGATCCACTCCCCAAGTCTGTTTCTCCACAATAATAACTTCTCATTGATCTGGAAATAAAGCAAGCTGCCAGGAGCCACAGTCCGAGTGTGTATTATAACTGAGAATAAATCAAACCTGCCATAGCATTGGCAAAGATCAAACCTGCCCTGCTGACTTGAAATCTGTGCAGTATGGCAGCACAGCGTTTGGTCAAAGAAGGCAAAAACAAGTGCAGATTAATTCTTTGGCAGCTGCATCTTTGTGTATGGAAGGGGGGAAGTCCTGACTTGATGCAGTGCTTCACAGCCAGCTGTGTGCTAGAGTTTGGCTCCGCAAAGCCAGACTTGTGCTACCCAAATGCAGCAGGTTTGCTCTGGTAGGGGAATCCTTTCTGCATTTCCTCACTGCACATGATAAAAGCAGGTGTCAGTCTGTTACCTTACGCTACGTTGCCACTGTCCCATGCCATGAGGACCTCGGTGGTGCTCAGCAGTGAACCTTTTGGATTTGAGTCCATCTATCCCGGAGAAGAGCAGTCATGAGGCTGCATAGAGCAGAGTTAGCAGCATCACATTTAAAGGGATACTTACTGCAAACAGCTGAAGGCTGACATCTGAGTTGCAATATATTGCTCTGAGTTTTTTCAAATTAAGTTCACTGGTATATACAAACATGTAGACACAAAAATATAAATCCATTTTGTTTTGAATGAAATAATCCCTAATTTAGGGGTTGTACTATACTCCAGTATCCAGGAAGAGCAGTTCATAGATACCACCCATTCTGCCCTTTTCCTCCTTGTTTCTTTGGGTGCTCTACACATGGTACTGCTGGAGAGGTGCTGCTGCCCCGCCTTATTTCCAGGTACTAGTTAGTGGCGTTTCTGGGAAGGCTGTGGGATTTTTCCCCTAATAAGAGCATTGCTGCGTTAGTCAGGAGGTGCCGTGGAGGATCTGCATTCTCCAGGATGATGTCAATATTTTCCAAAGAGAACAAGTTCATGCGCCCATTTACACAGAAGTGAACAATGTTTGCAATTGAAAGAGCTACACCTGCAAAGGAGGCGGGGGCGGGGGGGGCACGGAAAACATGTTGAAAGTACTGCTATCATTAAAGGAAACATTACAGTGGCCCTGCACCATACGTTTGTCTTAAAGGCAGATCTCTCCAATGCTGCAGCTCCTGAACTTGGGAACCTAAGGGCAGAAGGGGTGCAATGTATGCAACTGGACAAACATTAGATTTGCACAAATCCAGGCTCTGCTCTGAGCCTTTACCCCTCTCTGGGGCTGCTCTGCAGTGAGATGCTTTGTCCTTGGGACCAGTGGCAGCGACCAGGGCAAAGAGGGTGGTGCCTGCCTTTGCCATAGCTTGCCCTGCCATCCCTTCCTAGGGACGTGAGCTCAGCCTAAAATGAGCCTCAGGGAGGCAAATGGGCAGCATGAGTGCAGGTGCCTTCTGCTTAGGTCAGAGCCTGCTTCCTCCCAAAATATGTTCCATGCATCCATCACCGGACTGCTAAGCCCCTATTGGCAAATGAGCCTAAATGTGCTATTAACAATCGGATGGGTCTTTTCTTTGAGCTAGAGATGGAGGTCTGTGGATTCTTTTTTGGGGACGGTGGCATTCTTGGTGCTGTTATTTACACCACATAGTATGTGCTGACTTCTCAGCACTGTCCTTGAGCTGGGCTTTGCAACGTGCAAATGAATCACACATAGCAGGATGGTGACTTTTTACAGCTCTATAGGCAAGCTGTCTGTTTGCCATGTGAGCTGAGGCTCAGACATGCATAGAGAGTCAAATATTGTTCAGTGTGGTGGCAGAGAAGCATCCCTCGCCAGATCGCAATGGCAGTCTGGGTCAGACTGATGCAACCAGGTTCCTCAGGGTGCTTGGGCAGGTCCCGAAGCTCCTCCACTTCTGCTGGTCCGTAGCTGAGGGATTTTCTGAGCCACAGGTAGCATCTCTGTTTTTCAATACCTGAGAAGGAGTTTTCTTCCATTAATTTTTCAAATTCCAAGAAAGGTTTTGGCATCTGTAGTATCCTGTGGCTTAGCTGCACAGCTCAACTGTACATCTTGTGAAGAAGTACCTCTTTTGGTCTGCTCTTGAACTTAATGGGTTTTTACTTCATTTGATGGCCTTGAGTTTTTGCATCAAAAAATGCTGAGCAGTCATTCCCTATACCCTTCTCCATGCTGCTCACGATTTTATAAACATCTACCATATTGTATTTTCCAGGCTGAAGCCCTATTCTTTTCAAGTCCTTCTCTACATAGAAGCCATTTCACTCTTTTACCCATTTTTGCTGTCCTTCTTTATACCTTGTCCAGATCTACTGTAATTTTTTGGCATGTGAGACAAGTTCTACTTGCAGTATTCAAGGTGCCATGGATTTGTATGGTAACACCAGGATGTTTCCTGTTTCATTCTCTGGCACTGTCAAACTGGGAGGGCTGTGGGATTAAATAAAATGCTGCTGCTGGGTGTTAATGGGTTGACCCCATCCCCAGGCTGTAACTTTCAGTGTTCCCTGCTCCAAGGTACGTTTTCTTGTACCAGAGTTCAGCCGTTTTGGAGCACCCAACCATGGTGAACACCTGCTCAGGAGCCCAGCAGTTTTCTTGGCATCATGTTTTGGAATCAGCAAAAGCATTTCATTACTTTTTAAGTGTAAAATTAGGATGAGCAGCAGTTTCCTACCACACCAGTGGATTGAGCAGAGAAAAGAGCTGCTGTGTGAGAGCCTAAAACAGAAACGTGATCTGTCCTGCAACTTTCTGTCTGTCCCTGCTCTAAGGGTCTGAGTGTTTTCCCAAGAGGCAGCGAGCAGCTTGTGACTGAGCGCTTGTCCCCTGCCACCCAAACTTGCCACCCTGCAGCCGCATCAACACAACGGCAAATTGCCATCTTCCACCCTGCTGCTTCAGCTAAAAATGTCCTTTTCTGGTCCTGTGTCAGCCCTGCTATACTTCATGCTGAAGAGCTGTATTGAGAAGGGACGGGATCAGACAGCACATTACATTTCTAGTTTGTCAACTGTCTCAAGGCTGTCTGCAAAAATTAGTGTAATATCATAACTTATCTCTATATGTGTATAGCACTACATCCCACAAAACAATAAATTGCATTTGCGTTAGGATATGAGGCTTCTAGTTATGCCTATCTTAATTTTCCGTGGTTTATTAAGAAAATCATAACAATGCACACTATTTATGCAGGATGTATTCAGGGATTTATCTCCCTAGTAATGTATTAAATTAGAATGGTGACATTAGAGACCTAGATTAATGTATTAGCATTTCTGCTGTAGTTTAGAGTCAGGATTATATCACAAAAAGAATTAATTTTGTGGTCTCTTCATATATCCATTTACGGGGCTGTCCTTCACCAGCTTATTGTCAATCACAGTCACCTGGATAGATTAATGTTTATGTCACATTTCTTCTTGTTATGCTCTTTGCTATAAACAATGGGACACTTGGAATTTGAATACTTAGCAGAGCCTGTGAAAATAACTTGTTCTACTACTTTAATCCTTGCTTTTGGGAGTTACTTGGCCAATAGCTCACATTTCTTCCACGTCTATTGCAATAATCCCAATAGTGACATCATAGGACATTGCAAAGGCCGCATCTTCCCACTGTGACTATCATTCACTGAATACATGTGAGAAAACAAAAACCTTATTTTTGTTTGGAGCAATTGGCCTCTCATATTTGAATGCTTACATTACCTGTGATCTCAATAAATAAATTGAACTTTTAAAGAGTGTCCTCTGATGTTGTAGAATGATGTCAAGAGGAGCTTAGCCTGTGTGCCTTTTGGACTATCTGTAAGATAGGCTACAATGTAAGGACTTCGAGGTTACCTCTTGTCTGTTCTGTTGCTAGAAAACCAGGAGACATTTCCCACAGCGTTGGTCCTGACACAGTTTTGCAGTTCTGATGTAGGGAGTAATGTACTGATAAGGCGCTTCGGAGTGCGCTGCATATTTCTTGGTTGAGGTTTCAATTTTCACACCATAAGCTAGGACTGTAAGTGAAATTCGGTCCTTCGATGAGAAACAGTGAGGGGAATACATACATGCTGTCCCCCTCCAGTCTCCCCTCAGAGAATAGACAGCATCCTCCAAAAATTAGTCTGAGATCAGGGAAACCTCTACAGCTGCTGTTTGATTACCACATGGGTAAAAAATGTTGTTTACTCTTGTTGCAAGACGAACTCAAATTGCTCATTTCGATCACTCGAGTGATGGTCCTCAGAAAATTGGCTTTTCTTTAGTACCAGTTGAACTTTGCCAGTGCCCTTTTCCTTTCCTCTGTGCTCTTCCTGGGGAGACCTGAGCAAGTCTGGTGGGCTGAACTGAGAGTCAGAAAAATTTCCTAGTCTTTTCTGCATATATATTTGCCACCTTTCCTGTTATTTTCTGGATGCCTTAGCTGTCCTGAATATAAAGATCTTGAGGCAATGACTGTCCTTTGCAACGTTTGCCCTGCGCTGATAGCAATGATGCCCAGCTGCTATCCACAGAGCCCCCCATAGCAATAATAATATGAATTTAAATGAGATTACTTCTTTCTCTGTTTTGGTGTTGTTTTTTTTTCTTCACACAATAAAATGCCTCCAGTGTGAAGGGATCTCATGGAAGGAGTAGGGGAATGATTTGACTTTAAAGCTCTGTGGTATTTTTTGGATTCTGTAATTTCAATGCAATTTTTAATGTTTAAATTACAAGAGAAATGACTGAGTATCTTAGACATCACTAGGATTTTTCTTTCTTCCATTTATTTTCCAACCAAGTCAAATTAATTGTATGGAAAAATTCAGAATCCCTTCTTTGAAATGGAAATATCTATTAAGAAAATGTTCTTAATCATCTAGTATATTCTGTCCTAAGTCACTTAATATTCCAGTGGTGCTTCACCCACAAAAACTTCTGCTCTGCAGTGGAATTCTAGAGGAATGTGAAAAACTAGTAAGTAATTAGCAAATATTATTGCGTGTGCTGGAAAGATTAGTATGCGCCTTAGATTTAAAGACAGTTGGAGCTCCTCTCTTTTTAAGAAGGAAAATGATGTTTTAAAAATGTTAATTCCCAGTTGACATTCTTCAGATGCAAATGTACATGTATGGATTGTTCATGTGTGTTATCGCTGGCTGGATGCCAGGTGCCCGCCAAAGTTGCTCTGTCACTCCCCTCCTCAGCTAGACAGGGGAGAGAAAATATAACGAAAGGCTCATGGGTTGAGATAAGGACAGGGAGAGATCATTCAGCAATTACCATCATGGGAAAACAGGCTCGACTCAGGGAAATTAATTTAATGTATTACCAATCAAATCAGAGTAGGGTAATGAGAAGTAAAAACTAAATCTTAAAGCACCTTCCTTCCCACCCCTCCCTTCTCCCCGGGCTCAACTTCACTCCCCATTTCTCTACCGCCTCCTCACAAGTGGCACGGGGGGAAGGGGAATGGGGGTTGCAGTCAGTTCATCCCAGATTGTCTCTGATGCTCCTTCCTCCTCAGGGGGAGGACTTCTCACACTCTTCCCCTGCTCCAGTGTGGGGTCCTTCCCACAGGAGACAGTTCTCCGTGAACTTCTCCAACGTGAGTCCTTCCCACGGACTGCAGTTCTTCACGAACTGCTCCATTGTGGGTCCTTTCCACGGGGTGCAGTCCTTCAGGAACAGACTGCTCCAGCTTGGGTACCCACAGGATCACAAGTCCTGACAGCGAATCTGCTCCAGCATGGGCTTCTCTCTCCATAGGTGCACAGGTCCTCCCAGGAGCCTGATCCACAGGGGGTCACAGCCTCCTTTGGGCATCTACCTGCTCTGGCATGGGGTCCTCCATGGGCTGCAGGTGGACAGCCTGCCTCACCATGGTCTTTACTATGGGCTGCAGGAAAATCTCTGCTCTGGTGCATGGACCACCTCCTCCCCTCCTTCTTCACTGATATAGAACATGGGAGAAGCTTCTTCAGCCACCCCTGTAGTTCCTTCCCACCCCTCCTCCCCCCAAATCTGACCATGCAAACCCAATACGATGTAATTTCAGCACCTGTCATTTCTAAAACAGCCGTTTTTAAAAAAGTGAACATAAATTCTCCCAACAACTCATGATTTCCTGCAATTTTTCAGTGTTGCAGAGATGCCAGTCTCATTTCCATAGTAATGTAGTTTAGAGATTGTAAAATAACAATGCAAAGAGCAAGTTGTGTGTTCACTCGTGCTAGCTCTTATTTCCAGGTTTTGATGAAGCCAGTCACTGCACCACTGCCTGCATCTGCTCCAATAAATACACGAACTTCTCGCTGGTGAGGCTGTTGAGTGTGTTCAGGTACTGTGGTTTGGTCAGTCAAGTGAGACGTTTGCTGCTTGCACAGGGGCAAGCTGGACCTGAAGCATGCAAAAATAGTTGCAAGTGCTGTTTTGTGCAGTTTTGAGCTCAGTTTTCCCAACCTACAGGGGCTTTTGGGAGGGATTGGGGCTCATCTGCATTGCGCTTTCTTAGAATCATAGAATTGTCTAGGTTGGACGGGACCTTTAAGATCATCAAGTCCAACCATCAACCTCACTGACAAAAACTATCACTAAACCATATCACTAAGCACTACGACTACCTGTCTTTTAAATACCTCCGGAGATGTCGATTCCACCATGTCCCTGGGCAGCCTGTTCCAATGCTTGACAACCTTTTTAGTGTAAAAAAATTTTCCTAATATCTCATCTAAACCTCCTCTGGTGCAACTTAAGACCATTTCCTCTTGTCCTATCACCTGTTACTTGGGAGAAGAGACTGACCCCCACCTTGCTACACCCTCCTTTCAGGTAGTTGTAGAGAGCAATAAGGTCTCCCCTCAGCCTCCTCTTCTCCAGGCTAAGCAACCTCAGCTCCCTCAGCCGCTCCTCATAAGACTTGTGCTCTAGACCCCTCACCAGCTTTGTTGCCCTTCTCTGGTCACCCTCCAGCACCTCAATGTCTTTCTTGTAGTGAGGGGCCGAAAATCAGACACAGTACTCAAGGTGGGGCCAAACCAGTGCCAAGTACAGGGGGACGATCACTTCCCTAGTCCTACTCCCCACACTGTTCCTGATACAGGCCAGGATGCTGTTGGCCTTTTTGGTCACCTGAGCATGCTGCTGGCTCATATTCAGTCGGCAGTCGACCAACACCCCCAGGTCCTTTTCTGCCAGGCAGCTCTCCAGCCACTCTTCCCCAAGCTTGTAGTGCTGTTGAGAAGTGCCAGGTTTCTGGATGTGGGTGGGTACCAGCAGCACTTGAAGAGATGGAGAAAAGGAAACATACCCTTCAGAGTGCTTCCCCCAGGTACTAGATCTCGGTAAGGAAGGGTACACATCGCTGCAGTAACTTTGGCAATGCTATGAGGTGGTGCTTATGATAGTGTTCGGCATTGCAGGAGACGTCAAACTGAGAGCAGATATTTAGACCTTACCCGTGGTCCTGTGATTTTCAGCCTTTGCTCTCTGCCTAAAGTTGATTCTTTGGAGAAATTAGAGATTAAAATCATTCAACCATTTCTAGAAATATGGCTAAGGAAAACAGGAAATCTGTTTTTCTCCCCATTCTTGGTGAACCCAATATATCATGGGAATTTTTTTTTTTTCAATAATCAGAGGAAACCTCTAACTGTCATTTATCTACTTGTCATTTCATCTCTCTTTGGCAAGATGAGATGGCTTTAAGGTGAGAGTAAATGTTTCTTACAGCCATTACCAAGTTTCTTTTCACAGTATGCAGTGCCAGTCTCTGTGTAACAGGGTTTTGGGCTCAGGGCCTGCAGTTCTGAATGAAGATGCTGAAAACGAGCAAATGGCAATGTGAAAGGTCCCTTCTGTGTTAAATATCCTCGGTACAGGAAGGGACAGTGGGCAGCAGTGTGTGCAGCTGCGTGGTAGCTTGGTGTAAGCCATGTTCTTATCCCCCACAGCATTGTGGGACCATATCACACCTGGTCACCATCATTTGACATCACTCACACTCATCTTCAAGCTCCGTGATGTATTTCTGAACACACGGGGATTATTCAGGTGCTTTCTCCAGCCTCAGTAAGCGATGAAGCTGCAGCTGGCAATACATGCAAAGCCACATGCTTCATCACCCAGAGCAAGCCTAGTGCCTTGCCGACTGCAACAGCTATTACGCTTCTTCATAGGTTAATTAATGGTGTTGCAGGATTGTTTCTTCTGATGTTTGTCTGTAATCACACAACTTGCAAAGGAGGTGACTACTGTTGACCTGCAAACTTGAATGTGCTGGAGGGTATCAGGCTGCATCCTGCCATCTCATGACACCACTGAGTGACAGCCTGGGATAGCACAAGCATCCTGCCTAGCCTGCACCCTTTTGTGTAGTCGGATGAGATGACAGCCGTGAGCCAAGCAGCACATGTTGATGATCCTTTTTTTTGGTTGTTTTTTTTTTTTCTTCACTCTGTGCTTTCTCGCTTTGCCTTGAAAAATACATGGCTCCGTTCCCATATGCCTCAAAGTGTTCAAACATGATCGAGACATTCTTTTGGAAGGCTTGTCAACCTTACATCTCCATAAATTACTTTTGTTTTCATTGCTTATCTCTTTTGGCTAAATTTCTCAGATTTTTCAAGGGTACATGCTTGACTAGAGTCAGTTTGCAATTTAAATGGTACTTACTTTAATTTAAATATTAGCAGACTCATGTGGGTTTATTTAGTGTGTATGAAAAGATGATCAAGCCAACACGTCAAGGAGCTCATCACAGTCAGTGCTCCCCAGTGAGGGTTTATCTGACCTGCATTGGTTCAAGTTTGTGTTTTACTTCTTTTATATCAGCAAAATTTGTTATCAAAAACATTGATTTGTCTTTGTCTTTATTTTTACTTATGTTCCAGGAGACTTCTTGTTCAATATAAATGGAATTTTTAGTTTAGCTGGAGAGAACCAGCGAAAATTATGGGTTCATTTATTGCTGCATTGGGTAGTGCTGGTAAAATGAGCCTGAGTTTCAGTGTTAACTCATGATTTTTTGATGCCTGACACCAAAGAGAGGCCTGATCCTTACCATAGGTGCCCCTAAGTTTGGGCCTCCTGAGTTGGCATTCATATTTGAGAATGCTATAATTGCTAATTCCTGTATGAATTTGGAATTTGCTTTTGAAATTGGGCATCAACCAGAAGTGACAATTTGTTACTTTGATCAGATGCTACTTGCAGACCAAGGACCCCAGTAATGCTGGTGAAGGTAGCTCAGAAAGAGGATCAAGGATGGCAGGATCATAACAGGCTAAACCGTAACCTAGTGTAGGGAGAAATCTTTGGGATTTTGTCTATCCAGAAGTAGACTGAGCTTCCTATAAAGTTTATATTTTTATTTACATCTCTTCAGGCAACAAATGCTGACCTACAATGCCACATAGTCTAAGGGAGCGAGCATGAAGTCTTGCTTGTGAGGCAGGGCAAGGAAGCAAAGTAAATTGATTGACTCTGTTGGCTCTGTGTGTGATCTTCTGAATGGGAAGTTGTTGTCTATTTGAACCCTTGGATGGTGTAAGAGCACAAAAACCTCAGACTCAGAGTTTATTTAGGATGGGTTTCTGATACAGGCATAAACAACCTAGAGATCACACAAATCAAATACGTATTCCTGAAGAGACTTAGGATGACCCCAAATAATGTCAGGGCTCTCATTGTGTCATGTGCAGAAGGTGTGTGATTAACGCTGAAGACAAGGCTGGTAAAGCTTAAATCTAAAGTGGTGTATGTATAGCAGCAAGCGGAGGACTTTGTGAAATTATCCTGGTTGGCAGCTGCAAGATAGATGGAGAGTTTACCATGCTTAAGGAACCTATGAGCATAATGTTTATTTTTCGAGGTTTCAGCAGTGCCTGATGCTCGTCAGCAGGAAAACCTCATTGTTAAAATGAGGAAACTATTGCAGGCTACTGATTCTGACCTTTCAAGCTGTCATGAATAAAAGCCAGGTTAATGAAATGCGTTGCTCCACTAGCGAATTGGGGGAAAAAACCTTGTCTGCTGCTTGGAAAAACAGTAAATGCCACAGAGATTTATGCAGAGCCCTCTTGTGACTCCAGAGTCACGTGAGCCCTCTATACTTAAGACACTGAATATCTGTAGGTAAAAGAAGTCAGCACTTAGCTCTAGTGAAGCCCACAGCCCCTGATGTCTCAGGGTGACAGATAACAAGAGTCATAATGATTGTGACTTCCTTGCTAAGGGACAGGGTCCGTTTAGTGTTCTTGCCCTTATCGCTTGCTGGCTTCAAAGCCACAATCCTGAAGTGCAATCAGGAAAACTGCATTCGACACCATGACATCCTCCAGTGCGAAGCACTAATGTGTGTTAGGCTGGCTGCTAGTCATCCAGCTGCTGAGGAGCACCCAGAAGAGTTGGCCATTAATGAAAACACCTCGGAGCTGGCACTGAACTGATAAGATGATTGGGTCCCTGTTTGTGTTTCTTAGGATCATGAAAGCATTTGTACTTTAACAACCCAAATTCTCGTAAGCAGCAATTTTTAAGCTCAAAATATTCAGGTAAAGTGGGTATCAAATTGATTAGGTGCTTCAAAGTTAGTGCCCAACAAATCATTTTTAAGAATGATTGTGTTTTGTTGGAGGATTACTTGCTCTGTGGTAGTGCTGAGGTGTTGGCTCTGCGTCCATGCTAACAGCTGAATGTTGCTCTAAAAGGCAACAGGAGTTGCCTTCCCGTGTCCATAAGGCAGCAGCGTGTGCTTTGCAACTGGTGTGTGTTTTGCAACCTGTGTACATCAATGGCATTGTGCAAATTGTGTGCAAATTATGCTCAACGAGTCATTTATGACCAATGTGCAAGCTTAGGTCTTTGTTGCTGTTGCAAGCATCTTTATCCAAGCGGCTGCAGCCTTCTGCTAGTCTGGGGACTTGGGAGAGCTTTTTTTGCCACTATACCTCTTTGCTTTTCCTATTGCTTGTAGGAATAAAATCCCCTTGGAGGAATTAATACTCCCAGCAGACTGTAACACTGGTGTGCAACACCAGCTATCTCCAAGGCAACACGGTGGGCTTCTGCTTTTAGTGCATAGCAAGGTGTCCTAATACTTTAGGATTGCGTGGTTAGTGGCTGGGACCTGGAATTGAAGAGATCTGCCTTGTCAGGCTTTAGCTCTGAAGAGGTTCTCTCCAGCCTGGAAACTAAAACGGGCTTTGTAGTTACTAAATGTGCTGCTATTTGAGGTGAAAGGAAGAATTCAGGGGTGAATTTCAGGCTTCTTTCACTGTGTGACTCCTCATTGCCCTCCTAAACATGGAGAAAATAAATGCTATGGCAAGACCCTTTTTAAAAGCGAATCTGGTTGTTTTCTTTCTAACCTCACTTTCCCTGGAGTAAAGTCGGTCTACAGTAGGCATCTAGTGCTGTTAGAGATGCCCTGGGGCATCACTTCTGGCCTCCAGCTGCTGTCCAGAAAAGCAAAGTTCTCCCATAGCTCGTCTGTTGCCTCTGTTGGCCCCACATGTCTCGGCTCCGCTACAGCGTCTTGAATGACACTGGGTGCCCAGGCAGCGGCACTGAATCTAACCCTGTGTCTCCCTCCAGCCCCAGCTTATCGGAAGAATCACGGCAATGAATATAAGCCTGTAGATAAAATTTCAGAGTGGATGACTCCTTCTTGGGCCCATTAGCGAGACTGAAAAATCAGACTTTATAATACAAAGCAATCTTCCACCTGAACTGCGGGACAGCTACTCTAGCTCCACAATATGTTATTTAAAGCCTGTTTTATAATAGAATTTGGTATTGCAGTATGTATAATTTACAATATATTAAAACCCATTTCATAATATATTTTAATCTCTGATGATGAATAGCTGGGACAGTTTTGCAGGTTCTGTAATATCACTATGGCAACATCCTTTTAAAAAAAAAGTAGGTCAGTTGAGAGATACCAAGAACTGGTCAAGGAAAGAATAATGACACTTGTCAATTTGCATTCTTACCTGTAGTTTATTTTCTTCTTGGAAATGGCATCTATTCTGATATTTTTGCATGTATTTTCAAGAAATGGCTTGTGACATTACTGGAATGTTGCATCTCCTTTAGCCTTTGAGGGCTCAACTTTGAAAAGATTTGTTTTCCATTGCAGTGCTAAATGACTTAGCCCATCTACAAAGATGATTAGAACTCAGCAGCTATTGGTGGACTGGAAATACAACTTCCATCAGATTTCCTGTGTTTCTCCAAAATCAAAATAGTGCTTTATGAGCACTTTATGCTTTATGCTTAATTTAGAAAAATGGGACTTGTCTGTCATACTAAATGGTTGACTGTTTTTAAAAATCAGGCAGCTTGTTTTAAAGCCTACATTTTGACTAAGCCTCTAAATGGCAATTATTCTTTTCCTGAGCAGTAGTCAGCAAAGCATATTCATCATTCATTACCAAAGAAAGAAAGAAGAAATCTCATATTTCGCCCTCCTTTCTGAGTGGTGGTGGTGCATCTCTAAAATGTCAGTGCAATATCTCAAAGAATTTGGATCAAAAAGCCTGGAGGTCTGTGGATCACCATTTGCTTAGCAGGTGATACACAGCTCATCCATGGAAGACTCTAATTTTTGGCATATTCTCAAACTCGGGCAGTCTCTTCCTGAAGAGCAGACTTTTGAAGGCCCCAGGTCTGAGGACCAAACACCAACAGTGCACCAGGTAGCCCTTCGAAATATATTTCTGTTGCTGGGTGTTATTCTTAGTCTTGTACTTTCAAGTACTGGAAAAATACATTTTGAGGATAAAAGTTTATGGCTGTAATGGTTTGTTTTCTGATTTATATTGTCTGGACACTGAGGGGTTCTTCTGTCAAATATGTAAGAGCTCCAGGCATGAGTTCCTGGTCAACAGGGAAGAAGACAGTGCTAGAAATTGAGCTACGTAGGAGCTCACTTGCCCTCTGTGCTTCCTGCTTGGTTTTATTAAAGATTTCAGGCCTCTGCTATTCTGATAAATTCAACAAATAATTCTCCTCTCTCTTTTTGCATAGCTTCTTTTTTGTGATCCTCAGCACAACAGATTTCCTTTAGCCTCCAAATTCTTCCTTTTCAACCAGGCCTACCCCTTGCTATCACTGGTTTTAACACTCCCTGCCCTTCTCTGCCTTTTACAGAGCAGACTTTCTGTTTGACTGCTCCTTCTCCTCTGTGAGCTAAAGCTTCTCCAGTGCCTTTCGGCACCCAGACATGTTTTGGCTGGTGGCAGGTCATGCAAACCAAGAGAAGGTATTTGCTAGCCCTAGTCATGGCAGCTGATATGAGACTGAAGGTAAGAATATACCTAAAATGTCTGGGGACATCCGGGCATTCATTTTTTCCCCTGTTTGTCCCAAAGCAGAACACAGATGTTGACCTTTACCTTACTAATCCATCTGCTTACTCAGGCTTTTGCTTGAGGGGTGATGGCAAATGAATTTCTGCCTATAGGGCAAATTCCAGGATGTATCCATTACCGTGCCATTGACATTTGCCAGCTGATTCTTGCGTTTTCAAAGTAATTTTGTTCATGTGCCCAGGGAAATTAACAGTGAACTGTTACCAGTGTTTAAAAGCATTTCTAGAATAAAATTTCTTTTAATTCTTCCTATTTAAGTCATTGCTTGCATAAAGCTACTGATTACAGAAGAGCAGGAATCCTCCTGAGAAATAGGAGTAGTGAACTTGATAAGTTTCTATTGTGACTTTTTTTTTATGTTCTTTGGTTATAGAAAGCTTCGTGCCATGGGCACCTCATCCATGACATGGGATCACAGTCTACTAATAATGTTAGGATTTCATTTTTTGCAGTTACATTGCTCTTGCAACATAGCTTTTAAATGTGCAGCCCAAATCCTGAAACTAGATACGTAAACAGCAAGGAGACAGTCATTTTCCAGTGAAGGAAAAAACTTCCGTACAATGGAAGTGGTGACATAAATATCCAACTTTGCATTGGGTCTGGTACTCGGACTGCAGCTATAGGCCATAAGAAAAGACAACTTTCTTACGAAAGTGTATGAAAATGGACACATCGGGTCTCTTAGCAAGCAAGCTGATGCAGGCAGGCGTCTCTCCATTTTGGATGGCAGTGTTGCGGCTGATGGGGTTTCTTGAACAGGTTTCCTCACACATACCTACATTTGAGAATTAAAACCATCTGCCACCAGCATCACATAAACCTATTTTCTTGTTCTATATGGAAGAGAAGTACTTTCTTATCCCAGGACCACTGGACCTGTTCATAACTGAAACCTTTAAAGTTTATGAACTGTGAAATTAGGTGACTAATAGACAGGTGAATCATTAGGCAGAATGCCACAAAGACTGTATTCAGAGACCTCCTTGTTTCCTTTTCTTGCACCTCCCTGTAGACAAACACATTTATTTCAGCACAGGGTAAGAAAAATAGCATCAAAACCTCTGCATGACACTGAGATCCCACCTAATTGCAGGGGGATGGGATTTTTTTTTTGTGTGTGTGTTTATGTGAGAGAGAGAGAGAGAGAGAAAACCTTTGCAACCTGTCTCTATCTGCTGGAGATTTTCTTTGCTATTCAAGACTGTGTCCTGTGCAAAGGGGTCAAAACAAGCAGAGACCAAGGAGGACATAATTTTATTCTGATAATAAAATCCCCCCAGCTGTTTTGGAAAGCTTCAGCATTCCCTTTGAGGAAGACAAGTCTGACACAGTTCCAGGAACAAAACAAAACTCAAACCAGCCCAATCAATAGCATTTAATTTGCTTACTGGAATGAAAACTCCACAAGTGATTTTGGAGTGAAGACTCGGGGGACTTCACGTTGCAGTTTTGCACGTGTCCTTGCTTTTAGATTTTATGTAGGATGTGAACCAGAAGCACTGAAGTAGTCCTTATCTTTATCAGAACTCCCCTCCAACTTACAGTTTCACCAGTTAGTTATTGTCACGTGTGGAACAGAAACTATGGTCAGGCTGTATATCTTAATTAAAAGGAACATCTGCTTAATATAATGCATAGTATAAGCGGTATTTCCTTTGTATACCAGGCTGAATGAAATAACGTATTGTCTATTGACCTAAATTCCTGCGTGCCTATCGAATAACCATCAAAGAGCAGACTTCTTGACATCATGCACGTCCCCTTGAGGCAACATAAAAAATAAATATTGTAGGCTTACATAGAAGCAGGTGAGTCCGAAAGAGCAGAATGGGATCTGCACGTTCCCAGAGTACAACCTCTAAGTGGTAACAGATGAATCCAGACACTGATTATAAAGCCCAAAGCTGGTTCATAAACTACTCAGGCTGCAATCTGTAGGGTCTGAGTACAGAACTGTCTGTGATAGGCTTGTTTTGCTGTCTTTATAGCAAGAATAACTTCAGTTCTTTGCATACTTAGGGAGGATGGATGAACAGATACTGATGTTGTCAAGTTGTCTAAATGCCCAATAGAAGTGAAATCAAAATAACACACTTGAATGGTGAAACCGTAAATGAATTTGGTAAATTATTCTAGCTTCACGCAGCCAGAGCATTCTCGTCAGACCTGTCATATTCTCTGTTAATCTTGTTTGCATAACAAATATTTTAGTACTTGTTTTTTCTTTACAAAACCTGAATTTCATGTGGGACTTTGCAGGAGGAAAAGTTGGATCCACAGTCAATAACCGAGGGGATTCTTAGCTGTTAACTTGCCTGTTCCTTGCTGGAGGTTACTGCTGGAGATGCTGTATCCTTTGGTAGACATCAGGGGCAGGAGGTCTCTTGGGTGCTTTCTGTTGTACTTTGGGACTTTGGTGTGTAAGCTTGTATGCTGAGTAAAGGGTGCTCCGCAGTGCTCTGGCATTTTGATACCTGACTCCCATTGGTTAGTAATAGAAATGGGGGGGCGGATCTCACTGTGCTGATTCCTAATCCAACTTCATCATATCCCTTCTCTGTCTTTTGCCTGTGCTTTGTCTGCCAAAATGGAGAAGTGCTAGGGCTAGGCATGGCTAGCAGCAGGGCCTCGAGCAAGCCATACTGGCAACATGAAAGCTTTTGGAGTGAACAAGAGAGGTCAGGACTATAGAGGCATTTATTTACAAGCCTTTCTGTCTAGATGGTTCATATAATTATTTTCTGTGCTTATCCTGCTTTACTCAACACACAGTTGAGAAGAGTAGCTGAGCCATTTTAGATGATTTGTTGCGTCAGACGTAGGAGTACAGGGTGCTACCTCAATAGGCTGTGCTATGTTTCCTCTTCTGATGCTGGAAACAATCATCTTTGCTCTCGAAACTAAGAATTTCCAACTGCCTGGCTTTGGGGTTCCACTTTAATCCTACGTGCTAATGTGCTGGTTTACCGTATTAATGCAGATTAGCTGAAAATAACTTGGCACATCAGGATTTTCTGCTCTTCTTATGCATTATAATCTCTTTGCTTTGGATGATGTTTATTACATACTGAGATAATAGGTTTAGTGCTTTTATGACCTCTGTAACGTGTTCTTTTTGTGCTTCCACTCAGAATTACTCTTGCTTAGCTAACCTTTCAGCCAGTAATCAGTCCGGCACAATTACCCTGGGCACACTGGCAGCCATTTCGAGGACTCTTGGGTTGCATCCCACTGCAAATCTGCTGCAAACAAAACAGGCATTTGATCTTATTAATTTTGACTTATTAATCTCTTTTATTGCAGCTGCAACCAACTCAAGAGCCTTCTCCAGCCCTTACCCCTGGGCTCATTCCCAGCTGCTTTGGTTTGGATGCAGCGTATGACATCTGGGGGCTCACTAGGCGAGGCTGATAGAGACTCTTCTTGGCTGCCAAAGCATTTAAGCCCACCGTAGAGGGCTGTTGAAGGGATTCTACCAGCGTGGGCCATGTATTTATGTTGATTGCTAACAGACTAGTTCTACTGCATCCATACGTGTTGCTGCTGACTTTTGCGTAGGTCGGTAATCTCTCTAATCTTCCGGCCAGATGTCCGATGGTATTGGGAGGCCAGAGGTGTTAAACTTCAGAGGTCCACACAGGGTCGACTTGTTTAAATGCTGCATGTTCACAGATTCCTGGGACCTTTCTTCTGGTCACCATCTGTAACCTTTCCAGCTTTTTGAGGCCTTTAATGCTGCTGTTTCCTTCTGTCTTTGTTTTTCTTCCCTTGACTCCCTCCTTTCTGTATCTTCCCAAGGATGTTTCTCACAGCCTGCCTTATCTCCTCCTCTTCTGCATAGGGGATCTGAAATTATGCTGTCACAGCCAACACCACCATTATTTTTTGGCAGAACTTTACCTGCCCTACGTTTTGTGTGGCAGATGCTCAACAGGAGCCTTGCTAGGCAGCTGGACCCTGCATTGTGCCTGGTTGTGGTTTAGGCCCCTAAAGACCTGCTGCTCATGCTGGCCTAGCTAAAAGCAACTCCCTCATCTCTTCGCAAAAGTGCTTTCAGAGGGGAAAACTTGACATGAGTCTTTGATACAAAGCAGGAGCAAAGAGGAGGGAGTCAGTCTTACTAAGGGCAATTAATTCTGCTGCTGACAGTGTGCCCGTGTGCTCCTTGTTCTAACTTTCTCTCCTCTGAAGATGACTTTTGCGAATGGATGGAGATTGTCAAAGCTTGTAACTTCAGATACTATGCCACCTGTAACATTGCAGTGAGAGGAGTCTCCACCATCTGTCATCGCTGGGAAAATGGCAACATTACCATCGCCTCTGTCTTCACAGGATTAAAACATGACATCAGAGGCAGTCTACGTCTTCTCTCTGGTTTTTGTGCAGCAATTTTTTTCTCCCCTTTTTGCTTCTGTTTGGGAGATAATGAGAGCTACTGTCTTCCACGTGCCTTTTATCAAAGAACAGTGCTCTTCAGCAGACTCATTAAAATAATGGATGGCCTCAGATGGTTAATTATGTCTGAAACTTTCTGCTGTCCAGCAGCAGGAAAGCTTTCTGACATGGGACGTGGATAGAGGTATAGTCTTATAATGACAGTCCTTCTACCATATCCTTTAAGATATCAGACAGAAAAATGGTGTGCTGATACTGCCAAACCCAGATGAACGATCTGCTTTGTTTAGGTGGGTGGCATGATCAGTTTGTCCATTGGGAGTTGATGGATTTCAGACTGGGAGGACAACAGCAATTGACTGGGTGCACGGGAGTTGCAGTGGAGTTTGCGAGTTACGTTGTAAATGTGATTGAGGGAAGAAAAAAGAAATCTCTCATGGAGGCCATCATGATTGAGGGGAAAAAAACTTGGGCTTACCAAGCCCTTCAAGCTATGCTGTCAGAGAAATGCATGTTCTGGTTCATCCATCACTTCTGATGACAGGTTGCATATGGTGCACTGCTTGAAATGTGCTTCCTTTGTCCAAATTCTCATTCCTTAAAAGCTGGCTTTGAAAACTGTATTAGTAATAGAAGAAGCTTCTTCTGCTATTGAAAAAAATGTATAAAGCACAAGTCTATGAAATACATGTGTTTAGCTTAATGGCCTTCAACTTTCCTCATACAATCTGGGTCAGAATTCAAGATAAATTTGGTGGTCCTGACAGAGTCTGGCCATTCGGGAGCTCAGCTCTCATTTAGACACAGACCAGATATTAGGAGCTGCTGCACTTTCGGTCCTTTGGACCTCCCTGGCGGTAGTGGTACTGCTGACCAATTGCAAAAACTCAGCTATTTTGTTACCTTACTAAATGAGTACTCCTTCAGTCATGAAGTATACAGTGGCTGGCACCCAGATAAGTTGTGTGATATCCAGTTTAATTAAAATCAGAACTTGTTTTCAAATAGGCATTAGTAATAGAGAACCACAGCCAGATGACACAGTAGGATGTGTGTGAACCAGGTTCTTTGGGAAATCCTATGCAGGGTCTTGAAGGTGGTTTTAAGGCCTTTCAGTTTATTTGACCATTTCTAGTAGCATTGGAGATGAGGTCCTCTGAACTTGTTCAGGGTGGGTGAGCCTGTGACATATGAGATTAAGTCCATTTTGCTATGGGAATTGAAGGATAAAACCTGTAGCTCACAGATCTTGGAAGTCAGTCCATTTTTTCTGTGTGTGTGCAGGTGCCTTATACATACCTTAGTAGAGCTGAGCCCCAGTCCCAACCTGGAATCTGTATGTGCTGCTCTAATTCAAATAACAACAGGTGCCTGTTTATAGCTTGTATTATAAGTAACTGAAATTACTCACATGGGTAACATTAGAGATCAAAGCTGTAGGGAAGTGTGTGTATGACCAGGGACTTAGCGTTTGATGGGTGCTTATGAACTGTAAGGAACATCTGCTCTTGGTGGGTAGCAATTTCTTTTCTATATTGAATATTGAAGTGGGTTATCATACCGTGGAATGGGTTTCCTTCTTCCTTTCATCTCTGTGGCATTTTTTCCTTCCTGTTCCGATTTCATACGGATTGAACCGTCATGATGAAAGAGTGGTAGGCAAATGCGTACAGAAACAATTTTGCTTTGTATGGTGTCAGATGCTGTTATAAGAAATAAAGTTTTGCAGGTTTCTACTTAAAATCATAACTAAAGAACACTGACGTGCCAAGTCTGGGCAGCTGCATAAAGTCCTCTGTCAGAAATGTCAATCTGTTATCCTCCCAGATGCACATGGCCCGCTTGATGTGATGATGTAGTCAGCGTGAAAAATTCATATTTTTCAGAAATGAGCCTTTGACTTTTGTTTATTCTTAAGAAGAATAAGTTCCTGGGCCTCATAGTTGCAAGGAGTGCCTTTCAGATGTGGACCAAGAGTAAAGGATGTCTTTCAAAACAAGCCCCGTCCTGTGCTCCTTGGAGGGACCAAAGCTGATGATTATACTTTAAACTATAGTTTAAAAATCGGCAAGATTTGTATGCCTGTCTCATTGCAGCATTAGTGCTAATTCTGTATTTGTTGGTTAACGAGCTTAGGAAGGCTGTGTATGCTGAGAGTGGGGCTGCTGTTGGGGCTTGCAGCCATGAACATGTAGCAGAGGGAGTTTATTGTGTCCTGTTCTTCTCTTTAATTTCTATATAGCTTCTCTGATTGAGCTGGTGTTATTCTTAGTGCACCATCGTGAGGTGGTGAGGGGATCTGAGTCCATCTTCAGCCATGCATTTGGTAGCTGAAGGCAGCAATCCCCCATGAGCCTTCTTGGCCTCAGGCTGCATAAAACCTACCCTCCAGCTCCTCAGTGGCCTTGGTGGCCCTGTGACAGGCTTGCACTCTCACCTCTGTGCAATAGCCCTGGCAAAGTCAGGTCCTCTCCTCCTCTCTCCCCTGGGACTCCATGCAGAAGAGACACCACCTCTGGAGGCGCCAGGGCTAGGGAGGGGGACAGTGCAGGACTGGGAAGGATTCAAGCAACACTTGAAACTCCACAGTTCTTTTATTGATGGCTGGGCAACATGTGCAGGCCTGCTGTGCTAATACTCCCTTGTGTGCCCTGACACCTTTTTTGAAGGTCAGTCAAGCTTCATAGATTCAAACTCATCTTCTGGAGGGCCCACCTCCATCAGCTTCTTGTCATCTTTCACATGACAACTGCCACAGCATTTAGCCCATTCTTTATACTTTGTGGCAGACCACCTGATGTTTGAGCACACCTGACGCACCATCCCTGGCTGTGCTTCCCTGCACCAGGCCTGGTCCAGGTCTTCTTGGCACTCCAGGAGCAAGAGTCTTGGTGAGCTGCAGGCCAGCCCACAAAAAATTTGCAAGAGAGTGAAGCAGAAAACATTGCTTTGGATCAGTAGATGACACGCTCCTGTGTTTTGTGCAGCTAATCATTTGTCTAGTAAATAAGAATTGAGTATATAGGCAGAGCCTGCTGCTGTTGCCCTGATGTTCCCCCGACAGCAAGACAAGAAGGGATCTAGGTAGTTGCTGCAAGGATTTGGTGGGAAATACCCAACTCTTTTTCCAGAAGAGAGGGTGCATGGGGGACTGAGTAAAGCAAGGGGAATGAAGCACTTAGCTTGACAACTGCATTTGGTTCCCATCCTGCACAGTCCCAAGTGCAAAGATAAGAAACCACCTTTTTTCAAGACATTGCTGACAGCTCTTGCCAGGAAGGGCTGGACTGACTTTTTACTCGCACCTTAGCATTTTTGATCAATAACTTCACAAATTGGGAGGGAGTTAATACTCTGCCATCTCATTCTTTTTTTTTTTGAGTACTTTATTTTAATCATTTTTTTTTGTCTTATTAAAAAAAAAAGGTAGTATAAATGCTCAAGGATTAAAATAACTTTCTCAGCCCAACAATTTGGATTTATGTCACTTCAAAAGGAGTTTCCTTTGAGGAGCATGAACACTGGATTAAAGCTTTATTCCAGATTGGTAATTAAAAGGCTAAATCCCATATAGAGCATTACAACTCTAATGTGACTGGAGGAGGATTGCACATTAGAGCCCATAGGGATTTCTGTTACGGCTTTGGGGACTGATAGCCACCCATCTCATCATGAATCCTATTACAGCAGACACCAAACCTCACAGCATCGTGTTACGGCTCTCCGTTGGCATGATTTTGAGCAGCCACCACCTTGCACAGAGGAGCTGTGGATTCATATTTTTCCCCTGCCAGACAAATGCTCATAGGGATGCACCTGCGTAAGCCCAAAAGACATCCCCATCTGCCACAAAGCCATTATTGGTGCTTGTAGATCAGGTTCATCACGTACATTTAGTGGAGGAAAACCACACCACATTTCATGACAGCCCCTAGAGTGGGGTTGAATTACCCGGCTCCTCATTTCCAAGCACAGGCCACCAAGGAAAGCTAACTACATACAGGCTCTTGCTGGTGGCTAGTGCCTAGGAAGCAAGGAAAAGCCGCTCCTCTTCCATTTGCTTGCTTAAATATCTTAGGAGTTGAGTGTGATTTATGATGCTAGGTGTCCTGCAGTTTGCAGAAATGTGTGTTTTGACCTGTGGTGTTGGTGCCACGCATCACTGCAGTATGTGAGTATGGTTGTTCTTAGATGGATTTTTCTGGTTTAAGTTTGGTTTTGTCAGCTCCAGTGTTGAGAATTTTATGGTTTTGATCTGTGTGTAAGCACTGGATTTTCAGGGCAGCTTGAGTTCAATGATTATAGTTGACCGTATTTTCAAAGGATGTAAATAATCTTTTTTACAGCAAGTACAGTTAACCTTGTTGGAAAAGATTATTTGGATAAAATAAAAATGATAATTTGAGAAACTTTCACCAGTTTCCCCATTTTCCAAATTACTTAGAGCAATTAGGTACCCAGACAATTTCTGTAAGAGCTTTAGTCCCTCTCAGCCAGGGTTTATCTACACGAAAGCTGCTCTGCGTCAATTTGAACTGATTCAGATTAGACTCTGCCTTGCGAAAGAAGACAGGGCTCCAGTCAGACAAGGCTGGGACAGGCTGGCTGTTGGGATGGCGCTCTGTGCCAGTATATCTGAAATATATCTGTGCGTGTTTTGGGTAGCACGGGTATGAAGCTATTTGGGCCTATTGCCGCCCTTTGCTTTTTGTGGTTTTAATGTAGCTAGTTGGTGCGCTTGTAAAAAAAAAAAAAGCCAAATCTGAGTACTCTCAAGCTCTCTTCTCAAATATAGAAACACATTGTATTAAAAAAAGGCCCAAACCCCTCTCTGTTTCTGTGTTATTTATTGCTCCTTGTGCCCTCAATTCCCCGAGATACCGAACATATCTCATACACAAAACGATAGCCTTCTGTGAACTTACAGAAATGGAACAATGTTGTGTAGCAAGTGAGGACATTGCTGTGGCCGGTGAAAAGAAAGCTTAAGGAATGTCATTTTGGGCCGCTGCTGCGTTACCTACTGAGTTTTTTGCTAATTTGAGATTTTTATGGAGTAAATTGCTGAAATTTCAAAGTCATAATGTTATAAGGAGTTTGAAATATTTGGAGCCATCAAAACTGCTTCTGTCCTGAACAATTAAAGCTTTACAAGCTTTAGTTCTTGTGTCTGGCATCTGTTGTACAAAGTGGACAACAAAGTGGACATCGTAGGTGCTAGGTCTGCATTTCAGTACTCACGTTGCAGGGCAGAGGAGCTGCCTTTGGACTTATTCCATATTGCCCCCACACAAGCAGTGTATGTCAGTAGGAGCCCTGCATCCTGCTTGGCTCTTGAACATGGAAAGTTACTTTTCAGTGCTGGTCATCTTGGGTCTAAAAAGGTCCTTGGGAACTTACCATATGAAATGACTGTAGGAAAAGGTCATGTCAGACTGACTGGGTGACACTCCCTCGCTTCTTTCTCCTGTGTTTATTGGGTCATTTGAAGCCATCTATCTACTTAGTTGTCACCACATTGACTCTTTGCTATTATGGACCATTAATATTGTAAGAGCCATACACAATCTGTGTAGCCCAGCTAATTATAAAAGACAAAACAGGTACCTCGCAAAAGTCATGCACTTTGGGGGGAATAAGCCCAGAAGGCCTCTGTCGATCCTGTAATTTAAAGTTAGGCAGTGGAAGCTGCAATAGCAAAGCACTCTTGTGACTGTTGTGGGAACAATCTGCTAAATCACCCCCAAAAAGGGCTTTTCAGTCAAAAGTGAAAATTCTGCACAACCAGATGTCCTGGGCTGAGCAACACAGGACTAATTTCTCTTCTAATGCTGGGGAAAACTCAACTTCTGGAAGACTCTAGTGTCTGAATTTGTGAAAATATTTACTTTATAGCCAGCTAGGCTATGTGGGATTCAAGGTCTCAGTGTTTCGAGCCTTGCCAGGTGCAGGGATGAGGAGGAGTGAGGCCTGGACATTTGACCCAGGCTGGCCAACAGGATTATTTCATACCATGAACCTCACATTTCATATGAATCAGAAAGTTTGCTGCGTAGTTTGGCTCTCTCCCTTGATGGCAGTGGTCCAGAAAACTCCTTGCCCCAGTGCCGGTCCTCTGAGGCCTTCCCTTCCTCCTGAAGCTGTTGTGCTCGCAGTGTGCAACATTTGTTGTCCACTGCTGGGAGTACACAGCTTCCTGCTGATATAATTGGCTGAGTATAATTATTGTATATCTCATATTAGTATTGGGATGAATACCGGTTCTTTAGTATTATTGTTAATTATTTATTCTTATCCTATTAAATCTATCTATATTTCAACCCTCGTGTTTCCTTGTTTTCTCCAATTCCCCTTTCCGGGTGGGGAGGGGTCATTGAGTGATAGGATAATTGTCTGAACAACAATAAATTGTTATGAGTTTTCTCAAACTGGAACACCAGATTTCACTGATTTCTCTAAAACCTCTTCGTACCTTTCTGGAAATATAGATGGTACTGAAAATGAGGTCTAATTGCAGTTTTATACTCCTATTTCTGCTCCCTAAGAATTAAGAAAGACTGGAGCCTGTTGATTGTAGTGGGACCCACTGGGCATCAGCTACTGCGTGTTCCTACTGGATAGGTAACCTGAGCCCGATGGGTTGTTTTGATGCTTTCAGAGATGAAGAAACTCTGTGCTGTCCCAAAGGTGGGTGGCAGAAGTCACCACCGTCCATCTGGCTTCCAAGAAGCTAGCTCTGCCCTTCAGGCGGGAAGTCAAGGACTGCGGGAAGTGTTGACTGGTCTGTAATTAAAAGAAAGGTACTTACAAGAACCTATTCATATCCTTTATGATCTCCCCCAGGATCATTTAACTGACTAATCTGGACAGCCCAGACAACAAATGAGGACTCAGTCTCCTCACTTTCTACAACTCTGTAAACATAATCCTTGATTGATTGGCCTCTAATACATCAGACCTAAATGAAAAATTAATTAGATTGGCTACAACCCTGAAGTGAGCACTTTACCACTTTGTTGTTTTGTCCATTTGATCCTTTCTTCTTTGATTTATGGGCAAAGGAGAAAGGGAAGAGAAAAAAGAGGAGGAAAAAGAGGTTTATACTGGATGTCACTTGAAGTCAGATGGGCTTATTGAAAGCTAAGCTCTGCTCAACCAAGAAGCAAAATGAACAGCAGTGGCGTCCCCTTGGAGTGCACCGTAGAAGTGGGAAGGTCCAGAGGGAGCAGCTTCTGCCTCTGAAAACTATTGCCTGAGCAAAACCCCCACTTTGGTTTTGACAATCTAGATTTCCCCTGGTGGCGTCTGTGGCTCTGCACTCTCCTGATTTGCACACCCCTTCTCTTCAATTATTTTTTTTCTCCCTGAAATTGTAGGGCTGGTGCTATGGATCTGCCTTTGAAAGGTCGATAAAAATATGTTTTGTTGGAGGTGGCAAGGATGACCATTGCTGATTTTCACAAGAAGTGCCAGAGGCTGTGAGAGCTGACCAATATGATTTTGGTCTGTCTTGGAAAAATCTTCTGACTTTGTTGAATACTGCATCATCTAAACACTAGCTAAACCCATGACAGCCACCATGCTTAATAATCTCAAAGACTGAAATGTACCTCACGGTGAAAAATAAACCAACTGCTTTCTAGGTTTGTAAAGTATTGTAGCATTCAGAGCAGAGTTAGACAACTTGCTAAATAAATTAAAAAAAAACACAAACCAAACCAAAAACACAGTAAAGAGCAGAAACAAAAAATCTGGGCTTGACACATCCAAAGGTGGAGGGCAAGTGAACAGCATATTGTTAATCACAGCCAAATTTTGCCAAAGCCCAAGGCCCAGAAAGGCAGTTGAAAAGTAGCAGTATATTAAAAACAAACCAGTCTTATGGCCAGGAGGAAATAATGTGACTCTAAAATGAGGCACAGGTGAAATGAGAAACTTCTTCTTTTATCTAAAGAGTTATTAAAAGTGAGGGCAGAAATTAAATTGAATTCCAGAGAGAAGTTATATGGGCAGATATATATAAATGGTTGCCTTAGTATGGCTTTATCCCAAAACAGAAAATATTCGAGCCAGGTTTGAAAAATACATTTTTTTTTTTTTTTTTTTGTAAATAATGTAAGAAATCCAGAAGAAAATTTCAATTTGAAAGAAATTACTTTGATACAAACAATGGCTGCCTATTTCAGGAAAGCTTTTAAATGCAAAAGTAAAGTTTTGCGTGCATATGATATTTCAAGGCTCTGCTGCTTCCAGAAAACTCTTCATCAGCTGCCCAGACAGAGGAGACCAATAAACAACACACCCAGACTGGAGTCTTGATTTCCTGCTTAGAAAACACTTTCTTTACAAGCCATCCCTCCTGCTTTCTTCCTCTTTCTCTTTCCTTGCTTGATTTTACAAGGATTCGGCCCCAAACCACTATCCTGAAAACTAGTCTGTGTCATTTTGATGTAAAAACTATACTGTGCGCGCGTGTGTGTGCACGGTTCCTGTGCAACTTTTTTGAATAGACCTTAAAAAAGGCTTGGTTATTCTGAGTTCACCTGACTGGGGGGGAACCAACAAAATTCAGATTTTTTCCATTTCCAGGTCAAAACCTCCAGAGGTAAGCCAAGCAGAGTAGGAGCTTCTGCCAGGATTTCCACAATACTTACCCTGATTAATTAGGAAGCTGGTGCCAGCTCAGGGGGTTCTACCTCACATCTTGTAATGAAAGGTTTCAAAAGGACTCCTTTTTTTCCTGCCATAAAAGCAAATTTCACTACTGCGGCGTTTTTTCACTAAATGAAAGCACAGGTTTTTCTCCAGCTGGAGCATGGTGCAAGCCAGCCTCACTCACCAGACAAGCTGGAAAATGCCCAAACTTCAAGCAGTGGTAACATGTATGGGGCAGGTCTGCACCCGTAGGAAGGGGGGCTACTTTAACGTGCACAGGTTGAGTGCGTGTGTATCCAGTAGTTTCCTTCAAATATTTTCTTCTGATTTCCCCAATTTGATTGCTGGATTTGAATGGGAAGAGTTCATGGTGTGGTTTGGAGGGTAAAGCCTGAGATTTCCAGTCCTAAAAGGAATTTTCCTGATTTCAGTGCAGGCATGCAGTGCTGTGTTTCATGTGTAACGTATAGCCTTACCTATATTTCAACCACTTTGGTTATCTTTGAAAAGAACGATTTCTGATCCTGTTACCCTGGGGAGATTCTTCCTTCTGCTTCTGGTGGAAATAATGTGGCACAGTCAGGCTCCTGGTCCCATTTTAGTACATCTCACCTGGGAATTTTTTGCCCTACAATGCCGTGGTGAATCCTGATGGGACTATTTACAGGTTTCCTGTGGGCTTCCCCACTTTATTATCCTAATGGTGATCTTTGAGATTTATAAATGAGACTGGAGTGGGAAAAGAAGGCTGTTTTGCCCAAAACCATTTTCATGTTTGACGAGGATGATGCCCTACCTAAAACGGTACAATATGAATGTACTCCAGCTGGTCACAAGACCAAAAGGAGAATAGGTATGGGCATTACTGCGTATTTTCTCATTACAGATTTCAGATTCATATCCCCTTGACTTTTCTCAAAAATTCTGCTCTTTCCAGGGAAACAGTATGTGAACACCTTGGTGAAATAAATGATAGCAGCCCCTTCTCTGGATGGGAAAGGCCTGCCTGTGGTAAGGATAACAAACCCATAACGCAGCTGGATGGGGGAGGAAAAATCTGTGCAGGGCATTGAGCACTAGAAATTTGGTGGCTGTGTGCCTGCCCTTACAACCACTGTTGTGTCGGTTGTGATTTTCCAAGGAGATTACAAGTCGTGTGTCTACGACATCTGGCTACTGAATGCTATTAAGTTATACAGAAAAGCCCTTCATCCTCTCTATGGCTGCAGTAACACTTCTGAAATTTGGCTGTATTGCAAGCAAGCAGAGGCAATAACATTTCTCTTTCTGCTTAAGGGAGTGTACATGAACCATCACTTTTTCTTCCCTTTGCATTTCTAGTCAGCTTTCCTACTAAGAACCTGATTGATTGCTGACCCAACTGTTTAGACATCATTTTATGTTTAATTCAGTAATTTTGGTGATTTTTTCCTAAGAAAATAGGATGGGAGATACTCTTAGAAGCAGTGCAGAGCGCCCAACTCCCAGTGGCCATGATTCCTGCTCCCCAGGTGCAGATTATTACCACTGAATTGCTGGCTGAGACAGGGTAAGATACTACTAAAAAACTCACTGAATGAATAGTTTAACACTTTGATTTTTCAGTGAAAACCACCAATATTTTAATTTTCCACATATGCTTGTTTTCTTTAAGCTTTCGTTTTCTGCAGATTGTCTTGGGGGAAAAATATTTTTCATCATCTCTTTTTCTGCTTTTGAGTGCTTGGCCCTATCTCTGGAGCAAGTACAGGTAGGAAGGAGAAATGGTGATGCAACTTTTAAATAAATACATTTAAGAAGCTACCTCCATGACTTCTTTTATAAGTTTTTGGATATTATCAAATGAACCCATTAGCTTCTGAAAAGGATTAAAATGAAAAATCTTTGAAGTTAGAAAATTGTCTTGGTGAGTTAGCTTTGTGAGAATGAAATGGCTTGGGTTTGTTTTTTGTTTTTTTCTTTTTACAAACAGGAAAATGACATGTTGAAACTTTAACCTGATCAGATCAACATCTGAGAACTCAGGGTGAAATATTATCCCTCTTAAAGTCAATGGCAAAGTCCCTACTGATTTCAGTAGGGTTATGATAAATCCTTGTGGAAAATGACACATTGCATTGAAGTATTATCAACTTTTCCCCTATTTTATTTACGTACTGTATCTCATGAGCCATATGCCCTGTTCTTCCTCTCTTCTCAAAAAATACAGCTTTCCATGAGAAAACCAGATCTGGTGATCCTTTCTGCATTACGTAGCTGTAAGCTTTTGCGTTATTGCATTGAGAGCAATAGGCTGAATCAAGTAGTTCAAATGCAGTACATGCATAACTTTTGGGGTGACTGGGACCCCATAAGCAGTTCTGTGAACCCTCTGTCTTGCAAGTACTTCTATATTTTTTAGCATAACTACTAAACAGTACGAGGTGTGGGAACAATTTCTTCACTGCCATCTCAGAAATATGTTGGCATCGGGAGTTTGTGTTCAAGTAATAATAGTGAAAGGTCTGGTTATTCAACTGGTGTTTCTGTTAATGTTATTAAACCCATTTCTGAGCTGGTGGTTTATTGCTTGCTGGATGGAGCAAATGAAGCTGCTGCTTCAGCCTTAGGAAGACAGAATAGTCCATAGATTTAGGCTAGGGGCACAGCTGAAGACAGGGTCACGTTAGTAGTGACAACCTTCAACAGGAACATCATTCTTTCCTATTAGCTCCAACACAGGCAAATATGACTGCCTGCCTGCCTGCCTCGCAGGGCAGTACTGTACCTGAAGGATGAGGGGAAAAGATTAGTAGACTGCCATTTCAGACCCCTTTGGGTTTTCAGGAGTGTTCAGCTTCGAGCAGCTGCTGTGACCGAGCACTAGGATCTGTAAGGACCCAGTATCAAGATACAAGAGCTTCAAATGGGGACTGTGGTCATTTAGGAACCTCTCTGACTCCTGTGTTGAGCTGGTTTAGAAATCTGTGCCTTTAACTGCAAAACTTTTTGACTTCACGTTGATCTGATTATTTCAAGCCTGTAAATAGCTTTTATGATGCAGCTCGGTTACATTACTTATTCCAGGTTTCCATTTCGCTTCTATCTTAGTTTATTTTATTACAGGGAATGATACAGCCCAGAGGATTTTTCTTCATATCAAAGTTGCCAATATTTTCCTCGTAAAATGTAGTCTATATGTGATGGAAATGGGCTCAGCCTACAAGGGAAATATTCTGAAGGCAATATCAGCATTACGAATTTCTCATTGGTCTGGAATTGGGTAGGACCCAATCCTGCAAACATCCTCATGAATAGTTTACCTCGAGTTACGAAATTCCTCTCGATGTCAATGAAGCTGCTTTAATATAACATGCCTAAGAGTTTGTAGGATGGGATTTTAGGCTTTTATTTGGCATAGCACTTGAGCATGTGCTTAAAATTAGGAATAAGATTGTGTTCAAGGTGAAGCACATGCTTTTTGTTGCCAAACCAGGATGCTTTTTAGTCTCTTTCTTGTGTCAGAGGCCTTGTCCCTGATTCAGGCCAGGTAGCTGGGCTCTTCTGCCTGCCTGGAGCCTCCCTAAATTTAATGAGGTTGCTGGTAAGTGGGGCTTTAAGCTCAAATTGTAAAAATCAGAACCGCAACTCGTAATTTGCAATTAACAACTGATGACAGTTATGACAATGGAGCAAATAATAAGTGCATTAACTTATTAATAGCTCATTTCGTGAGTTTCAGGTCACTTCGTGTGATGGCGCTAAGGGCTGGCTTTGGCAAGTTCTATTTCAGGTTCATGCGCCGCTTAAAATGGATTATGGTTTTCTATCCTGACTTCCTTGCTCTGTTAGCCGAGTGGGGCAGTTTAGGGCTTTATTATTGAGGATAATTTCTTGAAAGTTCAAGGAAAGGAAGAGTTGAATTATCAGCCTGGCCTGCCAGTCATATGCTTCTTACAGACTAGTCATGCATATGCAACCTTAACTCTCTTTGCCTTTACTTGAAAATAAGAAGTTGGGAGTTCCAGTTTTGTAAAATGAAGTAATTTTGCCTTCTAAAGAAGCCAGTACTGAGGGGAGGGAAAGCAATCACTGAGGGTCTGCAAAGGCTTAATCTACAAAATGTTCTACTTCATTTTGATATCTTACCTGTTTTTAAAATGCTTAAATAATATCCCAAGTCATTTTCAGACAGGATTTTTTAAGTTGTAAAGAAGTCAATTGCCTTGACCTACCATTCCTGTTGTTCATTGCCTGCAATTCTTACAGGAACCTCACCTGGATAATTTTTGAAATTGTTGCTGAGATGCCAAGAAATGAATATGTTGCTGAATGAATATGTCGCTGATCGCTTGCCCGGTTCTGACAACTTCTGTTCCTGGTTCAGAGGAACTCTCTCACATTACATTTGAAAAGGTTTGATTTTTATTTCTAGGCAGGAAATGGTTTTAGTGTGTAAATCTATCGTCTAGATTTTGCCGTGGGAGGGGTGTAGAAATGGGGAGTGCTTCCTTTGAGGGATAGCTAGCAGATGGCTTCTCTCCAGCAAGCTGCTTTGCGGCCTGTATGCTGGAAAACAATGCCATCGGTAATACCATCTTCATCCTGTCGCCCATTTTGACTATGATATGCTGTAGGTTGCCATGAGATAACACTCAGTGTCTCCCCATTATTGATCCTGGTTTTTTTGAGCTTGAATTAAAGCGGTATAGCCATTTTGCTGGGTTTGGTCCTGGATCCTTGTCCCATGTGACAGCCTGTGATGATCTGATACATCCGATGGGAGTGTTGGGCTTGCCCTGTGCCCTGCTTTGCTGAGTGTGCCGGCACAGCAGCAGAGCTGGGGCTGCTTTTCTGTGGGTCTTTGCTGAAACCAGCTGTCTGCCACGCTCAGCCCACATATGTGAGAGGACAAGGGTGGGAGCACACGGCACCTTGCATGGCCACAAGCCTGCTCAGATTAAGGCAGGAGCGGTGCCAGCAGGTCGGAGCACCCAAAATATGGGCGAGGGGAAAGCAGCCAGTGTGAGCTGGGTGCCAGCTTACTGACTTGCCTAGAAGGACTAACAGATCAAAATAAATGCAAATCCTGAGTGTAATCACTGACCCGATACGTTATGCTTACTTAGTGGATAGGAAGAAGAGAATATAGCACTAACGACAAGTGTGATACAGTCATTGAGTACTTCAGCTTGAGAGATTTTTCCAGTGGTAATTAACATATTTAACTTATTTCTAAAGATTTACAAACATTAAATGCCACTAAGCATTCCATGCCATGAATGTCAAAGAAGCTGATATAACTTTGGAAGCATATATTTCATCCATCATAACACTCTTGTCACTTAAATGGCACTCAATCCACTTAAAATTACAGTGATTATAGAAGAACATCAAGTTTCATCAGTAGTGATTACGCTGTGATTATCACACACACACTTCTCAGGGCTTCTTTTGCTCTTATGCAACTGCCAGTTTGCAAATACATGTTGGGGAAGAGTGTTTGGGGCTCAGTAGATAAACCTGGCGTTTCCATCCCATCAGAGTCAGTCTTTTCAGCATGTTAATTTGTACTTTGGGCAGAGAAATTTAACTCTTAAGAGTGATTTGGAGCAGGAAGGAAGTTAAAATCTCAGTGAAGACCACCTTCTCCATCTGCAGAGGAACACACTGGTTAAACTGTAAAGAGGTTTTGGTCACCCACTTCAGTGTCTTTTCCTGGCTTTCCCTCAGCAATCCACTGAGACCCATTAGAAGTAATGAACCACCTTTTCCAGGCAAGTGGATGGAGATCTACATAATATTCTCTTGGTAGAAAAGTGGAAGGGAATCTGTTCATTCTCTTGTTTACATCCTTGCTTATATACCTGACTTGACTGAAAATTTAAGGCTCTATATTTCCCCAGGAAGAGAATAGCAGAGAGGTGAAAATGGACAGTCCAATCCAGATCCAAGTTGCCATCAATGGAAAAATTCCCGCCGGTGCCACAGATCTTTAGATGGCAAGAGAAAGTATAGAAACTGGGGGGGAAAGGTGTGGCAGAAACAGTCCAAATTGGTCTAAATATGTTTCCTGTGAAATCAGTAATAAAAACAAAGCACAGAAGAAAATATGCTTTTTTTTTTTGACATGTTACTGTGGCCTTAGGAAGCGGTTTCCGAAAGGACTCATCTCCCCGCAATTCCTCCTGAGAAGAGCAGTGGAGCTCTTTTGAAAGAATGTATTTCATACAGCATCCACGTCAGACATATTACTCCCTTCCTTTCACATCTGTTCTTTGTGTTTGCCTTCCATACTCTAGCAAGCACTTTGTGTAGCAGGAATTCTCTCTGAAAGAGTGGGAGGTAAGCAAATATAACAGCATGTTTGCAAAAAGCAAAATGTTCACTTCTAAATCCTAATGCTGAACACAGAGCCCAAGAGCTTGGTGCGCAATGTTCTGGCTGCAAGGATGTTTGCTTACTAAGCCCTCGCTATTTTTTCCCATTATTTTTGATAAGCACGGTTCAGTCCTGTGATTTGCAGCAGCAATGTGGGTTTTCAGAGCAGGCTTTGCCACTCTGTCCAGCCTTGTGGGGGACAGGACTCCATGTCAGCTGTCAAATACGACAAGTTATAAGGTGGCAATCCATGTGCGATGAGCTCTGACTGATCTGCCTTGCTTTGATTATTTTTGCTATCCGATATCTCCAGCTGCTTGCAAACAATCTGTGCACCCAAACTGAAATAACAGTATCTTGCACTTGCATGATAAAGTTAAGAAAAGCAGCCTAAATTTTCTAGAAAAGGTATTTTCTGGGAAAATATTTACTTGAACTGACATTTGATATTTTGGAGGAAGAGAAAAAATAGGTGCTTATTATTTAGTTTTCCAGTTCTATCTATCTTGAAAATATCCACTGGTTGTATTCATTGTTGTTTATGTTTACATGAAGATGTAGATATTAATAGCTGTGGTTCACATATGTTCACATCTAGGCTGTATCCTTGCAATTAATACATTTCCTTTCCTTAATGGACAGAAGAAAAACTCTGCTCAAAGTGCCAGATTTTCCCATACAAGCTTTGATCGCTGCAAATGTAAGTGCTGAGGCAGGTAGTAAATCCTTCTTAGTATTGATCCCTGGTTTAACTGGTAGGTGACTGAGCAAATTTAACCTTGCAAAATAGCATACTTGGAAATGACGTGTCGCAAAATCCTAACCTATGCCATGAGAAAAGCAGATTTCTTCTAGCCATCCCCAGGACTTAGCACCAGTAGGTACCTCTGCCCTGTATATAGTAATGTAGCACATATATGAACCTTCAAGGGACCGTGCTGGGTTGTAGTGTTTCAGATTAAGCCAGGACATGGGGACTGTGCTCTTTTCTCTTTGCTATTAATGAAATTAATAGGCATTCCTAGTTGTATTTTGTTTTGCTGTTTACCTTTTTACACGCCTTTTCAATATTTGGAAAATGGACAGCGTAGTAAGTGGGATCCATTTAATTTTGTGCCTTCATAGTTTTTAATGGTGGAAATTTCAGAGCGTTACAAGTTAGTGATAATTATTTTTTCTCCTCTAACTCCTGCCAAGAACAGCTTGAAACACAGTGTGGGAGAAAGTTAGTCTGTGCTTCCCCTTCTCTTCTTGGCCTTCCTCGATTCTGTGCAGATACAAATGTGTAAATGGGAAACAACCCCAAATTTCTGTTGTTGAGGGTGTGTTTTTAAAGACAGAAAATCCCGCAAATTTATTTAGAAGTATTTTTTAATTAATCAACTGAAAATCTGACCATTCTGTCAAAATAACATTTTTTTGGATGGCAATGGCTTTATTTATTTATTTTAAAACTCCATTTTTCATGAGGATGATTTGTTGAGTCGGAACATTTTTACCAGCTCCTCTGAAGACTTGGTCATGAGGAAACTGTCAAAATGTATGGGGGGAAGTTTCATAAATAACAAGAAATGAAGCAACTCCTCTGCAATGAAGCAGGAAATGAGTGCTGGCATCCAAAGCTTCTCCTGCGCCTTACACATCCTAGGAGGATTATTACTGCGTTTTATTCCTGTAAGTTGGAAAGCAACCCAAACCTCTCCCAAGAGATGAAGTTCAAAACATTAGATTTAAGTTTTGTTGTTAGCTGTCTAACTTGTTATTGGTTTATTTTAAATTCTGTTTATGCAGACAGCATTAGAGGAGTTACTGTGTTCTGTAATGAGAAGAAGCAATTTTTGCTGGGAAAGCCTTCCAAACTACTGGAAAACTGAAGAACTTCTCCACCGAGTTGTTGTTTGTTTTTGGAGAAATGAGGGAACTCCAGTCATATTCTGCATCTTTGGATGACCTTACAACTTTTTCAATTTGCATACCCCAAGAGAACACCTTCTGCAGCCTTAAAGTCTTGTTGGGGCTTCTGTCTGATCGTCAAAGGATGCTGGCAACAGAAATAGCATCTTTTGTTAAACCAGGCAATATAGTTGAAAAATAGTAATGTGTTTCTGGGTTAGATATATGCTAAAAGCATTTGCTGAATGTTCACTTGGATGTGTACCAGTTAAAGTGTCTTTTAAAGAAAATATTATACTACAGGCTAGTACCTATAGCATAGCAGGAACATTGGTAACGGGATAGACAGGTGGTAAGGGTTTTGTCTCCTGGAGGAAAACAAGGGGTCCTTTATAGCTTGTGAAACCCAACAACAGGTTAGAGAGGGCAGAGATTATATTGTTCCATAAGACTAATACTTGTATTGAGTTTTCCAGTTCTTAGTACAGATATCAGTCTTGTTCTAATGTTTGCTGTTGGATGGCATTTTGCAGGGCTCCCAGGTGACTCAGGACTGAGGGATCAGCAAGTGAGTGATGCTTTTGTGAGAGTTTTCCTCCGTTAGCAGTGTGTTCCTTAACTTTGAGTGGTCATGTAAGCAATTTCTAGTGCAGGTTGCCTCAGCCTTAATTGCATCAATATAGTAACTTTTATAGAAGCATAAGAGAGTGTCTTCACACTGATACTTTTTTTTCTTGACTTAAATATCCAAGTTTAATCATGGGAGAAAAGCATTCTCAATCGTCAAGAGCGTGAGTTTAAAACAGGCAATAATTTCTATGTTTAAAACATTTGGAGAAAATCATGTCACAATTTCGTTGTATTTCAGAAATCTGAAGCAGTGCTGCTGGTTCCACAGCTTAAGGAAAACAAGGTGCTGCAATGGGGACAAGATTTAATTCTTGCTTTCCCAATCTGCATCCATTACATCCCCAATTATTCCTGCTACCTCTCCTGCTAGAAACCATCACACTTTCAGGCTAAATTTATTTGCAATGGAGACAGATCTAGCCATGCTTATAACACTGGTTTAAACAGCCATCTTTGGATTTTTCTGAGAGATGAGAAGAAGCTGTGTGCCCTCTCAGCTTTTGTTTTGCAACACAAACCCCAGCAAGTTATTTTAGTTTCTTCTCCTAAACAGGGCTGGCCTCTAGCCTTATTCAAGTAGCCCTAGTCCATATATTTTTCTGTTTTTACCACAGGAGACTGCGGTGGCACTTGAGCTCCCTCCTGCTTTCCAGGTTGTGCCTGTCCCATGGAAGTCCTGTCCATCATTCACTGTCAGCTCCACAGGTTTGACTTTCTCACAGCACCTTCAGAGAGGTGGTTCGAAACCATTTTATGATCAGCCTGTCCTCCTGAGTCTTTCCCTGCCATCATTTCAAGCAGTGAACTCACAGCAGGTTTTTTTATGAGTGATCCCAAATTACCACCCAGGACCCTGCTCAGCTCCATCCCTCAGGCCTCCCCCAGCTAATTTTGGCTGCAAAATGTACCAACTTTGCCATGGGATGGCGGTTAATTCCAACATCGTATCATCAGCAAATCACATCGCTACGCTCCATAAGTCATGCAGAGGCTATTAATTTAAATAATACAGAAAATTATTCCCCAAACCAATTTTTACCTTCCAGACTGGTTCATCCCTCCCCAGTGCAATCTGTTGCCTCTGAGTTGGTTTCATAGCTGCTTTCAATCCCTCTGCTAATCCCCATTTTCTCCATTTTGAGTATTTCCCCTGTGACATTATAACCAATGCTTCATTTAAGTTTGAATAGTCTCCATTCTTGCATGTCCTTTATCTAGGAAATGAGTTATCTTTTTAGAGAAAGCTACCAACTAAGTCTCATATGATCTGTCTTTGGTAAGCTCATGCTATACTTTTTCTTCTTTTTCTGTTTGCCTGACTTATATTGTTATTTCCTTCAAAAGTTGTGCCTTTGCTGTCAAATTAATGTTTTGTAATTGCCTCCAACTCACACTTCTTCCTCCCTTCCATGGTCAGTAGATTGATATTTTTCACTCTTACGACACTACAGTGAGTTGCCAGATTTAATAAAAATCCTTTCTATTAGCCCAGTGATCCCATGAGATTTGTTTAAAAAAATAAAAAGGCACTGAAGGTAGAAGGTAAGCTTGTAGCAGCAAAAGAGGTCAAGAAAGTGGATTTACACTTCTTAGGCTTAGAAACAAATCCCTCTCCCTTGCATCTACCACTTGAGGATATCTTCCTTGCTCTTTAGGATATGGAAGTCCTTAGGTGAGGATCAGTGGATTCAGGCTCTTTTCCTTTTTGGGGCTGGAAGGACATAAATTCACTGAGAATAGATACAAGGTGCCTACTTTTGGGGGAGAGAAAACAGTATCTCCCCTGGCAAATACCAAGGTGTCTTTGCACTTTGGTAGGCCCTGTTCCACGTCTAGGCAAGGCTACCCTCAGGGCCAGCAGCCAGCCTGTCCGTGAGCCACCTCTGTGTTGCAGCTGGCCAAATGTTGTGTTTCACGCTGGGGCAAATACCTCCTTGCAGCTGGGTTGGCAAGGTTCAAAGGGATGCAGACTTATAAACTGCAGATATTTCCTGCCCCTAAGGTGTACTTTGTGCTGGAAATTATGTTTTTATGAACAATTCTGGTGTCTTTTCCTTTGTGTTTGTTAATGCTCTTGGGAGGAGCCGAGAGACGCTGTGTTGGGTTTTTTACAGTTGTTTATAACTATGTTCTGCTGTTGCCTAGAGAGGGCAGGGTGCCATTGTGCTCGGTGTTGTGCAAACATGCTGAGGTGATTCCTGCTCTGAGGGATTTCTTGTCTAAGGAGAGGTAGTGGGAGAAAGGATTTAGGGATAGTGCCAAGAGATGGGGAGCAGAAAGTATCTTGCCAAAAGTGGCCCTGCAACCCTGCATGGGGCACAAGTGAAAACGGAGCCCAGTAATTATAACTTCCAGTTCGGTACTTTGATTTATCTATAGTGGAGCTTGTACTTTAATTCTGTATCCCTTTATCCCTTTTCTTTTTCAGATTTGTGATTTAAAATCTCCATAAATTAACATATGTCAGTAAAAATTAATGTGACTTAATTTTCTTCCCTGCTTTCGCAAATTGAGTTTGGCCCCTCTGAGCATCTTTAAATGATCACATACTGCCTCTCTGACTTGCTCTGTGAGAAACCAAAGTCCAGTGGTGCTAAGTCACATCCAAAAATGATAATAGGCTCCTAATGTGGGGATGGGTTTTGAAAATCCATCGCACAAAAAATAGTGCTTAGGAAGCAGCAAAATTCAAGTGTGTCTTTGTTAATGGCTTGCCTATTCCAGTATAGGTGTGAAAGAGAAGAAAGTGTCAGAAGGTGAATTTGAGATATAATGGAAGAGATTCCCAAATTGGGTATTATTTTGAGGGGACTCTACTGCCTGATTTCCTCCTAGATTTTAGGAAATTCCAGTATCAGTAGGTTGTGCAAGCACAGAAAAATTGCAGTAGACTTGGTTATATTTGCTGCAAATAGGAAAAAACATTTGCTTAAGATGTTGTGTGGCTGAGAGCCTGAGAGCACAGGGTATAGATGAAAGAGGACTGTGAAAAATGCTGCTGCACAGAAGTGTCAGCCTTAGTGATGGACAGAGTCGCTCATCTACTCAATATGATTTTTTAATTTTTTAATTTTTTTGGTTTTTTCTCTGCAGGATTACCAGAATGTGATTTGGATTTCATGGCCAACATTTGCAGAGCAGGTGAGTACCACTGAACTTCCAAATCCATGTTTGGGCATTTAAATATATGGCATCCTGCACCACCCTGAAGGCTTTGACACCACTGTCCACTTGTTAAAGCCTGCAAGTCAGGCTACTACAGACTGGAAAAAACAGAGGTTCTTCTCCAGGCTTTTTTGGGTTTTTTTGGGTTTGTTTTTTTTTTTTTTTTTTCTGGACTACACATAGCACTCTCTGACAGCTCTGTGGTGATCACTGGAAAACCACGTTGCAGCTCCCCCATCAGCTGATCAGCCAGCTGAGACAACCCTAGAATCTGCATTATTTCAGCAACAAATAATTTCAGGATTTTTTTTTTTTTTAATTTTCTTCACCCTGCTCTCAAAAAGAATAGAACATTTTTGCCTTGGCAAGTGTGGATTGTGTGCTAATTTATGTAAAGGCATGTTTTTGCCAGGCGTGGTTGGAAGAGAAAAAGTGTAACATCAAACATTTTTTATCATTTTCAAGACTTGAGTAGTTAGCTTTTGGTAACCATCCTTAGATAAGAGCTGTTTGGGAAGCTATTCTGAATGGTGGTATTTTTCCACTGCAAAGTAGTCATTTGTCAAAACAACTTTTTTGCTGAAATGTATTGGTTTGATATAATGTTCACTGCAAAGGTACCTCCAGGTGTCACATCAAATGAAAGCTTGTGGCCTCCATTACACCCCAGAGCAGTCACCAGCCGTGTGTTTGGGGTACGCAGCGTTCACACTGGCTGGCTGCTTGTGCTAAAAACCAATCTTCCCTAGATTTAATCTGCCTCTCCTTCTCCTCTCTACACTGCCACTTTTTGTTTTTCTCTGTTTTGTCCCTTCCCCAAACCACGTCTCCCACAGCCCATAGCTCAGGGTGGCCTCAGACACTGGCCCAGAGTCTTCTCACAGAAAATCCTTCTTCCAAATCCTCCAATGACATGTCATATATTAAGTGAAAACAAGACTCTGAGACAGGCCATCTCTCTTAGTGGAGAAAGAAGGTAGCTGGTATCCGGTCATTTTTACTGAAAAGTCCTATTCTTTGCAAAAGTCAGTAGGGGTCTTCATGAATCCCCTTGGGTGAGGGGCTCTGGCAGTGCTAGGAATTAAAACCAGTAAGAGAAAGGTAAAAGGTTACATGATACTGGGGTGTATCTACTTTATATACACTTCACTAGAGTAGAAGATACACGATACTAGAAGTTTTTTTAATTGCCAGGAACCATAAAACAAGAGCCAGGAGCTGGAAGCTGAAACTAGAAGAGTTCATCCTGGAAACAAGGTATGCTGTTTTATTTTTATCTTTTTTTAAACAGGGACACACTAATCATCAGAAGAGTTTCCCAGATGATGTGGTGGATCTTTATGGCCTTCAAATCTTCAAATTGTGACACTCTGTTACTTTGAAAATAATTGGTCTAGATCTGTACAAGTTTTGGGGCAAGGTGGGAGAACCACTGTGTGACATCTTCTGTCCATGATAGAGATGAAATGAGGAGTTCTCTCTTAAGTGCCGCTTTAGCCCTAAACTTTGAGTTCCTCAATCTCCTGCTAGTGTTTAAGTACTACTAATGAAGTTTTATTGACGCCTTTTATATTTGATCAAGTGCATATTTATTGTGTGCTGTCTAAGCTGACCTTTCTTAAAGTCTCTCCATATCCATAAAAACTGCAAAATGCCGTCCTGTGTGTAAATGTATTTTGCATGGTCAGTTTGCCTTAATTTGTTTGTTTGATTTTTTTTGTTTGCTTTTGTTGTGCTTGGATGTGGTTTAAATGCCCAGTGTTAGATGTGTAATTGAAACATTTTGTTCTCATCTTTAGACAGTTGTATGCTTTAACACAGCCAGTCTCTGCTGCTCCCTGTATCTCCTTACTCACACAGATGTAGTGCTGCTTTTTTTGTGTAGTGCTGTGCAATATACCCCCTCGCTTTGACTGTGGGGAGGGAGCACCCAGGGACTCTCCCTCAAGTCAAGGGAAAAAGGTCCCCCTGTTCTTGGGAAACAAGGCCATGGAGCTTTACCATAGCGCAGGTGTCCAGATAGAAAATGCTGAGTTGGATGTGAGCAGGCAGGACAGGAGCCCTCGCCACCCAATCAGAGGGTGCACAAGTGGGCTTCCCTTGCTTCCCAAGCTGTGACTTGGCACAGTGATGCCATCAACGCAGTTTCTTCACCCTCCTTGCTGCATGAGGCATAATCCATTTTGGGAATGTAGAAATCAGATCCCAGGGTCCCTTAAAGGGTGTCTTTATTACCTTTAATGTCCTGGAGATCAATTTCTGACAAAACATCTTTCCCATGTGTCTACTGCTCCCTGTGAAACTGCCTACCCCTGTTATCCACCTGAATTGGACAAGGGGGCTTTTTCAGCTTTTCAGTCCCTGCCTGGTCTTCCACCCTGCTCACCCATCCTGAATCCTTCGTGTTTCTCATCAAGGATTTGCTTGGTTCATGATGAGTTAGCATTTGTGTTTCCATGCAGCACCTAATCTCCCTTTGCTTCCCCAGCTACCTGCAGCACATGAACGATCACACTAGGTCTCCATTCATCCAGATGGCAGGTAGGCTTTAAAGATGAAGCTAAGTGATAATAAACAGTGTAATTACTGGAGATGTCTGCATAGAGGGGATGATGGCTTGCAAAGGGAGGAGTTGCATTTATCCTCCTTATATGGGAGCTTTGTGTTAGCAGCAGCAGAAAAGGACTTACAGACCTATTTTGTTTGGGCCCTCTTTGTACCTTACAGGAAGCAATCCCTGCCACAATTAAGGAGAAAAAGTAAGTTTAAAAGATTGAGCTAAAAATTGCATCTGTGAGCTGCCTCTTAAAGGAAAGTAAATTTGCGTGTCATGTATTTTTGTTGTTTTCCTGTCAAAAATGCAAGGTGAAGTTAGCACAGTGATGCAGTCAGCTTCATAGAGGACTTGGAAGTTCCCCCCTCTGCCTCCAGGGTTTGAAAAAGACTTCTACACTTTTATTTCTGTCTGTGCTTAGTGAGCAAACTAGCACCCGGCAGATGCAAAAACACCCTGGCGTTTTGCCCGTAACTTAGGGTCATGGCAGCAAGTAACATGATGTGAGCCCTGGCTTTCCCAAGAGTTTGGACTTCATGCTTCATTCATTTGCGACGTGCCTCCTCCTCGCTCAGGGCAACGTAGTTGCCCAGGACAATGAGCTCTTTGGCCTATTTATGTTTTGTGGATTGTAAATCTCAGAAGAAGGAGAGACAGCTGACTCAACCCCAGTGATGTTACAAAAGCTGATGGTGAATACCCCGCTCTCGTAGGATAATGAGCACCCTTGCTTCCTGGCACTTGTTCACCCTCCCTCTCCATCTCCCACTTGCTCTCCTGGCCTTGACCTGAATCCAACAAGTGAACGTCCCCAACTGCTCTTTAAGTTGCCTTATGAGTGTCAGCTCCCAGGACAGTTGGACTTGCAGGGAACCAGCTTGGCTGGGGTGTTTCAGACACATGGCTGAGTCATGAGCCAGGTTGCTTTCCCACCTAGTGGCCATGCAAGAAAAGGGGGACAGGAGCAGGCTCAGCACGAGCCCAGACCTAGCAGCAGGTGTAATGGGTGAGGAGACATGTTGATGTGCAGTTTGCTCTTGGTGCTTTGGAGACCCTTACGGTCATAAGGAAATCGCAGCTACAAGGATTGGTTTCAATAGTGAAGGACAGAGAGTTGGAGCAGTAAGAGAAAATGAATTCATATATCTAAAATAGGAGGATCGGTGATGACCATGAAGTAATTTCTGCACAGCATGTTTTCACTAATCTGAAATTCTGGGTTTTCTGAAAGGTAGCATCTTTAGAAAAAGGAGCTTTAACTAATTACTTCATGATAATTAAAGGCACCAACCATGAGTTCCCTTCTGCAGAGAGGAAATACTAGCTCTCGTTTGTTTGTATCCAAAATTAATTTGTGAGGCCTGAATTTTTAAATGGAGTTATGCAAAACTAACTTAAGCACTCTACTGTAAGGACTACTGCTAAATTCAGTGAGAGCAAGTTGATAATCTGTGCCTTTGAATGCTAAATCAAGTCACTGGGACAAGAGAAATTGGGGATTAGGCGTGTGATATCACTAAACTGACTTTAAAGAGTTTGTCCTGTCTCTGTGATGTATAGTTTGTTGTTTACTTTAATCAAGCACTTTATAAGAATTTATTATATGGTGGCGCAGCATGACTTGATACCGCAGTTCAGATTAAGTGTTCAGCTGAGCTATGTTAAATATGTAAGATATGGTATAAACAAGATTTTCCCCACTACATTTTTATTAATAACTTCTGATGGAAGGATAAGTTCAGGCAATGCAGTTAAGACTTAAAGGGGGAAAGAAAAGCAATAAGAGTATTGTTTATATCAGCTATTGCAGTGGGAAGCCAGGATAGTGAACTGGCTGGAGAGAGGTTCAGTGGTGCACTGGAAGGAACTTTTCTCTGTTGGGCTGAGCTAATGTTCCTTTGGTTTCATGTGTATGTATATTGGAAGTCTTTATTAGTTAAATAGGAACAGAAGTTAAATTTTATAATTTTCCTGTAGCTTGAACTAGTTATTTTGGTATTGGTTTTGATGTTATTGACAGCGTGCTGCTTTGAGTGGGTTAGTACTTTTATTTACATTTTATTTTTGTCTAAAAATACCCCACATTCTGAAGATGAGCCAGCTTGTAGTGTTGCGAGGAACCCAGACTGCAAACTTCTCATTTATCCAATTTCTGTGCTTCGTGTTTTTGCCATGTATCCACATGGGTCTCAGTCAGTACTAGTCTGCGCTCAGCTCTGCTGGAGCCAAGCTTCGCTTCAGCCTCTCTGCTTAATATCTGCTTTCTTGAATTTTGTCCAGAATTTCTTTCAGAAGAGACTAAGTGTTGGGATAAGAGATCAGTTGGGGGCCACTGAATAGCCAGAAACATTAAGTGCTTCATGAGATCCCTCTGGTTGAAAATAGAGGAATGGAGGGTACCTGGAGAAAGGTTCTTATATACTCATCCTGTTCTTAGTGTTTCCTGGGCATTTCCTCGTGGTCAGATGGACCCTTGGTCTATTTTATGTTCCTACACTAATATTTAAGCTTGAGCATCACAAGGTACAAGTCTACATAGCGCTGTGCAGTAGATTTCTCCGGCCTCCACTTATCATAGCTGTCCATTGCAGAATGGTAATGTTGAGCTGAGTAAACTTGACCTGAGGAGGTTGCTGGATGCTGCTAGTGGTGCCACCATGAAATGACCTGTCTACCCTGCCAGAGTATTGCTGAGCCCAACCCTGCCCCACGCACCAGCACCAAGAGGGGCTTGCACAGTGCTGGTGCTGCACGGGAAGGAGACGGGCAGCCCCTGACTGTTGGGGACGTCATCCTCAGGGACCTCAGAGTAGCTCTGTGTGGTGGGTTGGAGCGGGGCGGGATTCGAGAGAGCAGCCATCAGCTCAGACACTGGTGACTGGGAGTGCTGGTTTAATGAGCATTTCTTGGTTTCTGCTCAAAACATTTTGGTCTGAAATTTTATTTTCTGCATACAGAGAAAAACAGGGATATTTGAATATTCAGGTGGCTTGATTTGCTGTATAAGACAGTTGGCAAGTGTACATGCCAAACACCATTTGGATTTGATTTTCTTTTTTATTTTAAAATGTCTGTTAAGTCACCACTATTGTACAAAAAAGAGGACAGTTTTTACTAACTATAAACCCTTCCTGCATTGTCTGTGCTCAGAGAGAGAGAAACTGTTACTATTTTCTCCAGAAAATCTGGATTTAGAGTATGCATTTGTCACTTCTGTGCTGCTAGTGGTTACTAGACTATTGCATTCTTTCCAATTATCCGAGCAGCCCTCAGGTCTTTTAAAATAAATAAGATCTCAGAATTTGCTGACTCCATCAGCAAGTTTGGCCATTTTTAGTTTTAACTATCAAATATGCACCTTAATCTTAAATAGCGTTTAAGTCGCCATTGGATTGGAGTCAATAGTACCATTAAAATAATCTTTCCAATGAGAAAATACCTTAATTTTTCTCATTGCTGTTTTAGTCTATATGGGTAGTCACACAAGGATGAGAAAACATCCTCTCAAGAGGATGAGAAACATTTTCAAGTGCAGTAGAGCTAAAGAGTTGGACTTTCATGGCAGCTCAGACCCCAGTAACCACACTTGATCTCATTAAACACCTTGATGTAGTAAGAAACACTGTCCCATTTGATATGACAAACATTTAGATGGCTGAAACCAGAAGAAATGGTCCACAATGTCACTATAGACCGCATTCTTAGAAGAATACTCTACTAGAGTATTTGTACATTGCATGTCTGGTTTGCACACAGATACCCAAGTAACATCTGCACAGGCTTCTAATGTGCTAATCCTGAAATCTTCCCAGTTAGAGCTATTTTCTTTCTTTGTTCTGAAATGTACTTGTTTTTTCTGTCTGTCTTTTCTTGTTACGTTAAAGCTCACATGTTGCGAGGAGGTTTTAAATTAGGACTAGCTAATCCTTGTTTTATCAGGAAATATGGGAGAAATTAAATCAGAATGCCTGTCATGAACAGGTCCTGGACAGAAATGGCCTTGGCACATCTGCGTTAGTAGCATTGCTGTGGTGCTCTATGCTGGCTCCAAAATCAGCTGCACTTTTTCATGGTTATTCATTATAAATTCTTTCCTGTGCCCTTATAGTATCATGATTACTTTCCTCACTATAAATCTTAGAGGGACTTTGGGATTTTGAAAGAGAGTAATATTTTCACAAGGTACCTAATTTCTTCTGATCATGTGAGCCCAGTGTCGTACCATAAATTATCCTTCACGATCTATCAATGGCAAACATTGATTCCAACTGTGAGGGCATGTGCTGCTTATACAAATGTCTGACACTGGATGCAAGCCACCTTTTTACCATGTTAATTGAAGATGGATAGTGAGGACTTGAGATCAACAAATGGGCCTGTTTGTCATGTTGTTAAAACTCAATCTGTCTGACACTGGAAATGTTTTTCAGCTCCTTAAAATGAAAGGGAAACTGTCAGCTTGAAAATCACATGTCTAACAGAGCTGTCATCTTTCCCTTTTCACAATCCTCCTCAAATAAGACCTCAAACACTGTAGCTGAAAAAAAAGGCTAGAAAATACAATCTCACCTTTTATGGAGATGTAGAAAACATTGTCCAGGTCGGAGCTGCGGTGGGACAGATCCAAAAGTGCTGACCCAGCCCTGCTCCAGAGTGTCCTTATGCAGGGGTAAGTGGGTCCTGATGTCATTGTGGCTCTGCCTTTGGGAAGGGCACTTTGGGGAGTCTTGGGACAAGAGAGACAAGTGTGGACAGAGCTGCTTTCCCCAGCTGTGAGCATTATCCCTCCAGAAAAAATGCCTCAACTTCCATTAGTGCTGATGGCACAGCATCATTTCACATGGGTCTTCTGTTAGTGATGGTCTCAGGCACCACCACTTCTCAACCTGAAAATTGTATTGTGTTAAATACTTTATGAATGTCTGTGAACTATGAATGGCTCCTTTTCCTCCACAGGGCAGATGCTGCATTCACTGCTGAATTAAGACTTGGCGTCCAGGTTGTTGGGCTCTTGTTTGTCTGCTACAACAAGTAGCCCATTTATTTGTGTGGCTGTGAATGTTAGTAAGTCATCCCTGGGTTGCTTCTCCTTGCAAGGCTACAGAGAAAACTTGAGATTTCCATTTATAAAGGCTTCTGAATGAACTAGAAAATTTCTACAATGAGTATCCCAAGGGGATGCAAGCTAATTGTTCACTAGTAGCTGCTGGTGAGCTAGGAAAAGTCAGCAATTATTTGGAAAATAACCTGTAAAACACTGACTTTTGCTCCCCCCTGCTCCCATCTCCATGGGTGCCCAAGCTGAAAAATCCCCTGTGCTATAAATGCTGAGGAATAGATTTGTGCACAGTTTCTGTCTTCTCCTGACTCCTTTGCTTGGCCATGTTGTCCTTGAGAGGATGATACATGACTCTGTACACTCTCTGTGCTTCCTGAGGTATGGTTTGTTTTTATCTAGATATGCAAAAATAGAATTATTTCTCTTAAGCTTATTTATCCCTCTCAAGCAGAGTGTTTCTTTAAATCAAGTGAACACATTTAGGAATATCTTAAACTGTGATATTTTAATGTATGTGTTCATTAATTTTAATGCTGTGCAGTAAAGGATGTTGCCAATTCACACCAGCACTACCCACTTGCTGCATTATGCTGAGACATGAAGTGGAAGAAGAGATGCCAAGGGATGTGTATGAGCCTGTCTAAGTTGCTGTAGGTCTGGTGACTTTGAGAAGGTACACTGATTTATACCAGTCACGGGTCTGCCCTCACTTCCCATTTACGATAATGGGATTTGTGCATCCGGCTTCCCCATTGTACCATGAGGAAAATTGGTCGTACGAAGATTAACACTAGTGCAATCATAATATCCACTGGTTGTTACAATAGATCTGTTTATCAATACACTCTAGACACATTCAATATTGTTGCGTTTCGTAATAAATTACTGTAAGTTGCTGTTCTGTTTTATTCCCTTATTGCATTTTCACAGCACATTGTAGGAATGATAAAGTTCCAGGAGCCATAACTCCTAATGGCAGAGATGATCAATTTGACTTCTAATTTGGAAGAAAAAGCACATACACAGTGTACACTTTGCCCTAGTGCAGAATAATAGTCCTGCTCATCTTCGTGGCAACACTGGGACATTAGTGGTTATGATTAGCAGTAATGGCTTTTCACAATAATTTATTTCTAGGTATGTAAATGTATCTGATTCATTGGTCTCGGAGCTAATGCCAACAATATCATATAAGCATGTAAGAATGCGCATCTTTCAATATGTCTATAATTCAGAGCATACCTGAAATCTTTTTAAGGCCTAGGAAGTAAGTTGTACACAAACGGGTGAACTTGCCCATGGTCTGGTCTACTGGTGCCAGGTGAACCACGTCAGTCTGAGCAATGGCTACCTGCAAGTCTCCTGCAGAAAAAATTAATAAATCAATGTTCAAAGTAGAGCTTCACTTTTAGTGAGGCTGCTTGTACTGCTCACAGCATCGTCACAGTTCTGGATTGGGAGGAGGGATTTTTTTCTTTTCAATCTTTCTTAAAATTTTCATTGAGAAGCTGCTTGAAGACTGGCAGGCCACTAGTGTGCTGGAATCTCTCTGGAACAAAGGTAGGAGGGTTTGAATGTTGCCGACAAACCAAGGCAGATGGTACGCTGAAGCTTTCCAGTGACTCCTCAATAGCACTTCAAAGTAAATCTACCATTTGCAATCTATTGTCTATTTAAATCTATTTAATTTACAATTAACAAGACACCTCTTATTCTCTCAACTTAATTAAAGAGCTACTGACTCTTAGAAGGATTGAAATGCAATAAAGAAGATAACCTAGTTAGGGTATAATTGAGGGAATTTACGTAAGTAATAAACATGGTATTGCTGCGTTCTAAAAAAAAATACCTTGAACTTGTGTTAATTATTTTTTAAAAACTTATATTAAAACAAGTATTCAGATATTTAATTAGCATAAAGCAAGATAGTTATGGTGAATTAATTATACGTAATTTCCTTTAAGTAACCATTGAAAGCATGACATACCAAATAGCCTTTGCGTGATCTGTCAGCAAGCCAGGTTTTAACCTCTACATCTTGGATTAACCACTTCTGGGCTGCTGCTGATTTCAGCTAAATCCTACAGGTACTTACATTATGTCCTCCAGAGAGGCAAGTTGTAAGGTGATTAGAAGTATGAAATAAAAATGACCTCCTTGTTTAAACACTCACTTGACCTTGGTTTAAAAACAAAGTGTTCATTTTCCAGGATTCTGGCTGAAGGAGGAAATAAGGGAAAAAGCATCCTTGCTGCACACTGGTGGCAGGTACTTATTTTGTTCTAAATGTTTTAAGTCCAGTAAGCATAGCTGCATGGGCTTATAATAAAATAGAAAACATTAAGTAATAGGATTTTGATGCCAGTCCTAGCAGGTGTACCTGCCATGTGTTTTAAGATGCGATCTACGATTCACTTTGAAATTTGTTTGTTTTTTTGAGGAGAGGAAGAAGAGTCCACGCATTGACAAGGGAATACTTGGTGCAGAGGTGAGCCTGCAAGGTGCTCGCTTGTGCTGCAGGAGAGTGTGTGGCTCCTTATGGGCTTTTGGTCATGGCTTGTGCTGCACAGATCCCTAAAGCACCACGGTTGGGTTTCTTTTAGCTCAGCTTCTTTTCCTGCCAGTGGGTTTCCAGCTAGCTGCTTGGTCAGTAGTGTATGAAAGTGTGCTCCTGAAGCTGCTTCACCACTACAAATGGTAATTCACTTCTCAGTCGCATGTGTGCTTTGCTGGATGCAGAGTACTCACCGTTTATTGTGCATAGGGACTACTGAAAGATATTTCAGAGTGAAGGGCAAACTTTCAGGGTACATCGTTGGTGTGAAGGACAGTTTCATGTTGTCTGAGTGGAAAATGTGTTCTTCTTGTGTGTACCCAAAAGAGATACCTTGGAGATGCTTTCCTTCCTGAAAGAAATGAGGTCACTATTAACAGAAGTATTCAAACACTGTTTGTGTACAACATGAATATCTAACTGTATTTCAGGTCTGTCTAGTGCCCTTTTAGCAAACCAAATTTTTCTGGGGCACATGGGATTTGATATTGCCCAACTTGCGAGACTCTGACTGAATCTGTCAGGGCTTTCTCTTCAACTTTCCACCTCCAACAAGAAACTTGTCCTTTCACATATTCTTTTTCAAAAGGACGAATTTCTACCTGTCTAGCTTAAGGTGAAGAGTTTGAAACAGCAGCAGTTGCATCCAAAACCCACTCTTTTGGTTCCCACGCCATTAGACTGGGGATGAAGGTAGCACAGCTACACATTTAAACGATGTGACCGCAGCAGCTAGGGCCATTAGCGCTGGTGACAGAATAGCAGACGCTTTCTGATTAAAAACAAAAAAGACCTGCCCCACAAATTACATTAAGCCCTTCTTTGCATTTTGAAAGGCAATATGTGCTTTTTCACCTGTCACGACTGTCAGCTGGCATGTGCTCTCTCTAACCGAGCTGACATCTGCAAAATTCATGGTCTGTGCCGCCGCTTCCACACAGAGCATCGCAGCCTGCAAGCCCTTTTCCCTTTTCCAAAAAGCTCTTGCCTTGCTTGCTGGCTGTGCTGCATGCAGGTTCAGCCTGTGGGGGAACTGAAGACTTTCCCAGGAAGGTTCATACTCTGCATCTGCTATTAGGGACTTCAGAGATGCTTGGTTTTAATTTTGGAGTTATTTAGTTTTTTAAGGAAGCTGTTTATAGCTACTTACTCTTGAACTGAGTGCGTAATGTTTCTATATCTACTCTAAATTACAGTCAGATGGTAATTCATCTGTTTCTGTGCATCGCCACCTAAAAAAACTGAAGAACAAATGCATCACTGCTGTATTCAAACTAATAATCCCATTTTAATTGGAGACTGAAGTGCCTTGAATCGAAACGGATATGTAGAGACCATCAGGACCAAACCGCCAAGACTTCTGTCAGCATGGTGACATTGTTTCCTTAGATGTGGGACTTGGAATATATTTACATGCCTCGTAGTGATATAACGAAAGATGACAGATTAATTATCTATTGGAGTTGGGCCAAGCAGAGGACATGGTGGCCTAGCAGGTGCCCTGTTCCCCGTGCAATAGATTATGTTTGTTCATGCACTCACAAACTCATTAGGCTCAACCTGAGTTATTTGGTACGAAGTGTTATTTGGATAACTGCTGTTGCGTTGTTTGGGTGAACTTGTGTGCAGAAGACATTTGCGGGGTTTGTGTTGGGGTCTGGCAGGCCAGGGGGCTGCAAAAGTTGTTCAGTTGAAGGGGGTTAATCCAACCAGGAGCATAACAGTAACAAAACCCACGGAGAGGTGTCCTTGGCTTGTATTTCTTTGCACTTTTGTTGGTACAGAGGTGCCCCTGGCAAAGAGACAGAGGGACTTTTCCTTGGTGCTGTGGCATGGAGGACAAATGTTTTTTTTCAGTGGGATAAAAGGATAGGAGGTGCTGCGTGGACCCTCTTTCCCTTCTGCCATGCTCTTGGAGGTTTTCAATATTTCTTACTCGAGCTCAGATGCTTGGTCTGCTTTTGTACCTGCTCCAACGCTATTCTGGAGACTGCCCACTGCAATGGAGAGTGTCACTGGTAGGAAATGTTTATGGAGAGGATAATAATAATTTATGTAAAAAAAAAAAAAGAAAGAACATTGTTCCTCCAGTCAGATGTTTATTTAGTGGCTGCGTATCAATTATCTGTTTGAACAGGTTTCATTACAGAAAGCGCAAAACCCCTGAGTGCGTTTTAAAATATGTTAATCCTTACTTCGGCAGGAAATGGAAAAGGCTCATTTACAGTTTAATTTCTAATCCATGTGGGTTGCCATGTTGTATGCTGGGACATAAATAGAAAAGCTGAAGTGGAGAGGACAGCTCGCTCACAATAAACAGGTGCTGCTGCTTTGCTTTATCTGCTTACCCACTCTGATCATATGTCAAAGCACGAGCTGCAAAATGTTGAGTGCAAACTCCACCAAAACCATTTATTCTGTGCTTTTCCTTTTGAGGGATAACATGCGGGCAAGAGCTTGTAAATCAACACAGATGAGGAGGGAACAAACAGGTTCTTTTCTGATGTGGTGAGCACCCGCACAAAGAGCTGTTACAGCCCTTTTCTTTGGCTGGCAATGTTAATGGAACAGGATCAGCAGGCAGCCTCACAAAACACCCAAAACCAGCAAAAACACATTCCTCACTTAAGTCCCTTCCACTGCTGCAAATGCACTGGGACAAAGAAAGTTCTTTTCTCTTTTTTCTTGATTTTTCTTTTTCTTTCTCTAAAAAAGTTGAGTTGCACAAATGAGCTTCCTCTCCAACTTTACCCTTTAGTAGTTTGTAACATTAATGGAACCAACTAATCCTTCTGATTAAATATTTATTTGGGCAAGGCTATCAATTCTGCTGTCAGGCCTCCCGTATCAGTGTTTAATCAGTTGCTCGATGCTGTCGTTTTCTGAATGAAACAAATACTACCCTCTACAGTTTCAGACCTGGGCTGTGGGCTCCTCCACTTTGAGATTGCTGGAAAGACGGTGGAGTTGACAAACTTGCAAGTGCAACTCTTTCTTGAGATATCTGGCTCTGCAGGTATTTGAAAATCGGGAAGGGAAGATGTGTCAGGAGCCTGGGAGGGAAAATCCATCTGTGGCAGGAGCTGCAGTGGCAGCCCTGGGCCCAAGGGGTGCCCAAAAAGGAACATCCTTTTTGCAGGACTGTTGCCAACACAGCCCTAGTGGGGTGGTGACATATGTTTGAAACGATGGGACAGAGTATATTTGATATAGAGCAGCAGAGTTTAATTATGGACAAGAATCAAATTGATATTCATAGGGTGATAAATAAATAATGTGTATGCACTCACAGGGAAGGACAAGAACATTTTTCTGAAGCGAAAGAAATAAAATCAGCAAAACAGAAATTAAAAATGGATCTATTTAGCAGAGCTGCTGGTTACATGACAAATGCATCAGTTCGTGGGCTCAATCCTTTTGTTTTTCGAGAAGTTGTTCATGCCTTGGCTAAAAGGCTGTAAAATGGGCCAGGGTCACATTTCTCATCCTCTGATCTCTGCTCTGAGATTTCCAGCTATCGTTTTCTCTCCTCAGGGGGTGAATTGAGCCTTGGGAGGCTCAGCAGCAGCCAAGAGCTAAAAGAACAAGAGGGAAATCCAGGGAGTTGATTTGACGATGATGGAGAGAGAAAGAAAAGTGGGGCAGTATTTTCCCTGGTTGGCTGAGCCGGGGGTACAAGCCAGCACACACCTATTCTGCAGGAAGCTCTATAATATGGGTTAGCTTCTAGTTAGACCTTCTCAATAAAAGCTGGGCAGTTCACATAGGAGGACCAATGCATCAGTACAATAGCTGCTTTTTTGTTTTCCTAATTTCAGCAAATGTCTCCTAAATAGTTGGTGCTTCTAACAAAGCTCCTCTCTAAAACATGAATGTTTCTTCAAGACAAATCTCAACTTTCACATGTAACCCGATGTTTCTTGTACATGCACCTACGGACATTAGCTTGAAAATGGGAAAGAAATTATCTGAAATGAGAAAATGAATGAGAAAACCAGCATTTTATACTTTCAACGAAATGCTTAAAGTTTTACGCTTGGATTTGGGGGCTTGCCTCATAACGTTTTTAATACATGGTGCTATCAACATTGTATTAAAAAGCTGAGAGAACTGGCAAAGGCTGACCGAAAAGGGCAGCTTGGATGCATCAGGGAATTGGGTGACTTTTATTTGTCCACTGAGCACCTTTGCATGTCTCAAAATGGCTTACTCTCAGCTATGCCTGAGATGGTGCTTTGCTACGGACCAAGGAGCATGTATTTCTAGAGATAAGACAGCAGGGAGACCCCCAGAAAATGTGTGTGTGTGTATATATATATATATATACATATATATATATACACACACATTTTTAAAAAAATTATATACATATATCAAGGGGGCCTTAGGTCATGCTTGGTGCAACCATAGCCCAGTGGGGGAAGGCAGCTCCTTGGTTTTCCTCTGCTTCCCTTCACCCCTGTGCTCAGCAGCGGCTGTCCCAGCATCTGGGGGAGGCCTGGAAAATGCTGCCTTGGCAGAGGTGAGTTTGACGAGCATGGAAAAATTAATTTTTAATTAATTTTCTTCTGTTTAAAGGAAACACGGAGAATGTAGCGTGGAAGAACAAGATCTGAAACAAATTGCTAACAGTAGTAATAATAATTTTCCCTTAGTTATATGCTTTTTTTAACCTTGACTGCCGTATCTACACGAATGTCCTTTAGCAAGAATTAAAAGAACAGGCAAAAGTGTGATAGAGGCTTCGCTTTATTTTCAAGGATCTAGGAGGTTTTTCAAAGTTTTCCAGGAGGTGTCAGCAGTACTTTAAAACTTTCATTTCTGTGATGGAGATTTCTGCTGAAGTTATTCTTCTAAAATAAATGAAAGGAAGAATCCCATGCTAAGGAAATAGCAAATGTCATTATCCAATCCCACCTCCGAGGAGATGGTTCCTCGCTGCTGGCTTGGACTGGGTTTGCAAGCCTTTGAACACTACATATTTTGGCAGGGTTTCTTACCACTGGACTCTTGGCTAGTGGGCGATGTTGGTGTTATTTCCCTTTCTGTGTTGTTGGTAAGTGTCAGCCCTGTGGCTGGCTCTGGATATTTTCTTGTACGTCGTGGGACTTGGCAACTTCCAAGTCCTGCAGAAGCTCAGCTGTCATGGCCATAAAGCAAATTTTTGCCCAGGTCCTCTGAGAAAAGCCTTGAAAATATGACCCAGTGCAACTAAATCAAAAGGCAATTAAAATACTTTGAAATACTTTATTTTTTTATTAAAAAACTCATGGTGGTGTGTTTTGAGGATTGGAAGTACTGCTTTTTGGCCGAGGGGTGAAACAATTCTATTTATACTTCACTTTCATCGTCCGTATTTGGCTTTCATAGGAGCTGTTGGGATAATCTGGTCCAGGTCCTCGGCTGGTGTAAGCTGGCAGACTTCAGCAGGCTTCATAGAGGCTGAGCCAAGTTATACTGCCGTGGAAAGCAGGAAAATAATCATAATGCCATAGAGAGCACTTTCCACCTGAGGATCAGAAAGCAGACAGGGGAGCCCATGGAAACATCACGGCATGTGTCTGCAAGGGAGAGCATTACTGGAGGTGGCAATTAATTCAGTATCATGCATCATTTTGTGATAATAAATAAAAAAAAAAAAAGGTGGGAGGACATGCAGCCCTAATATGGCACAAATGGGAACAAAAAATGCTGTCCTTTAAATCCTGCTGTTGGTAAATGCAGCAACATTAGTGAAAAATATGGCTGGCAATATAGGTGATGTTGCCAGCCTCAGTGTTTTCAGTCTGCTTTTACACGGCTAATTAGTAAAGAAGAAGAGTGATCAGTGGAATAAAAGCTTGAAAACCTTTCATTCCAGAGCTCGCTATGAGGAGGCCTTAAAAGCAAGCATAGGCATTGCAAGGAGATGGGGCTTTTCTCTTTCAAAATCCAGCAGAGTCCAATAAAATCAGGCAGATTGACAGGCACAAAGAATTACAGTCAATTTACTTTTGAAAATTAGTACCACTGGGTTGACAGTGGGCGGATTCACTCACTAAGTTCTGTTTTGGGGCTATCTGATCCAACTCTTCTGTGTGATCATAGATATCATCTTAAAGTATCGTCATACTGTTGCATGATTTTTCACATTGCAATAATTAAATGCTTGGACGCTCAGTAAGTGCTAGGGAGAGCCTGGGCTGATGCACAGTGAGTACTGAGCTATGAAAGCCGCACTGCTGTAACATATGTTTTCTTAACCTCTGGTACTTGGTTCTGGCAGGATATTTTATTAAACGATCTTTTAAAATAGATCAGTTGGGTAAATATAATCAAGAAGTCTGCTTGTGAGTTAGATCAACTTTAAAAAAAAAGCACTGCACTGTTCAAACCATTAATGGCCGGTCGGGTTAGAGAAGAAAAAGAAGATAAAACTGTTGCCTAGGGTTCTGTGGGATGGAAGAACCTCTGCAGAGTCTCTGCCTGAGTCTTACCTATCCTAGCAGTTTATTCACCTATGGTTTAGAAGTCTGATCTTTTCCCCATTTTAATTTTAACCACTGTAGCACAGACATTAATGGGATTATATCTACTTAGACAAGAAGCTTCTGTGAGGGGGGACTTGATCTTGTTGCTTACCTGTGTAGCAGAGAATCATAGATTTGTTTAGGTTTGAAAAGACATTTCAGATCATCTAGTCCAACTCTTAACCTAGCATGGCCAAGTCCACCATGTCCCTAAGCACCAGATCCATGCATTTTTTAAATACTTCCAGGGATGGTGACTCAACAACTTCCCTGAGCAGCCTGTTCTAATGCTTGATAATCCTTTTGGTGAAGAAATTTTTCCTAATATCCAGTCTAAACCTCCCCTAGTGCAACTTGAGACTGTTTCTTCTTGTCCTATCACCTGTTACTTGGGAGAAGAGACTGACCCCCACCTTGCTACACCCTCCTTTCAGGTAGTTGTATAGAGCAATAAGGTCTTCCCTCAGCCTCCTCTTCTCCAGGCTAAACTACCCCAGTTCCCTCAGCCGCTCCTCATAAGACTTGTGCTCTAGACCCCTCACCAGCTTTGTTGCCCTTCTCTGGTCACCCTCCAGCACCTCAATGTCTTGTAGTGACGAGTCCAAAACTGGACACAGTACTCGAGGTGGGGCCTCACCAGTGCCGAGTACAGGGGGACAATTACTTTCCTAGTCCTTCTGGCCACACTATTCCTGATATGAGCCAGGATGCTGTTGGCCCTCTTGGCCACCTGGGCACACTGCTGGCTCATATTCAGCCGGCTGTCGACCAGCACCCCCGCGGTCCTTTTCTGCCAGGCAGCTCTCCAGCCACTCTTCCCAAAGCCTGTAGTGCTGCATGGGGTTGTTTGTGACCCAAGTGCAGGACCCGGCCTCATACCATTGGCCTTGGCCCATCGATCCAGCCTGTCCAGATCCCTCTGTAGAGCCTTCCTACCCTCAAGCAGATCAACACTGCTGCCCAACTTGGTGTCATCTGCAGACTTACTGAGGGTGCACTCAATCCCCTCATCCAGCTTGTTGATAAAGACACTAAAGAGAATGGGCCCCAGTACTGAGCCCTGGGGAACACCACTTGTGACTGGCCACCAACTGGATTTAACTCCATTCACCACCACTCTTTGGGCCCAGCCATCCAGCCAGTTTTTTTACCCAGCGAAGACTATGCCCATCCAAACCATGAGCAGCCATTTTCTCCAGGAGAATGCTGTGGGGAATGGTGTCAAAGGCTTTACTGAAGTCTAGGTAGACAACATCCACAGCCTTTCCCTCATGCACTAAGTTGGTCACCTTGTCGCAGAAGGAGATCAGGTTAGTCAAGCAGGACCTGCCTTTCAGAAGCCCATGCTGACTGGGCCTGATCAACTGGCTGTCCATCAGGCACCATCATTTGCTACACCATGTTGAACTACTACACTAAGAAACCTAGTGTTGGGGAGCAAGCTAGGTGCTTAATAATGGTCACTGGTGTATGGATCTGGAATGGAACTGGAGAAATAGGCAACAGGTTTGGAAAAACAAGTTGCATCAGCCCAGAACTACTGGAGTCTGGTCAAGTCCATCTCCCTCTCACATGGGTTTTGTTGTGTCTAATAAGGGGTGAACACTTTTGACAGCTTTCCCTCAGTAGAGACACTGACTGATAAGGTGTCTCTTTTCTCTCAGCACCAGCTTGCAGGAAACTTGTAGGAAGCACATAACAGAAAGGACAAACTGGTTGAAATTGGGCAGTGGGCTGCCATCAGTGCACACACATAAGCTTTGTTTCCCTAAAAAGTCAAATTCATTAGATGTCAACCTCTCAGCTGAGAAGGTGTCTAGAAGGAGCAAGAGGAGAAGACAGTGAAGAAGGCTAAAAGCCAATGTTAAGCTGTGCATTAATGGGCTCATAAGGGCAAACAGAGTAACTATGTGAGAGTCGGGGTGTAAGGTGTGGGGCAGGAGTTGCAGGATGGAGCTGGACCAGGGTCTTTACAGGGGCTGATGCCCAACCCTCATCCCTGGCCAAGCTTTAATCCTGCTTGGCAACTGCATTTTCCCTCTTGGCCAGGGGATTAGAGAAGAGGGGGTCTTTTATTTTTCTTCTTTTTTTCTTTCTTTCTTTTCTTTTTTTCCCTTGCTGGTTTTCCTTTCTGGAGCATCTCTGCCCTGCCTGCCTCGGCCCCGCTTGGCTTCAACACGCCTGCGTGCAGCGATGCCCTGAGCCATGCCTAACGTGTCCCCAGGAAACCTGGCCCCCTGTCCACTGGGACCAAATTTCAAGGCATATCCCTATTAGCTTATTTTGATGTTTTTATCTTTCCATGATCAGGAACCATTCTCTGCAGTCAAAACAGACACTTTCCCGACGGCATTGAGTGAATTTTTAGCTCTCCTCTGAGGAGAGGACTTCAATAAAAGATGAGGCCGCTCGCTACGCTGACTGGCTCAAGTGCTGTAACGTCTCTGGCGGCTCCTGCCTTTCGCTGTAGGTTTACACTTGTATGAACATTGGCTTGGCTGCCCCGTGTCGCTGTAAGTGAAGGTTTGCACGCAAACATGGCCTCCACAAAAGCCACCTCAGGCAAAAGCACTTCCTGCACCAGCAAAATGCAGCGTTACATGGGGTCTCTCATGGGTAACTCTGCCAGTGGTTTGGCAGTGGCTCATGTTTTAGTCATGAGGGACGGGGGTCCCTTTCCTCCCACCTCCCCCCTGGCTGGGGAGCGTGGCAGGTTGGCTCAAAGGTACTGGGAGCAGATTGCCTGTGATTTCTGGCCAGGGGCACATCACCGCAACAAAGTTTTGCTTGGCTGTGGAAGCATTTGTTGAAGGTTTGATACACGCAAACCTTGCTCTCTGCAGAAACATCACGGAGGCCCTGTCCCCCACCTTTAACCTCCTGAGTTCCTACCTTCATTTGCTTCAGCTGTGAAGAAATAAAATGCAAATAAAACTGCCAGTTTTCTTCTGGAGCCTGGGAGGTGCAGAAGGTCTGTGGGTCATTCAACCCCCTCTTCTCCTTATGAAGCTGAAATGACTGAAAATCCATAGGAAATACTGAAACGGTGGGGGGAATAATAAATCAGGTTAGTTTTTGCACCTGCTGAAACCTCCTGGGTTTCTTTTATTCATGAGGCTAATGCTTCCGTCTCAGTGCCCTTAATTATGGGTTGGGAAACTCCCTGTTGCTTCAGGGCCACCCCTGCTCTGCTGTAGAGTGCAGATTAAGTGCTGGAAGCGTCCCTGGGATGCTGCAGCTCCTGCCACCATATTTGCCCAAAGTGTGTAATATCCAGGTGAAATGATGGGGTACCTGCATGCCATGAAAATGCTTTTTCTGGCTTCTCCCAAGTTGTGTCTTTTATAGGAAGTGATTGCAGGCATGAGGAGGACAGGCGAGAAGGCTCCACAGTAAGTAGGCTCAGGGCAGAGGTGTGGGTGAAAAGGGATAGTGGAGACAAAAAACCCCACTGTCATGGCAAAGTCCCATGAAGTTGGTGGAACTACGGTCTAAGGTATTTCAGGACTGATGCACCCAAAATGGGGACTAATTATATCTGTGTACCTCTTAGTAGTTTTTACACTTTCTATATCTGCTTCCTGGGAATTTCAAAAACAGGCTGAGATTGTCCCACAAGCCCAGGTGGGGGAAACTTGGCTGGGTAATCATTTCCAAGGGCTGTCCCACTTGTTTCCCTGGGCTGTGCAGTTGTCTGCAGGCAAAAGCCTGGGGGAGGCACACCTAGGAGACACATTTGAAGCTGATGCTGAAGCAGGTCACCTAAAGGAGAAATGCTGGAAATTTTCAGGAGCTGAGACCCAGGGGAGTTTTAGGAGGCTGCAGGGCAAGGGAGCCACGGGAGGGGAGAGGGATACTCACAGCAAAGAGGCTGCGACTATTTAGCTAAAGGGGAGGTGATTAGTTTTGCAATATATTTGCAGGACTGACTTTTACAGCATTTTCTCAGCCAAATATTTAATTTTTCTTTAGCATCTTATCCTTCTGTGACTCTCTGCACTGCAGCAACGCATGTGGGAAAACGCTGCTGCTGAAAATGTGAGTTGATAGAGGGGAAACTTTTCAAAAGCAGGTGGCTCCTTGGGGTCCCAGGACTCACTGAGTTTCAGGCAAGTTTATTCAATCACTCAGGAGCTTTTGAAAAATTATTGAAAGTCTCTCCCCTCTCATTATTGCGGACTCCCCAGCAGGTAGCTCAGGTTTCTGTAATCCTTAAATCAAATATGACAGCTTCTTTTCTGTATTGGTTTTCATTTTTTGTACTCACTTTAGGGTGGATATTTCTCTTCCTTCTCATTACCAGGGGACTGATGATAACCATTTTAAAAGAAACAGCAAATATTATCTGTTTCTGTATTTACGTGTGCCAGCTAATGCCGATCACTGTGGCTTTAGGTAATTCTGTAGATTAAAAGGGTAGTGCTTTGAAGGGGAAAGCCAGAGCCGTGCTAAATGCAGTAGTGTTATTTATGACAGTGTTTGTTTTCTATTTTCCAAAATCTCCTCCATAAAGTCAACACTTGGCATTAAAAGCCATCTTAAGATATCAGACTGAAGTGTGTAAGGAAAAAAACCAATAACTTCTAGCAGCACATTTTCATTAACCTGGAACTAAAAAAGTCCACTGCAAAATAGTGGAATGTTTCCTTGAAGCCTTTTTTTCACCTTTTCATACACATTTTCTTAAGCGGTTTAATCAGGCAAAAGCTTCCTTTATCATTTAACTTTTTTTTTATTTCTACCGTGGTTGCTGACATTTTGGGAAACGCTCATTTAAAATGTTGCAAAGAAAGTGCTGTCAGTTATTTATCAGGTTTTATGTCATGATTTGGGAAAACTGACCTTGATTTACTTGTGCCATTAGAGACTTCATCAAAGGAATGAACAAGCATTTTTCTATAGCACCATTAAGTAAAAGCAGCAAAGCCTCTTAGTCACTTTTTCCAGTTAGCGTATTTGAAAAAGTAGGCACAAATATTAATTGCATTGTGGATTATATTGGTAGATCCAGAGTGATTTTAAATGGCTTGCTCTAGTTAGTTAATATTTGCTCATTAACACCACTATTTAAAAAGAGCTCCATTGCACTACTTCTTTCCCATATAGCACTGTCCAAAGCGCACAATCAGCAACAGGAATGGAGGGATGCTCAGAGCCTGGTGCTGTGAGAAGGGTTGTGGTAGGATAACAAAACGAAAAGGCAATTATTTCGTTTTCAAACCTTTGTTTAAATAAAGTATCCCAATGGGAAGCTCCACGGGACGCGGTGAGAATCACCATTTGGGGTCTGGGAGGACGAGCGTCGCCGACAAATATTTCTTTGCCCTGTTAATCCCTTTGGGAATTCTCATGTACTTAAAATGAGGTGCCTGCTTGAGTACCTTCCACAGTCAGAGCCACAGCCGAGGAATAATAATGATGTTGATAGCAAATGCAGGGGGAAATAAGTCGAAGATCAGAAGTGTTCGGCACCCTGTGGCTACCCGTATTACCGGCAGTAGCCGGTACATAATTTTTAAGACTTCCTCCTGCTCCCACATCCTCCATCCACATGAAAGCTTTGGGCAGAATCCTCCTTTCCTTTCCCCTAACTAATCATTCCAGCATATGGGGCAATTTTTAAAGGCAGGAAAAAAAATATAAATGCATCTAGCATCCACTTGTCTATCGCGCTCAGTGATTAGGAACTGGAGAGGCTCAAGAGGTGCTCACAAAGGGCTGATTACAAAGTCAGGGAAAATGAGAGATTCTCCAGACAGGGCTTCTCGTCTGCCGCTGCTTTTGCTGCCGTGATTTTCCTGCAACTCTGGACTGTGCCTGTAATAGCTTTGCACATTTTTTTTTTTTTCTGAAGAACTCACTGAACCGGCTGCTTATTCGGGGAAGCTCCTTCGAGAGGTTAGAGGTATTTTTTAAGAGTTGGTCCCTAAGTGTCTAACACCAGCAAATATTTTAGAAACTCCACTTTGACAGTTGTAAGTAAACATAACTCTGGCATCACTGGACAGAAAGAATCTGGATGTTTCACTGGTAGAATAAAAGGAGTGGGTTTCTTCCCGACATTTATAACGAGTATCCTCTGTAAGCAAAACCTCCTTGCATTTTGTATTTTAAAAAGAGTTTACAAAAAGCTTTTACATCTTATATTGTGTGGGGACTGAGGTAGAATGTATGCTGACTGTATTTTGTGGGCATGTTAAATACAGCTTTTGATGAGACTCCCGGCTGTAGATGTTAAGCGAAGCAGAACAATAACAGCAAAAACTTCAAACTCGCCTACTTTGAACTTTCCTCTAAGTTCTTAGCTGAGAATGAAAAATCAGCAGTAAGGGCAGATGAATGGACTGTTTTTTACGATAGCAAAAGATAACGTGGGATGTTCTCGTTCGGGCAAAAAGAGGTTAAAATGTACCAGATTGTGGTGTAATTACCAAATTATGACATCTAATTTGTAGGTTTAACTTGCTAATTATGTGTGATACATGGGTGGTGAAGGGTGAATACCAAGCACTAGAAGTCTTCCTTTTGTCTTTGGAAATTTGTTTTGACTCGGGGGGAGGAAGAGAAAAAAATCTGGCTTCACCACATGCGACTGTGCCTTACTCTCTTGTGCCAGGCGATACAAAAAGCAACTATACAGAGAAGTGGGCAATGTGTTCGTTTTAATAGAAATAGAGGGTGTGATAAGCATTTTGTGGGGTTTAGCTGCCTCGAATGTACGTACATGCACTTTTGGAAAAAAAATATTCTTAGAGTGAAGACTAGCACCCTGAAGTTTTTCTTGCCAGAGTGCGTTTCCAGGGGCTGTCAGGAGTGCCAGGGCTGATATTTAAGATGAGTTCATGTCTAAGTGCCAGCCCAGTCTGCACAGACAGTCGCTCTGCGTTTTTTTTTCCTCCCCTTTGTAAGTAACCGTCGGTATTTTCTAGTCAATATTAAGCAGGACTATTTACCTTGTCAAAAATGGATGTTTTTAAATTAATTCTGAAGTAGGGACTGTACCGTTCTCCCTTGCACTTGACAGGCAGGGTTAATATTCTCGCAGCTGAAGATCGGGGACTGGGGAGAAATGCAAATGGCCACAGAGGAGACGGCTTGAGAAAACGGCTGCGTGCGTGAGCTTGACAGTAACAGAAGTGAGAAGGAACGAAATGACCTACATTTTGCTAGAGAAAACCTGGTCATTAATGAAAGAGAAGAGCACACCGTAATTTTTACCTTTATGCGTGCACATTTGTGATGCCCGTGCTTGCAGCAAAACCACAGTCTGTTTTGAAATCATTCTGAGGTATTAAATGGCTTTCTAGAAAAGCTGCTTCACCCATACAGCAGGTGCATTTGAACTGAATCTTCCAGGACTGCAGCAGTGGACTTGAAAAACTCAGCCAATACTGGCAAAAAAAATGAAGAACCAATTTTTCTGCTTGTGCACATGCAAACATTTTAGTTTTTAAAGGAGACGGTTCTCTGCAGCTCCTAGCTGGGTTTTAGTTAAAAACAAACCAACCCAAAACAAAAAAAACCAAACCAACACAAACCTGACAATTATTTTCATTTCAATTTCAATTTTAAGAACTTGCAGGCATTTGGGGGAGGGCGGAGAATGTGGGGCGTTGCAGCACATGCTGATTAATCGTTAGCAATAACACAATGCACTCAAACTAAACCCTCTTCAAATCAATAGCAATCCTGATGCAAGACAGATTTAAAGAGCTGCACATTTCACCTGAGAACCATATTTTACCTTAGAGATAAGGAAAACTGTTACATGAAGCTTAGTTGCATTAATAATAATAATGACATAGCAAATTAAATCCATCCTGCCCCACAAAAGGCACATTGCAGCAGCAAAACCTTCATTAATAAGAGATGCTGAAATGTGTTGCATGGAAGAATGAAAACTGAATGGGGATTACAAAGTCACTATTTCGTTTGTAAGTTGGCCTGATTCTGCTGTTATTTTTCCTCCCATAAATTCAGACTCTTAAAGGAAACCGATTATGATGGTATTTATTGTTCCTGCAAACAAGAGTTACAGGCCATATTATTGTACCTTGTAAATTAAACCAGCTCATAGTTTAGAGCACACGTGGGAGGACCGATACGGTAATTAAGGTACATTTCAGTCATTCACAGCAATCTTTATTTCAGGGAACTGTATCCAGCCTCAAAAGCCTAAGAAATAAACATGTATAGTTTTTGAGAATAGGTGGCAAATGTGCATTCTGAAACAGAGGAAAGGCTCAAATTAAAATGTCATAACCAGACAGGCAAATGCAGGATTTCCAGCATGCTCTTGTAATTACAGATGCGCTCTTGTGATAGCAGATCCACTTTCTCATTTTTGCTTATTTTCTCTTTGGTCTGGTGTTTAGAGCTAGCAATACCTCAGCTGAGTTATATCCCTACTGTCAGAAGGGGCTGACTTCACCTTGAAGGGGGTGTCCTTTCATAACAACAGGGGGGTATTGAACAAATATTTAAGGAAAAGGGGGAACAGAGAGCCCTGGAAGCTATGCTGCAGGCAAATAATCTGCTGCGATCTAAGGGAGCAAGGGAGGCATCCTACGAGACTCCTGCCTTTGCCTTTCCCGTTTTATTTATAGGCTGCGGGTTTCAGTGGTGTGAATTGCCCTGGTTAAACTCTTCCATTCGTTCACTTTATGCAATATTTTCACAGTAGGGACTGCGGGTAGTAAATGTAATTAATAATGTTATTAACATTAATAACATAATACTAGTGCTGCTGCTGCTGCTGCTACTACTACTACTACTACTAATACTACTACTAATAATAATAATAGAGCTGTAGAGAGAGGTCGCAGCCCTCCAGCCAGCTGGCTGTCAGGGTGAGAGGCCCTTGTGGAGCTGCTGCCCTCAGACACTTCAGCGTTCAGGCCGTGTGTTGGTCAGACATTGAGAAGCAGGAGTTTGCCAGGATTATTTTTCTTTCCTCTCCACACACACATGCCCGAAGCCTCTCAGCCCACTCTGCCAAGCACGTAACCCTGTATGTAGTGTTTCAGTACGGATTTCATACAGAGCTTGAACCTGTTGGAAATGCTGCTCAGGGCTTCTGTTTTCCCTAGGATTTCTCTGAAACCTGTCACATAGGTCCAGGAACAGAATTAGGGAGACTTTCCAGTGTTTGAGTTGCATGTGTAGATACCCTCAGCGCTCCATTTTCTCTGGCTAATATTGATTTCCCTATGCAAGTTGTGTTTGCACAAGGAGGGTACACCTTTCAGGGACACCTCTTGTGTCCTACACAGAGAAAGGAGAATGATGTCCCGGAGACTGTTGCTGAATTGAGGGGAAAAGCTGCGCTTCCAACATATGTCACAATTTATCAGGTTTTTTCCCCAGTTTTCCCTTGCATGGGTCAGCATGAGTGGAACATGTTTGATTTGATCCTAATTTTTTTTTTTTTAATATTTTAAATCTCAGATGTTGAGACAATTTACATTAATTAAATTTCAGTTGGCTTTAAAATTGTCATGTATCAATTTCAGCAGCGTTTATAGAGAACAAGATAGATGATTTAAATTACACGCCATATGGGGCAATGCTAGGGACATTTGCTATTGTGTTAATTGCTTAAAGCTACGTTTTCTATCCCCCTTCTGAGTGAAAGACATTTTCTCTCATGCTTACTGAATTAGGTGAAGAGTTTTCCAGCTCAAATGGAGCACGTACAGATTTCTCCCCCTCCTGCCATCTTTTGCTCTGCTGCAAGGGTCGGCTTTTCAGAGGGGCTCTGCTGCCGTTAACACCAGTCACCACTGCCTTTGGTGGGAGGCAGAGGCAAAGGTGTCTGAGGGGTCCCTGGCTGACACACCAGGATCCCACCAAATCCTCTTTAGGGATTAAACCTGGGGAAGGCAAGAGCCTGCCCTCTATGAAAATAAACAGCTTTCTTCATTGCCAAGGTGGAGAGAGGCATATTTTGTTGTGTCCCAAAATGAGTCTGAATTTTCCAACCCCGACCCTGAAAGCTCTCACTGTCATCACAGTTGTGTCCTGAGTATGTTGGTACAACAGGGACCAGCCCCACGAGTAATCCCCAGCCTGCTTCTGCTGCAGGTGAATTAACATTTGCAAGCTGCAGATACTGATTTGCAGGTCTGTGTCGAGTGTTGGCGCTGGATGTGCCGCCGGGAAAGGGGCTTGAGTGGAAACCAGTGGGCTCCTATGAATGATTTTGTACAAATAGGGTATATGGGTGCCACAGCTGGCCTGGGAGGAAAGGGCTTCTCTAGAGTGAGCTGCAAGGCAGAGTAATGTCACCTTTTTCCCAAAGTTTGTGAGTGAGGTTTTTGAGGGAAATCAGGTTTAAATGCCTTAGCAGCTCAAAGAACGTAGACCAGTGAGTAGCATCCTTTTGAGAAATTTGGGATTAGGGATCCCTGGTGAAATGTCCCACTTTTCCCTGTCTCTTTCTTTAAAACAGTCCACATCCTTTTCGAAATAAGAGACAGAGAAGGGGTCAGATGGTTAGAGGGCAAATATTCAGTGTGCTCAGCAAAGCTTTCCTCCTTGGAGACCTCTCCAGGTGAGCACTCAAAACCAGAAGAGGATGAAACTAGAGGTCTTAGTCCCAGTCTGAATCCATGCCAGACAGAAACCTTTGAAAAAAAACCCCTCCCAATATCAGCACAAATCAATTTGCCTTGCAAGACCAGAAAGCACTCGAAGGTTCCCCCACAGCTGGCTTCAAAGAAATGGGGAAATAAAAGCCAGAAAGACGGTAGGGAGGTGTTACGTACAGCCATGTCTAACAGTTTGCAGTACACTTCTGCTTCTGTCTGGTGCTTCCTGCTTGGCAATATTGTAATGGGATTCTCCCATATTAATATTTTAAATGAATAAATAAATATCTGATGAGATACTGCGGAGCTCTGCAATCTTTTCCTAAATTCTGTGGAAGGGAAAAAAGAGAATTAAAGATGAGATTAAAACAGCCTAGGTGATGTATTTCTCTGGCATGTGGTAAAGTTTCTAGGTATTTATGCTGTGCCGTCTGTGTTACAAGTTACATCTATATTAAAAAGCATGCATGTGTCTATATAGATATGTGTATCTCAATAAAGGGCATGCAAGCTGCCTGTCATCAAGGAGGGTCCTGATTTCTGCTAGAACTGTTGTAATAATAATAACGATAGGCTATGGTAGCATACTGTTTTTAAAGTATCCATCTTTCATGCGAGTATGTTTTCACTTCATTTGGGTCTGAATCTGCTTTAGGAAATAAGCCAGCTGTATGGGGATTGGAAGTCTTTTTTCCTTACGTTTGGGGGAAATGTAATGCATTTTTTCTCTCTGGTTCTGCATTGCAGAGTCCAGTTCTGGCACAAAAGGATTCCGAGCCCTTATTCAGAGTTAGCGAGAAGCACTGGGTGAGAAAAGATGATGGAAAGAAACCGCCCGATCTCCATTAATAGAAGTAGAATCCCCAAGAGCCTGTCAGAAATGCTGCTGTGCTCCAGGACAAATATTAATATTATTCCCAGCATTATAACTACATCATTCTGCTGTGAACATAGATTGCACCTGCTACACTGAGTTTATTAATAGCATAAAGTCCCTGGTTTCTGCAGGACCTCACAGGAACCTCAGGAGTACCCTCCATTGGCACGACTCCTCCCAAATCAAGAATAAAACTTGCCTGGACCTTGCAGGGCCATGCACTCAGATGGCCCCTTCCCCTCCCATCTGGGCAGGCTGGAGATGGAGGGTTTGGGGTTAAATTCTGCTCTGTCCCAGCTGTGAGCATCTCTGGAGGTCCATGGTCCTGTTCCCAGTTCACCTCACTGTTAGCGTGTAGAGGGTTAGGCCTTTTGGAGACAGCCTCTGCATCTTGAGAGTTCTGCCAAATGAAGTCAGGTGTGAACTAAGAACACCTTGTTTCATCTGGGAATGAAATGCACTTTTTTTCTGTTTTCTCTGCAGAAGAAAATATGTCCATCTTTCCCTGTCTTAGAGCACCCCGTGAGTTTGTAGAGGACTGGGGGAGAAGGATGGGTAACTCCCCTAAACTTGTATATTTACAGCTATTTCTGTCATGTCAGCTGTGACCACAACACGACTGAGAATTCTTTAAGTAAATTCCGTATTTACATGCGTTATTTGTTACCCGTATCTAGCAGGGAGCGTTGTTCAATATTTCTAAACGGCAAGCATCTTTCTTGATGGGAAATGTACAATTGACAAACTGCTGTTGGGAAAAGCAGCGTTATTTTATCCAGGAAAACTCTAATAGGAATAAACTATGACATCTTTCAAAGTGTTTCCCTCTGAAACTTTAATAACTTCCTGCTACATATCCTAAGTCATTCCTCAGCGTGAACTCTGCAGCTTCCTAGCAGGCAGCTGCGTTTTGTAGGCAGGTGGAAAAGTCTCGCCGCATTTTGGCCAAGTTCTGCCTTTGACCTTCAGCTGTGTGCAAAGGGAAAGCTCCCAGCTAAGTGCTGGAGCCCCGCAGCCCCCGGAGCCGGTATCTCCCCCACAGCTGGAGCGAGGAGCCGTGGGAGGAGATAATTGCTGTGTAGTTTCCAAAACATTTTTCTGCTATCTGCCTCCATGTTTGTGCGCCGCATTTCTGGCTACCTGTATTCATCAACTTCACGCTTGGAACAGGCTATTGGCTGCACTCTAATAACCCCCTGTTCTTTAATGTTCTCTTTCTAGTTAATTAACCTATTTATGATAATAGTATGTCTCATTTTGTGCTTTCACTCTAGAGGGTGTGTTTGTATTATCCTGCTGTATAGCGTTGACTGGCCCTATTATCATTTATCATTAAAGGCAGCGGCAACACTCTGGCCTGGCCTGCCAATAATTTTTCAATTAATTGCTTAGTGGTTGCTTTTTCTTTGCTTTTGGTCTTTGCCAGTGAATATGAGGTCTTTAAGCTTTCCGTCTAACTTTTTTTTTTTTTTAAACTTGTCAGTTGTGCTTTTTTCACGCTGAGGGATCTGAAACCGGTGGTGTTGGGCTATGGGAAAAGCACCCAGGAGGGCCGTTGAGCAGGCAGGGCTGGCCATGTGAAGGCTGTGAGCCAGTCCTGGTTTGGGGTACGCTCCCCAGTTTACCCCCTATGGGAACCGGAACCTGCGAGGGGCAACGCAGCACGGGGGGGGCCGTTTTGAAAGCACCAAGTCTGTGTCTGGCAGGCGGCACGGTCAGGCCTGGGGGCTCGGATAAGGCATGAAGGCTCAGGGGGTGGCTGTAGCCTTGGATATTATCATGCAGTGTCGGAGAACAGGACTGCTGAACCCAAGTCCTGTCCCATGAAACAGGATGGCAGCAACAAGCTGCAGCAATAGGTTTGTGTGTCCGAAGCTTTGCCTTAGCTTAACCATGGGTCCCCCTTGCCATGGGGAAGCTGTTTCCACATTGGGTTCCCATTAGTGTTGGAGCCACAGAGGTCATTTCGAGTGTCCGCACCCATCTTGGATTATTGTGGCATGTTAAATGAGGGCATACGCTCGGTAACAGCAGCATATTGCTCCCAACATCCCCTCTGCCACCATGGCACACGCACTACAAAGGACAGCAGCTATCACCCAACACATCTGTGCCTTGGCTGGACGGGCTGCTAAATTAATGCTTGCGTTTCTCTATGTTTCAGCCCTCTGGAGCCGTGTGCTTTCTTAAAAAAGATGACAGGACATGGATTTAGAAAGCAGAATAGCCACAAACCACTAAGGATGTATATTGAAGGGGCGCTTGTGAAACAACCGGAGCTGATGATTAGTAGAAGTGTTTGGATTTTCTTTGTTTACAAGTGCTTCATTATAGGCTTGACCTGCTTACCTTAAATTTAGTTTTGCTTCCAGCCACATGGCTACTTGTTTCCTTCCACATTCTCCCAAGCGTTTTATTTTTAAGCAGATGCTCTTCTGGACTGCGTTCATGCCAAGTTTTGTCTTATGTTCTTTATCAGTACAACATTATGAAATATTTAATGAGAAGTTATCACTGTGGCCAATATAAAAGATTAAATAGGTCTGTCGGCCTCAGTTCCTGAAAAGGAAACCTGGTAGGCAGAAAAAGTCAGAAGAAACAGCATCAAATATACGGATGTAGAGTCGGATCAAAACATGGGAAGCTCTGCTTCATACTCGGCAGCTTCTCCCTCCAAAGGCAGGGGAGGAGGAAGAAAGCTGTATTTGAATCTAAATTTACTGTATGTAAAACTAAATCGGCCTTTCCCTGCAGAATAGGGGGCAGGATAGCAAGCCTTTGTGCACAGGAGCCCTGCAAATGGATTGTCACTTAGTTGGCACTTCTGTGCATTTATCCTGGCTCCTGCTTACCCTCAGCTTTTATTTCTGCCTGGGAAGTCAGCTGGCTTTTACCCCACACTCCCCTGGGACCCTGAACAAGTGATTTAAGTCTCTCTTTTTTTTTTTCTTTTCTTTCTTTTTTTTTTTTTTTTTTATGCAAAGAGTTGCTAAAACACCCTCCTCTGAAGGGCACTGTCAGAAGCAGCGCGTGTGCGTATGGCAGCTTCCCGGCATGTCTGGTGGAGGCCTCTCGGGGGATTGATGGGCAGGAGATGGCTTGGGCAGCTTTGTGCAGGCAAAATGATGGTATGTCTAGACAGGAGAAATGCTGAAGCAACATTCCTGGCAAGAGTGGTGACGCCAGATAGCGGAGCGTGCACGACCCCGCCAGGTATCAAAGCCCCTTTCTGTGAGTCGCTCCCTCTGGTGCAGACATCTGCCTTTCCCAGCGGTTTGCTTCGGCCGGGAAGGAGCTTCTGCACTGGCTGCCCCACTGGAGAAAGCTCTTTATTCCCAACATGGGTAAGGCCGAAGTGCTTGGCAACAGTGCTCATTTCCAGCATGTGAAATAGGCAGATTAGGAAGGGGATGGCTGTTAAGATTAACTACAAAGCAGTATGAGTACCATGTGGCAATAATAATGTTATAATTCTTGTAGAGTAGTGTACGTGATGGGCAGAGGTGGCCTTAGAGAGGACTGATAATCCCTGCAGTGTCATAAGGCACATGTATTTTTTGATCTCGTTTTGCTATCCATATGATTCATAAGAAAACCATAAAAAACATTTAATTTCTCACACACTTCACTGTATGGCTTTTACCGTCAGGAGCCTTTGATCATCCACTTAACTCTTATGTACTTGTTAGCATCTTTGATGTTTTCCTTTGTGTACTAACAAATAAAAGCTGAAGTTTACTGATTGCATCATTATGTTTTAAAAAGCATTAGACAAGTAAACACTATAAAGCTATGATGATTTAAAATTGCTGTCGTGCAAGTTGCTCTTGTTCATGCATTAAACTAGTATAACATGCATTTATTTTATTTAGGTCAACTGTGTCATTGCTGAAGTGTGTCCATATCAGATTGCTGAGGGACGTCCCAGTATATAGAGTGCCCGGTACATAAAGTGTGTACAGAGCATATGTCGTGGTTTAACCCCAGCTGACAGCTGAGACCACGCAGCTGCTTGTGCAGTTCTCCTGCTTCTCCCCCAGAAGGGCAGCGGGAAGAGGGAGAAAAGAAGGGGAAAGGGGAAGAAAAAAACCTCATGGGTTGAGATAAAGGCAGTTTAATAGAACAATAACAGAAAAGGGAAATAACAACAGCAGCAGCAACGATAATAATACAAGTCACTCTCACCACCCAGTGAACTGACACCTTCCCGAGCAGTGATTGCAGATTCCCCCAATGCAGGCCAACCCCCATTTCTATATTGATCATGACAGCTATGGTACATTCCGTTGTTCTGTCTACGCTCTTTCTAAGCTTCTATGGGAAGCTGAAAAGAGTCCTTGAAAAGTATAAACATCACTTAGCAATGACTAAAACAATGTGCATTATTGACAGTCTGTTCACAGCAATCACTAGAAAGAAAATTAATTTTCCCTGCTGAAAACAGGACAGTATATAAAGGGTGTATATCTAGTATGCAGAGAGCCTAACTATTCAATGTTAGACATGCAGGTTTAACTCCTATCTTCTGTAAGCCAAGCCAGTCGGTATTTGGAAAAAAGCAGCCATGCCTTTGGGCACGAAAGCCTGTCTTTTTGTGGTCTGCAGCAGGAGCAGCAGATTCCAAAGCTAAATGTAAGGTGAGTGGGAGCACCCCATTGGTGAGCGGGAGCACCCCGTTGGTGAGCTCTGCAAGCAATTAAACATCTCTGCAGTAACAGGTTGCTGGTACCAACAGTGCAGAGGGGATGTTAGCAAAGGAAAGCCATGACAAAGTCATTGTCTCCCAAGGAGACAGGTGGTTTGTGGTCTGAAAATGCAGTAAACAAGCAGCATTCTGCATTTGACAGTGGCTAAAAGCAGATTGCTAAAGACAGAGGCAGCACAGAAACACAACACTGCTACTTCCCTCCCCTGTGCTGTTAGGCAGGCAGGCACACAGCTTTCACCTGGTTTTGAGAGGAAGGATATCCCTTCCCAGAAATTCAAGGGTTGAGTGGTCGGCCCTGTAGTTGTTAGAAATATGAGCAGAGGAGAAGCTGTGCTGCGTTCATCCCAGCTACCTGGGATGCTGGGATGCAGCTACAAGGATAGATGAGAAGGAAAATTGTTTGTAAATGGGGTGAATGAAAGTTGCTGCATATTCTTTCTGGTTTTACCTCCTTCTGTTGGTGTCTTTACTGACGTCTTTCTTTCTATCACCCCGTCTGCCTGTAGAGATGGAGCAGGAGAAAATGAAAGCTGTGCACTACCTAGTCAGAGGCTTAAAAAGTAAAGGATGGGGAGGAAGCATTGCTGATGACATGGCTTTCTGTAATGAGCAACTGAGGCTAGAGTAACGGAGTAGAAGTCATGTCCAAATGCTTGTGTGTGGTGGTGCTGGTGATGCACTGGGTGCAGGGAACGTTAAATGGCACAGGAGGGTCCTGCTGCCACACGACCCCAGGCTGACAGCTACTCAGTGCCTGGCCGGGCTGTTTCACTCTCGTGGGGAAGCAGGGTGTAGCACAGGTCCAGAACCTGCAGGGATGTTGTTTGCTGTGGGTCTGGTTTGGGCAACAGCATGCCGTGGTCACACGCTGCCTGGTTTTGGAGGCCATCCTGCCTCCTTGACTGCCCCCAGAGGTAATTGCTCCCTGCCTGGCTGTGACAGTAATTTTTTTCCCTCAAGAGTCAATGGGAAGAGAAGTGAGGAATAGAGACTGGATTATCTGTTTCAAAAAAAAAAAATATTATATTTTGCATAAAAGTTTTTGTAAAAAACAAACCCCGTTCCCCCTCCCTTTTTGAAATCACAACCGTATTCTGCCACTTCTAGAGGAAGTCTGCATTTTAAAAAATCCAGTGCTTTGAAATTAACTCTGTATTCAAATAACCCCTTCCTCACCCAGGAACTCCTGAATTTTTGAAAACTAAAGAGAACTCCAGAGTGTTGGCAGGTGCATTTCTCCAGAATGGTCCCATGGTGCAGATTTGGAATCCTGTATGAGCTGTTTTGATAACCCCTCTACTGAGCTTCTTTATAACGTTGGGTTCCAAAATACTTCCCTGACTCTGGCCCAAGTCACTTCAAAAACAGAATTTAGGCACTTAAATCATTAGGAAAAAAATATCCTATCGTAATGCATAAGCCATTTTGAGAGTACAACTCCATGTTTTTGGCAGCAAGTCCATAGAACCCACACGTCAGACAACAAAGCAGGTTTTGCTAACAAGAAAATCCCCTCAACTTTCAGAATTAAACTGCCACGACACCCTGCAGGTCATACACTTTTTGCAGCAACCTGTTATCAAAGCTCAACATCTTGTTCAGGTCTCTCACACTGGAAAACAGTTGCCTATGTAAACCAGAAGCCGCACACACATCCTTCTAGAAAGAGCAAAGTCCGACAAATTTCTTCTGTGTTACATCTCATACAGCGAAATCAAGCGTTTTAAAGTGGTGCACAAAACCAGAAGCAAAAATAATTGGCGCAGACAACTTAGATGACCTACCTAATTACACAGTAAACAGGTAATGCCTTTGTATGTACACATGGGAAAGGAGTTAAGTACAGATCCTGACTTGGATTCTTCAACAGGAGAGCGTGGCCGGTTGGTTTTTGCAGGACAAAGGTAAACCACGCAGTCAGGCAACTGCAAACGTGTCACCTCATAATTCTGCGCGTGCCCTGCACTAAGGTTCCACCTACTAGTAGTTTAGACGTTTATTTTGCCTAAACCTGGATGCCGGCTGTCACAGGGCTGGCAGACGGGACATCAGGCCTGCAGGAGACAAATGTTTTTCTGGAGAGGTATCCCACTGCTTGGCCGGGTACAGAACAGGGGAGACATTTCTACCCTCTGTCCGCAGTCTGCCTACGGGGTTAGTTGGAACGTCTCACCACATCACAGACTACAACACTTATAGAAAACGTTGTGATAACACATAGAAAGGATGATAACATCCTTTACCTGTGCATCCCCATCTTTACTTTTCCTTATGTGGCACATGATGGATGCATCCCATTGGGATTCCTTTTCCAGTAGCTCAGGATCTTCTTTTACTTTCACATATTTACCTTAGGGGGAAGGAAAAAAAAATAATGAAAACTTCAATGATTTGGTATTTCTCTGTTATTTGTAGTATGTGCTTGGCCTGGGGGGGGTGGGGTGGGGGTGGGGGTGGTTTCCCTCTTCTTTTTTCAGACTTAGTGGTGAGTGGGTGACATATATAAATACAGTATATAACATACAATTACTGATGGAGGTGTGATTTGGTTATTGAGCATTGATATTTACAGGGGATTCTTTTCCCCACAGTACAGGCTGAGTCCCTGAGACAGTTCGCTCCACAGACGCGGGCAAGGAACAGCCTCATTTTCAGTCCTTAAAATACCGAGTTCATCACTCAAGAATCAAGGTATTTGAGAGTGTAAAGTTGGGCTTACCCAGGTTTTTATGAAACGCAGGAGGGGAAGCTGAACCACATTGACCCTATTCCCAAAGCCATCTGTGAGGCAATGCTGAGGTCTCTGGAATGCAGTGCCCACAAAGTAAGAGTAGGAGCCACCCATTTCCTCTTGGTTACAATGATCTCACAACCGTGACTTGCCTGTGCAGAACTGACTGAAAGCCCTGCAAAACATGATGTATTTGGTTGCCCCGCTTGACCAGTATTTGCTGTGACTGATACACACTTAAACAGAGTGTTTCAAAGTCTTATCTGTTCATCAGTTATACTATTCACTTCTCTTAATGCTTTTTCTGTGTCATGGATTTTACTGGTAGAAACCACCAGTAATACTTTATATAAGGCAGATTTGTGGCATTCACATCACCTCATATCCTGTGTTTTGCTTGTTCCTGGTGCACAGTATCAGATTTTTAATAATCATAGCATGATAGAATAGTTTGGCTTGGAAGGGACCTTTAAAGGTCATCTAGTCTGGCCTCCCCCACAATAAGCAGGGACATCTTCAACTAGATCAGGTTGCTCAGAGCCCTGTCCAACTTGACCTTGAATGTTTCCAGGGATGGGGCATCTACCACCTCTCTCGGCATCTTGACCTTCTCGGCAGGGCTGCTCTGAATCCCTTCATCTCCCAGCCTGTATTGGTACCAGGGGTTGCCCTGACCCAGGTGCAGGACCCTGCACTTGGCCTTGTTGAACCTCATGAGGTTCACATGGCCCCACTTCTCAAGGGAAGGCATCCCTTCCCTCCAGCATGTCAACTGCACCACTTAGCTTGGGGTGTTGTCTGCAAACTTGCTGAGTTTACTGTCCATGTCACTGATGAAGATTTTAAACAGTACTGGTACCAATATGGCCCTGAGGGACACCGCTTGTCACCAATCTCCATCTGGACATTGAGCTGGTGACCACTACCCTCTGGATGCAACCATCCAATCAATTCCTTTTCCACCAAACAATCCATCCATTAAATCCATATCTCTCCAATCTAGAGAGAAGGATGTTGTGGGGGACCATGTCAAAGGCCTTATAGACATACAGATAGATGACATCCGTAGCTCTTCCCTTGTCCACTCCATCATAGAAGGCCACTAGGTTGGTCAGGCAAGACTTGCCCTCAGTGAAGCCATGCTGGCTGTCTTGCATCACCTCTCTGTCCTCCATGTGCCTTAGCATAGCTTCTAGGAGGATCTGTTCCATGATCTTCCCAGGCACAGAGGTGAGGCTGACAGGGCAGTAGTTCCCAGGGTCTTCCTTTCTACCCTTTTTAAAAATGGGTGTGATGTTTCCATTTTTCCAGTCACTGGGGACTTCATTTGACTGCCATGACTTTTCAAATATCATGGAGAGTGGCTTGGCAACTATATCAACCAGTTCCCTCAGGACTCTGGGATGCATCTCATCAGGTCCCATAAACTTATTTCTGTTCAGGCTCCTCAGGTAGTCACGAACCTCACCTTCTGCTAGAGTAGGAGGGACCCTGCTCCCCCAGCCCCTGCCTTGCTGTCCATCCACTCAAGAGGTGTGGGAAGAGAGATTGCCCTTGAAGACCAAGGCAAAGAAGTTGTTGAGTACCTCAGCCTTCTCCTAGTCTGTTGTAACCAGTTTGGCAGTCTTGCTCATCACTGGGAGTACACTTCCTTTGACCTTCCTTTTCTGTCTGACATGCCTGTAGAAGCCCTTCTTATTATTCTTTGTGTCCCTTGCCACGTTCTGCTCCAGCTGCGCCTTGGCCTTCCTGACCCCATCCATACACAGGAGCACTGGAGCAACACTTGGGGCCTGACTCTCCATTGACAAAGTCCTCTTCATGCTTGATGAAGGCTGCCTCACTGCTTCCCACGCAATGCTGAGCCCAGAGGATTTCTGAGGTAGGCCCTGGCTGTGCAGGTGGCTTCATCCCACCCTCGTGGGCAGGAAAAACCATGACCCACTACTGCCTCACCAGACTCTACCCCACCATGGGCTCCTTGTCGGGGAGGTGACTGCGGGCTGAGCTAAAGGGGCTGGTGCTCGGCACTGGGCTGTGTTGTGGCCGCTGGCAGGAGCGAGAGCTGGAGGGACTCGAAGCTGCGCCCAAGCACCGCCTGGGGCCGGACTCCCTTGGGGGGAACCCACAGCTGCTCCCGCTCCCCTGCGGCCACCCCCTGCCCAGTGCCGAGGGGAGAGGCCTGTGCTGGGCCACTGCCGGGCGCTGCCAGGTCCTGCCTGGATCCTGACACCTTCGTGGGGTGGGAGTGCGGCTCCTGCTCGCCGTGGCACTGGGGGGCTCTTGACATGGCTGTAAATCAGTCACTGCCATCACTTGATTATAAGTATCACAGTTTAATATTGAGTACATGTTGAATAATCAATTTACAAGCATTTAAATAATAATGAATTATTAGTTTACAAATATTGTCTGATTATTAAACACTTAATAATTAGTTAATAAATACAGAAAGTATTGTATAAGTGTGACATGTGAAACTGAAGCTGCTGTTTGGCTGTTTTCTCACTGAAAAGTGCCTGTCTCCCCAGGGATGGAGGAGCCGGTTCAGTCCCGGGTTCATCTGCAGCAAGTGAGGGCGACCGGGCCAGTGGCGCTGCCCCCACAAATTGCCGAGCAGGAGCCATGTGTGTGCTGGGACACGTCACTTTTGCCCTTGAAAGAAGGTGGGGAGAGACCTGCCCAGGGCTTACTGAATCCCTGAGGAAGAAGCCGAGCTGCCTGCACTGAGGACGATGCCGTTGCCTGCCCTGCTCCTGGCTGGGGACAGCCCTGCCCACCCTTCAGCTAATTACAGCTTCTGCTCATTATGGCCGTGTGGGCTTTGACAAGGTCGTAAATCAATCACTGTCATAAGAATATGAACGCAGGACTTGGGCTCCGTTTTCAATCCTGGGAAATGCCCGACCCGCTCCGTGCTACTGAGCCCTGCAGCCGGGGCTCCAGCCCCATGAACCAGAGCCGAGACCTCGGGGCTGAGCCCCAACACCCCCCACCGCTGGGCAGTGTTGGGGACAGGCCCGGGAGCCCTGGGCGGCTCGGGGGGCTCCATCCCTCCGGGCTTTATTCCCTGGCGCCCCGAGTTCCTCTGCAGAGTCACTGTCAGCGCAGCCGCCTGGACACCGGCACTTGCCCACCCACCTCTGCAACAGCCCCGGCCTGTGACCCTTCCCTGGGGCTGTGTCCCTGGCAATATTGCTCAGTTTCTGCTAAATCCACAGGGTTGAGCTGCTCCTGCCCTCCGCTCCCCATGGCATGGGGGGAGTCTGACACTCGGGTCTGGGCTTCCCCAGGAGGGCACGCAGCAGCAGGGGGACCTGCTGTTTGACAACAGGGTGCCATGGCATGTACTCGGTACAGGGACAGCCTGCTGTGGGCTGCTGAGCGGGGCTTGAAAGAGCCTTTTTTTCCCCACATGCTGTTCGTACCGGTCACACAGGCAACCCTGTCTGGGGTGATGTGTGCACATCACAAATGGGATGCCGGCAGCTTTTGTCTGCAAACCAGTCACAAACAGAGGGAAGCAGGATGCTGATGGAAAATGGCAGCAGTCAACAGTTTGAACCAGTGGGCAAATCCAATAGGCTTTTTATGGGGCAGCTAAAAGATTACTGGAATCGACCACAGCACTGCACTTCATCAACGCTCACTATCTATATCTGCCTCGTTCTGCAGAGGCCCTTGAGCTCTTTCAATAAAAGGTCCCACACTCCTCATGCTAATGGTAATAGAGTCCTCTCAGACTAAAACGCAGAAGAGAAAACCAGAAGGTCTTTTGGAGTCAGTCCCAACTTTTCTTTTTTTTTTTTGCCCCCCCCCCCTTGTGATGAGTGCCTGGTTCAGTGGGGGCTGGATGAGCCAAATACTGCTGCTACTACAGTCTCAAAGGCGATGCTGTATGTGACTTACTAAAGCTTTTCATCTACTGGTTGTTAAACCAGCAGCTGAAGGACCATGAATAAACTCAGTAACTTGAAAGACAGTGTTGCAGTTAGAGAAGCATTTTTTTCATTATTTCCAGCACTTTTTCCGTTGTTTCTTGGGACTGCTACTTCTAGCCTGTCACAAAAAGGACCAGTTTGGTGTCTGAGTTCAGGAGCTCTCAAGTCAGGGACCATTAGTGCAGGAAGCAGCATGAGCTATTGTTTGCAATGAACACGTAGAACATGTACAGACACACGGGTTCAGAAATTGCTTTCAGCATCTGCATGCCCATCAGGATGTTGGACCACTTGGATCTGCTGGAACACGTGGCTTTTCAGACGCACATCCCCGCTCCTATGTATCTGTTTGCACTGGTCTTCTAACAGGCCCACTTAGCCGTTTCTACTGAAATAAAGTTGAGGGTTTTTTTCACCTGCCTGCCTTTAGCACACACAGCTGCGGCATTTGGTGTTTGTATGGGCTATGTAGGCTGTAGTTACGCCATGAAGTCCCACTCTAGACCCAGACTGAGCATTCACTAATCCTCTTACCAAAGTTAATATCCCCTGTGCTTCCATGATAAGCAAGAGTGAATAGAAATTCTCAGTCTGCTCTATATCTTAAAGTTCAGGAGAGAAATTAACATACATGTATAATGAGCTATATTTAAATAATAACAACATTGTTTTTAACTAGAAAAATGTTCATGTTATTTTCCTTCTATAATGGTATTTCCATTTACCTCTGGTTTTCAAACTTTCCATGGAGTCAGACATTCTTTGATGCTAATTCACAAACGCTCGGTGAATTCCCATCACTCCTAATCCCTCAGCCTCTCGTTCTTTATAAAATGTTTTAATGCCTTCAACTAGCCCATTAGCACTGGAAACACAGGTCTCCTTGGCCCCTGGCTTTATTAAAGGGAAGGCAAAGTGAGGGCCTATTTATAGGATAACCTTGCCCGCCATCTAATCCTTTTTCATTTGGGTTTATTTACTGTTGCTTTTGTTTTACCTCTTAAAATCGGGGCATTCTGGCACCAGCCATTCAGAGCACACTGGCCTGACACCTGTAACACCGCCCTCCCCCCGCCCCCCGCACAGCTCAGTCTTTCTGACCCAGTGCCCATCACCGCTGCTGCCCCGCGCGCCCGTAGGTAGGAGCAGCGCCTCTCCATCGCGGGAGCGAAAGCTGCTCATCTGCCGAGCTGAGTTTACCTCCGACACAAATGCAGCAGCCTTCCTTTCCTTTTCTTCCAGAACTTTCTGATTGGTTTAGGCTTGTACGAGGGATTTTCAATTGTTAAGGGTTCACGTTATATACAGTTTATAAGCAGCTCTTGCGTTACAAGTAGGAATAAAACGATGCAGTGTTAATGGTTTTCATTTGAACAAATGAAAAATCAGCTTTGATGCCAATTTAGATGCCAGCAGTTGAAAATGAATGGTTTCAAATTAACTTTAAAAGTCAGGCCTGGTGTGTAAAAATCAGCCTTCGCTTCCAGATGCAAAGCAAACAAAATCCAGCCAGACTATCACCTTATGTACTAAGTACGTAGTTTTTATTTTGTAAAACATCATTACGTTCAGTCAAGACAGCAATTCGTAAGTGCTTACAGGTTGCAGTTGTGAACCCTCTCAAATATCTAGTCTGGTGCTCATTAGTCAACACTGATTGCTTTTACTTTTAAGGAAAAAAAATCGCCTCTATCCTACCTACTGAGAGTTTGGATAAAACTCATTGATTTCAGGGGCAGAAGGGACAACTGACTCGCTTTTCTTATTGCATTAATCATGGACCACTGTATTCTTCTAATTTACTACTTCTCTTCATGGTTTTGCCAAGTGGTTAATTATTCTTGGTTAAAAAAAAAAAAACACTCCCTGTTTTCTAAATAGTTATCCTCTGACTTTGATATCCAGATGTTTTTTGCATGTTACATCTTTCTTTACTGGTACCCAGTCCTCTTTGTGGAGATTCTCATGAAATAGAGACATGAGCCCATTCCTATTCTATGTCAGAAGACTTCCACTGTACCATAATGTGTCAGTCATTATACAGCTGGGATAATGTCATTTTAATTGGGTTTCCCCTTTGTTGGAAAACCTTTGCTTTAGAACAGGCTGGTCAGATATAGATTCTCTGTGCTGCAAGACAGAATTAGGTGCCTCCAAAGTGGACTATCCAGCACCAGAGTCGCCCTGCTGAGATTGTGCTCTCCCTCCATGCCCTTCCTCAAAAATCTTCTCCTCCAAAGCAGGTGGAAGAAATCCCGGTCCTGCGGCTGTGTCTTTTGGCAGAGGGATCCAACTGGATCTTTAGTCCATGCACCAAATTATGGGGTTTTCAGTTGATCACGCAGTCTGAAGGTTGCCAGGCTTGCTGAAGAAGCAGCAATTCTCGGCTTTGATGTATTTGGATGGAATGCAGAAAGGTTTGGGCTTGAAATTCTTCCTAAGTTTCAATGGGTTTGTGTACTGAATTCTCTGTGGGTCATTTCCAACAGCTTGGAAGGTAACAGCTTCTTGGAAGGGAATATACGTGCTTCATATACGCATTTCAGTTAGGGGATCAGCAATTGCTGTGATGGGAGTGTTTAAACATCTGATAAATCAGGCGGGTTTCAAACTTCAAAACAGCACTTTTCTAGATTGACGTTCATTAGCAAATGCACATTGCCAATCGTTAGCACTTAATCACTATCAATCATTAACACTACTTATTCAAACGATTAGTCTTTAACAATCTTATTCTAAATTAGCTGCGAGTGTGAATGAGGCTGGTGCTGTGTAGCTACCCCTGATGGCTGCAGAACTTGATGCTTTCGGTGGCTGAGGTCATCGTGACCAGGCTCAAGAACTCTTCCAGGAGGGAAGCTGGAACAGAAGTGCATGACGTTTTTTCTTCCTGTTTTAACTCATTTCCCCTTCATGTGTTTTACGCTCTTCAGCTCTCCCCATAAAGAGAAGGGATGGGAATATCATCTCCCAGCGTTGTTCATCTTATTTTTAGGATTCAAGTCTCCCTTTCCCCCCTTTGCAGTTCCATGCAATTTAGACACTTCTGCTCACCTGCGTTACAAAATCTTACTGGTTATGGGCAGTGTTACTGTGGTATGAAACATACGCTGCGCGGGCCAGACTGTTTTAGTGTGTTTATCTTTGCATTGAAGGCAAACAATTATTCATTATGCTTTGCTTTGTATTCTTGTACTTTATGCGTCAGACAGGCCCTGTCTACGGTACAAGCTCTTTTGGTGGAATTTGGATGACCAAGTTTTAGTTATTTAAAATGTCAAAGTGCATGCTGGAATAGATGTCTCTTCTCCCTTAATAACCAAGGTGGGGGAGGTCGACACCTCCAGAAGGGCACTTTAGCCCATTCACGTAAAATGGGTGGATTAGGGCGAGATGTGTCTTGCACTGAAGTCCTTTGGAAATCTGGAGACCTTGTTGATAGTGGTGGGTTTCATACGTGAATCCAGCTCAGTGAGATTGGGATTCTGCACCACTGTTTCCAGAGCTCATGCTGCCTGAAGGCTGAAATGGAGCTGTCACTGAAGGAGCCCCCCAGGTTAGGTGACCGCGTATCATCTCTCCTGAAGTATGACACAATTTAAAATCAAAGCTGATACTTGTGAAGGGCCCAGGTTTTTGCCAACTCTGCGTCATGCTGCAGACAGCCAACATTTTCACCTTTGTCAAACTAGATTTAATGCATCTGGGAAAATAGGCAATCTGATAATGTATTGCTACTATTGACTTAAAGGAAGGAGCAGGAGGCGTGCTCTCCTCACATAGATCTCCCGGGGAACTCAATATTTGACTACAAAAGCTGTGAGTTCTTTTATCCAGGCACACTTGATTTTAAAGGTGATACGCAGAGCACCAGCCTTACTGTACAGCGCTACTTCAGTGAGTTTTACGTGGCTGCTGTTCCGTGCTTTGCTTGGCCAAATGAGACTTCTTGCTGCCTGAAGTAAGGCATCAGTAGCTGGGGACTAAATCACCCGAACGCCAAATTTCTGTTCCCTCCACGGAAATGTCCCCTCTGCAGCATCACAAAGGTGCACGCGTTCCTGCTAGGGCTGGAGAGCACAGCAGCGCTCAGGCTCCCGAGGCTTCCTTGGTGTTACAGCCACTTTGATACCAAGTGGATGGCAATGTCTCGCGCCTCCTCTGTAGCTCAGATTTCACGCAAAAGATTCAGAAAATAAATAATGTCCCAACATGAAATTTAACGACAAAAAGTATTAATATAAAACTGAAGTGATCTGAGCCTGCAAGCATTCTCTGGGTATTTCTTTTTAATGGAATACAATGCTGTTGCTCCCAGTCATGAAGCAGTAACATGCGGCAAGGGCTCTGTCAGTGTGGAAGCTTCTTTAAGTGTTTCCCTGAGAGCTGTTATCTGAGGAAAAGCTCTGACCAGCATGAATAAATAATGCGCTGATAAGTTTATCCAGCGATACCTGCTCTGCAGTAAAGCAACCTTAGGTGATCAGCTGGAAACCAGTGGCCCCTCAAGAGCGTGTTGATGTCCAGAGTCGAGTTGTAATTGTTTCTTCTGCTCTGCTGCTTTGAGTACACAACGCTAAATGCAACAATAATAAATGAGAATGAAACGTGGCATAGTCAGCACAAAAACGTTAGACAGGTGTACGTGTCCCTCTTTCTGGTGCTAAAACCATCTGTATTGTGGTGCCGCTTCAGTGAAAAGCAAGAGTGGAGAGGGGAGGCCAGCTATGAGGGAGCCGTACTGGCGCTAATGGCAGCCATTGCAAAGCTGTGAACTGTAACGTCACCTCTGGGTACCAAAGCTGAATGTTTTTCCTAAAAACAGCTAGTGAGCTTTTCAGACAGCCTTTTGTAGCACCTGGGCATTTTTAGGCAAAGTTCTGACAAGTCTTGTTCTAAGATCTCTACCAGCTAAGGGGAAATACAGGGAGAAAAAGGTGGTGTGGAGTTTCCAGGAGCTCTTATTAGCATGTGCATTAGCAGTGACAGCCTGGTGCTCTGGATGGGGCCACTCTGGCAGCCGAGGGCTAGTGCTGGCTTTGCCATGGACTGCGCTGGTGACGGTGGGCGAGCACAGCAAGGGTGGACCCCCTCTCTGTGTTCTTCTTGCTTCTTGAGCCTTTTATCCATCATGTCATTTCGGAACTCTTCAGCGCTGACTCCCAGGAGCCAGCAGTCACTTGCTGGGTGTTGGCGTCTAGCATAATGACAGGCTGTAGTTGCTTGGACCTCAAGGCTCATAGCAAAGCTATTAATAAAACCCAAGTTCATCAGACTGCTTTGGACATCAGCTTTGTCACTATCATTTCTGAACTAGCAGCCAGGGGATCCCATTGGCCGAGTCTTCCAAATTACTTGCTAATGCAATGCGGTAGTTGAGCACATTTCCAATTAAATGCAGCTACTTTATAAAACAATGTTTAAGTTGCTGGCCTAAATTACTCCTTAATTAGGTCATTTTTTCCTAATTGATTAAAAATAGGATTTCAAATTAAATCAGAGAGATTGAGTAACATCACACAAATGATATTATTCAAATCTGAAAGAAAAAAAAAATCATCAAAAAGGAAAGAACCATTATGTTGAATTGCAGATCAGCTGTAGATATGACATTTGGGATTGTTCTCTAGAAAATCTATTATTTTCCATCTTTGAAATTAGGGCAAGGATACAATCAAATAAAAAAGTTCAAAGCCCAGAAGAAAAAAAGCCATTACAAGGCAGCTGATCAAATAAAAAATTATTATTACATATAGTTTGTAGTATGGTAGTACCTAGAGACCCAGACTAAGACTGCAGGCACTGTGCACAGACAAATGAGCCCTGCCCCGGAGAACTTGCAGTTGAAGTCAACAAGCCAGATGATGGGACAAAAATTAGAGAGCAAGAGTTTAGCTTCCAAAACCTGCTAGAAAAGTTGAAGGTAGCTCAAGAAATAGGGCCAAAAGTCCATTGGCCTCTTCTGTCTCTGAAAGGCCACAGCTTCATGCTGTGGTGGCTACCAAAGAGAGCTCCAGCACCCAAATTTGGTGATGGAAGTTCTCTAAAATACTTACTTGAAACTGTACTCTAAAATTAAACACTATAGCCTGATCTTCAATAACCTTAGTTCCCATCAATGTCATAAACAACTGGAGCAACAAAGCAAGTTCAAATTTCTGATGAGGCTATTTAGAGACAATTTGCAGGGTGGGTGGTTGGGGTTTTTTTGGTGAAAGAAAACAAACCTAGGCAGGCTGACGGGGATAGGTAAAACCTAACACAGCTACACTGATTTCTGTAACACGAGGCAATTTAGATATATCAGTGTTAAAGGGTATTGACTTTGGTGAAGATCTGTCAGATAGCTGATTCTCTGGCTTCACTACTGCCGCCCTGATTTATTTGAGATGAGAAACTAGTCCCTGATTTAAGTTCAGTTCTATCAGTTTAGAGAGTGTTTCACTGCATCATTTCCTTAGCAGAGCAGAAGTGCAGACTGCGCGCTTCTGTTTTTCTTCTCTTCCAAACAGCTCTCTCCTGCCTTCAGTTAGTATCCAGCACAGGCTGGTTGTTTTCATGCCTGGATTAACACTCTGTGTCAAACTGTGTGTCAAAAATGGGTGTCCTGTTCCCTTAAACTTGCTGTCTTCTGCTAGATCTGTCTTCTTAACCTCCTTTTTCAACTTAAATGGTGTATGGCACCACTCCGGACAACTTTCTGCCATCGTTTTTATTCATGGTCGTGCTATGACCATGAATGCAGATAGTAATGCTCCAAGAGCTGTGGTATTAAGCATGTACTGCAGAAGCACTTCTGCTCATCCTGGGTAAAACATACCTGAGTATCTCATCTGCCAAGACAAGAGCTGTAGTGGGTCAGGCCAGAGCTCCCTCTCACACAAGTACCCAACACCCAGGCAAAGAAGAGAGTTAAGGGTCGTGCAAGTGTACAGCAATATTCTTGCAGCTTCTAGCGATCCACATCTTGAAGGTTTCCTGAGCTAGCAGTGGCATCTTTCTTTCATAGCCCTTGATCTATTGTCCTGTATGGGTTTGTACAATTACACTTTGCACCCATGTTCACCCATGTGAATTGTTGGTGTAGCAGAACATGCTGGTTTTTTTTAATATCCTGGGGTAAGTAGTTCTTTGGTTTAATTATGCAGCGTGTCTAGAATCATAAAATCATCTAACTTGGAAGGGACCTTTAAGATCATGGAGTCCAACCATTAACCTAACACTGCCAAAACCACCACTAAACCGTGTCCCTCAGCACCCTCAGATGTCTTTTAAATACATCCAGGAATGGTGATTCAACCACTTCCCTGGGCAGCCTGTTCCAATGCTTGACAACCCTTTCAGTGAAGAAATTTTTCCTCATACCCAATCTAAACCTCCCCTGGCGCAACTTCAGGCCGTTTCCTCTTGCCCTATTGCCCGTCACCTGGGAGAAGAGACCAACCCCAACCTTTCTACACCCTCCTTTCAGGTAGTTGTAGAGAGTGATAAGGTCTCCCCTCAGCCTCCTTCTCTCCAGACGAGAAGTGATGGTCTGTTCATTTCAAATGCTGAACATTAAATGTGATAGCCTCAGGTTCTTTTATTTTGAGAGACACCAAATAGTAACCATTTTATTCACCTACTCTGCCAGCTGAGACCTTTTCCTCATAACCCCCTCAGTCATCTCTTTACTACAGTACCAAAGCCTGGTCTATCATCTCATCTGGCATGAAGCTGCCCAGTTCCTTTGACTTTTCTCATAATCCATCTTCACATTCTTTCCAGTTATTTGTGGATCATTGCTGAGACCAGGACAACTGCAGCTGGCATTTAGGGTTCAGGCACATATTAGAGTTATGCAACAGCACAGTGATGTCTCCCCTTCTGTTCTGTTTTCCTTTCCTCTGATTTATTGACTTCTTAGACCAACATTCATGTGCTCTTAATGATTTAGAGCACACCACTGAGCATGTATGGTCACTACTGTTTTTTCTATATGCTTTACTTTGCATTTACTGACCCTGACCTTAATCTGTGATTTTATCTGGTGGCTTCTGACAGATTTTTCTGCAACTATTTACAGTTAATCTTTTGTTTAAAAACCCTGAATAATTTAAGAACATGCGCAGACTCTGTTACCTTGTTGTGCACAAACTCTTACCAATAAGCTGCACCGGTTCACCCCAAATCAGCTCTGTAGGAGCTCTCGCACTAACCTGCCTCTATTCAATCCCACTTCTTTTCTTACTTTAATCAGAGTTCTATGAGAGGAACTTTTGTTTATTACAACCAAACATGGATCAGAAAGAGGGAGTACAACGTCCTTGAGGCTCTTTAAGTTGTTCCATAGTCCTTAAACAACAATGTTAACATCTTAATAAGATCTTTGATTATTGTAGGTCTCTCTTTCAGTTTAGATATTCTCGTGAATTTAACTCTGGGCACACAGTCAGTGCAGCTTGAATAGATGTGCAGAAAGCTGGCAAGTTCCCATCCAGAAATTTGCTGAGAGTGTGGTGAATGTGGGTATCTGGGAAGGAGAAGAGCGCGCTCTCAGGCTGCAGTTTTGGAGAAGAACTCCCATGTGCTGAGCATTTTCTGCAAACTCTGTTACGTATTCACAGCGCTATCGTCCATGTGTTTGCTGTAGAGCTGTTACGAAAGCTGTTTTATAGCAGGATGATACCCTCTTCAGAGTCATTAATGTACAGTAGGGATCACGCTCTTGTACCAGCAATGGCTTCTCGGTTATTCCTGTTGCTGCCCAGGCTGTTCTTTTCATTGACACCTTTTATTTGCAACTGTCCATCCTATCGTAAATCCGTATCATTGTTTTCTCTAGCACATGCGGGCTTTCTGTTTTGGTAGGCGAATATCATGCACAACAGCATCGGCCATTTCTCCAGCAAGATCGTTTCTGCTGTCTTGCCCCACCTGGCTAATCCCACGACAGACTGAAAAATTTGAGCGCATTTGTTGGAATGGATCTTGTCTGCCTTTTTCCAGAGATAAAATTAATTCCACAGAACATTTTGAATGGCCAAAAATCCTGCAGTTTAGAAAAGCATTTGAATAAGACTGTCTGTCAGGATTTAATTTTTCAAGCCACTCCAAAAATAATTGATTTATATTTATAGAATTCTTTTCATCACAAAGGATTTCATGTGCTTTCCAGAAAGATATTTCCATTTAAGCAACTGCTGAAATGCAACCTGTGCTTAACAGCAATATTAGTTTACAGTATGAGGCAGGGGAAAAAAGACAAGGTTCCAAAAAATACAGTCATTTTCATTCAAAATTATCCCTTTTAGGAATAAAAAAACCCATAAAAGTCTTCATGATTTCGGTGCATGAAATTGGGTCAATTATGTGATATTTAGGAGAAATATTAACATCTCTCATCCTGAGAGCTATAGGTACTTTTCAAACGTTTCCTGTGGCATCTTTAATTCATCCTCACATCCTGAGATTTCTGTCACCTGGAATGTACGGTATCTGTTGTAGTTATTCAGGAAGTTTTACAGTGACTTTAAAGGAATCTTGTTATTTTATAGCATCAGAAGCCTGGGCTGTGCGTAAACGTGAACTTGGTAGTATAGATTAGGCTTTGTTAAATTCTGTAGTGCTAAATATGGTACCTGTGTGAACCACTGATGTACCTTTAAAAAAACAGCTGAGTTTCAGTAATAGGTGAAATATTCCTGTATGTATGGGGTTTTTTTGGTGTGGGTTGGGAATATGATTATTAGTAATTGTTAGAATTTCCCATTGTTCTCATTATCTATAGCTATTTATGTACACTTATGCTTAAAGTAAGCTCAGCACACGCACAGCTGTTGCTGCCAGTGGGAAATATTGTCATGAGATCATTTATGACAGTGACTCTGAGGGTGCTGACTTACACGATGTCCTCATTTCTACTTTAATAACCGGATGGGACAGCAAGTTAGGGCAGAATCTGGCCTACTGCATCACACACGTTTGCTTTTATTTAGCTCTGGCTATCCCTCCAAATCTTTACCTACCCTCTTTATAATTGGATTTAAATGATCTTTAATTACATTGTCTGGGGCTTTGTTAATATCAGCCCCCAAGTATTTGTACTGTATTTTTGGGTGCCCACTTAAGATTCCATGAGGTGAGCAAGGCTGAAGGGCAAACTCCAGAAAGCTGCATCACTGCAGTCTCAGAGTCATTAATTTTGTGCAATGATAACTTTGTACTCAGAGAGCAATATTCATTATAAGCAGGAGGGGAAGCATGCGAGTCCTTAATTAAGAGTAGGATATCATCAGCATAAAGTAATAGTTTAATGTTCTACAGAATCAGTGTTATAGCCTTTCAGACTGTTGGTTTTTCCATTTTAGACAGTGCTAACATAAGACTGTAATTGTCTGGCTGCCATTACCCGACTGTCATTACTCTCCAGGCGCTACCCACAGCACCCCATTACCTGTGAGTGACCCACACCTTCCATTTGACGACCCAGAGAAATGCCCCGGCTTCCAAGAGACCTCCGTTTCCACTGTGCACATGAACAGCAACTTTTTCCCCAAATCTAACCCAACCTGCACACGGTGGGGACAGATTTCCACACCAATGGCCAGGTTTGCAAAATGAGCATGTGTGTTGTTTTCTTTTATTTGTGGGACACGCTGCACCGCAGAAGCATTAGCAGAAAGTCATCGAGGGGGCCTGGGCTCGCACCCAACCCCAACCTCACCCCCAGGGACCTGAGCACGCAGCGGATGGAGAAGAGCCACCTTCTCTCCACTGCCTGGGCAAGAAGCATCTGTTGCCTTGCCAGCACCACCCTGAAAATAGCTAGAAGAGTTACTTTCGGGGACTGCTCATAACATCAGCTCCAGCACCAAGGTACTTGTAAGAAGAGCAAGACTTAGAGCCTATTGTGAGCCTTCAGGTCTCTAGGACATCGCCTTTAAGAGCAGCAGTGGGCGTGGGGGGCAGGCCCTGCCCTGACTGGCTCCCTGGGGGGGCACTGGGCAGGCCCAGCCGATGACAGCAGCCCAGACCTGCTCGCTCTGTAGGCTGTGAACGCTGTGTTTTGCCCCCACGCAGTTCACTCCGTCTAGAGAGTGAGCAGGTCTGGGCTGCTCTGACGGGGGATGTTGGGCAGGCCTGCCCCTGGCACCCACTGCTGCTCTTAAAGGCAATGTCCTAGAGACCTTAAGGGCCATTAAGAAGCTGCCGCTCCCCTGACAGTGCTGGATACCTGCTCTGTCATAATCTACCCGTGCTGTTTCATCACGTACCTTTATTCATCCTCTCTTGCATCCTTTTGCTTTTGTGTTTGTTTTCCACTGAGGCATCTAGAAATCTTCACATGGCTGACGCAGCACGAAGCGGGGTTGTTCCAGTGGCACGTCTGTGAAGAGAGACAAGAGTTAATAAACTTTTACTACTTAAAATAAATAGTTTAATTAATACCTTACACAAGAGGGACAGTTTGAATCTGTATCACTTCTCAGGGGAGACTGACCGCTCTGTTCCCGTACATCCAATCACTCTGCGGAAGCAGACTATATAACCACTACCTCCTCAGCCTCACACACGAGGGACAGCACTCCCAGGCTTATTTTCAGTGAGGCTTAGGAAAGACAGAAAAGTGTTTCAAGGTTAAAATATTTGTTGCGCGTGCCGGGGAGCAAGGGAAGAAATTAATTCCCGGAAGACTAATTCTATGTGAAGGGAAGCGCTAATTTTGGAAATGCCATACCTCTGCTCTGTGGGTGTAACTAATACCCACGGGCTCTTCAGGTGAGCTCCACACTGTGCTTAGGCAGAGAACTGACATTGAACATGTATTTTCCCCTTCACTTTTGTAAAGGTAGTGCCTTCAAATGCAGATCTTTATTTTTGCTAATGCAAAAGTTCCTGTGAACAGACGTTATCAGTATTAAACTGCACATGTTTTCTTTGGACTAGCTGGTGTGGATGTGTCTCAGACAAGGCTACATGTGCCTCTTCTGCTTCTGTGCATGACTCTTAATGGTAAACTGAGTCATTTTTTTTCCAGATTGAGAGGTCTCCTAAGAAATCCCCTCCTATGTATTTGGCCAACATGTAGCATTTAGTAGTTCTCTGAAGCACACTTAAGACATAACTTGCTCTGTAAATGTATTCTCTTTGATAACAAAGGCCAGACCCTAATGGAAGTAGAGTAGGTAGGCTCTCCATGTCATTTACTAGACTAGGCCACAGACAGTCGCTTAAAATAGAGCTTTTGTTCCTCTTTAAAATCAAGTTAGTCTGTTATCAACCCACTGTAGTTCATACACACATTTGTGAATGATTTGCTTCAACTATGTTTTTTCCTAAGACTACTCTGTCTTAAGTAAATCCTGTTTGATTTTTTTCCTGAAATAAACCACTAGAGCATATTGGAATAATGCAGTATTGCTTTCAGTCCTTCATGAGCTGTACCCGTAGAGAAGACGTATTATTATAAGGAGCTCCAGGGCAATCTTGAACAGAAAAAGTAAGCCTACAAAGCGTGGGAGCAAGGACAGGCAGCCTGAGAGGAACACAAAGAAATTGTCTGAGCAGCCAGGGATCAGGTTAGGAAAGCTAAAGCCCGGACAGAATTAAATCTGCCCAGGGATGTCAAGGGCAACAAGAAAAGCTTCTATAGGTATGTTGGTGACAAAAGCAAGACTAGGGAAAACGTGGGCCCTGTCTGGAAGGAAACGGGAGACTGGTTACCTGGGATATGGAGAAGGTTGAGGTGCTCAATGCCTTTTTTGCCTTGGTCTTCACTTGCAAGTGCTGTAGCCACACCACCCAAGTCTGAGAAGGAAAAGGCAGAGACTGGGAGAATGTGGAACTGTCTATTGTGGAAGATCAGGTTCGAGACCATCTGAGGAACATGAAGTTGCACAAGTCCATGGGACCTGGTGAAGTGCATCCACGGGTCCTGAGGGAACTGGCAGATGAAGTTGCTAAGCCACTATTCGTCGTATTTGAGAAGTTGTGTCAGGCCAGTGAAGTTCCCACTGACTGGAAAAGGGGAAACATAACCCCCATTTTTAAAAAGGGGAAAAAAGGAAGACCCAGGGAACTACAGGCCAGTCAGTCTCACCTCTGTGCTGGGCAAGATCATGGAGCAGATCCTGCTGGAAACTCTGCTAAGGCACATGGCTTCACTATGGGCAAATCATGCCTGACAAATTTGGTGGCCTTCTGTGACAGGGTTACAATGTTGGTGTATAACGGAAGAGCAACTGACATCATCTACCTGGACTTGTGGAAAGCATTTGACACTGTCCCACATGACATTCTTGTCTCTAAATCGGAGAGACATGGATTTAACAGATGGAATACTCAGTGGATAAGGGAATTGGCTGGATGGCCACACTCAAAGAGTTGCGGTCAACAGCTCTGGGGACCCCAACATAAGAAGGACATGGACCTGTTGGAGCGGGTCCAGAGGAGGGCCATGAAGACGATCAGAGGGCTGGAGCACCTCTCCTATGAGGACAGGCTGAGAGAGTTGAGGTTGTTCAGCCTGGAGAAGAGAAGGCTCCAGGGAGACCTTATTGTGGCCTACCAGTACCTAAAGGGGGCCTACAGGAAAGATGGGGAGGGACTCTTTATCAGGGAATGTAGTGATAGGACGACGGGTAACATTTTTAAACTGAAAGAGGGGAGATTTAGATTAGATATTAGGAAGAAAACCTTTACTCTGAGGGTGGCGAGACACTGGAACAGGTTGCCCAGGGAAGTTGTGGATGCCCCATCCCTGGAAGTGTTCAAGGCCAGGCTGGATGGGGCTTTGAGCACCCTGGTCTAGTGGGAGGTGTCCCTGGCCATGGCAGGGGGGTTGGAACTAGATGATCTTCAAGGTCCCTTCCAACTCTAACCATTCTATGATTCCGTGATTCTATGGTTCTATGATTAGTATTAGAATGCATATTTATACTTAGCTCTGCCCAGTTTCCTCACACACTTATTTGTGTAATGAGGAGAGGACAGAAAAACTAACCATCTGAGCTGCAATTAAAATTCTATGGAGTATTTATGTCAGCTCTTACAAAGGACCGAACAATTTCAAATATACTGACACTTAAAAAGACAAATGCTGAGGTCAGCTGTAGTGACTTACACTTAATCTCCCTGACTGATAACAGGTTTACTTTGGGGATGGCTCTTTGGAAAATTTGGCTACCTGAGTATAGAACGAAATATAAGCAAAAAGCAGAACCCCATCATTTACCTGCGTCAGGTGCCCTGGAGATCTATGAGGATCACTGGGTATAGTCCCAGTGACAACCCTTCTACATCCAGTGGACCATGGTAATTCATTTTCTGTTTAGTGATGTGCTCCAGTCAGTGGCTTTCTCCTGCAAGAAAAAGGTAAGAGCTAATTTATGCAGAAAAGGCATAAGCCAAAAACTGACCGAAATGGGTAAATAGCTCGTAATTTTCTCCAGCAGAGTCTGGCTAGGTCTGGGATGAACTCATGTCTCACACAGAGTTCACACTGCAGGGCAGTTGGCTTTGCCCAAGAGCTCAGTGGACTTCTCCTGCCGGCTTGGCTTGCCCTTTTCTTTTTTAAAAAAAAGCAGACTAGAATTTTTATGACACATTTATGACACATTTTTATGACACTGCAGTATTGTTTCTTACTTCTTCATTTCTTCCACCAACTTGTTCTAAATTCCATTCTGGTTGGTTTGGGTTTTTTTGTTTTTTTTTGGTTTGTTTTGTTTTTTTTTTAAATGTTTCATCTGCGTAACCTAACATAGCTGTTCATCATTTTGCCCAAGTTAAATTAACTTAGTTAAACCTGTGGAGTTTATGACAACCAATTGACTTGGCATTTAAACTGTGCCTACTGAAGTTGTGTGCTGACACTGAAAAAAGTGACAATATCCCTGAATTGTGGCTTGATATTATTATTTTTTTTTAATTTCTATTTAAGCCTACCTTACATCAGTCCAAATTGCAGACCAGCTTCTTCACCAAAAAGGCTGTGTTTTTTCCATATGCCGGACATTTAATGAATACACCAGTTTTTTAGAATTCCAGTGTTGGCAGAGATGGGAGCTGGATTTACATCTGCAAAAGAGAAACAGTTTTCGAACACATTGAAGCCGTCTTGTGTGATTCTTGCCCTTTGTAAGCACCCAAACACTCACCGCTTACTTGAACAATGGCAATATCCAAATCCAAATAGAATGAATTGCACTACCTCTCTTTATGAAAAGAATGTATCATTATTCTCTATATGAAATGGAGTTTTCTGTTTGTCTATTCACGAAACATCAATTTATACCAGTAGAATACATTCTGACATTCAAATATTTACATACACAGCTGTACAGGTCTTTCCGATATCTGCACTGTTTGAACACATACGTCCCCTTGCTGACATGAAGATTTGTGGGCTCCAGCGCAGGCCAGAAGATCCAGGTTAGAAATGCTGCTGAAGAAAAGCAGTAGACGCAGCAGAAGCTGCAGCGTCGGGCAACTCTAGTCCCAAGCTGGGGATCTGACAACTCTTATAAACATAGTCCGTACCGTCCCCAAAACACGGGCTTTCCAGCATGCCTCCTCCCTCCGTGCCAGGCCAGCGCTCGCCCTCACTGCCAAAGCATGATGAACACCTGCCATGGGCAGGAAAGAGTTATTCTGCAACGGACTACATCCATGGCTCACAGCTATCTTGCTCCTGTAAAACACCAGCACAGCATTTTCATGTTTAAACGACACTAGCGAGTGAATGAATCCAAAGCTATTCTCAGGAAAAGCAGGAAATTTGATCTTGCCCAATACAGAAGTTCACCTGAACCAAGGGGGAAATAGTTTCTTTTTGAAAGGTCTCAACTTTTTAATAAAGCAACAATATCTCAGGCATTTCGTGAATATTCTTACAACCATGATTAATATGTACTGCTGGATGCTGGCGGGGCACTAGACTAGGAGTCTGGAGAAGTGGGGTCTTACCTGGGTTCCTCTGACGAGGTCCGGAGACACATCCAGGATTTTCCAGAGCAGCTAACTGTGATTAGCCAGCTTGCAAAATAGTCCGTGATCCTGGGTTCTGAAAGGAATAGAGAACAGCTCTATTGTGTAAGCTTGTCTGTGTAATGCGAGACACCAAACTGCAAGCACCCCAAAAACACCAATCAGATTTAACGTACTCTTTAGCATTCTCTTTATCAGTTTACATCCTTCTTTCTTGAATTGTAACAATGATTCCTCGTGAAGCACTCCAAGACTGAAACACGGAGACAGCTATTAAAGAGACCATTATGACTATTTTTGTTTTGTCTCTCATTTTCTATTTCTGCTGCTCTGGTATTTGATTACATCAGAGACATGGGAATATAGAAAAGCGTGCTCTTATAGCGGCTCATTGTTTACAAGGTTATTCTCCCACACGCTCCCTCCCTCCCCCCCAGAGCCATGCTCCCGTTCCTGTTAACATTTCTGAGGCAAGGAGAGGTGCCGGTTTATGGACCATCTGCCAGGCAGCGCCGGGCACCCTATATTGATGCCATCTTTGTAGCTCTCTCTAATTTGAAGCAAAGTTCAGTTCAAAGCACTCCCAAGTACAGAAAGGGGAGAAAAAAGATGTTAATGTGTTTAGATTACATTAAAGTTTTAAGATTAACTAAAAGAGAGGGAGAAAAAAGTCTGCTAATGGGTAGAGCTCAGTGGAGAGGCATTATTATATTACTTCTAATGCACGTAAAGCATCTCCTATTAAAAAGGGATGGCAGTTTTACATCCTATTAAATATATCAAAGCTGTACTTCAATTACAAATCCTTTCATATGCATGTTTTAACAAATATGTCTTTGATAATAGAGTGCAGCAGTAGCTTTTTAAATGCTAAAACAGATCCCTACAATAGAGCACAAAGATAGAAAAGGGAAAGTACCAGAAGAAGGTAGGTCTGTTTGGCAGGGGAGGGAGGGATTTATTTCAATATTTTCATTCCCTTTGTCCTCGCAAGACAGAGTTTACAAACCATTCCAGTGCACATCGTAGGACACTGAAAAAATAGCACAACCTGCAAACAGTATACCGAAGGAGTTTGGCAAGATACCGTTGTTTTTCCATATCACTATCTTTGAAAACAAGCTGTGTGCTATTAATTCTAGGAACAACAAAAATAAAAGCAAGCTGCACCTGGCTGAGACCTGCTTTGGAAAACGTAAAAACTCAGCCAGGCCTGAAAAAAGCATCTTCCCCAAAGAAAGGAGAATCTTCCTGCCCGGAGGAGGCGATGAGGTGACGACGCGTGTGGTCTTGGCCCCGTGGACTTACCCAGCAAACATCACTCCCACAAGCCACCAAAGTCCTGGTGCTGCCCTAGAAAGCCCAGCAGGTGAAATAGTGCTCCACGGTGGTCAGTCTGGCACTGTCTGACCCAGGCGGAACAACAGCGTTAGGAGCATCAAAGAAAACTAGAGAGGGACCCAATGTGATGCTGAGTTCACGTTATTAAGCCCCTCCTGCCCCTGCGATGGGTGGCCCGGGCTGGGCAGTGGCTGCAGATTCCCCTGGGCCCTCTCCCACCTACAGAGCCAGCCACCCGCATCGCTCTCCTGTGTCTGGGGCCACGGGAAAGGAGGGCTGGCATTTCAGATTTCAGCCTTCGAGACACTGGAGTTCGGAACCCCGTTTCTAATTGTGCCCACCCTCAGCCTTACAATTATGCAAAAAGCCAACTCCCTTCCTACTCAAGGTGGACTGGAGTCACATGGTTAATTAGACGGGACAGCGGGCTGCCCCAAACCCATCTCCATTTGCACAGATCAGGTATCATTGACATCTGGTATAGGAATGAGCCCATGCCTATGGAACTATATGAACCCACAATTAGCTTTTCCAGGCTTCTGATGAATTCATTGAATAGAGGCTCATAAATCTTAAAAAGAAGGCAAAAGATGTGATAATAATAGAGCAAGAATAAATTCTGCTTAGCCCTTTGTTCCTCTGATTTCTTGGTTATGGAGATATGGAAAGCTGTAGAGATTTAGTGAAATGAAGTCACTTAGCTAGAAAATAATGATGAGCAACAGCACGGAAGTATCGTAACTCTAATGTCCACAGTACTGGGAGCTAGATCTTGCCTTGCCTGTCCTCTGCTGCTGTTCACGCTCACGTGTTGGATTACTTGGCTCTGCTGCGCCTCTCTGCAGAGCAAGGGAGGCGTTAACGCCTGGTCCATCTCCTCTTTAGCAAGGTGGAAGGGAAAACCAGAGTCAGGTTAAGCCCCTTCCCTTCCCCCGGATAATGCTACACAACAGCAAAAGCAGCTGCAGAAATCTGCACAAGGGGAGTCAGTACACTCAGATCAGACCCAGAACTGCTGTAAGATGCTACCAGCTGTGAAGTTGAGGGATAAAGCCAGGAGAAAGGGTGTCCCCGATTGCCACCCCCTGTCCAAAAGATCCACCGTATGACAAAACCTCGTGGTAGAGCATGACCAATACACACCACTTCTAGGACAACCAGGCTGCGCAAGACAGATGCTGTCCGCCTTGGCTTGCAGAAAAGATGTCACCCAAAGGAAACGCTCCCTCCCTTTGTCTCTGGGCCAAATCCTCCGGGTGATATAGGTCAGTATCACACCATTGAAGTCAATATTACAGATTCCAGCTGGTTAAATTGGCTTCAATCCACTCAGTCAATGAATCAGATGCTCAGCAGGTGATATACAGCGTTTGACTTGCCTAAGCAATCATTACATCCAGAGACTCAGAGATCTATTCTGGAGTCTAAGCAAACAAGACAAAATGTGTTCCTCTTTTGGCCTCATATATATCATTTCACATTAAAAAGATTTCTTGGGTTGGAGGCATCAGCGTTACTTGCAGCAGATCCTGGTGCTGAAAACTGACAGTACTTATGGCTGTGTTTATTTGTGCTGATTTTTTTTTTTTTCTTTTTCCAGCTGCCTCTATTAGCACAATGGCTAAATGCAAATTCAAATCACTGTGGTGATTAGCTGCAAATATTGCTTTTTGCAATGGGTTTGGTGTCCCAAACAAACAAAGGACCCTTCTCCAGTGCGCTGCAGACGGCACGATTGTGTACTTCACAGATGTCTTTGTGCAATCAGCTTTTCGTTACTGGCCTTTTGGAAGAGCTGAAAGAGTGGCCTGTGGTGGGAAGCAAAAGTTCCCTTACCTGACACACAGTATTTCCTCCCCTGTGGACATATCGATTACTGAGGGGCTGCTGACTGAATGAGGTGCTACTCAGCGTCAGCGTGGGTGGAACAAGTCCTATATAATTAAAAAAAGGAACAAATGACCTGTCCAAAAGCTTACGGTGACTGTCCCATAGCACTGTAATTCATAGCCAGGTTGCTCTTGCTTCAGTTTTTCTCTGCTGTAGGAAAAACCCCACAGCGGAAGTCTAACAAATTATACATGAAAGGAAGGAGTTGATTCTAGAGCTGAGGAGCTACTGGGGAAGAACTGCTGTCTCCTGAAGCAGGAGCTAAGGCATCTTTCTTCAAAGATGTGAAACCCACCTCTGAGAGCTTTACAGCTGGGCTAAGCACAAGCTCCTCAAGAACTGAAACAAGTCTGCAGAAGAGAAGCCAGCGGGCTGACCAAATAATTTGCATGTTTGCAAAGGGCAGAAAGGCAGAGTCTGTTCCCCATACGCATAGCAAACAGATCAAGTAGTCACGGCTGAGGGAGGTTTAGATTAGACATGTTTTGAATGCTGCACTGCTACTGTGGCTCATTTTTCAAGGCTAGACAAACACGTTGGACAAGGAAAAGGTAGAGCTGATCCTGCCTTGAGGAACAAGACCCTAGATTATTTCTTAAAGTACCTTCCCAGCCTTTTTTCTATGATTATAATCAGGCATTGCGTTGGTAAAGCCTTGGCCCCAGGAAATCACAAATCTTGCATCCAGAGAGAATGGGAATCACTATGTTGAGAAAGAAGCAGTGGGTGTGCGTATGCACCACTCCTCCGTTGGCTTTCCTGTGAAGAAAGGTGTTTGTTTGCTCAAAATAGGAAGAAAGGGGCAAAGGCCAAGCACTTAAAAGCATGCTTAATCGCATCAACCGAAATCTGTGGTGCCTAAGCACATCCTTATGTGCTTTGCTGGGCTGGAGATGCAATTTCTAAGGCATGAAGTTGGAGTACTGGAAGCAGAAAGGCAGCCCTGCGCAGAGAACAAGAACACTGCAGGGTGTCAGGACAACCTGACGTGAATGACTGAGCAAATTAAAAGCGAGGAAGTATTTTTAAAAGCCAATGCAATAGTAAGGAGATTTTTAAATGCATAGGCGTGGACTGCAACACTATAGTAGAGGAAACAAGGCTGAGGATAAATTTCTGCTCTAACATGCCATTGTTCTGCTAAGTCGGATTTTTTTTTCCAGCAAGGGGTGATGGTTAGACAGAGAATAAGGTAGCAGAGAGGAAAGGAGGTATGGGAGGATAAACACAGCCGGCCACGCAACAGCATCTCCTAGTAATACGCTGTGCCACTAAAAGCGTACCCAAAATGCACAGAAGCAGGAAAGACAAAAAACATTTCAAAGGGATTCCCAACTGCTCCCAAGGAAAGGACTTGGAGCAGCTATCTGCTCCCATGGAAACAATCAAGAAAGATACCATCTATTCCCAGTTTTGTTTGTAGACTGCGGTGTGGCTGTCCCAATCATTGCCTCTTTTTTGCCTCAGTTTCCCCACTCTCTGTCTATATTCACCGTGTAAAGACCTTGATGACCAAATCAATAAATGAAGTACCTGAACTACCCGAGAGAGCACAGTACGGGGGCGCAGGCCAGTCTCTGCCTGAGGCTTGCTCCTGGAGGAGTGCTATGAGCGTCTCACCCATAATATTAATAAAATTTCCTAATGTTGATAAAATTCTGGCAACAAAATTGATGCTTCATTATCAGAGAGAAAACTGTGGCTACAGTAAAGACCTTCTGAATGCTTCAAGGTCTAAGCAGTCTCCTAAACACCTCTTTTTAACTCCCTCCCTTGCCTTATAGCCTGTAACAGTAAGAAAGAGAAAAGACGTGATCAATAATTAAAGGGCTGGAAATGAACAAATGGAATTAATTGTTCCAAGAAGAGTGAGGAAAGGAACCTGAGAAATATCATCTATCTTTATCTCTCAATCTGGCAGAAAATTTACAAAGCTTCTTTAAAACCAGAGATTCTGAGGTTACATATTCATTCACTGGTTCAGGTTTCTGAGTGATGCAAATTTAGGGGGGGGGATGGTCAGGGTTTGTTGTTTTTTGTTTTTTTTCTTCCTTTTTACATTACGCTTTCTCATTTTGTGACACTTCTCAGACTTGAATCATTCACAGCAGATGGCTCCATGAATACTGGATATTTCCATAAATAATGACAGATTTCCCTCCAGTCTCCCCACCCTCCTCCACTCCACATGCCCAAGTCTTTTGTGTGCTATCTGCAGATACACATTCAAATTCTGGTCAGCAAACAAGCCTATCTAGTACCATTGTCATTCCTGCAAGCCCAGTAGAATCAGTAAAACAATGAACTCATCATCCCATCTGATTCAAGAGCATTTTTTTCTAAGCAATTCTGAGATAGATGGGGAAGACTGCAAGGCGTTTAGTGGAATTGAATACCTCCATGGGTAAGGGTAGAGAACGCCTGCAGAAAGCACCCTAATGCTCTGCTGCGTGGGCGAGACAGATTTCCTGAGCGTTGGCATTGACTTTTAGTTCAGCAGTGGCAAGGACACGTGCTCAGGTCCCTCTGAATACCTGGGCCACCAAGGAAGCTCCAAGCCTTCTAGCAGGTGAGGAATTGGCCCTGAATTTAGCTATGGAAACTCTGTTTGCACAGGAGGAATTTCTAACAAAACAAGGAACCTCAAGAGCCAAAAGGAGCACAAAAATCCTTGATGTTGGGGCATAGTATTTCTGTTTGATCTACCTATGATAAATGATGTGCGATGCTACTGTCTTACAGAGATAAAAGCAAGGTGGCTTTTAATTCAGGACATTAAGAGGAAAATATTAAAAGATTCTTATCAGAGCAATAATTTATGGTTAACTTATTGCTTCAAGTGCTCATAATCTGCCATCTATATACATTTCTATCAAATGACCCTGTAAATAATTAATAGATCTAATTCTGTCAGTGTTGCCAGGGCAGGTTTCCCTGTAGAAGGTTAATGCTATGATTTAATTCTTTATTTATGTGATTAGCAGCCCCAGTCAGGCTGTTTTAATGAGGTCGCAGGCAGCAGATTATCACAACCGCCTTGCCCGGCAGGAACCCTTCAGCCCTCGGTCTCTGAACCACACTCAGCTCTGCCGCACCGTCCAGGTGCCCATGGGACACTGCCAGCAGGTACTGGGGAGCAGAGACGGGTCCCCAGCACGGCACCAAATGCTATTTAACCCTTTCCAGGTAGTCTGGCCTGTATTAGATAGCCACAGTAGTCCAGGCAAAACATGGGAACATAGGAACTGCTGAAGCACATCAGCCCCAAGGTTCATCTATGCCACTTTCTTGTCTCAGAATGTCCAGAAAAGGAAAGACAAGAACATCACTGTAAGGAGGCACAGGGTTATTTGTCACTACAGCAATGCCTTAGGCTCATCTGTAATAGTTAGCGTTTGGATTAAATCCAAATGACGATCCTCCCCACGTCAACAAGAGTACCTGGCAGTTATTAGATTCTTCCCGCTCAATTCCAGGGAAGGAATTGATAGAAGTGCAGCATTTTTAAGATTTCATAAATCTGCATTTCTATGTACACAAAAGCTTTAAGCACACAAAGAGACCAGAACCAGTGTGCCTGCCTTTCATTTCCTTGCTCTTTTTTTTTTTTTTTTTTTCATTTTTCCCCAACACACACCAGCTCTCTAGATCTCTCTCCAGGCTGCTCGAGGTATTAAGGGCCAAATGCCAATATTCATTTTCATAAGGACGCCCGAGAGCAGAGCATTCACCTGGCACTCTAACCTCCCACCTAGCCCGTGTCCTCACTCCTCGTGAGAAGGGCTATCAAGGGACCCTCTGCTGTCAGCCATTCTGATTTTAACAGGGCTGGTAGAATAAGGGAGCACTGAAAAAGCACAGCAGGAAATAGTGAGATCTCTGTATTTTATTATTCACAACTTCCATTCAGACTGGTTGAGAAGGGCAGGAGAAACAGCTCAGATGTTTCTTTTCCTTCTTCTGCTTTCCCTCTTCCTCTGTCAACAAAGGTGTCTTTCTACCTCTTTACTGACCAGCTTTTTTTTGGTTTGTTTTCTGTGGGGCTGTTGGTTATTTTTTTTTATTGAATCTTGTTTCCCCAGCCAAACTGCCTTCAGCTCCTGTTGTGTTTATTATACTTGGCACAGAAAGGGATGGAAAGGAGCGAATCTTGGAAGAGAAACAAAAGCCTGCAATAAGCTGTATTCTCAATTACCCTGTAGCACACTGACTGGGAACAAGAAGACTTGCCACGCTGACATATACAGCTGAAAATTGGGTTTGCTATGTGCAGGAGCGTTAAAGAAAGCCTTTCACTGCATCCCTCGCAGACTGCCGCCGTGCTATGCCCTTGGTGAGCACTCCATCACCTATTGGCACAGGTATGAAAATATCCTTTGGACAAGAGACGGCTCAGGTAAGCTCTAGCTTTGCAGGAAAGTAGATAAAAGGCTAGCAATATTTCTATCGCTAACTCATGGACAGGTTTTTTTCTCTCTAACAATTTCTACCTCGGCAAGTTCCAGGTCACTAAAACAACATTCAGAAGAATGAATTAAAGATATTGAAAAAGATCACACAAAATGCAGTGTTCTCACAGAAATGCAGAAACTTGTTCCCCTTCCATGTGTTAGTTAACCCCAGGCCTCCAGCAGGCCGAGCACTTTTCTGCCTCACTCACACGCTTTCTCAGTTTCCTGTGCTAAATCCCACTGAAAATAGAAACTGAGTGTATAAGATAAAGTGCACGAATTTTTCCAAGAGACGGGACCATCCCAATCCTCTGATCGGATTTCCAGGAGGCTACCAACCGAAGATTCTCACTAAGGAATTTCTGTGCTATGCACAGGGCCAAAGACCCAGTCTCCTGCGTTCAGAGACAACCTCACAATCACTGCTGCTTTAAGTTACCATGGAGGCTGCAAGTCCAAGGGCTGAGACACCGCCATCCAAATCCCTCTGTAGAGACCCCAGCAGGGGGGCAGGGATGACAGCTGTGGTCACAGAGTATTTCAAACTGTCCCACCAGGAACTGAGAGCGCGTACGGATCGCTGCCCATTGATCTGGCTTCTGGGCTAGCGATATTCCCACCAGGAATCCTCTGCAGGGCACAGTCCAGGGGTGCACTTTGGGTTTGGTATAACTAAACAGGACTGGGTGACGCAAAGCCGCTCTCTCTCTGTGTAACTGCCCCCCCTTATCCTGGCAGGGAACATTAGCCACTTGTTTCGATACGTTATCACTTTCCATCATTTTAAAAGGAACCATGGAGGTAATGGCAATATTTTCCCTCAACAGGCAAATAAAAGAGAGGAAAGTGCTGACCCCACCAGCACTGCCTGCTCAGGCTGCAGATTATTGCGGGACTCGGGAGAATAGCTGTGGAGAGCTTTCCTAAAGACCCTACCGAGGGGGTGTCACACACAGAGCGACGGCCTCGTTACTCTCTCTCAGCAGCCAGCAGCTGCAGGGGACCCGGGGGATGGGTGGGAGGGAGCGGAGCATCCCGAGCAGCCTCTCCTACATCTCCAGCTGTGGCAGCTCCAGCAGCGGGCAGCAAGGCAGCCTGTGCCTGCAGAGGAGAGGCAAATGCCACCCCTTCGGTGTGGGCTGGATGGTCTTCCGGGGCTTGGCTTACATTTCTTTTTTTTTAAGGAAGTGTTTCTCTTCTGACAGTTTTCTCTTTGTTTTGTTTACAAACAAAACCTCTGCTGCAGATCTCTTACTCCCACAGATCTCCTTGCTTTTTTTTTTTGCTAGGGGAAGAATTAATCCAGAAAGCAGAGACTGGTGAGACTTCCTTTTCCTTTATCTGCCACTAATCCAGAGGGCACATTCCCCTTGTTCCCTCACATCTTTCCAAGCGTTGTTTGCAAAGTGCTGTTCTCTCTGATAATATGTCTTTTAACATCTGGTTTTCTCCCCTGAAGTTTCGCTCTTCTATTTCACATCCTGATTCTCTTAAAAACACATCCTAATCTCCAGGCAGCTCCAACTGCCAATTATTTACATTTCTGGTTCTTTTTTTTCAGTAAGGTGCTCGCTTCTGTGCCTGTCTTCAGACGGGGAGACGTATCTATGCAGTGCAGGGCAGTTTGGAGATCAAAGCAAGCGCAACTCCTGGATCTGTGCCCAGGAGTCCCTAACCTCAGGAAAGGGGTAGGAGACCTGCCCCATCCACACGTTGACGCCTTCAGTGCCACCCAACAGATTAGTAAATCATGATTTTCATCACAAACCCCTGGCTGGCTCTTTGTCACTATAATACTTATTGATGCTCCCACTCATCCTGTTACTGTTCTGTTGTTATTATTATAGCTTCTACCAATGTATTTACTGTAGATAACCAGGTTTACTACCTTGGAGCTCTGGGATTCTCTCAGGAAACAGTTTAAAAAAAACAGTCTTACACTGGTCCTTGTCCTCTGGTACCAGAATACAAGCTAGGGGATGCCATAGTTACCACTTGACCTATTTCATTCCTACTCTGCCAGGAGAGACATTCCACTGTGGGAACCTCCCCGTGGTCCTCCACAGCAAAATCACAAAACATTTCATTTTTCTGAACACTCCTTTTGCGTGTTTATTGTTTACTGGTCCTACAGACTCCAGCAAGCTTCCTGCTTCATGTGTTTGACACAGGATTTATTAGGGATTTTTTTGTGCCTTCTCTAAGTTTCTCCAACTCTTCTGGCCTTCCTTATCGCAGTTTTCCCTATAACGTGCCTGAGTTTATCAGCCTTTCCACTTTTCTCATTTGTCAGCCCCAGGCTATTTGAAGGATGCCTTCTTGCTTTTAGTAATACACTTTACCTGCTGTTTAGCCATCTCAGCTTCCTTCAGTTTTATTTTCAAGGTGATTTTTTTTTGATAAACGGGATACATTTGCTCTGGGATTCCATCACTGTGTCTTTAAATAGTCTTGATGCTACTTGCTATGATTTGACTCTTTCAGTCTCTTCTAGCTTCTCCTTTTCGAAATTAACTATGACAGCAGTGGATGTTTTAGCTTTTGTTGCTTCTGCAAGAATGTTCAATCTAAATGCATTGTGCCCCCTGCGGCAGAGCGGGCCTTTGGCAGTAATATTATGAACGACCTGTAGTCCACCGGCCTCGCTCTCAGGAGCTGCTTCTGCTCTTGCGGCTTCCTTGACTGGCCACTCCATGGAGTGGTCACCGATGGTGTCTCACAGAGCAGACTCGACACTGTACCCTGATGTGGCATTTAACCGAGCTACAAAGCGGTCACAGAAATTGGTGATCTTTATTGTGTTTGCTGCCCTTAAAAGCAGTCTGTTGTCTCACAGGATGTCACAGTTACCGTCACCGTCCTGGTCAGTCAATGGATAATTTAGTCCTAATGTAGCATTTCTCCTATTGAGGCCTAAAACTTATATCTGAGTTGCCGACATGACTATTTTACTGATCTGATTTGATTCCAAGCCTTCACTAACACAAAGCACCCCTTCTCCACCAGTGCTTGACTCTATCTTTCCTGTAACACTGTGCTCCTCAGTCTTACAGGGCTCCTTGACCCTCCGTCTTCCCTCCATGGAGCTTGCAGTAGGCCTGGTACATCAATATCGTGGCTTATAGCTATTTCTTAAGCATTTATACAGAAATGCATGACCTATTACTTGTTTCCTACTTCTCTGCAGCCTGCTATAACAACACTCTCTTAGCACCAACTGCTGATTAATTTTCTTGATTGATTGCTGCCAATTTCTGCCCTGACCTTTAATTTAAGGACACAGAATTGTTATGATTTCACCTGTTGGAGAATGTACCATCTCAGAGCACACCTGGTTTCTAGAAGGTAGTAGTTTTGCCTTGGGCACCCAGAAATCTGTTGTGGTTTGGGCTGGGCTGGCCACTAAAATGAACAGATGCTCTCTAACTTCTCTCCCAAGTGAGAGAAGAATGAGAGAGAGAGAGAGACTTATGAATTGAAAAGAAACTAAACTACTTTAAAAGGAAAAGATAATAATATTAATTAGAAAATAATGAAATATATACAATATATACAAAACCGTATCGAGCTCCCAGGATGACGATCACATCACCAGCAGGGGATGTCTGGGAAAGTCCCAGACTAGACTCAGCAACAGATGGGAGCTGAACTCAGGAACTGCATCCAGGAACACATGGATCAGGAAAAAAGACAGATGAACAGACAGAGTCCTCCTTGGGTGCCAGCCATTGAAGAAAGAGAACTGACTCTTTGATCCCTCAGCTTTTATACTGAGCATGATGCAGATGGGATGGAATACCCCTGTTGGTCAGTTTTGGGTCACCTGTTCTGCCTGCTTCTCCCTACAGGTGGGACCCCTCTACGCTTCTCCGCTTCTGACCCTCCAACGGGACAAACAGCGAAGTTAGCTGACCTTGGTTGTTATAGCAATAAGTATAAGCAAGAGCCTCCCTGCATACCATTCCTTGGCATTAACTATAAACATCAGGTCTTATCGCTCTGGAAGCAGACACTGTATGAAAAACATGTCATTAATATCAGAGAGTGCATTTAGTTAGAACAGACTTGACTGATAAGTCAAGTTACTGAACAGAAAATCGCTTGTGTTTTACCTCAAACCAGGACATTGGCTTAGACCCTTAGGCTACCAAGATGTTTTTCTGTGTCCTGTAGGCTCAGTTCAGTTTTGACAAAGTTTGTGTCATAACTTGTGGGGACGTCAGGGATAGCCGCATCTTGTCCTGCATGCATTGCTTGTACAGATCACCTCTTAAAATCCTCCCTCACCTCCTCTTTAAATGGGGAAGGGGCAAAGAGCAGAGCTCTTATCAAACTGCTTTGTTCTTATCAAAGACCACTACACACGCTTATATTCTCATGCGCCCACTGATAATAAACTTGTATCACACGGCCAGATCTAAAAGAGCACTATGAAGTGACATTTAGGCTGTGAAGCCTTAATTTAGGCACCACAATGATTAGAGTGGTTTAATATCGTAATAACTGATAAATAGACTATGTGTCAGACATTTCATTCCCTTTTAATCAAAACTCCTAGTCTGCTAAATTAATCACCCCCTTGGGGTACAGTAGCAGATTTCCAATTTAGTCATAGAGCATCATTAATAATGAAAAGTTCTGGAGGCAAATTCTACTATTCATGTTCCTTTGTATGATCCAGCAGGTTTAAAGAGACAAGACAGAGAAGGCAGAAGACATCAACACCTTCCAGCAATGCAAATAAACAAACATCGTTTTTGATGTCAATCTTCTAACGACTCTCCTCCTTGAATATTAAGAATATCACACAACACAGAAAGCCAGCCATAAGAGTTTTGATTTTACCCAAATGGTATTAACAAAATCAAAGCTAAAATGCATGAGAAATGGAGAGCAATGCTGCATTTTGAAAAGCTCCTCTATTGTGGCACCATAAATTTGGTCTCTTTAAATTGGGTAATTTCAGAACAAAACTGTTTCTCAGCAAGCATTATTTATCTGGTATGTCTTGATTTTTTTCACTTAAAAAAAATCACTAAAACCATTTTTTTCTGCTCTTCTGACAAACCTTAAATTTCTGCACAGAGAATAAATTTATGCCCCACCCACTAATGGATGTGCTTCATTTTCTGTTCAAGTGTTGCCTGACTACATATATAAATTTTTGACATATTTGATGATAATGGTATCTGGGGAGAATGAGTGGCATTGACTATATGCAGAGCTAATGGCAACACTAGTTTTGCGGGGTTTTAGGGGAGCTTTTCCCATGCCATCCACACTTGCATCCTCTAATCCATGCCGAATGGCAGGCTGACTCTGAGAGGGTGAAACTTTCTCAGGACACAGGTCAAGCTACATTTTTTTAAGCATCCCTTCCTTTCTTCCTATCTGCTCTGTTGTGTGCAGAAGTGGCACAGGTTCTTGGGAGTAAGTCCACGTAGCCATCCCTTTGCCATTCCCACCATGCCATACCTTTATCCTTCGGCATTTCTGCCAGAACCAACACAGGGAGAGCAGAACTTTACGTAGCCACCAGCTACCCTGGATTTACAAGTTGACAGTCTCGAAACACTTTGTTATTTGCAGCATATGCCGGGCTATCACGTTTAGTACCAAAAAGGTAATGCACTTTCACCTTGCTTGTGCTTGGATGTCAACCAAAGTAAATATATTGCTGATTCAAACAGACACAGCTACAATTGTTAACACAGCAAGTATCTCCATATATCTATGTCTGTGTTGAGAGATCATCTAGTCCTGATGAACTGCTTAACTTCATGCCCCATGCGTAACGGGCAGGCCTATGCTACATAAAGGGGAGAGCTCTAGCTATAGGAACAAAGAGCCAATTAGAAGATTTCTTTCTCTTCTGGGGCTTGGAGGAGTTTCTTTAGGTGCGTGAAGCTTTCAAATAAAACCCTTCTGGAAATCACTCTGGTGTGCTGACAGCCCGTACCACTCCTGTCCCTCCTCCACTGGGAGAGCCATAAAAGTCCAAGGCCAGAGACTGCTGCTGAACCAACAAGCAGGAAGGATTTATGGCTGACAGTAACACCTGACCTCATCAAACTCCACTCTGGGCAATTTATCTTTGCTTTCCTCTGTAGGAAAGCAAAAGCATTAGGATTGGGGAGGGATCAGGGGGGGAGAAGGAAGGAAGGGAGAGGGAATCACAGTCACTTTAACTCCACTAAAAGGTACAGAAAAAACCACCAGCAATACAAACAAGTGCCTAAATGCCCTTGAAAGCTAGTGTCTCAGGAAAAAAAAAAAACCTTTATTAAGGCATTAAGTGAAATGGATTTAAAACAAATGCTGAAATTTATCAGATGGCTGAGTAACCCCTTGTCTCTAAAGCTATAGAGCAAAGAGGAAGGATCTGCCTAGTGTAAAAAGGGAGAATATCTGCTGCAGCAGGCAAGAGCAGCAAAAGAGATAGCCAAAAAGCCTTTCTGTTGAGTGTCAGTCACGGAGAAGATGACTTCGCTGTGCTGGGGGACAGAGCGGGCAGAGCCTTGCAGGTGGACCCAGGGCAGGAAAGTCTGTCTGCACCCTGGCTTAGCCCCATTGCCATGGTGGTGGTAACAACTCAGCAGACACATAAGTGAGGAGATATCTTGAACTAATGGTGTTTCAGCATCTGACCTGCTAGCAAATAGCACATTCAGACAACATATATTCAGCCAGGGTGGCTGGCCCAGGGTGGGCAGGAAATAACCGAGTCCACAGACGCTCTTGCTGCTCTAAGAAATAAATTACAAAGGCCAATGAGTGCGGAAGTTGGACCGTGTCCTGCAAGAAGCATAGAACAGAAAGATCTTGAAGCAACCGCTTGGAGGAAGTCGAGTGGTCTGATCACCTGAGACTTTTGCCCAAATAAATGTTGTCCCAGAGGAACATTTCTTAACATTTGCCCCACCAGTGATGCACACACCCTGGCTTCTCTTCCTTCGCTCTGTATTTTTGAAAACCACACACGAAGAGAGCTAATGAAAGGTTCTTTAAGGGCAGGAGCAGAAAAACTCTGCATATAGAGAGTAATGAAGGAGAACGAAGACTTCATAAAAAACCCCACAAACTTTCACCATTTCTTCTTTCAGTCTCTCCTTCCACTGGGAGTTTCAGGCCCTCCCAGTGATGCATTTAGACAGGTGCCTAAGAGGAGAGGCACTCCAAACCACTATGGGCTTCTAAAAACCCCAGCTTCATGTTTTGTCAGAGCAATCTGAAGCTGAGGTGCACCTTCATTTTGCCTGAAGGTAACCACTGAGAAGAGGATTCCGGGAGTACTTACCAGCCTTCCAAACCACATTATGGGCTTAATTAAGACAGCTGGGACTCCATTGGCCATTTATACTACCAGGAGATAGAGCTGTTCTGTGTCGTTGCCACCCTGTTCTCTTCATCTCAGCAATTTCTGGTGAATTATGTCTAATGTTGAGGTGCGAACCCCCTGACATTAACAGTGAAATCACAAGTTCTCAAAGAATCCCAAGGGGCCAAGGATGGACAACAAAATATCTATTTCACAGCTGATTCCCTCAGTGCCATAAGTAAATAAAGACCAACACAATACTGACATAAGAGAGCAAATTTGCATGTGGAAGTAATAGGCAGAAAATATGAGAAGATTATGGTTTAAGTGATATGTCATGGAAATAAAAAACAATGTAAAAGAAAGGCAAATATTAGCAATCAAGAGCAAGGAGAATTCCCAAAAAAACCACTCACTGAAAGTTACTGATTACGGGAGAAACATATGCTATGTAAGCACAATCATTGAATGTCAAAGAGAATTTCAACATCTGAAGGTGAAAATCTCTACTAAACACAGGCTCAAGGATGAAGGATTGCACGCAAGCTACCAGACACCTCTTTTATTGTCTGAAATTTTACGTTGATTGCAGATGTTTTTACAAAAAATCAATCCTATCTTATATTAATAAGGTATAATATAGATGGGATACTGAGGCACTGAAGGTATTTCTACTGACTTTCTGCCCACAGAAAACCTAACATGTTTCTTGCACCCCTGTTACTTCTGTGTAAAATTACAAACTCAGTTGACTTAAGCTTTGGCCGCTCATGTTCACCAAACTACTGCTTATGATTTTTACCTATTCTGTCACTGGCCTACAACAGCCAATGCTTTTCATCAGGTTCTTTAAAGTCAAAGAGCAATTATGAGTGAAAAAGGCTTTTTTTTTTTTTTTGGCAAAATTTTATGTGGAGTATGAAAAGCAAATATAAAAAAAAAATAAATAAAAATGTCCCTAAACCTGAAAGCTGTCCAGTTGGAAACAGCAGATTGAGAGAAGCAGTTTGCATTCCTCATATGCTGATTCTCCCCTATGGACCTGGTGAGATGGTGTCCTCAACGACCCAGCACAGCCCCGTCTCTGAGGGAGGAAAACCCATCGCAATGCAGGGTCTGAGGAAGGTGCAGCACAGCAAACACAGCCCGGCTTCCTGAGACCAGTTTCGATTATAAGGAAGAATGAGACTGAGGCTTCAGAGATGCAGTTTCCAGAAAGCGCCATCATTAAAAAAGAAAAAAAATTCTGAAAAAGGCACTCTTTCCCTGAAATATGCTATTTATTTAAAAAAAAAAAAAAAAAAAGAAGATATTTTCCATCAAAAGTCAGCATTGGCTGACTTTTAAGTAATCCTAGCACCAGACAAATTACAACATTCCTCACTACAGCTTTCCAACCCAGTAATCCTACAAAGAACTGTGCAATCAGAATTTTAAATGCCCTGGGAACTGAGTTAATACCAGACGGTATCCAGCTATATTCATCATTATAATTTCCTAATATTATATTAACATTTACTAGTTTAGCACTTGAATCATCTGGCACGACACTGCTAAAATGTATGTCCTGAACTCAGTACCGTGCAGAACAGTTTTGCCTCTCTCTCCTTGGCTGTCATTTCTTCAAGTTTTTAATAATCTTGATCTTTTAACATTTTATGGCCTTATGAAAAGTGCAGGCTTTCACATATAATATTATTTTGTCTTTTCACTTACAATCACAGAATTAGATCAATCTATAGGTGCCTCTCCTTTTCAGTAGTTCCCAGGTTTTTAATAAAATCAAGATAAAAGTGTTACTTTCTTTCATATTAAGTAAAATATGCCGCATGAATGGAGTGTGCATTTTCTGCATGGGGGAATGATCAGAGCTGTTGTTCTTCCCAATACTGCAATAGAAAACATGCTGGAAATCTCGGATTGTACCATTCTCTCTCTCCTCCGTGTGCAAGTTTATGGCACTTACGGTAAATACTTCTTATCCAACTTCACATCAAGGGTAATACATTAATACTGGGTTGCAAAGAGTTACAATGATAAATCCTTTTTTCAGTGTTTTGTTTTTTATTATCATTTCACATATGTTTTGAAACTTCCTTGGTGCATGCACATTTTCCCTGGAAGAGTTCTACATTTTGTTTAGTGTTCAGCTCTGTTTGGCAATATTCTCTTCCAACAATATCTGTTTACTGTCACTACCAAAGCAGCAATACTTAGCTTGAAACGATGCTCTTTAGGAGGGGGGTCCTCTGAATACAAAATACTTGGTGGCCCATCTTTGTCCTCCCACTTTATTTATTCCAGGCACGCTACTCTTACACAGAAACCTCCCCAGTCAGTGGAATTACATTGAATGTGTATCATGTTAAATCTCTTCTTCATGTGATTCCTCATAAGAGAAGGTATTTCTCTGCATACCGAGACTATCCAAACCTAACATCAACAACAGAGAACACTTAGAAACAACTATTAAACCCTGTGCTCTAGGGCATTAGTTGTTCCAATTACAGCTCAGCAGAAGACTTATGTGGGAGTAGATGATCATCGTTAACATCTGTTTATAGCACAGGTCTTTAAGACCTTCCACGGGTATTGCTGGTTCTGCTGCAAACCAGCTGGGCTTTGGGTTTGATCCAGTCTGGCAGTTCCTGGGAGTCTGTGTATTTGGATAAACCGAGAGCCAGCCCACTTAGAGCATAACGGGGTTTGTATGAGAAGGCTCCCAGGAGACCTTATAGCCCCTTCTAGTACCTAAAGGGGGCCTACAGGAAAGATGGGGAGGGACTCTTTATCAGGGAATGTAGTGATAGGATGAGGGGTAACGGTTTTAAATTGAAAGAGGGTAGATTGATATTATATATTAGGAAGAAATTCTTTACTCTGAGATTGGTGAGGCACTGGAACAGGTTGTCCAGAGAAGTTGTGGATGTCCCATCCCTGGAGGTGTTCAAGGCCAGGCTGGATGGGGCTTTGAGCAACCTGATCTGGTGGAGGTGTCCCTGCCCATGGCAGGGGGTTTGGAACTAGATGACCTTCAAGGTCCTGTCCAACTCTAACCATTCTATGATTCTATGATTCTATGATTGAAAACACCATTATTCCTCCTTCAATTATCCTTCTGCCCTTCTTTGCCTTTCTTTTTTCTCAGCATGAAACTAAGAGGTGTAATAAGTGGTACCACTGTGCACAAGATTGGCACATGAAGAAAACTGTGGTCTCTGCCAGCCGGATAAACCACAGGTCAGATCCTTTGCTGGGCTACATTGCTGTCCTGCTTGGGATGTCAGTTTACTTAGTGGATGACAGGCCTCCATAATGCTATATCTAAAAAAAGATGCATAATTTAGCCCCAAAAAGATGACATCAAGGCTGGAAGGTACTTCTGTGATGACCCAATCTCATGTTTTACTGATAATTTCACTCGGTGACTCCTAGATCGTGGGGAAGCAGTGTATAGAAGATGGCTTTGAAAGCATGCAGCAGTTTCTAAAATACTGTTCTCAAAACCACCATTAATTAAAAAGAAAATTGACAAAAGAGCATGACATCAATTTTTTCTCTGAAATGGGGTTATCAATAATGCATCATTTGTTTTAAGGGAATGGATGCAAAAGTATACAGGTAAATGGCTACAGTAATTTACTGTAGTTCCTTATTGCAAGGCAGGCTAAATATACTTTTCGAGATCTTTTTTTTTCCTGCAAGTAAGCATCTTTGCTATTGTGCCTACCATGCATTAAATTGGGGAGTTTGGCTCAATCTCCTATGACACAAGGAAGCTACCAGCCTGCAATGCGTACCCCTGCATATTAAGGAGAACTTTTGTCAGTTCTGTGTTGACATCATAAGATATGAACGGCAGCATTTTCAGCATGTCCATGCAACTTAGGAGCCTAAATACCATTTTCAAAATTGAAGTAGGTGGATAGGTCAAAAGAATTAAATTGCAAGAGTGCCACCTAGCTCAACTCTCACTGAAAAGAGCAACAAAACCTGGACATTCAATAAATTCCACAGGAACCTGCCGCCTCAATCTGCCCTAAGATCCATGCAAGTGAAATGTCTATGAGGATCTCAACCCATGATAGCTCTATAAATGGCACACTTAGGGTCCAAAATTCCCTAGTAATTGCAGAAAATATGTTCCAGAAACCACTGGAATAGAGTACTTAAGACATTTCAGGCTGTAGTCTCCTTGCCATGGATAGCAGCAGCAAAAGCTGGGGTCCGATGTCGTATCAGTATTTTCATAGAATCATAGAATGGTTTGGGTTGGAAAGGACCTTAAAGATCATCTAGTTCCAACCCCCCTGCCATGGCCAGGGACACCTCCCACCAGACCAGGTTGCTCAAAGCCCCATGCAACTTGGCCTTCAACACTTCCAGGGATGGGACATCCACAACTTCTCCGGGCAACCTGTTCCAGTGTCTCACCACCTTCAGAGTAAAGAATTTCTTCCTAATATCTAATCTAATTCTCCCCTCTTTCAATTTAAAACCGTTACCCCTCGTCCTATCACTACACTCCCTGATAAAGAGTCCCTCCCCGTCTGTCCTGTAAACCCCCTTTAGGTACTGGAACGGGTTATAAGGTCTCCCTGGAGCCTTCTCTTCTCCAGGCTGAACAGAGAGTGTAGGAGAGGGGCAGAATCACCTCCCTCGGCCTGCTGGCCACGCTTCTTTTGATGCAGCCCAGGATGCGGTTGGCTTTCTGGGCTGTAAGCACATATTGCTGGCTCATGTACAGCTTTTCATCCAGCAATACCCCCAAGTCCATCTTCTCAGGGCTGCTCTCAATCTATTCTCCACCCAGCCTGTATTGATACCAAGGGTTGCCCTGACCCAGGTGCGGGACCTTGCACTTGGCCTTGTTGAACTTCATGAGGTTCGCATGGGCCCACCTCTCAAGCCTGTCCAGGTCCCTCTGGATGGCATCCCTTCCCTCCAGCATGTTGACCGCGTCACACAGCTTGGTGTTGTCGGCAAACTTGCTGAGGGTGCTCTCAATCCCATTGTCCATGTCGCCGACTGCTGACTGACATTTTACTGTGCTTTTGCATGCAATACATTTGCATACATTTGCATATATTTGCATATATCTGGTAAAATGAACAAAGACTTTCTCAGAGCAAAAGGCAGCATTGTGAAGACAGACCGTTTATATTAACAGTGTTCCAAATTTTCCTAGTTAATGTCTTCTGCATCTTCAATTTCACCTCCAAAAGACTCCTGAGATTCTCTAGCTCTGTATCAGGCATCCTGTGTATTGTGGTGAAAGGAGACCATCTCTTCTCATTCAAACACACTTAAGCACTGTCTTGGACAGCACTTACCCCTGCTCACCATTATTCTAGGTCCCCAAATTCTAGCTGGTCAAACATAAAATGTTACAGTTTGCTAAAAATCAGAAGAAGAAAAGAAAACTTGGTGGAAGCTGGTGGTAGACATGCCGTGCCAAGGCTAACAAATTCCCAGTCAGATTCCTGCATTGTGAGTCTGTCCTGGGCTTCCCCTGTGTGGTGGGTACCTGCTTCTACAGAGCAAGGTTCTTTCTATTTCTCTTGCAAACTTCCACTAGCATAAAAAAACCCCAACAACCCAAGCACTAATTGGGCTGGAGGGCAACTGAAAAATCATCTGGATAATCATCTTGATGACATTCAGCGATACACAAGACCAAGGTTTCCGTCCCTATTCTCCCGCACACCTGGTGAGTAACTTGAAGAGATCAGATAAGAGTAGAGGGGTTAATTAAGAAGCAGCAATTTGTATTATATGTCGGCGTGATCCACAGTCCACCGAAATCAATGGAAAGGATCCCTGTAGTTAATTCAAATTAATTAACCCAAATATGATTGACGCTTGAGCACAGGATGTGGCAAGCTGGAAATCAGAAACAGTTATATTTTATATAACTTTATGTAAAAGATTAAAAGCCAATATGGTCGGGATATATGAAACAGTATTTTCTATGTGTTCTTAAAGTCAAGTGTCCCTTTGCACGCTAAATTTCAGCTGAAACACCCCAAGCAATTAATATAAGCCACTATGTTTTGCAAATCAATTAAAAAGAAAAACATGCCTCCTTTCTTTTAGACATGAAGAAAAGCACAAATCACTGGGAAAAAAAATTCTCATCAAAGAAAAACTGTGGCAACAGGAATGGGGAAACAGAACTAAAACTTGCCATTTTGAAAAATAGTTTTTCAATGCACAATTTAAAAATAGTGCAGTAGTGTCTTAACATACAGCAGCTGCAAGCGTGAATAGTGTGGCTTAAAATGTGCCTTTCCTGCTAACCCAAGAACCCCGATCTGCATGCTAAATTTTTGGAATGACACTTGCAATTCATAATTGAGTGATGAGAACCAATAGCACCGCACTGAGCCTTGTTCTCAGCGCGAGCTCTCATGCTGCTCCCATCCCACAGCACAGTTGCTTCTGATCACAGTTATTCCCGCTGCCCATCCTTTCCCCTTAAAACCTCTAGGTCCTTCCACCCTAGGCGGTTGAAACTTTATTCTCCACCAAAAAAAATGGCTACTGAAGAGAACACAGACTACACTATTGCACCGTATGAAATGGTGTATGAACCCAAAATTTCTAGTTCAGAACAGCTGAGAAGACTTCCTTAAGCATGGGCACTCTTCGGGATTATCTACCAGATTTCCTAGCTCAGAGGCATGTTGTATACTAGGCTGGGGACAAGTCACACATACCCTGACTGTCAAAGCCAGCGGTCCTGCATCCCCCTTTTAACTCCATGCTAGTATTTGTGAATCGGTAAATAGATTTTCCACAGTGTCAGACAGCCAACAACTCAAACAACTTAAACTTATCTTTAAGCATCCAGAACTTGCAGCTGAAATTAACTCTCAAGAAGAGGACAGACACAATCCAAAGGATCTGGATATTTGCTTAAACCAAAATGTTAGGTTGAAAAGACCCAAATTTCTTGAACTCATCCTAGTAAACAATATTCCATTGAAACTGGTTCAGCACTTTGTCAGGCTGGCTGCTACAGAAAGCAGGATTTTCTGGGTACGTAGCTCGAGTGCCCCTCTCCCATGGAGTTCCCAGGACCAGGAAATTCAAAGTCTCTTGGAGTTGCCAAAGGGTCATGCAGCTAATTCTGCATTTCTATAAACTCTCCATCTATGTCTTTTAAAGAAGATTGTGGAAACAAGCTTCATTTTTATGGGTTTTTTTCCTTTAACAAGTATCACACAGTGAGAAAAACACTATGGAAGCTTTAAATCCAAATCAATGAGCAGTTATTACCTCCCCAAGGTCATTCTGACAGTTTTATTATCAGTGACACAGGAGCAAATGTTGCAAAAGCAATGTGGCAAAAGCACCTATGTATTATGCTTCTGTGCAGGGTCTGAAGCTAAATTACTTTGGATATTGTGCCAGTGATAGTTCTGATAATACGTTTTAAGACCAGACGCGGGTCATGTCACATCCATGGATTATGTATGGAACTGTCAACATTTCCAGAAAACCTTCTGCTGCTTAGTGCATGCATCTGTGTGCTGGTAGCCAAGTCTGTGATATTATTTATAATTATAAAGTGCCAACAAGTATAAACATGGGAAAGCATTTCGGAGTTAGTCTTGCACATATTGAATAACAACATACATTGACTTCTAGCTGATCGTGACAGACCTTAAAAATATATACACTTTACATCTTAAAAAGCATAAAAAAGGGAAGGCAAAAATAGAAGAAAGTGAGTATAATCAAATACATAAGAGAAATGATGCAAGGTTCCTCCTATCCAACACCGTATTTCCCGTGAACAGCATCATGAGGGACTGAGAAAATTTTCTGACTGCAGATCACAAAATGCTGCGCTAGTCGGAGGGAGACAACCAGCCTTTTCCGCCACAGCCTGGTATTCCTTCTGCGGATGACATGTGTTTCCCTGTCTCACTTGTGCGTGTACATGCATATATATATATATATATATATATATGCAGGCACACACACAGTGCCTGGGCTTGCAAACACACCAAACCCAAGCAAAAAAGCTTTACACAGGTTTCTGGCAAAAGGCATGCCCAAACAAGATGGAAATATATCCAAGAGCACTAGAAGCAGCTTTATGGAAACATGCTGCTGGAGTTGAGCTGGGTTTATCTACGCTGTTGAAGGCAGTAGGGACTGCTTTTCTCCTCTCAGCAAGTACCAGGGAGCCCTGAGTCACTGAGGGAAAAGTTCAGTTCTCTGGGAAGAACTGGAAAACACTGAGACTTTCCCCCAGCTCTTGCCTGCATAAAACTTTCTCTGCTCACCACTTTCTCCAAAGAACTTCATTATGTTTCTCCGGCTATTAATACTCTAATGACAATACAGGTAGTAAGCAACTAGGAAGGTGTTTTTAGCACACAGAAAAACATAAGCTTTGACAACTCTTGTCTTGAAAAACAATAGTGCCCTTCCTTTGCAAATTAATTTTAATAACTGTGGCTAGTTTGCTGTGAGTTGAGTAGTTTTGCATGAACACACACAATTAAATTAATATGCAAATGTTCCCATTCCTCTGAGAATACTAAGAGGCATTCTTTACAGCGTGTGAGACAAGGAGGAAGAAAAGAGAAAAAATAGCAGTCCCCAAAACAGTCTTGTTTAGGAGGGTGGGACGTCTTTTCTTTGGCTAAGCCACTGAAAGGGGATTCAAGCCCGACTGAAACAATGCTTGTTGATGAAGCAGAAATAAAGGAGGAAGAGGAGCCTTTGGAGATAAAGGAAAGAGGAAAAGACTAGAGCATCCCAAGTTGTTAAAAACTGACCTCAGCAAGCCTAAATCTTCACAAAGGTGGCATTTACTGTGTCAGGCCTCACAAAGGTTCCCTTTCTTCCCTTGCCTGCGGGGACCCCCTCTTTCTCCAGCCATGTTTGAGCAAGGGCCTCAGACAATTAGCACAGACTCTGGCCCTTCACCCTTTGGCTGTCAATCACTTTCCCAAGCAGATGGGCAGCAGAACAAGAAAAGATGGTTTCCAAGCGGCTTTGCCCTTCGGCTCATATTTATGCGCCGGGAGCCCCTGGGAATGGCAGCCCGGTGGGGGGGGTGTTGGACTCCCTGACAGCAGACACCTCTACTACCCAGGGCATGGCTGTATGCAGGCAGGGCTCTTTGTACGGCTGGAGCATGAGAGCGGGAACATGGACGGGCTTCCCAGGAGCCTCTGTCCTCAGCCACAAAAGACCCTCTGGAAGCCGAGAGGCCGGGATGACTCAACAGTCACCAAAAGTCATTATGGCAAAAGCAACCCTTTCCCTGGGACCCTTGCTTGCTGGCTTTGTAAGACTTGGACAAAAACAACCGCTACCCAGGCAGCGGATATATCACAGGACAGAGCGTACGTGTGACAGAAAGATAGATTAGAAAAGACTGGGAACATGGAGGCAAACAGATATAGATGTGGATCTCCAGGGAGGGGAGGGAAGGAGATGGGACACAAAGACGCTCCTGTACTGCTGCTGTTCTCAGCACAGGGCCTTCCTCTGACCTCCCGCACCGCATGTCAGGGAACCCACACCACTGGTAACACTGCAGTGGGAAGGGGTGTGAAGCAAGGCCAGGGACCAGGAAGGAGGACACAACTCCTGATTTATCTCCTGACAGCCTGCCCCAGCCTGGGAGCAAAAGAGCGGGGAGGGTCATGGGATGAGTTAAAATGCACGGTCAGCAGCGCAAATACAGCCTGGTAGGCAGGAAAGCACTCACCCTTCATCTGAACAGCAGTGGAAAAGCAAGTGGAGAAGGAAGAAAAGGCTGCTTTGAGCTAGGATGAGCCAGTACAAGCCTGAGATAAACTGGGAAGGGCATGGCTCTGATCTGAAACAATAAACCCTCTACAGATGACCGTTCAGTGGTCCTAATTATCCCAAAGGATAACTAGGATAATTCTGCTCACCCTCCTTGGCCAGGGAGGGAAACAAAGGGGCTGGAAAGCACCCATCTTCAATTGCCTGGCACATTCTGCTTATGTCCTCGCTTTGCGCAAGTTTTGGAAGATCAGTGGTCTGCAACAAGCACATGCATGTGACAAGAGAGAGAAAGTGGGGCTACATGCCCTTTGCCTGCCCAGGATTGCCTGGCCAGCACGACACAGCGAGGATGTCATGCAGGGCTGACCAGGACTCCTGAGGAACCATGACCTCTAGCACATTGTCACCTTCCCTATTTACTTTTTACACTGTCCTTCTTTCAGGCATGAGGTTGCTGTGAAGGAAAGGAAAAAAAATTCAACCAGAAGAATCTGGCAGTCTATGTTATTAGTTACACCAAAGAGTGTTTTGCTAGAAACTGTACCTATTTCTTAAAATCTCATAAACATAACTGCAGGGAGAGGGTGCGATTTATTAATTCTCTCTTCTTTTGTTGATGTGAGCCTGCGATCCCTCATTCTGAGGATTCCAGCTCATCTGAGAATGAAAATGAACAGCTCCCCTCTCCCCCTAAGATCCTATGACTGGTTAAAACCTACATGAGATTTTAATAAAAAGGATCCAATCTGTTTTTTATTTATCTTCTGGTTTTAAGTCTTTAAGAAGCAAATTGCTATGCAGGTTTGCCAGCTAAAATAAATATATCATTACATAAATCAATCAACAAATACAGTGAGCAAAAATAAACAAATAAATCATTTAAAAAAAAAAAAGCCTGACAATTCCACAGTCCCCAGCTCCCAGGAGTTAGCATAGTAAGGGGTGCACCAGATTGTGCCATGCTCTGAGAAACAATAGCAAAATTTATTAAGACTTTATGCATTATTGTTGCCTTTCTGCTGTTATTACTGAGTCTATTCTGCCTTTCTCCTTCCTTGCCCTGTGCACACCATCTGCTAGTAAATACCAGAAAAACAGGAAAAGGATATTATTATTTGTAGCTGCAGACTAAGGCTGCAGCATGTGAGCCACTGTACAAATTGAAAAGGCAAACACAATCTATGCACTAGAAGGATCAGACATCAAAGAAGAGGTGGGTGAGACAGCACACAGAAGTAGCGAAAGCATCGCTCGGCCTCGGGGGTCTAGGCCTTGATGGCAGAGGTGATGCCCTTAATTTTAATCTCCTTGAGGAGCACAAAGGGAAGAAGGATTTATGACACAAATAAAGAAATTACAATGAATAAAATGTCTGTCTGAGCTACAGTGAAAAATGCCTGGCCCAGAGTTTTATTGTGTTTTTGTTTAACCTCTTCACACAAGGCAACAGGAAGGACCAGGGGAAACATCAGGCAACACCTCCATACAGGCAGCAGCAGGCAAGCACAGGCCACAAACACGAGCTCAGTTCTCATTTTGAGTGGGTTCTGGAGTCCCAAAGGGACCTGCAGACACAGCCACAAGTTTTTTAATATGAATGTGCAGGTACTAACAATATTACTTCATGGGCATGGAGGTCCCTTCTGCCTAAGACTAAATATTCCACCAAACCGCTGAGATCTGAAGTAAATTGCTCGGAAATATGCTATTTTCTTTCTCTTCTCAAAGTATAGTTTCTGGGGAGCTTTTGGCCAAGAGCTGAAAACCAAGAATCTAATTTAAGTATAACTCCCCTTTCCTGAGGAGGAACTGCCTGGAGATGCAACAGAGGCGCAGCTCTCAGAGGTGCCCTGTCTTCTCACACAAACAGGTAAAACACAAGCTGTGGTCTAGGCTCGGCTCCCCAGTTGTACACCAGAGATAGTATTTCTCTACTTCATGTGTTTACAGCTAGCCACAAGCTTAAGTGCTCAATGAATCAAGGCAGGAGCTCCTGCTATTATTTAAATATGTTTTAAATACATTTCAGCCTGTTTGCTTCCCTTTATGATCATTGCCTGTTTTTCACTGGGTACCCTCTAATTCTAGGTGGCTGTGTCTGTATCTTGATCACCTGCTGAGAAACTTTAGACCTTTGTAGTTCAGCCTGTTACTGAGCAGCGTTCATTTTTTTTCTCTGAAAATGTGAATATCTTAGAAATTAAAAAGCTGTGACCTGAGCCAGGTGAATTGACAGAGAAATAAAACCTGTAATAACTGTCAAACTGAGATATTCCTAGCATGGCTTTCTGAAAGCAAATGCTTCCTGTGAGGGCACTGGTAACAGTTTGTAGTGGATAAAAGCACATTATTATTACACAAAGCTGTGGCTACTTATGATGAATCACAAAGAGCAGATGAGGATGAAGTCAATTGATTCAGAACTGTTTGCACCTAATACAACCTCCAGGTACGGAAATCTTGACCTCACACTGGCCTGGGGAGGCTGCTCATTCACCTTTATGAATGAAATGAACACTTAGACAGTGATGCAATGAGAAAGGACAGACGGGTAAACCATTCTCGTGACCGAGTGGCGTAGCAAAGACTGTAATAAAAATACTACACAGGGAGTAATCAAGGTAAGTTAATTCAGCAGCGTGGGGGATTTAGACTTGAATTGTGAGCAGCTTGGGGGATTTAAACACAAAGCTTCCACTGTGATGAAGGGGAAGCAGGATCTGCTTGATATCTCAGTCTCCTAGGTTTCTTACAAAATCATGTCCTTTTGCAACAGGTAGAGGTAACCAAAAAGACAGATACATTCCAGATCTGTCAGGAGCTCTATATTCTCATTGCCTGGCACTCAGAAAATGCCAAAAACCTCATAATACTTGAACCAGCAACCTCTGTGAGAAGCGATGGAGTCGCTCTGCTTGGGAGCTTGCATGGCAAAGGGTACAAATACCAGAGGGTACAGAAACGTGGTAAGCATTGTAATGTCTTTGCCAACACCATAAAAAGGTGACTGGAGAGAGGAAGAAAAATTTGCTCTGCCTTCTCCTGGCCAATGCTGGCCACAGCTGCACGAAAGCAGGTATCAGCCAGCTTCCAGGCCCCTCACTCCCACCCCAAGGGCTTGACCAGTCCTCTACCTGCATGGTGTCTTCCCCAGGCAGCAAGGATGCCGGGTCAGAGATAGCACAGACTGGGGCAAGGCAAGAAAGCAGGAGGCCTGCAGCCAGCAGTAGCAAACCTGGCTCAGTGTCAGTTCCTCAAGCAGCAGCATCAAGGAGGGTGACTCTGGAGACCTGCTCTGCCACAGTTTCACCCCTCGCGTCTGGATGAAGATGCAGATCCTCATGCAAGCCCCAAGATACATGTTACTGTCTGTAACCACCACTGACGTTTCAAGGCTGAGACAGTATTGGCTGCATTAGCTCTCCTGCCATGTACATCTTGCTTCATTTGTCTTTTCCCCAGCTCTCTCACCATCTCCAACAATCATTCCTAAACTAAGCTGTACCTAGAGCCTTCCTTGAGATGAGGACATACTGGGTAGGTTCAGAACAAACAGTCCTGAGCAACCTGATTTCACTCCAGGAGGAAAGACAAAAGGCAGTCTCAGTCTGCACCCACAGTGACCGACTAGGAACAGTGCATCTGTGGAGAAGTATTTCAACCCTGCTCTTTTAATGCATTGAAAGGAAAGTCGGGTTGCCCCCAAGGTCAGCACAGGGAAGATGAGAGCAGTTACATCACTGTGACTCAGCAAGGAAAGGCATATTTGGATTTTTATAATAAGGGAATCTTGTTCTTGTCTTAACCAGTGATCAGGGACCACCAACACAAACGTTAACATTTTGGGTGGGTTTTTCCCCACAATATATGAAGCTAAAAACAGTTGTTGGAATTAAAAACATTCTGTGACGACTGTGTAGAAATCGTGCAAATCTTTAGTGAGCAGCAGGGAGCAGAAACATGATAAATCATGGAAAGTCCTCTTTGAACAGGTGTTGTGGCAGTTTTTTATGAAACAAAGACAGCTCTGTTGTTCTACAGAACAGACTATGGCTTGTTACAGAAAGACTGCATTTTCAAGGCAGTTTTGAACTTCCCATCTCAGACATGAAAAGCAAGCCAACTTGAGATGTACCTTAAAACATACATCTGATTGCAACTCCAGCCAGTGCTGTCTATAGCAATAAAATCATGGTCTTCAGAAAACACTTTTCTGATGTGCTCAAAAATATCCAGACCAGGCTATGCTTTCCAGCCTCTCCCTGAGCGATCCACTGATGTCTGGCTGTGTTACCACATACCTCCAGGGCTGCCCTCCTAATGAGAAACCTAGGTCTTGTCACTTCTGCCCTTCCCTCAATTCCAGCAGTATCCATGAGGATGAGAGAGCGGGAACCACGCTGCTGCCTAAGTACTCATGGTACCTTACACTCTTCCAAGCAAAAGCAAGCCCTGCCTGGTTCATCGGAGACCACAACAGGTGAGTAAAAGACAGAAATTCTGCTTTCTCCATGACAGAGCGAGTCCCAGGTGAGATTCTCATGAGACATGTTCTTCCCAAAAAACCTTTGATCATCTCTGCCCAACTTCAATGGCACTTATTGCTCTCTTAAGCTTCAAGAGTGACTCATAGCCGGTGAAACTCTCAGTTCTTCTCTACAGCCTGAGACAAGAAGAACCCCCCCAAGCACCCCTAATACATCCACCCAAGGCTACAGCATATGACTGCTGCCAGAGAAGCACAGGTGCTGTAGAAGAGCAGGAAATTTTGATGGGAGCTGAAGTCCTTGATGCATTATTACCGTAGGATATCACACGTATCAGAGTAAAACAGAACACAAGCCAAAAAGAGGAAGACTGATTTATAATCTAAGCAAAAAACCCTGGCTGTTTGCACAAAGTCAATACTCCCAACAGTTCTCCTCACGCTGGAGGTTAGAGAATATCCGTAACAGGAAACTGCTGGTGTGCTGGTCAACCAGTTGGAGCCAAGTATTGAATAAACCAGGATCTGCTGAAAGCAATATAAGCCCTAGATGATCACAAGACGCTATAAATACATCTTTGTGATTGTCCATTCTCACTCATTCGGGAACAAAATGGGATCTTTAATCCTACGGTAAGACCTGGCAGAGCGGAAACCCTCAAAACAGAAAATGCGTCAAGCCCTTCTCCCTGAGCAGAGATCCATAGCAACGTTTGAAGGGAACACACCCTCGCTCCTGCTGGGTGAATGCCATGCCCAATACAATCTTAAGCCCACTCTGTATCAGACAGTCCAGCTGCTACATGAGCCTGGCTCCATTTCAATACAAGAACAGCTCTTCTGGAAATGACAGATTGCCTTGATTTAAACACCGCTGTTTCCAGATGCAATAAGCTTTACGTTGAAAGCATTTAATGCTAAATTTACAGTGAATATTCAGGGCAATACTGTGAATTATGGCAAAATAATATTTGATACATCACAAAAATAAATCCATGCATGCATGCTTCCTTCTAAATCTTTAAATAAGTTTATGATTTTACATGCTTAAAATACTACATATATAATCTATGTGCATACATCTAAACCATACCTTTCTGTGTATGGTCGCATACATATGTACGTTTATATATATATACACACGTATATTTATATATATAAACTGCACATGTATAAAGACATATGGGGCTACATATTTACTTATGTTAATGCATCAGATGTGGCATTTATATCTGGATGGAATTTCTACCTATAATGCAGCTAAATTCACACACCTAATCTTGTTGCCCTGTATTTGTACAGAAGCAAATGGAAACAAGAGGCAGAAATAATGGCTGTAAATACAATCTCTTTGTCCACGTGGTAAAGGGCTAACATTGCTGCAGCAGGAATAGGTACCTTTCAAGCAATATAAACAGGGTAGGTTTAAAAAGAGGTGTTTATATAATAGCAAAATAATGTTTTTCCAAAGCGAGTTTCAATTCCAAGTGCCCCTTATTAGATTTGATTGGCTGCTACATAAGAAATCACCGTGATCAATCTTTTAGTTAATCTCCATCGTCCTTCAAGCATCACAGTGACATGGCTGGGACATGCCAGCAGTCACAGATGCTTCATTAAGTAGTTAATCGGCAATAGCTGTAGGGGTAATTCAACATTTTCCAAAGAGTTCAAATAGCACTTTAGGGTAAAACGTGCCCCTCCACTGATATCTTTCTGGGTTGTTGTGATTAAGCATAATTAGAGTTCACTATCTCTCTTCCAAATAATAATAATAACACATCAGAGGCTTGTGAATGCCAGAGGGTATCTGGCACATCAAAGCCATATTTTTAACAGTAGATGTATGGGTTTTATAGCCTGGACCAGTGGAATTTAGCAGGAGTCCTCTGGTCGTGTATTAGAGAGAATTTTCTGTACTGAAAGCCCCACAGTGGATACGGTCTGTGTAAATAGTTCAGTGGTAGGATGTAAAAGCAAACACTGATTTACTGAGCAAACTAAAAGTAGCCATGCTGTAATGTTCTTGGCTCGGATCAAATGCTTGTCTAGGGGAGAATCCCTTTATTAACAGCAGCATAAACTTCTAGCAGCTAGAGAACATTTGGACGGTTACGCCTGCAAAAAGCATAACTAACAGCTACCAGAGTCAGTACAATCTTCCAGCAAGCCACATATGTACAATGGCCTCAGTAGTGTTAACAGCTCCACCGGTTACCCTGTTCTCTCCTCTCACTCAAGCTGTCTGTGAGGGTGGTCAACCGTCTATCTATCACACGCTCAGCCATGAAACAGCACATAGTTTGCAAAACAACCTTGATTTCTCAGAACATATTCATCTGTGTACAAGCCCGTATTTCAGAAATAAGTTTCAGACCATAACATGTGCATTCCCACTATTTGCTGTCCACTGGACGCAGACAGTCACTGGAGTACTTAATGACATGATTAATATTAGAGGAATGGTGTCTAAGAGCTCTGTTCTTGTACCACCCTGTGGTCAGTGTGCAGGGTGGTGACCTCAGCCCCCACAAGACATTAGTCTCACACACCTTGTTTCTAAACCTCAGGTAGATTGCTGGAATGACTCAGTGAAGGGAACACTCAGCTTCTTCAAGTATCTTAGCGTGAAGGGCAGGAGTGATGCTTTGTGCTCTAAATCCAAACAGCTTTTGGCCTTGACAAGTGTTTTCATTAAATTGGTATCCACCTGACTCTCAGAACATTCAAAAATGAGAGATATCTGAAGAGACACCCAAACAAATCCAGTGTTTCTATTTGTCAAAGCTTTCAGTCAAAATTAATTACATGCCAAGGATGTCATCCTGGCCAAGTTGAGTGGCACTCAAGGGCTGCTGGAGATGCCAGCACTGGTGTATGCATTAGCAGCCATGCAGAAAGAGGACAGCGTTCAGCCCTCTTGGAACATGCAGCTAGTGGAAAATACAGTGCTGTTCAGTCACTCCTGTGCTTTCCTGCTAAATCAACCTGCTGCCATCATTTGCAACGCTCTCTTTGCCCCTTTCCCTCCACAGAAAGAACAGCCTGGTACACAGATTCATTAAATAAATAACAAATGCTCGTCAGGGCACTGGGGTGCATTGCTGAGAAGAGGAGGAGGACGAGTTCACCCTAACATACTGATCAACGATGCTGGAGGCTGGCGGCGAGAAACACATGCACAATAAAATAATTATGACCAAAGCATGAAGGAGAGTAGGATCTTGTGCTGCAAATCTTCCAAGAAGGTAAACTGTAAATTAAAAAAAAATAAAATAAATCTATAAAGTCGAAACTTCTGGCTTTGACATATATGTTATTCTTCAAAGTGAAAATACACTTAGTGATTCTTATAGTCATGTCCATATTACAAATACACACCAGGATCCTCTTTCAAGTGCATGTTGTACAAGTGCACTGCAAAAAAATGCTCAGCTCTCAGAATATTCAGATCTATTAGGGCCTCACATCTGATACAGAACTGAGCCGTAGGTGTAAACGTATACTGGGACCATGGATTTAGTTAATCCATGCAAGGGTTAACAAGAACAGTACAGCACAGGGGCTACAGAGGGCTGAGTGTTTATATACAAGCAGGGTAGTGTCATTTATAAAAGGTACATTGTGTGTAGAACTGCCCAGGTATATCTGAATGCTTGTTTGTGTATAGACCATACTGCTCTCTAGAAGGCTTTTTTTCTCATGACTGTCATCAGAGCTTGCACAGCTTACTTTTCCAAAGGCAGAGGGAGCACCCATGTCTTTTTGTGCTGTAACAACTCAAGTACAAGCACAGATTTGCTATCAGCAATGTAACTTTCATGATTTTGTACCAACACGTCCATTTCTAGGCATGAAATCAGAGATGCAGATTAGAGTGCCTGCAAAAACGAAGGATCGGACCTACAACACTTCTGCTCCAGAATGAGCTGCTCACATTGTGCAACAGTGTTCTCCTGCAAAATTTCCTCCTGTACTTACAAAGCACCTGTGCAGGGATGGGCAACCTATGCTTTTGAAAAGTGATTGTATGCAGGGATATGTTCTGTGAATCTTTCTGAAAAGTAATCTAGAATGGTTGGCCTGGACTTGGTCTGGACTCCCGATGCACCTTCTCATGTAACTGGTTATTTGAAAGTATAATTTCAAACAATAAATAAAAATTAATAAAGGATTTAAAAAAAACCAACACCAACAACAAAACCAACCAAACCAAAAAAAAAAAAACCCCAAGAACCAAACCCACCAACCAACAGACTTAATAGAAGATGATAAAATCAACTCAGAAGATGGCCACGTTTTGCTGAAAAGGCCTTTAGGAGAACTTGCACCATATTCACAGAGCACTGGGAAGAACATGCCCCCATTCTCAGCCTTTCTGCATTTTCTTAGGTGGCTTTTTCAGACCAGTTACAAGACTATAGGGCAAAATAATACGAGGCTGCTCACAAAAGAGCTGCCTTCTGTTTGTGTATACTGCTCTACCCCCTTTGAAAGTACAGGTCATCAATTTCAGTGGCAGTTTGTGGCTGCCCAAAGTTAAGCATGATCTTAAGTGTTCGGAGATTCAGATACTTAGCATACAACTGTCTGCTCTCTGTGTGTAAAAAGAACATAAATGTGTTACTGGGGGTCTGAAAACACCACTCCTGCTCAGTAACTGAATATGATAAACATCTTGACCATAATAACGTTTATTCATTTGAGTGATCTCTAAATATACACAGGACCTGGCTTGCTGATCTGACCAGATCCTTCCAACTTTGCGTGCTGTTTTCAGAGCACAGACCTCTCTTTCCTCCAAGATATTTGACAGGGCTTTAACTTGAGCACCGAACATATCTTTGCATTTAATTAAAGCTTGAAGGATCCTCTATTTTCCGAATACTAGATTGTGAAAGCATTTTCATGGTTTCTCTTTGTTTGTACTTTAAGTAGTCTTTAAAGCTTCCCATATTTTTTTCCCAGCATAGATCCTCTCCCTTTTGACAGAATTATGGAGAATATATTTTTCCTTATCTTCTTTTACAACTTTTTCCCCTCCTACCATTTTGAGAATATACTCCAAGCTTGCTGATGTATAACTCTCAATTCACTTCACATGAACATTATTTTCTGTGTTACAGAACATACACACAACTTTATTTACAGTGAACTGCTAGTGGAATCAAATTAAATGAAGACTAGATGGAAATTGCAGTGAAGTGGTCTTGCCCATTCAAAATGCCGTAAAAGTATTACCTCTGCAAAGATCCTGCTATTTCCACAAGAAGTACCATCTTATTCCATAAGCAACTCCACCATCAGCTTTGTTTTCACCATTATATTTTGGTCTAACACAAGATTTTACGACACTCAAGTGCAGAATCAGCCTTAGAACTTGATTCAGGTGTTTTCACTAATGCCTAAGTATCTTGCACCACACAGGGTAATTAGCAGCGAAAGACATTACTCAGAAAAAGGAAGGCTCTCACCCTCTAAAATTTGGGAACAGCAGCACTGGAGTTGGTGCATTCGTGCAGATTTGGGCAGCCCTTCCCACTCTCTGCCGCTGTGAGACACCCGAAAAGATGAAATAAATCAAGTATATCCCAAATGCCCACCCACTAAATACTGCTAGAGACATCCAAATGGCCTTAAATGATTATATGACAGGTAGGTTTCAATGAGATTTATTACTAAGAGCTGCACTAAAATATTCTTCCCTGTGGCGAATGCTTTATTGCTCCTTATGCAGTCACGTCCACAGTGACTGGGCAGGTCACCATCTTGCTCACCTGGACGGATGCTGGCAGTATCAGCAAACAGACCAAAGCAGGTACAGAAAGGAAGGATTTCATACACTGGCTTTGCAACCAGACATACCTGCTTAGCCTACTGCAACTGGAAGGTCTTCCCTAAGCAGATCAACTGCAAAATGAATAAAACAGCACTGAAAATGTTAAAATAACATTGTCTGTGCTGTAAACCTGCTGTAATTATGCTGGTACATCCACACACTCTGGTACAGTGTAGATGCCATTTTACTGGTATCTTATACTGCCAAAGCACGCTCTCAGCCTGTCCAATTAACAGGCTTGGTCTGATCAGCTTTTGTTTCACTCTCCCAGCCTCTGATTTTGTCCCTAACACTCTGTCTTGCCTGCACAAAGCCCACGGAGAAAAAAGCAATACAGGAGGCGGTTCAAAGGAGATGGGTGAACTGAAGATGTTGCCTCTAAGGGGAGGCTTTGAAAACAAGTTTACTCCTGAAGCTAGGAGACAAAAGCATAAAACTTGATGCAATAATCACAGGGTAAAATTCAATAGTCTGTACCACCCGAGAGGTCAGGCCCAACAATCGCAATGCCTTAAAAGTATGAAAATTGAGAGCTGCTTTTAGATTCGTGGACAGGTCAATAAAATTTACACTGCTTATGAAGTGCTCCTGGTAAACATAAAATTACCTCTCTGTAGCTTTTTGTGCATTTCTGCCCTGTGCCATTTCTTCTCCAATCCACTATCCTTCTGCTCGTGGGTTTGTTCTCATGTCTGCCAATCACGCTTCCATCTGTGTTCAAGATGTCCTTCACCCTGCTCTGCTCCCTTACCCATTTGTTTACTCCCCCATCACCCCACGTAACAGCAGACATGTATCTTGCTCTGCCGTTCAGCTGTTCCATATAGATACACTCTACATTTCATCACTGTCAGCCTCCTCTTTATTTCCTCCCTCGAGGGAGACACATCTGAGCAAAGATCTCCACAGGACTGGCAGGGAGGGATTGGCAGGGTCTCTGGCATACAGCCACTGGATGCCATCTCATTCAAAACTTGGGTTAAACAGCTTCTGAAACCTCGCTCTCATGATTGATCTCTTGGCTCTTTCTACATTGGCAAAGATAGGCAAAAAACAGGTGTATCCTTATCAGATCTGGAAGGTCAAATGACTCAGTTGAGTAGCCTTCATTTGAATTGTAGCCTCTGAATTAATTTGACAAAAAGAGTTTGATATATTGGCAATTTTGGAAGGAAACCACAATTTTGGGATCACTAAAATGGGGGAACTTCCAAGGTCATCAAACTGTCATCCCACAAGTGGAAGAAACTATGAAAAGACACTACATCCAAAATGCTCCATGCTACCTTTGCCACCCATACATGCCAGTGGCCACAAAACACTCTGCTAACATACAGCAAACTGAACACTTAGAGCACAGGAGACCAAAATCTGCAACACTATAAACAAAAAGAAAAAAAAGCACAGCACTATGGCTTCTTACTCCAGCTGAGGAATACATCAAGTGAAAACTCGTCACACAGACTATCCTCAGACGTGTTATTTTAGCATGGAAAAGAATGGTGTTATTTTCATGAGCCAGAGGGTTCAAGAGATGTATTTCGCAGCCACATGACGTATTCTAGGAGTGGTCAAGATTCCTACAATCTCACAAAGCCACACAGGAGAGGCACTCCCATGAGGAACATGCTGATGGGGACACAGATCTGAGCCTGCTGGTGGATAAAGCCAGGACTGCTCAGGATCTGGCCATATAGACAAAAGACCACCTTGCTATGCTACTCTGCTGGCTGAAGAAGAGCTAAGTCAAGAGGCGTTTAATATCAAGGGAGATCAGATCAGCCCCCAGGCTCCCATTTACCACGCGTGTGAACCAGATACTCCGCTGTCCCCCGTGATGTTGAAAAATTCCCTCAGTGTATTTTAGCTCAGTGAGGACCTGAAAGGGAACTGGAGCAAGCCAGTGGACCGCTCTGATCCATCACGAGTGGCAGATTTTCGTTGGAAGCCATCTCTTATTTATTTTTTTTTTAACTGCCTACTTGTGCTAAGATTTTTCAAGGTTACAGACAGAAACTACACCAAATTACTGTATAATTTAGAGTTTCAAATACTTTTTATGTGGCTATATATGTCTGGTCTACTCCTGCAGTAAGTATTGAAGTGAGAGAATTAGTTCTCTGGATGACAAAAACAAAACTGTAACATTTGTCTTCAACAGAAACCAATTCCCCTTTCCTCTGGTTCCCCTCCCCTTATTTCAGGAGAAAATATAATACATTCTTGATTTGTCAAAATATTTCACTTAGTTGAAAATAGAAACCTCTCCTCTAAGGGAGGAGGTCTTTTTTTCCCTTTAAAAGTTAGAAATGAACTTAAGTGAAATGTCATTCAGATAAGAGAACATGAAATATTTCAAGATTTTCCCAAATTCTTATCAACCTTATCCTCCCTTGGCTGAAACTATTTGACCCAAATTCATAAATGCATTTGGCTATCATGAACAAGGTATTACTGTCAGGAAGAAAAAAATACAGAAAGAAAAGAAGTTTTATTTGAATGTTTCCTTATTTCTAGCCAGAGGCAAAACTGGGACAAAAGCTGGGTTCCTGTGTCCTCTAACTCTCCTCCAAGGTTGGTAATTCATGGTCATTTTTCTTCTTATGCTGGGGAACAAAGTGCTTAATTTCACTGGGTTGGTTTTTTTTTTGGTGGGGTTGTTCCCCCCCCCCCCCCGCTAATTGTGGTGTCAGACAATTTAAAAGATACATGCTTGAAGTCCATGAAAAGTTTTCCTAAGATAAGTATATTGGGTAGGGACACTCAGAATTCAGAAACTAGCAAACAGACAAATACATGGACAATGCCATGCATGTTCATGCATTGTGTTAGGACTAAGAAAAGAGCTACAGAGAGAAAGGAAGGCGATAAACCTGCTGAAGAAGAACTTTCTTCAACATTTCACTTGGAAAAAGCAAGGAATTACCTTTTTTGGATCTGATTCTTCATTTTGGTACCACTGCTTTGTGGAACTTGAGCATGGAAAGACAGGGACCTAAATCACAGACAATATATAATTTACATAATAAATAAATATGTATCTTACAATACTATATATATTATGCAATATATATAATTTATATAATTGTTTCCAGGAGCCAATATAAATGGGGTAAGAAAGTCCTACCGTCAGGGGGCCATCAAGCTGCAAATGATGGGGGCAACAGCTTTACCTTCAAGTTCAATAGGCAGAGGAGGGCCAGAAAGGGAGTAATCCTCATCCGGAAAGAACTCCTGTTAGAAATGACTGGGAGCTTCTGCAAGCTAGTCCCTTTGGGGGGATGCTGGAAGGAGAGATCAGTCGCTAAAACCAATGTATGTCCAAACGTATATGCCCAGGTACTTCCAAGTGCCATTTGCCTCTAATAAGACTATAAGGGTTGCGGTTTCCCTCCATCAAATCTTGACTGCATGAAACTCCTATGTGTTCTGTGACTACAAATCTGAAAGTGATTAAAATTTCCTGTGGGAAATTACAAATGGCTTTCATTTAAGGAAATTCATAACTTTTGTTTAGAAATTATCATTTTGATTTGTACCTTTAATAGAATGGAATACTGTAAATGGATTTACATATTAGATTATAATTATGAAAGTAAAATTAATTACATTTAATACCATCTGTGTAGGCACTTAATGAAGGAAGTAGAAATTCAAATTTGTCAGTTGGAACTCAGTAATTTTTTTTAAAATATGAGCTGTACCTGGAAGTGTTGAGTTGTGTGCAACTGTACTTTTATCATCTGGCTCATTGATTTCTGTGCCACCACATTGGATATCTGAAGGACTGTATTTTGGAAAGTTAGGGGGTCCTCATTCTGCCACAACTGTCTTCCTTCTCTATTTAGCTGCCATTCACTCTATGTAAATGCCAGATTTTCCTGTACCCAAAAAGCTAGTCCTAATAACCTCAGATACATAATACTCTATACATTTCTGACAAAAGGAAAGGATCTTCACAGCACAAAGGACTTTGAAATCTATCTCCAGCTGAAGAAGGAATGGGAGCTCAATTCCATTAACAATCCAGCCATATAAATCTTGGCTAGCGCACATCCTAGATTTAGCTTTTGTTTTACTATTGTAACTGAAAAACTGCAATACAATTCCCTGTGGGATGTTAAAAACCGGGTAGTATAGGTCCTTCAGACAATTCAAATGCCTAATTCTCACCCAGGAGCAAACTTTTATGACAGTTTTTAAAGCTTCTGAAAAACAGTCGGTTGCAGTGATTGAAGCCAAAGTGAGATTCACATCCATTTTCTAATGCCTTAAAAATAACAACAGGAATAATGGCCCTTACACAATAGAGTTGTAAAAAATTAGAGGTTTCACCAAAAGAGTTATTTAGATGAGAAAATTATAGCTGCACGTTTGCACATCTGCACCTTGACAATCATATCCATGAGAATGTTGTAATTGCCATGAATTATGCAAAATGCTAATTAAGAACTCTAATTCACTAATCATCTCACAGGGTCATAACTAGAGCTGAATTTTATTAAGGACATACAATTCTGTGAAATGAATTTCTGCACTATACATCTCTTTCCAGAGGAAAGAAGGGAGGGCATATGGTCTTTGTGGTTTAGTTGGAAGGAAGGGATTCGAGAAGAAGCTGTCTGGGCAACCCAGACACTGCCATCCTTTATGAATTCTGATTAACATCTTTGTTCCTCAGTTTCCCTCTGTATACGACTACCTTCCTACCCTCCCCAGGGACGTGTAAGGCTTAATATGCTCATGTTTATAGCATGTCACCTATGTAATGCTGCATAACTCTTCAAAAAGCTACCTAAAATTTTCTGAGCTTGCTGCTGTCTCTGTTAAAAAAACAATAAAGAGGAATTTGCTGCTAATATAACTTGTATCTCTTATGAAAGTTGGAGGCAGAGAAAAGAGAAAGAAAAAAAATGCAGTGACTACCCTGCAGCCAGGAAAGAAGGAAAAAACACCCTGTAATTCAGGTTCCTATTTTGCTGACGAACAGCGATCATCACATGGAAATACCACTCTAATTTAATATGGTATATTTGTGTCGTCGTTTTGGCCGGATTGGCCAATCAGAATGACAGATGACCCCTTTCCCCCCTTCTCTCCAAAGAGAGGAAAGGAAGAGATAAAGAGATTTATGAGTTTAGAAAAAGAACAGAACTACTTTAATGAAAATATTAATAAATAATGAAATAATAAATAATAGAAAAATAAAATAATACTACTAACAAAAAAATATACAATATATACAAAACTGTATCCAGCTCCCAGGATGACGACCACATCACCAGCAGGCACAGGGAAAGTCCCAGACTGGAGTCAGTGATGGACAGGAGCTGGATTCCCGATCTGTAGTCAGGAATGCTCAGATCAGGATCAAAAGCAGACAAACAGACAGGGTCCTCCTCAGACGTTGGCCGCTGAAGAAAGAGACTTGGCCCTTTGATCCCTCAGCTTTTACACTGAGCATGATGCAGATGGGATGGAATACCCCGTTGGTCAGTTTTGGGTCACCTGTCCTGCCCGCTTCTCCCTACAGGTGGGACCCCTCTATGCTTTTCCGCTTCCCACCCTCCAACGGGGCAAATAACGAAGTTATCTGACCTTGGTTGCTATAGCAATAACTATAAGCAAGAGCCTCTCTGCCTACCATTCCTCGGTATAATCAGGTCTTATCACTCTGAGAGTGAACAGTTCCTGAACAATATACTGTTAATTTCAGAGTTTAGTCAGTTAGAAGAGGCCCAGATAAAAAGTAAAATTACAAAGCACAAAATTGGTTCTGTTTTACCTCAAACCAGGACAATTTGCAAAACGTAGCTGACCCAGAGACGACAAAGCTAACCTTCAGAGATTCTCCTGAGGCAATGTTTAACAATACAAAACTACAAGACTGCATCAGCTTAAGGAAATTGCACCCATGTGGATGAACAGAGTCAGGCAAATCCTCAGAGGAAAATGCAGCAATTCTAAAAAAGATCTCAATGCCCCATTCCCATTAAAGTTGCTGAGGGTGCAAGCTTTCGTATCCATCAGCTGGTGCTAAAGAACTCAGTTCCAGAGGTTGGATGTCACATCTTGGAAGTGCTGCAGGCAGATGATAGATCCAGACACAGACAATAACATCAACTACTCTCTCAGTCCTTGTGCTATCGAGTTTCTCAGCTGTCCTGCAGTTACACATTGTGCACACGTGCTGAGAAGTATGGGACTGCTAATACAATTATATCAATGTCTGTCTGCACCAATCTTTCTAGCGGAGACAAATCTTTCTCTGCAGCACTGATCAAGGCATCCAAACATACATTTGACCTAACAAGAGATCCATGCCGAAGTGTTTTGGCAGACTACAGAAATACACTTCAGATTAAAGATGGCATAAAGTATTCACTGTAAAGCAAGCTGCTTTATGTCATCCATCTAGTGGATAAAGCAGATGTGGAGATCTATGTTTGCTGAGAGAACACATTAGCCCTGTTATACCAATAACAGAAACTGACACCAACTTCACAGCTACCAGGGGAGATTTCCAAATTGGCGACAGTCAAACATTCATTTCCTTCTTTTCAAGGTCTGTCTGCTTCCATTCCTTATGTTCTAAATTATGGCAAATTTACAGTCAGAATGCAAGAGGAGGAAAAAGTCTCAGGACTGGTCACAATTTTATCATCCCAGAGTATCTTGACAGCAAGGGAGACCCCAGCCAGGTGGGGCACCCCTCATACTGGGGCGAGGCAGGGCCCCAGGAGACAACAAGAAGGTAAGCAGAGCACCTAGGGCTGCCTCTGACCTGCTCAGCATCCTCTTCCCACTAACCAGGGGGAAGCAAGAGGAGAAGGAGATCTCAGGAAGGAAAATCAGGACACCAGGAGAAAACGTAATTGCATATAGGCCACCCTTGCCATTTTCTACGTGTAGCCAGAAGCGTGAGCAGAAAGATGGAAGACAGGTTGAGGTAACGCCAGGGTTTCCTGCCATGTATCCCTCCCGAGCGCTTCAACCCTGCCCGCAGAGGGCCTGCTGGGAAGCTGCCAGGGCAAGGGCCAGAAATGCTTGCAGGGAAATGTTTCCTCACCAGGACGCAGCTACAAGTGCTCGCTAGCTACAGCTTGGCAAACCATTCCTGAGAATTAGAAGCTCACAGAAAGACGCTGCTATTCGCTAACATGAAGAGGGTTATGTGGTTATAGGACAAATCCTGACCTGGTGTAAAGCAAACTCCACTAATAAGAGAGGATATAGCTTGATATTTTCTGAGATGAATGCATCTACTTTTCAGCAGTGGGCAAAGAGGAAGGAAATACATGATTAAGCACAAAAATAAATCCAATTAGAAAAAAATAGCTAATGTTTTATTTTCATCTTTTCGAATTTATAACTCTTCATTAGATAAATTAAATTAAATAAAACTAATTTCAAAATATAATCAAATCCAAAGAGCAGTCTTGTAGCATCCACTGACAAAACAGAAGATGGGCAACAAAGAGGGCAGAACGAGTAATTTTTCCTTGAACTGACTACTCTGGTATTACTGTTAATTAACAGGAAGACAGCCAGCGAACTCAATGCTGGGAGCGTTGCAAAGGCAACCCATAACATTTTGCAATTCTGCTGACTCGACTAAAATTGTTAGTCTTTATTCTGACTCCTGTGCTGACAGGTGTGGCCAGGTGAGCTTGTGGGTCATAATATGGGACCAGCAATCAAGAAACAGAGATTCGCTGTATGGATCTGCCACGGACCTGCTGTGGGAGCCAAGGGAAAGTAATTTAATCAGGCTGTGAATCTAGGATATCATCTGTGGGGTTTTTTCCACCCCTGCTCTCTAGTTTGTTAAGCTGCAAGCAGCATGACTGACAAGCTCCCACTGTGTGTATTCCACCTAACGCAAAGAGACTCCAACCTAGGAAAAAGCCTCTAGGACAGCAGGAGCCCCTCAAATGATAAAAACTCATTATCCTCTTGTTTTTACATCCAAAACATGAGTATTTGGCATTCTTGGAAAGGTGTTGTGACTGTCAATTGCTACATACTTCCACTGTGTATTCAGTTTAGTATTATGATTATTGTCAGACATGGAAGGAGTGTGGATATATGATAACACATAACAGAGATAAACTGCAATGATGCAAAGTGGAAAATGGGCAGCTCAGATTAGAGACATGGTATGACCTAAAACGTTCCTCAAGATATGTTGCCAACATTGTATGGCAATAGCAGAAAAGGGCTCTCCAGCTGCTGGAAGCTGAGGCTGGATTACATGTCTTGCTTGAAGCAATTACCCACTCGGACTCTTCTCCCCTCTGGCAGGAGTTCCCTAGGCAGCCCTAGCCCAATGTCCTGCACACATCAACAATTCAGTGATAAGAGGGTCGGACACAAGATCTACCAGGTAAAGCACAGGAATTCTCCTCATTCTAATCAGAGCAACAGCGAACGGCTTAATTAGTTAAAAGTGGTGAACAACACAAAAAAAGGGCTGGTAAAAGGGGCTCTCCCTAGGGAGGAGACGTGCCTGCTGACCCTTAGGGTGACCACAGATATCTTCAGGTGCCCATCAGTTAGAGAAACAGTGCACTGATCTTGAAAGCGTGGGAAGGGCATTGCTGAGAGAAGTCTTCCTCTGGCAGGAAAATGCAATATTAAAAGTGTTCCATTCCCGCACCATTTTGCAGTGGAGCTGAATGAAGGAAGCAATCAGTTTGTTCTTTAGGAGGAATAATCACAAAGCAGCAAATGGCTAGAAGTCAATATTTATTAAACTGCAAGCCAGTTGCATTTTACGAGCGCCAAAAGTGAGAACATTATTATAAGATCTGATAAATCAAAGCACTGAGAGTAAACACACTGTGTAAGCTACAATTATATGCCTCTGCAAGATCAATAATTCAAGAGGTTTCATCCACATTATGCATGATGGCCTATGGGAAGTTGGCCTCTTGAGAGTGCTTGCTTGGACTGAGAACAGATGCAGGGGCTTTTGAAGAATTCCTGTCTCAAAATTTCAAGTGGTCGACTATCATACTTTCAGAGATGCAGAAGCAACACAATTATCTATAGTGGGTGGGAGGACAGCTATTTCTCCTGTGCTAATACCGGGTGCAGAAGGCTCTACAGGGACTGTTCACACGCACGCACCCATAAGCTTTGCAGGGAGCGCATACCTCCTCAGGGAATGCTGCGCAGTTAGGATCTGCTTGGTGCTAATTAAAAGCCAACACGGTGTGTTAAGGACCACCATTCTGTACTGAAGTACCCACTCCAGCAAAAGGAGCTTAGGAGAAGTGCTCCCTTCACTCTTCCTATGGACTACTGTCAGCAAAGCGTCTGATCAATGTAAACTTCAAGCAAACGAGCACACTGGTTTCTCTGTCACTGAATACGTGCAGTCTCAGCATATTAGCATGGAGCAGAGGAGGAAGGGGAAGAACTGCCCTGCTTTCTCTTCTGGGTAACACCACCTGCAGAGGTAATGGCACGCCAAGACACCTCTATCCAGCCAGCCTCTCAGAGGACCACGGTGAGCTTTAGGAGAGAACTGATATTGTAATGAACCCTCACAGAGACTGATCTCCAGTTCTCCCACTGTTCAATAAAACTGTCTCCCTTCTCATGTCAGCACCAAAACTCCCAGGGTTATGTTTTAAGTAGATTATTCTGGAGTCCATGTGTTGATGTAAATTCCCCTAAAATGCCCAAAAAATTGCTCTCCTGCAATATAATCAGTATAATCAGTATCATTCCTTCTCGCCCTCACCGATATAGCACTTGTATTTTTCTGAAGAATGCTCTCAAACACAAAGACTGCTTGACCTTTACTGCATATCCAGGGCCTGTTTATGTCTTAGCCTTCTTGTTTAGGAGGGTACCTGTCTTGCTGTGACTCACTCACAGCCTGCTGGAGTAGCCTCCATGCTGAGTCTACTGATTAGCCGAAGATTCATTTATCAGCAGATGAGGTTATGAGGTTGTCTTAGCTACACTCCCCAGCAACCTGCTTGATACTGATTTCATTTGCAGTAATAGTACCATAAAGTAAACAGCCTTGCTTTTGTTATTTGCTTTAAAGTAATCAATGCAGTGTGCAACTCATTCACTCTGAGGCTTAATCAAATTAACTATATTTGTTCCCCACTTCTTGCTAAGGATTTCAGTCCTAATTAAGCTCCTAATCCATGACGTTGTTTTCTTCCTGGGATACTATGGGAAAGGCTGTTCCCACCTCCTCCCCCCTCCCTCTCACACAGGGTTATGTCAATTGGAAAGCTGTTTCCTTAAAGAAGATGCAGTTACTTCTGCTATCAAGTTGCCAAAACTCAATGCCATCGAGCTTCTAATTAAAAAATCTAAATAATTTGAAAAGGGCTAAATAAATAACTCCAGAAGGGTAGTCAGTTAGCTGAGCTCATCAGAAATATGCTGGCATATGCCAACGCAGAATCTCATTTTCTAAGGATGGCTTAGTTTTTAGGCAAACTTCAGCAATGTGTTTATAAAACCAGATTGCTTTAAGAAGCAGTAATTCTCTCTAGTTGGGAACACTCTGCTTTGCTAAAGAAATCGGAGGCATGGTCTCTTTGTTTCTGTTTACTAATCCTCCATCAAATCTTCTGAACATTTTGATCCAAATTAATTACATTTGGCATAAAGATGGACATCTCAAAGATACTGTTTTCCTGCAGTTGTTTGAAACAGCTGGACAGGGATGTGAGAGACCCAAGTTAGTGCTCAAAGAGGAAGAAGCTGTATACGTATGAGTTTAACCACATGCTTAGCAGAAAACAGAAAAGCTACAGGGGACAGAGCTGAGAAGTCAGTCCACACAAGGATCCATCACTCTCTGCCATGCTCATTTCTGCTGCTAGCATAAAAGCAATCTGCTTCTTGCAGACCCCTCCGAGTCTACACTGGTGGTGGTACTACCTGCAGCCTCAGCCCTGCAAGGAACTGGGCTCCTCTGATGAAGGCTGACAGCTTTCAGTTCTTGCTGAAGTTGCACTTAATGTTTTATCCCCAAACCCCAAACAGAGTTTCGAATTTTAAAAGCTCTGTATTTTTTTTTCTGTGGTTTCACTGGATCAAATTATTTGTTTCGCCATGATTTAATGGATAATTTTGCTCATCCCATATAAGCCTATTTTGTGCAGAAAGGGTTTTCTGTGAATGGGATTGTCTGTAGTAAGTAAGTTTAAGCTTGTGCTGAAGAGCAGTAATTCATGTTTAAAACAATGACAGCTACCTATTAATACCGGGGATCAGCAGCAACTATGATTTGCTGTGAACAACTGCTTCTTTCAAGAATCTCTAGCCCTCAACACCTCAAAAAATCACATCATTACAAACCTGGAATGATCATCATTCCAGATTTTTCAGGTTAATTTCTCAAGGTTGTTCAGTTAAGTGTAACCGTTATTAACCATGTCTTGGCATTTAGCCTAAAAAAAGTGCATTAAAATGCTTTCAATAAAATCCTGCAAAATTAAGAGAAATACCAACTGGGGTTTGTTTTTTTTTTTTTTTTAATCAGAGATTTATAATATTTTTGCCTAGCCATGTTTTTGAAAGGCAGGATAACAGCACTGCAGGGACATTATTCACTGTCACTTGTGAAAATTCCTCTTGAAAATATTTAGATATTATGCCTTCTACCCAGGAAGTCCCAGTTAACATATATTATGTGTTTCTATACTAGTCAAAATTTTGTATACTGATTCTAGCCAATTGCAAATGCTGCCGTAGGAGGTCTGAGTACATCTGCAGTCACTGAAGCATCAAAAGGGCAAGTAAGAACTTGGGTAGCCATGCTGCTTGGAGGCTTTTCTGCCCACAATTTAAGTAGGATTAAAATATAACGGACCATTGCTCTCAAAACTCAAGCATACAAACACATATCTCCATGCTTTCACTTTTATGAGAACTGTGGAGTTGATGAAAGAAACTTCAGTGTGAACTCACTGAATATCTCTGGTTAAGCATACATCTAAAAGCTTTCCTATATAGTGATCACAATGCGTAAAGCTGGCCAAGTGGAGAAGATTAAGACGAGGATTCTTTGGTTCAAAAACCTCATTCACCATAAACGTAACTGCAGTTGTGTTTCCCCAGAGGCAGCAGCATTTCAGAGAGGCATCCATGATTTCTATATACAAACGCACTTGTCAAAAGTATCAGCCAGAGCTACATCACTGTCATAGCTCAGCTATCATTATTACTTTCTATTCTGATTGCAGGTGAATACCATATGCAGTATTTGCATGCATATGGACAATGCTGTGTTCTAGCTACCAACTACCATCCTGCCTGCAGAGCAAAGGGACGGATCCTGATTGATTTTAAGCACTTCTGAGGATTTGTACGAAACATTACTACCCCAAGTCTAACGTTTTAAAACTTGGATGCTTTAAATTAAGCCATTAAATCCATACTTAGTGCATAAGTGTCCTGAATTCCTGAATAGTTCTTTAAATCAAATTTTACCCAGATCAAATCAATCATATTAAGACATTTCTTTAAAGTCTCAGCAGGTGACTTTCCAGGAAACCTGTGGAGCCACAGAGCTTGAGTGGCCATTGGAAGACCTGATCTGCCCTCAAAACTGCCAGGTTTAAGGCAATCCCTCCTCGGTGAATTTAGGGTAAACGGTGCTCTTGCATCCCTGCTGCAGAGCCACTCTACCCCAGACAACAGAGCACTTTGCTTCATGGCAGATACAGAATCTCTGCTACTTGGCAATGAACTTCCTAGAGAAAGACTTACGATATTTTCCTCTTCTTTGCCCTAATCATCACACACAGCCTGACAGTATTTCACAGTGGTGCAAGAATGAAATGGAGCGTATTTCTGTGAAGTGCTCCATTAAGCAACAGCAGAAAATTAGCAGGTGACACAAAGTGATCAGAAGTGACTCACTGTCTCCTCTTGGCTAGAAAAAAACAAGGTTTGGAGGGAACAAGAGGAGAGGAATCACAAAGCAGGAACAATAACTGTTGAAGGCACCAAACAAAGAAGAAGCAACAAGGAATTCCTCAGATTCCATACAAAACCAAGCAATGGGATTGCAAATCGTGTTAGCAAGTCATGTTAGAAAAGAAATAGACTTCGCACGTTAAAGTAAAAGATCTGAAAAAATCTGACCCCCTCACTCATTTACCCCAACCTATGTTTATCTCCCTAAAGGCCTGAGTTTGGCCTCTTGCACCTTGCTACCTCTGTTCTCCTTCTCTGCCTCATTGGTAGAGGTGACACTTTGACCCCAATGAAGCCATCTCCAGTTAACAGAGATTCCCACACTCCCAGTTGCAAACATCCATGATTACATTCCCTCAGATGAAGGCATTCAGAGGGTTACTGACAGTGTAAGGTTGGCACCAGTGTAGCCAGATTTGCACTTAGAAATGGACAGCTCTGGACGTACTACACATGCCACAAATGAAAAAGCACATTAATACACAGAATAACATCATTGGAATAAAAAAAAATCCTCCCCAAACCACTGCAGCACTTCCCGAACCCAACCAAGGTAAATGTGGCTCAGAAGCTATTTCCCACGCCAAGGAGAGACAAACATTGACTCTGTAAAACCAAGCCACAAAAGAGCTTTCAGACACAAGCAACCCTCAAAGCCAGCCGTGCTCTACCACACTACTGTGAACGCTAGACTACTTGGACAGTCCCAACACCACTGAGCAGACACCACACCAACACACCAGCTGAGCACAGCAATCAGAAAGCTGTTGACTAAAGCGGCAATCAGCTTATCCACAAGGCACATCCAAAGCACCTGGTCTGTGTCACCATTGCCCAAAATGCTCTGTCTGCATAAAGACTTGATAGCACCTGTCAGAGAACTATTAATTTCTCCCCAGGAAATCTTCTCAGTAATACCAGATCAGTGCATTTTTGGGTACTTGCAGACATAAAAAGCTGCATTTTTAGCCAATTCCAAGTACTGACAGACATCATCGTGAAAATGTAGCTTTCCTGCATAGGACTTCGAGCTCCTTTCTGCAGCAAGATAACAGACTCATGGAATGGTTTAGATTGGAAGGGACCTTCAAAAGTCACCTAGTCCAACACCCCTGCAATGAGCAGGGACATCTTCAACTAGCTTAGGCTGCTCAGAGCCCCGTCCAACCTGACCTTGAATGCTTCCGGGAATGGGTCATCTACCACCTCTCTGGACAACCTGTTCCAGTGTTTCACTATCCCCATCATAAAAAATTTCTTCCTTATATCTTGTCTGAATCCATCCTCTTTTAGTTTAAAACCATTACCCCTTGTCCTATCGCAACAGGCTCTACTAAAAAGTCTGTCCCCATCTTTCTTATAAGCCAAGCCTCCTTTAAGAACTGAAAGGCCACAACAAGGTCTCCCTGGAGCCTTCTCTTCTCCAGGCTGAACAATCCCAATTCTCTCAGCCTTTCCTTATATAAGAGAGGTGCTCCAGCCCTCTGATCCTCTTCGTGGCCCTCCTCTGGACCCGCTCCAACAGGTCCATGTCCTTCTTATGTTGGGGGCTCCAGAGCTGGACACAGTACTCCAGGTGGGGTCTCACCAGAGCAAAGTAGAGAGGGAGAATCACCTCCCTTGACCTACTGGCCCATGATGCAGCCTAGGATGTGGTTGGCTTTCTGGGCTGTGAGAACACATTGCCGGCTCATGTCCAGATTCTCATCCCCCAATACACCCCTGTCCTTCTCGGCAGGGCTGCTCTCAATCCCTTCATCCCCCATCCTGTATTGATACCAGGGCTTGCCCTGACCCAGGTGCAGGACCCTACACTTGGTACATGGTTCACTCATGAGGTTCACAAGGACCCACTTCTCAAACTTGTCCGGGTCCCTCTGGATGGCATCCCAATGCGTAAAGATCTGTAAAGCCACTCTGTTAGCCTACTCCAGCACAACAGAGACTTGTCATGCCAACATGCACCTACTGCAATGGGCTTGCTGTCATTAAAGGCATGCTGATCTCTGCAAGCTCCTGAAGCTCACTCGTGCCCCTCGTGGTTTCTATGGCATCAGAGGGAACAGGGAGAAGGAGCATGATGGGATGGGTCTGAATTAAAATTGCTGCTATCACTGCTCGGCATCTGTACAGGCAGAGTCGCGCGGACTCTCTGCCTTCCTGCACTTTTTTCTTCCTTTTTCATATCTGTCAGCTAAACCAAAGATCCAAATGTAAAATGCAGCACTTGGGAAAATTATGTGGGTTTGTGGCACTCCCTGGAGGGCTCTGGGTCCATGAAGCAATGAATGGATTATAATGAGTCATAAATATAGTACTTTCATCTGTGACAGGATCCTATTCTGCTATTCATATAATGTAAAGGCAAACTGCCCATTTTCTCCAGACCAGTAATCTGAAATCTCAAAGAGGGAAAGAAAAATAAAGAGAAAGCATCTCTAGGCACAAATTAAGCAGACAAATATGCAAGACAACATATTTAGCAGCAGCTTTGGGAACTTTGAATAAGAAAAATAGGTGCAATTGTCTTTTAATTATTCTGAAACATAATACCGGAACAGCTAGATCAGAACAGAAGCACCATATTCAGGAGAGGAAATGAGGCTGCAGTTGTACTTATGATTACTTTTCATTTTTGCGACTCCTTTGAATCTCTTTTGCTGTAAGGCACATCCTCAGACTCTGCTGCAGGTTTTACAAATTGGAGTTATTTACAAAAATCACTGTCCATCCAAAGATATGAGCTTTTCTTCTTCCATGCATGTGAGTCACCTTACATTACAAAGAGTTTGCTGAGCTTGGGGTTACCTGCTCAGCCACAACTCTCCCACTGCCCACTTGCCTGCTTCTACTAATACTATCAGCTACTATTACTTTGACAGCATGCTTAATATAGAGATCTTTTGTATCCAAGCTGGTAAGTTACCAGCTTCCAGGCAGTCTGCTGCACTCTGGGTCTGAAAAAACCTGTCAGTCATCTTCCTTTAAAGCAGCATTTGGATAAAACAGATGGACTATTCCTCCTCTGAAATCACACCCACTGAGTGGATCCATTGCACATGGCAAGTTTGCATGGGTTAAATTGAATGACAACAGACAGATTGCCGATTTCCAGTAATTACAAAGGCCATCTTCCTGAGGTCTTCTGCTTAGAAGAAGAACATGTTTTTCATATTTCAGGCTGAAAAAAATCCTGCCGTTGTTGTCCTCATTGCAGCCCGATCCTAGTGATAACCCCCTGAATATCCCTGCACCATACTGATGTTAAAAGCAAATAAAGAACAGGGTATCCCATGCCTGTATGTCACTCTACTTGCAAACTATTGTTTGCAACACTTCCCCAAAAAGTCCACAGGACTTCTTCCCTGCCCACACCACACACAGGTAGCAAGCCTTTGAAATACAAGCCCAAAGACATTCTGGATCAGTTCAATGCCTGTGTAAGAGGAACACAGCACAGAGATTTAGGGACTTTGAGGGAAGAGGGTGTAAGTAACGACACGCAGACGTCAGCAAGGACTAGCTTTCCTGAGCTTTGGATCAGTACTGCAGCACGTACCTTTGGAGACTTTTGTCTTAAAATAACAACAAAGCATGTGGGACAAGCATATATATTGAAGCAGTTTGTCTGCTCTCTAAGAGCACTAATAAGCACACAGCTCAAGCAGAGTGCTGAGCAGAGATGTGAATGCCAACATGTTTCCAAGGCTGAGAAAAAAATATTCCTTCTTGATGTTCTTCCCAGCTGTTGCTAAGAAGTTTTGCTGTTGTGTTTTGTTTTTTCTTTCCCCTGCATTTGCCAAGAGACCTTTCTAGAAAATTTGCATATGGATATTACCCACTTCAAATGGAAGAGAAATCACGGCTCAAGTGAGATGATTCTCTGGTACTGACATAACTAAAAGAAAGCAAGTGGCATCAATGAAAAGCAGTAGCTGACGTTTTCAAAAGTAGGTGACTACAGTGGCTTGTTTTCTCTTTAATGGAGACTGCTCAGAGCAGTGTTGAAAATCAGGCTACTTATTTTGGTATTTCAGTCCATCCAAATAGGATTTTAAGACAGATCCAATTAAGAAATAAAGAACCATGAGTTTTCCCATGTGCTTTCTACTTCAGAATTCACCCCCAGCCAGCAGTGTCCATTTTCCTATAAAATGTTTACCCTCGCATTAGAACAGCAAAACCAGAATTTCTTTTCAACTGACAGTGGTTTTTTTTCAATTTTAATTTTCATTCCCAGTAAAGGATCCCTTTCCAAACTAACTTAAGACCCTTCCCCCCTCCCTTCTACAACTTCCATTTCAGGGTTTTTTTGTGTGTGCTTGTTTGTAATTTCAGACTGCTGTTCCAACAGCATCCCCCTGCTTTCTTGTGAGGACTTTCAAAAGAGCCTGAAGGAGTTTGGCATCCAACTCCCAGGCATACAACTTGTTAAAGCATCACTGAAAGTCCCAGCCCATATGGAAAGCAAAAACAGCCCTCCAGAAGCAGACTTATGATCCATCAGAAAGCCAGTTTTCCCTGATTTGCAGCCATCAGTGGCTCCCAGTACTGTAACTAACCCCACATGTGAGCAGTCCCATTGACTCCAAAGGAATTGCTCATAGCTTGAAGTTAACAATAATTATGCAGATCTTACAGTGCATTTGCTCTCTTCTCCGTCTCGGAGAGATGTTATTAAGAAGGTCAATACTTTTATTCCCATCGTACAGATAAGGAAATGGAGGTGATATGACTGGGCCAACCTGAATGGCAGAGCCAGGATAAATACCGTGATGAATAAAGGCTACCGGTTATTACCCGCTTGCAACGTGTTTAATTACTACAGTCTCATAAGAAAATTTATGAAATAGAATCCATTTCACTGTTCTCCCTCTTTCCCGAGCACTGATTCCAGCTAATCATCATTCATCCTTCGTGCCATCACATGAAAGATAACTACAGAGAGAATAAAAAGAGTATTTATACAGCTAAGGAAGGATTTACATAGCTGGTTCCTTAGGAGCTTTTACCATGTACTGGCTCAAAAATAAATTTTTAAAAAATTGCCTAAATAAATACATATTTGCCTTATAGACTGTAATAGCTCATTCAGAGCCCTGATGGTGTGGTGAGGAAACAAACTTTGCTCTTGGATATTACTCCGGGACATCCCTTCTCATCTGCAGGTGTGCAGGGCCACTCACCCGAACCACCATTACACAGCAGTTCCCACTGCAGAGGCTTTGCTTCTTATACCAGCCTGACCGCTGGCAGGAGGAGATGCCATGCCTTGTGTCAATCTCAGACCTACCTGGGATACCCTGTCATTTGCTATGCCTTCCCCTGTCCTTGGGAAGCCAAAAATCACGTGCTGGTTTTCAATTTAAACAGCTGGTGTGCATTGCAGCATTAGCACTGTTACACACAGCTTTCTCCCTGCTGTATCTATTCTTCTCCAGCACAGCTAAGCGCCTAAACCACTAGGAATATGGTAAGGATGAGTCTTTTTATCAGCAGCATGGGTTTCATGCTGCCTGCCCTACAAGTGTGTCTGATTTTTAGAATCCAACTTTCTTTTCTGTAGCAGAAGGGTTGTATTTATCTTAGATCTAGCTCATCTTCCACATGACAAGAGTTAGTGTAATGTTAAAAATGATGTTGTTTCAGGCCTACATGCTTCTGGGCACTGAGAACAGGGTAGGCAGAGCTGTGAATATGTAATCTTGGCATGACTTTCGCTTTCCATTTCCTTTACTGGCCACTAGTGGGATATTACAACAAATATATTTCTGGCAGAACCAATTCTGTAAGAGATTTCTCTCTCTCTCTGCTTAATTATTTTTTGGCTTGGACTTTTTGGTGATTATCTTTAAATTAATTGTGAGAGGAGGGGGAGATTTCTTTGGGTCTTTTGGTCTCGAAAGTATTGAAAATATTTTTTCATTTCTGTCTCCTGCAGACACATCCAGAGTGTCCATGAGACAATTTATGAAGGTTCCCAACAAAATTCTCAGTTCTTAGATGCTTTGTGAATCTCCATGTCTTCATTTTCCTCTCATTTCCATGCCAGAGTTGAGACTTTCTCTCACTTCAAGCGAAGCACTGGCTTTCTTTTAAAGCCCACATAAGGTACGTATACAAGATGAGAAAGACAATAACCTGTGCTCACCTTCTGCTGGTTCAGGTACCAACACGACATTCATCACTCTGCAGTAATACGTGTCAGTGTTAGTAATTCATGTAACTCAGTTTTGGGGTTTTAAGTAAACTACTCACAACCCTGGGTTGTTCCGTACAGGAATTCCTCCATGATTTTCATTTAAAACAAACAATAAATGGAGTCACTTTCAACTTCTAGCCTTTTGTCATGGTTTGGGCTGGATTGATAACGCCTTCTGTTCATAGTTAATACCAAGGAATGGTACACAGAGAGGCTCTTGCTTATACTTATTGCTGTAACAACCAAGGTCAGCTAACTTTGTTGTGTGCCACATTGGAGGGTCGGAAGCAGAAGAGTGTAGAAGGGTCTCACCTGCAGGGAGAAGCAGACAGGACAGGTGACCCAAAACTGACCAACAGGGTATTTACTTGCTTGCCTGGGGAAGTGAATGTTTCTTGCTCTTAGTTTGTTTTGTTCAATAGGTTTTTCCATGGACAACTTTCTGATACCTGATAGCCCTTGATGGTCCACAACTACCTATTGCTAAACGCTGCTGGCAGAGAATTTGACACCTAATTTATGCACCTATGTAATGTGTGCATAAAAACAACACCAAAAATTGCTTTAGCTTTTACAACCGCCAGAGCATTGCCTATCCTCTTTTTGTAGTCTGTTGACCACAGATGGTGCGGGATAACCCAAATTAAGGGCTCATGCAATCTGAAACAGGAGGCATGTATTAAACATTTACAGCAAGAAATGCAAACACCAAATGCAAATAAATAGGATTTCCCACAGGTTCCTTCTCTTTTGTTGCCCAGTGAGTATTTTCTAACTAAAATGTTGTTTTTAGTATTGTATCTGTGTGATAAAATAAGTCTTATACAAATTGCTACTGAAAGTCTGTGGAAACACACATTCAGGTTATATGCAGTTACAAAACTGGTGTTTGGGGAACCATCTCATAAAAATGTAGTTTGCACCCTTGGGGCTTAGTTTATAGGCAGATTCAAGCAGCATTTTATCTGGTTAGAATCAAGTTTCTACCATGATTTTCAAGCCTACTGTCTTGGCTTTGGTCTCTCTGACTAACCATTTTTCACTGCCTGCACTGAGCAATATTTAGTAAGGCAGCTTTCTCTCTGTGAAACACTTGCACATCCAAATAGCCTGAAAAGGCTTAGTAAGCAATTAGTAGATTACAACATTTTATAAACACTAGCAATCTCTTATACAATAAAAACATGATCTAGGAAAAAGAAAATTATTCTAAAAGACCCTACAAAATTATTTCATAAGATATTGCATTCATGTTTTACCATACATTTTTCCCAAGTTATGACTAAATTTACTGATCAGATACTATCTTTCTCCCTCAGGAATTTCTTTTCTTTCCTATTATTTTCCCCAAAGGCATAACATTTTCACAGAAGATGATTTATGATAAAGTTGTGATTTTACATCAACAAAATTCCTCTCTTACAGAGGCTTCAATATTACTGAATCAAAACACTTCTTATGTTAGAAGGCCTTTAATTCATTGTTCTACTGGAATGTAGGGAAGGACTAACAGCCTCAGTACACAGGCATGGAGTCTGGTCTGGCTCAGAGGCATGGGCACAGTCATTTGGGCAGACACAAGCCACTGCTTCAACCTCTACAGGATTTCTGCTAACTGGCTAAGCACATGAAGGACTTCAATACCAGCCAGTCACAACCCTAAATTCAAGAGGGGATGTAAGAGAAACATGGGATGTTTTACTTAAAGCAATTTATTCTGTCACCTCGTGTACACAGTTCTTTGTTCAAGTTAAATCATTTATAACAATTTAAAAGGAGAAGTTGGAGGGCAGGCTGCTTTGGGAATTATGGGTACATAAAACATGGTGAGACACATCATTTGATCCAGCATCTTCCAAGAATGCCCTTTTGTCATGCTCTTCTCTCACTACAAGCCTGGTCCCTAAACTCACTGTTGGCCATGCTGCCCAGTTGCTTTTGGCTTTCATCCTAGGGACACCCTCCACTGGTCTGTGCTATTTGTGCAGTTAGCGTGTATGTCAGCATTTGCTCACATATAGAGAGAGAAGGAAAGAAGCTAAAAGTAGCAGGCTAGGCTTGCTATTGATTTAGTTAGCATTAATTCATGCAAAATGCTTGCATTAAGTTCATTACTTTATTTCTCTGACAAAGATTTGTCTATCAAAAAACCCCCAACATTGCAGGTCCAGGGATGCTGCAGTAAAGGCAAATTATCAAGAGACTTGCTCAGTTCACTGACACCATCCCTGCAGTCCCAGAAATGACCCCTGGAGGAGAGCAATCCACAAAAGTCCTAATCCTCCTGCCAGCAGTAAAACAGCACAGGTAGGCTAGAACAGGTTACTGGCTCAAGCAGACAAAAGAACACTAAAGAAAATTAACCTTCACATAACTTCTGTAAGGTTTAAATTTTGTTTAAAAATTTAAACAAATTTAAGGTGTCCTCCAGGTGTCCATGGAGCCTTTAGACGCTGCTTAATTTGATTTTCACCTGTGCTAGAGACATGGTGCCAACATTAGCTGCATAGGTGCCCTGCAATGTGGGACAATGCTGTACTGATCATATACAAATTCAGACAGGACCTGTAGATAAGCACCACGTAGCTCACTCTTTGCACGGCCACAACTCAATTACCTCTTAAAAGCCTTCATATCTAGTTATCTACTTACTGGGAAAGAAAGGTGGGATGCATCTCCACTAGTTCAGTAAAATTAAAGGAGTTGGAAATACTGTTAAGTCTGATCCTGGCCCCTGAAGTCCGCAGGACCGCATCCGCTGTGATGCCACCAAGAGGCAGGGCACAGAACTCCCTCCATCCCATTGCTCTGCTCCTGCAGATTTACTTGGTAAGGGAGAGCCCCTGCTGTTAACTCTTTACAGTCTACATAATCAGAGAAACTACACAAATCAAACCAAAAAAAACAGGGGCAAGGACATGCAGCAGGCTGGTAATAGTGTGGATGAGGGTATCTGCAAGCACTGATTTGGATGTTCAACTTGCAAGCAAGTATTCAATTAAGTTCAATGCAAGTTCTTAATAGAACCATAAGTCTGAGACCTTTTTCCTCATTCCTTTTTTGCCTTTCACCTACATCACTGCTTATATTCACACAAAATACAGTTGTCAGACATGTTTTGATGTTAGTGCTCAGTCAGAGAAATTAAAATCATGAACAGTTGATCTATATTGCCCCAAATGATTATTAGAACCAATACCGCCTCTAAGTTGGAGACATGGATTTGATGGATGTACTGCTCAGTGGATAAGGAATTGGCTGGATGGTCACATTCAAAGAGCTGCGGTCAATGGCTCAATGTCCAAATGGAAACCAGTGACGAGTGGCGTTCCTCAGGAGTCAGTACTGGGACTGGTGCTGTTTAACATCTTTGTCAGCGACATGGACAGTGGGATTGAGTGCATCCTCAGCAAGTTTGCTGATGACACCAAGCTCTGTGGTGCAGTCAACATGCTGGAGGGGGGGGATGCCATCCAGAGGACCTGGACAGGGCCCATGTGAGCCTCATGAAGTTCAACAAGGCCAAGCGTAAAGTCCTACACGTGGGTCAGGGCAATCCCAAGCACAAATACAGCCTGGGCTATGAAGGGATTGAGAGCAGCTCTGAGGAGGACTTGGTGGTGTCAGTTAATGAGAAGCTCAACATGAGCCAGCAATGTGTGCTTTCAGCTCAGAAGGCCAGGATGGCTTGCATCAAAAGGAGTGTGGCCAACAGGGCAAGGGAGCTGATTCTACTCCTTTACTCCGCCCTCGTGAGACTGCTACCTGGAGTACTGCATCCAGCTCTGGAGTCCTCAGCACAAGAAGGATATGGACCTGTTGGAGTGGGTCCAGAGGAAGGCCACAAAGATGATCATAGGATTGGAGGACCTCTTCTATGAAGACAGGCTGAGAGAGTTGGGGTTGTTCAGCCTGGAGAAGAGAAGGCTCCAGGAAGACCTTATTGCAGCCTTACAGTATGTGAAAGGGGCCTACAAGAAAGCTGGAGAGGGACTTTTTACAAGGGCATGTAGTGCTAGGACAAGCGGTAATGCCTTCAAACTAGAAGACAGTAGATTTAGATTAGATATCAGGAAGAAATTTTTCACTATGAGGGTGGTGGGGCGCTGGAACAGGTTGCCAAGGGAAGCTGTGGATGCCCCATCCCTGGAAGTGTTCAAGGCCAGGCTGGATGGGACTTTGAGCAACCTGGTCTAGTGGGAGGTGTCCCTGCCCACGGCAGGGGGGTTGGAACTAGATGATCTTTAAAATCCCTTCCAACCTAAACTATTCTATGATTCTATAACAGACACGCGTGATCACCTGACCAAGGAGCTGCAGTGACACTACGCAACATTTTTGAGCAACAAGGTCCCAAACTGAACTTGTCCCAACTCCTTGAGAATGGATGTGTGGTGGGGGCTGAGGGAGAGAAGAGCCAGAATCAGTAAAAAAAAAATTATCACAAACATTCACGTAAGTGAAGAGTAGAGATTTTTGCAAGCAGAAAAAGACTTGATTCCCTGAATAAATTATTCATTTCAAACAATTCACTCAACTCTAATAAATAGAAATAGCCTCTCTTTGCTTTTCATAGAGAAAAAAATCACAGTATTCCACAAAAGCCAAAAAGGAAATATTAGCAATATTATTTACACTCAAACAGAACGGATTATTCACAGGGTGCTGAAAGCAATCTTTTCAACCAAGTGATGCATCGTACTGTCAAGAAGCCAAATTTTCAGGAGGGCTCAGCACCCAGCAACTCCTGGTGAGAGCAGTAGCCTATTGAAAATCAGCCACTTCATGGACATGCCTAAATAAGAGCTGGCGGTTTTGGAAACTTGCCCTTGGCTTCTCCTACTCACACGCTATGCACTCTACCTTACACAGGCCATCCCACACAGCCATACGTTCTCCCTTGAGTGTCATTATCTGCAGAGTGACAAAGACAACCTGCAGCATCTTCAGATACGGTGGGGGAGAGTATAAAGAGAAATCCCTGCTATCCTTCCCACACTTCAGGTTTTTCCAAACTCCCCAAAGGGGGCAATGCAGCCCTCTCTCTACAGGCTGAATGCTGGCAAGGAGAAAGTAGCAAAACCAGAAGAACAGACTCTCTAGTTTTAATAAAGCTGTCAGGGTTGACATATAGTATCTACTGCTTTTCCGTTCTCCTCCATCTCAAGCAGGATGGAGGGATTATGCAGATGAACCACCATATTGTGTTGGGCTCAGAGACATTGTCCTGTATGCTTGGCATAGCCTGAATTCGTTTCTATACCCCTGAATGCCCACAGCTATGAACTGTCTTAGTGGGATAAACACCTTAACAAAGCTGTTTAGCAGATTCACTAAATGGTTCTGGCAGGCAAAAACGTTTCTAGTGAATGGGAGAATCTGCTCTTATCCCCCTTCCTCATTCTCAAACCTTTGAAGTTTTTATTTATGATGCATGTAAAAAATAAGACACTTAATCGGGGCTCAGGGACTCTTAAAGCTACACTGCTTCTTTCACCCAAGCACAGAAATGTCATCCCAGCTGTAAAACCTCTTCCACTTCCCAGCCACAGAACAAGCCACCTCAAGTTTTTCACTGCTAGTTCATCTCTGCATACATCCACACTTTAGGAGGGATGACGAAAAGGGAGGGAACCTTCCCCATTCAGCTAAAGAGAAGCCAGGTGATGTCCTTCATTTCCCTCTCCACAAGGCGCATACTCTGGAAAGGAGACTTCTTTGGACTGTCATTAGGGCAGGTAACACAAACCCTCAGCCTCCTGAAGACGTGTAGAGTCCAGAAACCAAGGAGTTTGTATGGACTCTGCAGGACTGAGTCCTAGTATTATCATGACTGCTGGGAGCCTATCGCTGTTTCACTGCTGCGTACCCTTCTGCAAAAGTTCAGGCTCAAGAAGGCATTTTTCTTGTATATATTATAAGCACTCCTGGCCACTCAGCTACCCAGAGCCACTGCAGCTTTCTTACCCAGTCTTCACATGTGGATTTCACTTCCACCATCACAACACATGGTCAGGACAAACACTGCGCTCATGGTCTGACCTTACCCCAGGCTCCTCCGTAGACACACACAATCAACAATCACATGGAAGACCATAATTATGTTCTCTAACATTATTCCTTTGCTGATTATGCTCTCCCAAAGTCAGAGAAATTATATATCCTTCACAAGAAGAATGAAAAATAACAAATCCTTAACTTAACTTAGCCTCTCTGTACTAAAAAAAAATTACACATCTTAACCCACTCCACTGCTACTATGAAACTGCAGCCATGAGAGTGCATCCCCAATTGATCTCTTTTAAGAAGGCTACATCCTAGTGCAACCTGAAGTATTAATGAAGCAAAAGCTTGGGCCAGATGAAGCCTACATACAACAGAGGTACTTTATCAAGTTATCTCAATTTCTTTCCTGCACTGGGAGTACCGCAGCTGATTAGAGTAAATCATGACAGCATGGATTGCTAAAAAGTAGTCATTGTAATTTGATTGTTGATCTGGTATCTATTCTTCCTCTTTTGTGTCTCTCACAGGGGGAAGAATAAAGAGTAATAGCACATCAAAACAAAGAAAGCTTTAAATACCAGGCTAGACACATTACCTTGTCTTCCGTGTTTTTAAGAATGAATCGACAGTTTTGACAAGATGTGTATTGAAAGAATTTGAAAAAATGCCAAAGCTATAGGATCTAATCAAGACAGACTGTACAGACAGCTTCTGCAGAAGAAAGGGCTGTGTGTAGGTGGGCTGCATACCAAAATTCAGAAGGGCAGGCAGCCACCAGAGCTTTTTTCCCTGATTTTTTGGAAAACAGAGATCAATGTTGTGAATCCCTATAAACAATTTGTAAAAAAGCTCCTGCTCCCATCTTACCTTTGCTTGTTAGGCAACCCCCCGACCCACTGATTTCCCTCTCCCACACCTTGATTAGCTCCATTAGCCTTGCATATAGGCAGGCTGAAGTTGTGGCTGATAGCAGGTCTTTGTCATGCGAAGCATGAAGGCAAAGATGAGTTGCTGCAATGCATCTGAAAAATGGCAGGCTTCTTCACAGCACATTGCCTCAAGAGGCTAGGTGCAATTAGAACATCATCCAAGATCAGTTTTAATTTAGCTTCTATTTATGACTACTTGGCTTAATAAATTAATTTAGTTTACTGTGCAAACAAAACCACAAGTCTGGGAAGGTGAACAGATTCATAAGATGATTTCTGGAGAGGATGCCTTCAACCACAAGCTGAACGAGAAACTCTAATGATTTGGCCTGTGACAATCTCAAATAATATCTCCTTGATTCTACTGAAGTCTAGGCTTATTCTTTACATGTTTCTTTGCTGAGTGAGGGAAAGGTGACAAACATTAAACAGAGTTAGTAAACAGAGATAGTAAATAGAGATAGATTAATAGTAAACAGAAATTGATTAATAGGGATAAATCCAGTTGTCTAATCCTTTCGTAGCAGCAAGACCCTGATTGAAGAAGGCACTTGGGCATATGCTGGTATAAGCACACAATTAAGTGCTCTCTCTTCATATTTCTGTATTGTATTAGCTGGTTTCCTTACAGGCTCTTTGACACAACCACATTTCCCATCTAGCAAAGAGGAGGTCGTCCCAGGTGATTTTACCCACTTGTCCAGCACCTCTTCTCTTCCCTGGGATCCTTTCTCTACAACAGCCACTCAGCACACATCCAAATTCGCCTCTTCCTCCTTAGTCTCTGCCCAGACCATCCTTTTCCAAGTAGTCCCTGCTCTGCACCAGTCTTCCTAGTCAGAAACCCCTCTCATAGCCTTCTCCCCCGGCTCTGTACCTGATGGTTGTTTTCTGGAGTCCTGTGCCTGCTATCCAGGAGAGGAATTTACAGTAGCCCCCTTCGCTGGATGCCTGATGAGCAGAGAAGGCACAAGAGCTGAGGAGGAGCTTGGCAAGGCATTCGGGGTTCTTAGATGAAACCACTAGGAAAAGAAAACTGAGCAATAGCAGGGTCATATGCATCGGATCCAAGCCCCTTCAGTAACTATGCCTGAGCAAAAACTAAAATTGAAACATCTCCTATACTGTGCTCCAGAAGGAGCCCAGCCAAAGACCTGGGTGCCCATGGCACGCAGAGCAGAGGCACAAAAGTGGAAAAGCTAAGAAAAGTAGCAAAACTTCTCCAGCTATTTCTGTACCTGTAGCATGGGAGTTAAAAATGAAGTCAGTGGTACGTGTCAAAGGCCAAATAACTGCTATATGCAAGTTATTTCCCTGATCTCCCTGGAAATGCTGCATCCCTCCTTTTGATTTCAATAAAATCCCTGGAAGCCTTTCTCCGAGCAGTGACTTGTTCAACAGACACTCCAGGTTCACATCATCCATAAAAGAGTCCAAACACCAGAGGCTGAAGAAAGCTGCGTGCCTTTTGTCTATAAGCAGTGGTGTTTAAACAGTTCTCAAGCACTCTCAACAATTTGCATTCCCTCTTGCAAAACCAGACAATATGACATGTGCTAGGTTCAGAGGAGCAGTGAGTTTCTCAAAATCAAAAGGAAAAAGAAAATCTGCAGGAAGGGATTCGTAGAAGCAGAAGAAAACATTTCAAAACTTCTGTAGACAGGAATCTATAATAGCAAGTGAGACCTTTCACTTCTCATTCGAAGGACTGATAAATGTTTCTATTTAATTGTAAGCATCTACTTAATTTTAGCCCCTTTAGCACTGCTTAGCAGCGACACGTCTATTATAAATTAACTACCACAGGATTATACATTAGATGCAAGCCATGGCTGATGAAATTCTGCTCAAATACAGTACAGCAAAACTGAAAAGTTCAGCGGAGTTTCTCAGGCTTAATACTACCATAATTAAAACCTGGTGTGAGAACAGTCTCTTGCTGTACCCCCCCCCCCCCCCCCCCCCCCCCCTTCAGCTGTAGTATTTTTTTACTATAGTGTTCACTTTCCACATAGAAATCCAGATCTCTAATCCTCACTTTACTGTTTCACATCTGACATTCTAATTTATGCCAGTGCAAAACAGGTTTACTGCACTAACAAATCAAAGTAGTTATTTTACCCTGGTTTAAATGAACCGAGGAAGCTACCCGTAATGAAATATTAGGCCTTCTCCATTTCAGTGTGAGTGTCTAAGTTGTAACCTCCAAATTTGACCTTACAGCAGCTGAGGAGAGATGATTAGCATAGCTCACTCCGTAAATATTCCAAAATCATCATCCTTTTCAACTAGCACAAGAAATTAGGCATGCAGATGCAACTCAGAAGTGTTATTTGCAAGAGCAAATTTGTATATTTTCTTATTTGTATTATCTGCATAGTTTCTGTTTGTATATTTTAACTGATTGTAGCAATACTTGTTTAAACACTAACACCTGTGTGAGATACACACATCACACCTTTTCTGAAGTAATTTCAAGATCTGCCCTTAGACACAATGGTTCCTGAGGAGAGCTGGCTGGAATAGTTTTTGCTAAGAGAAACATTTTTCCAGAAACTGTTTTCAAAAATCACATCATATTCAAGGTGCCTCCACAAAATTTTTTCCTTTTGATAAAGAAAGACCTCTCAGATCTAGAGCTGTCTTTTCTCTTCTTATTAGAAGGACATTAAGTTGAAGGCACAGCTATTGACACTACATAGTATCATGAAAACATTCAGAAATACCTGGTTTTCTAAACAAGCAAAAATTCTCGAACTTGTTTTGAAAATCTGAAATCTGTTGTGAAACCAGTCTCCTCCACTGCAGGGATCTTCTCTAAACCTTGAACAAGTCTTCTCTTTTTCTGTACATCCAGAATTGTACAGGGGATGGAGGACGGAAATGTACAACAGCATCTCATTTTTCTCCTACCCAAAGATAAAAATCAAAATTTAAATTAATTCTGAATATTTCTCCTAAAAAGTGAAATACCACTCCTACTACCCCTCAGAACATTTCTGGCAAACCTATGTTCTTAAGATTTTTTTTAAACTATCATTGATGTACAAAGGAGTTATCCAATACTGTGTGCTAAATACATGAGAGGATGTGACTGTATGTTCCAGGGATATCTCTCAATTCAATAAATTAATTCAATACTTAATGTCTATGCACTTTGATGGTCCCTTTGGGGAGAATCACAGAAACTTTTGGCCTTCACTGATAACACAGACAATGAAAAATTGGATTTGAGTTGATATTTGCTCTGTCCCTCCTTATACTCTTTTACTGGCAAACCGAGATACTAGAACGTGTGGTACTTGAAATCTACTTTTTTATTTTCCATAGTAAACCATAACTGGTCTGAGGCTAGTCTAGAAATCTGCCAAATGAATTGATTCAGCAGTTTCAGAATATAAAGAAAATCTGGCAAATAAAGCTGGCAGGGTGAAAGAACAGACTCAGTGAAAGCACGTGGCAAAGCTCCCACTGGTGAGAGCAGAGGCAGAACACACCCACACTACCTGCAGAATTGATGCAAAGCAGAAAGCAACATCTTAGGATGGGATTTTTCATGGGATCTAAGGCATCAGACACCTTGATCCCACTGTAATTCAGCTTGTCAGAAAGTTCCAGATGTTCCCCAACAGCTGGGTCCCGAAATTTCCATTACCGCTTTATGATTTGTTCCAGCAGAGCTCTAAACTTTCTCTAACGCTGGCTAGAACTCACATTGCACTGTATAACAGCAGTGGTACTAACAAATATTTGCTAATACTTGCCAATATTTGCTCCAACTGCTTTGTTAGCCTCCTTACTGTAAGCATCCATTTTCGATTATTGCATCCACGTTTCCCTGATCCCATTGGGCTGATGACTGAAATTAACAATCACCGGGCTTCACACAGATCTTGCAGAAAGTGTGGAGGCAAAGGCAAAGTTGTTCCAAACTTGGCTGGAAAAAATTGCGGGCATTGTCACTAAGTTTAAAGAGACCTGTCATTGCAAAATGCTGGCTACAAACTGCCACCTCTAATTTCCACATCCTCCCCTTCTGATGAATAGGCAGTGACTTGGGTTTGTTCCACTTGCTTGTCCCTCAAACCAGCAAATAACATTTCTCCTTGCCAGTCAGTGTCCTTTTTCCCCACTTGGCAAAGGCTGGTTTGCTCCCTGCTGCATCGCCTTCTGCGCGAGAAGCTGGCTCTGCAACTGTTTGTTTCTGATTACTTCCTTCGTTTTATTAGCATAGTCTATAGCAGCTCAGCTTTGGGAGCCTGGCTAAAGTCCTTCCAATCGCCTTGTCCTCCTGACAGCTCACTTGTCCAGCAGCAGCATAAAAGCTGTCTTGCACACGGCCAAATTTTAAATACCCGTGGATTGGAAGGTGGGTGTAGCTGGGCACAGGCCAAGCGTTCTGGTGGTAGTCTAAGGCAGTAAGATTTCGGTTCAGAGGAAGGAACCTCACAATTGAGAAGCCCATTTTTGGCTATCATACTCCAGCAATCCACCGCAACAAAAGTGTTCCCTGGAGATACACTTGCCCACACCCCCAGCAGCATCCTGGCTGGGCTACTGTTTCTATTAGGAATGAGTTTGATACAGGAAAGTAAGCTGCATCTGTTTCAATACAACCGGGGACCAAGCCTCAGTCCTTCAGTTCCAAGAGCTGCCTTTGCTGTTGAAAGCAACAAAGAACAGAAATAGGCTCTACTCTCACGTCTTCAAATCCCAAAGGATTATGTCAGAAACAGCAGGTGATCTCCTCCAGTCCTGCTCTATCTCTGCACAGATAGAAAATTACTTAAAAGAAAGAAACTGAAGTTTCCTCCCTATGCATTCTTTTTTACTCTCCACTGCTTTTCAGTTTTAAAAAATGTGAATTAAAATAAGACAGAAAAGGGTATCTGACATCTTTCAAGTCACAAAAACATACAAAAATAAGGAGAGGGGATGGTTTAAAAAAAACCCCAACAAAACAAACACAAACCCAACAAAACAACACAACAACAAAATTTGCAAACAAGAAATTATTTTTTGCCTCTTGGCTATTTTCTGATTTTGCTTGGGAGATAACAAACCACTGGAACAGCTTGCCCAGAGCAGTCAGGAATCTGTCCTTGTGTTGAAAAAAGCCCTGAGCAACCTGGTCTGAATGTGCTGTTGGCCCTGCTCAGGGCGGGCGGCTGGACTAAACGACCTCCTGAGTACATCTGGTACATCTGTAATATTGCCATTGCTGTTGCACATTCTATCATTTATTTACGCAAGACACCTACAGCAGTTATTACTTTTGCTCAACCTTTTTTAAGCAGGCATATCAATAACATAAAGTCAGACCTCAAAGGAAATCCTGAACCTCTCTCTGCTTCGACCTCCACCTCATTCAGAGATGATGAGAAACCACGGTAGGGAGTTGCATTACTACCACCTTAGCCACAGTGTGCTGTATGGGCTGGACAACTCTGTTAATTCCTCTGCGTGTAAATCACTCTCCAGACTAATGGCTAGAGAAATTATTGCAGGAGAATGCTATTACCTTGCAGTGCTAAGATATTACCCTTCAAGATATCTAAGCAACAGAAGCTCCTGATTTATCTATTTAGAAACTGCCTGCACAAATGCTTAGCTAAAAGAAGTGTGTATTCATACAAATTTCAGACTTTACATTTGCATTAGGGAGGAAAAAACACTGAAATATCCTGCAAGGAAGCCAATACATCACTACAGGCAACAAGTGAACCTTGACCACACTCTCCATCTCTCTGCCTTGCACTCAGTCAGTGAGTAGGATGACCAGCCACTGCAGATAGGCCATGGCAGTAAAGGAGCTGACAAGTCTGCCAAAACCCATACAAACCTCATTTGTTAAGCCAGCACATTATTCATGGCTACCAAACCCCAAATCGCAGAGGGTGCTCTGCTCCCACCACATCCATATGGGTCTAAGCACCCTTGGACTTGGAGAAGCATCATTCTTTCCTTTGGCTACATTCCCAAGTCTATGTCCATCCCACTTCAGGGCCAATTTCTTATCCTTTACCTCCACACATTCCCTCCACTGTTACCTTCTTTCCCAGGTCAAAATTAAGTTTCTTGAACTTTTTAGTCCAGGCCTCTGAAAAGCTCCCAGCACCCATGACCCCAAGTAGTACTTCAAAAAAGTGTAATTCCCCTTTAACTGTATGTATGAAAAGATGAAGTTTTCAGACATGCCTGGCACAGCAAACAGATCTCAGTAGAAGATATTAGAGGCAGAAATATCTTTCAGCATCAGTGGCTAACCAGGAACGGCACAAGCACACCTCTGAAAAAAATTTTCTTTTCAACACCAGCCATGTTTAAATGGCAATATTGACACAAGTGTCTTGCTCTCCACTGTAATTGAGTGTTCCATTTCTGGTCCTTTATTACCAGTTTGAAGAATAATCTTCTGCCTCATGAGGCAGGGGGAAGAGGGCAGGCAGAAATCAACATTTCTATTGAATGGGAAATTCTAGTAATTCAATCTTTTTTCTTCTGTGTGGGAGAAAATAGAAGTGCTTACAAGAAAGCATTAACTTTTTTTTTTTCAGAATGAAAGAGTTCAGAAAAAAAGCTGTTTCATTTTTATTAAACAGTTTCTCAATTGAAATGATTTATTTTACTTTCCTGCCTGAAGAAGTCGCACTCCATTTTGTTGAGCCAAACAGAGACTAGTCATGTTAATCCTGTTCCCTGTTCCACCAGGCCTGCCTGAGACACAGCAGACTCACTGCTCTCTCTTTCAGCAGGAGCACTTGGAAATGCCACATGCCGCTTCAGATTCCACAGCGCTGGGATGATGCATCATTTCCTTACATGCCACACAGGTCTTGCTACAGAAACTTCCAAATAACCATGGGAAGTGGCTGCACAGGAGACAGCTCCACAATTTCATTAGCCTTCTTAATCAGTACAACCCCCCCTTCATTTAAACAAAATTAAATACCATAACTTCCATTTAACTCGGTCTCGCAACTTATTTAGGTCTATGATTAACACATCACAACATTCACTGTTGCCAAATTACTTGCATGTTGGCTTTGTTGTAAAAGTAGGTACAGTATCAAACTTTCACCCATGTCTCCAAACCAGTTAGACACGATTCCCCACTGCTGAGCCTCAGCAGAGCTGATCCTCTGCTGACATAAGTCTTCTGAGTCCACATTTCAAAGCTCATCTGCCGTGCCACGCAGTAACAATGTCAAGTCACTTAGGTCCTTGCAAAGCACTACAGCACGCAGCTCCGACCATCCTGAATTTGATTAACTCTCCTTCTCAAGGACTTTAGTCTCCTCACTCCACCATTTTCTAGTGGAAACATCTCCCACTGCACAGCAAAACTTCCATTTCTGTGTAAAACTGCCTCCTGAGTAAGCACCAAAAAAAAAAACCTGAACAAAAAAACTCCAACACAACAAAACCCAAACTCCCCCAAAACCCCCAAAACCCCAAATACATATCTTTTCTGTATCCGTAATTCCCTGTCATCAATCACTTTAGCCAAACATGAAAGTGTGTTGGGTTTTCAGCTGTTTTACAAAACCAATCTAATTTTGTTACCAGAATGCCCAGCAGTCATGGCACTGTTTTGCTTTTTGTTGAGAAATTAGTTTTGCCCGAAAGAACCCATGCAATTACTTTCTCCATTTATCCTGCTCTGCCACAGAGCAGCTCCCAGCATTACCAACCTGTGTGCCTGTGGAGTAGCCATTCCCACATTGAGACAGACACAGAGGAAGGTGTTGCTACTTCTCTTCCCATCACTGGGACTGCAGAGCCAACTGCAGTCTCCCAAGCTGGAGAGACCCTTGAGCTCCTAAAAGTGGAGACAGGAAATAAGGAGGAAGGCAAGAGTTTGTTCTCCGCAGAGTTCTGGTACCTGCTCAATACTTCTCTGTTTAGGATTGGAGATAACAGAATGAATAAAGTCCTGCAGGAAGAGTGTTCTCCTATTTTGTGTTCCTGCCCACCAGCTTCTCTATCTTTAGATACATGTCAAGAAATCCAGACAGCTTTTTTCCTTTCCTGAGATGCACATTTTTTGGCATAGCATTCCAGCTCTTCAAGTGTTTTTAAAGATCCATCTCCAGCCCGATTTTGCAATTAGTGGTGTTTGTACAATAAAGTTGCCAAAACACAAAATTTGGAGCACTTTAGTCAGAAATATTATGCTTTCCATCATCTTACAACTTCTATTAAATCCTTTGCAGGATTCATTTTTGTGACTCAAGGTAACCACAAACTACACTATTTAAGTTGTAAATTGCAGCCTTTTACAGTATTTGAAAGCTCAAATCCTGCACACACTACATTATTTCCATCTAATTGCTAAAGAGATTAAGTATTTAAAAATAAATTTTCTTTAGAACCTTTCCCATTAGGATTAGCTGGAAATGAACTAGCGTCAAGTGAACAGGTTTCCTCTATCATTAAAATGTGAGATCAATACAATGAAGATAAATACCACTAATGTTAAGTCACCTTTTTGGGACTCCCTGTTCAAATGCTCCAAGCAAATATATCCCTTGCTTGCTACAGATAGGCCTTAACCACCAGAAGCCCCCCTGAATGCAATATACAAAATTCACTTGAATACGGTACAGCTTCCTGCCTGGGTAAGACCCCGGAGAGTAAGAGTGACCCTGGAAAGGTGAACTAAATCAGGCAAAACAAAGGTAAGTTTACACCACATAAGACCATACTTAAGGGTAGGAAAATAAAACTATTTTTTCTCCTCCCTTTTTTGGCCAATTAAGAATTATTGTTACATTTTTAAAATTAGGGAAAAAATAGTACAGGAGGCAAGAAACAAAAACATGACAAATCCAGATAGGTGACGTACTTTTCCCCTTTTCACAGTTTGAAGTTTGGGGGAGAAGAAAAAGGTTACATTTTTCTCCAGCTCTTGCTTGCTAGACATTATCCTATGACTCGACTCACATTTGCACATGCTCTCTAACAAACATAGTGAGAAGATATTGTTGAACTTGTTAAAGCATAACCTGAAAAAGCAGATTAGCAGTCTTTTCTTTAGCTAGGTGGGCTCCTCTTAATATGAGTTTCACACTGATAAGAGCAGCAAAAAGCATAGGAATGGTCATACTTGTTCAGAGCAAGTGGGGCGTGCCTAGCCCCATAGACATTCGGTCAGAAGCCAACCCCCACCCTTGACCTTAGGCATCCATTAAGAACAGGGTAACAACAAGCAGGTATGATATCTTCCTCATGGTCCTCTTCCAACATCCAACCATTTGCGGACTCCAGGACTTTGAGCCAAATGTTGGGTTTATGTATTTAGCATGTTTCAATCAATTTATTTTCAATAAAGCTGAAGACTCCTGCTGAAACAGTGAAAGCTTATACCAGCAATAAACAGCAACCACTATATTATGTGGCAAGTGACTCCACAGATAAACTTACATCAAGAGACACCTCCTCTCGCTTATCTTATGCTTGCAACCTGATGGCCTCCTTCAACGCCCCCTAGATCATAGGTTTTTGTGCAACCAATTTAGACAGATCTGTCAATACAGAGAGATAATTTTGTGAGCTGCTACACACATTGCCACAGGTGAATTTCAGACTGGGATATTTATTTCATGGAGGACACATTTCTCCATGCAAACTAAGAGAAACATACTAAGACCTGATGGCTGCTGTACAACTTCAACGTAGGAAATCAGCTGAAACCACAGAGACAAGCACTACACAAACAAAAAACAGACACAATCCCATGAAAGAGTGTGCAGGAGGCAGGTATAACAAGACATCATCAAAGGCTCAATTACAAGACCTTCCCTGGAATACTAGACATCCTGGCTAGAGATGAGCTGGTGCAAAGAAAGGAGTTAGCTGGCTTTGTTACACATAGAAGAAAGTATTTTCCCATTGGGAGCAAGAATGTGGTTCCCTCACAGGCCCTGAAGCCATCCAGCTCTCACTTGAGATTGATGGCGGGGGCCTGGTGGGCGGGGAGGGGTGGGTGGGACATGGACAAATGAACACAACACAACACACAGGTATATAGACAGAGGAAAAGACTTGAGACGTTCTGCCAAAACACCACCTGCCCTGCAGCAAGCAGAAGTCTTTGATCTGTCTTCCAATTTTGAAGTCATTCATTACCCAAGAGTGGTATGGAAAAAGTCAGTGTTTCACCAAATGAAATAGCTGATAGCTTCGCTTTTTGGCATTTTGAGGCTAGTTCTTAAAAGACAAACCCTGGGACGCAAGGCAGAACAAAACAGTTTCTTCTATAAAGGAGGCTTATTAAAACAGGGAACATGTAAAGAAAATCCACTCTAAATATCAGCTGTGCAAGTCCAAATTGATTTCATGAATCTATCACCTTTTCTCACCTTTCTCTCCCCTCTGATGAGGTCACAACTAATAAGTTTCCTGCTGTGATCCCAACACATGGTGAAAAATCTACAGGAAATCCATTCAGGTAGCTGTAGTTTGGCATAAAGGCCTTCTATTAATGAATTGACACTAGAAACACAGCTTTCATCTCCTGTAGGGTCACTGCTATAAGGAAGTACTTACGTGATCTCTAAATGCTAAAGTCATTCTTTTGCTCAGAAACATGGTCTTTACTGAGCTGCCAGACCCCTGGGAAATTACATTTCTGTGGAGCTCAAATGTAATGAGCAACAAGCAAATCCTACTAGCTCAAAAGCCAGGTTGGTATATTCCTACTGTACCACCACCACTGCCCCCAAGTCAGCAGCATTCATGCAGCGCCCAGTGTGCTCACCTCTGTCGAGACACCTGCTAACCTCGGCGGCTTATTCCATGGATATATTACAACACCTCACGCTTCTACAGCTCTTTTTAGGCAGGAAGATCAGCTTTCCTTCCAGAACAGATCCCACACAAGGAAATGGAACCTCAGGCACAACAGATATACGCTATTCATAGCAGGCTTGTATGAGTGAAGAGGGGGGCTCCCCTCTCACTTCAAATGTTAGGAAGGACAGAGTATATCCTCTCACACTGTCTCACTGTTGGTCTCATATTTAGGTCTAACCTATTCAGACTCCAGGCAAGAAGTACCAGCACCAAGTGGACGCCCAGCAGAGGTTTCCTCCAGACCACACTTTTCTTTGCGTTGATGTTTGCCACCCAGTTGTAACTACCTGTGGGGAACACCCACCTTCCTGTAGCTGGAACCCCACATACTTTGCTAAGATGAGTCAGGCCAGCGCATGCCCTCTTTCATAGCAGCAGAAGGTGCAGGTATACAGCCTTCGACCAGGACTGCAGTAATTAATTGCACTCATGCAAATTTCTTTTGTCTAATCATGCTTGAGAGGCCCAGGATGTGGCAGTCCTAATAACTGGACGATTATCTCTTTTACAATGTAAATTAAATTCCTTGCCGCTGCCATTGGCCAAGAGATCAATTTAGGGCGATGTCTGCATCCCAGTCCCTCCCATTAAAAAAAAAAAAAAAAAAAAATATATATATATATCAGCACTCAACTTACACTTCCAGCAGGATGTGTGTCTCAGTGATTTTACATTTGCAGAAATCATGTAGTAACACGCTGATGCTGAAGCTAAAGTACTAGCCTCACCCAAGTTTCTCTACAATGTCTCACCATAGCTCCCCACTATCCTAGTCCTCTCCGCCTAATCACAACCCCAGGCAGCATCTCTAGGGAAACCTGCAAGACCTCAGCTGAAAGCGAATCCCTGTAGCACCGACCGCAATAGCTGGTCATGATAGCCCAAAGAACTACGTGCTCCCAGCTTCAAAACTTCCAGTTAATAATGGGCCTTTTGGGGGGGGTTTCTACTTGCTTCTTCATATGGGGGGGAGGGGAAGGGAGTGTAGGGAGGTTGTTGCCTTTTTAACTGCAGGCAATTGCAACAACGTGGACTTCTAGTTGCATATTTTTTATGCGATAACACTGTGCTATGAAATTCAGGGCAATGTGCTCCATAACAAAAGTGAACAGAATATAATGTATTTTACTTGCACAAGGGACTGGTTTTCATCTCTCTCCCACTGCCATCTGCCCCGATGTTCTATCAAGGTTTTTAAAAAATACTGTGTTTTCCTTTTTCATAACATCTCAGATTTCTGTGATTGTGCCATCATTTTAAAAGCACCCACCTTGGGAGAAGCACTAACTACATTAGAAATGTGGAGCTGAGGTTCAGCAGACATGATGTCTAATTCCAGATTTGCCATTTCTTTACAAATGCAAGCAAGTCATTGAGACATGCTTGAAAAATTATCTCCCCACTGCACACAGATAAAAATTTCCCCCCAAAATTTCCCTTTTCAGTTGGAGGTTTTCAAAAGTATTTTTTTTTCAACTGACACGTTGGTTCCAGATTTAAAAACTGGAGGGGGAGGGGGCAGGGGGATGGGGGGAAGGAGTGGAGGGAAGAGAGGGAAGTAGGTGCCTTATGAAATAAAGCAGGACTACAATTTTAATCCAAAGTTTCCAAATGAAAAAGTGCCAGAATAGCATCAAAACTACTTTTTGAGGGGAAAAATAAGGTTTTGCTTATAAAACTTGCATTTTCATCTGAAAAAATGTCTTCAAATAGTTTTCATACCCCACATATCAGTGACTGAAAAGATATAGCCTGCAAGCTGCTTCTGTCCTTCAATAAGTACAGTATTTACGCTGTTGCAGGCTTCTATTTTTTGAGCTCATTGATAAATGAAGAAGAGGAGGTAAGACTGTGGTTGAGGACTTCACGCTGACTACTTGATATTAAGCTGATAGATTATTATGATATAAATATATTAAAGTCCCATTACTTAATACTAATGACAATGCGAGGGTGTATTTGCTAAACAGCCTTTCTGTCTTCTCAGACATCAGTACTCAGCAGATTAAAGGAATGGAATTTCAACAATCACTCATATTTTTCGGCTAGGCTCTGACAACATGCTATGCTTACAGAAGACAAAAAGCAATACAGTTCGATCCCGCCAGGCCTCGATACTCTCCTAGCAGCTGTGCAGTAGGCTTATCGGGGCTTACAAAGTGGGCCCTTTCCATGTCTGTTCAATTAGAGATAATAATTGAAGGCATTAATCACACATTTACAACAAAATTTTCCACAGTTAGAGACACCCGGCAAATTATGTGACCCAATACACATCCACCTATTTATGTTGCTAAGGCTATGCTGGCCTTGGTCCGAAAGACAGACATAATCAAAACTTAAACAGTGAATGGATTTTCACATTTAATGGGCCGGGCTTTCAGCCTGGCACAGCAACTCGGTGGCAGTGACCCTCTCCTGACTTTCATTATTTCTTACTGCTGTTGGAGGGACTGTCAGGAATCATCCCCAGAAAGCTTAGGAGCAAAGCCACTGCTAAAAGTAAAAATGTGGTGGAGTTGTTCTCAGCCACACCATTCACCACTAAGCGTGGTAAGCTATTTCATGTAGTATCCTCTCATTATATCAAGTTAATCCCCAACACTGGGAAGCATACTTTGTCCTCATATCAGGTGAATTAGAAACTTGTTGAGGCAGTCAGTGATGCCTAGGTGACTGCCCAGCGTTGCTGACTGAAGGTCAAGGAAAGTTTTAACTTGCAGATCTAGCCCTGGGCACCAAAACAGAGGCACAAGAACCTCAAATATCATTTTAAAAGAGGTCTAAAAAGGTGGGATAACAGAATTAGGTATGATAACAGAAAAGGTTGCAAACCGAATATCCAACTCCCTTAAATTTCTCGTAAATAAGGATTGGGACACTAGAGTAGGAATATGTTTCCAGTGGTGTAACAATGGAAGTCCTTGCAAGAACAACATTTTCAGGAATGTCCCCTAACTGTTAGTAATCTTCACTTTTTTTTTTAGTGCTCAGTTTTTTAGAACCACTTTTGTCAAAAAACCAAGTGTTTTCCACATTGCAGAGCCTTATGCCCAGAGCAGGCAAATTTGTATCTGAGGTTTTCAACTGCTTCCATTTACCTGTTGTACCAGTGACACCAGTGTGACACCACTTTACTTTTCAGCCCTCTAGAACAGCAAGTTACAGGTGCAGGGCAGAAGGCCAAGTCAGAGCCGTCACAACTGAAGTTGAACAGACTTTCAGATTTCAGTAAGCCTTTGCTCTCTCCCTTTATTCGCAGAGGAAATGGCAAACACTGCGCTCTCAAACATTGCCATTGTCACAGGACTGCTCTTAGGATTTGTACTTCTCTCTATGAACACAATAGCTCTGGCTAGAGCAGGTGAGAAAGCATTCGATGGAAGTAAAGGGAAGGCAATTCATCAAATCCAGAGCATTTCATGGAAATGGCCTGTGTTAGGACAGCTGAAATACTGTCAGAGTTTTCAAGGGGCCTCACTGGTCTCCAGCAGCCTGCCTGCTAAGACACCAGGGAGCCTTAGCCACCATATAGAAAGCCATGAAACAGGTGGCAACACTGAGCCTACTTGGGTCCTTGTCTGTAGGTCACTGGCCTCCTGGAGGGGCTGCCAAAGGGTTGGGATGAAGGGCAAACCTTGCCACTACTTGAGGTGGAGGGGAAACAGAAGCCCCAATGGGCCTGTGATACTTGTTACATATCTGGGAGCCTCTGTGGCCACAGTCCGTGGCCCATACCTCTACCCTGACCCAGATGCTCTATGTTCCTAATCTCTTTCTCCCTATTAAAAAAAAAATAAAATTACTGTGAAGCAAAGAAAAAGTATCCAGCGCTCCCCAAGCTTCTGTTTTCACAGGACCTTATAGGAAACAAAGTTAGTTATTACTGCAGGAGATGCTCTGACTGCACAGGGCAGATTCAGAAGGAGAGAAGGGGACCTGCAGGGATAGGAGGTTTTTCTCCTCCGTTAGTTCAGCACACACCACACCAAGCTTCACATTGTGGAGCAGCTGTACCCTCCCACATCCACACTGTGCTGCCTGGAGCCCTGCCCTGTCAGATACGCTAAGCAGACAGATGAAAGCCTCATCTGCTGCTGATAGGCTCCACAGAAAAATTCCGGTTAGCAACAGGGGAGTCTCATGGCACTACATACATTAACCCCCCAGCTCTGCCTTATGAAATGTTCTCTGAAACAGTCTTCAGCTGCTGTGGAGATAATCAGTTATGTCTCTGCTAAAACCGTATTTAACAGCTCCATTTGCTATACAACATAAAGAGAACATCTTGCACAACACAAGCTTTTTCTTCAGAGGCTAGATAATGCCACTGGAATTTCTCCTTTGTGCTGTTTCCTCAGGACAAAGCTGTTTTGTTTAGCACTGAACAGCAGCCAAGGTGAGTTCATGTTAGGTGACGATCAGAAATCAACCGAAGAAAAAGCAGCAAAGAAGGGCAATGTGGAAGAGAAGCCCATGCAACTTGGGTTGAAAACCTTGGGAACTTCCTGATGTTTCTCTGCAAGGAGATGAGATCTGACAGAGCCTCAGAGAAACCACCCGTTATTCAGAAAGGATCTGTCACAGGCTTGTCACCTATTGCAGAAGAAATTATACACACTGTACCAAACAGAAACGTCGTCACAGCTTACAGCAAGTGCACAGGTGCATGGCAAATTGCAGTTGTGTCCCATATAATATCCCCATCACTAGGCGTGTCATTTACACAGTATATGAAAGTCTTCCTTTCCCCTATGGCAAGTCCACACTGAAGTACGCCCATATGGCAAAAAACCGTCTTCTTTCAGCATATGTTTCGAAAAAATCATTACAAGTTCGCTGCTTTCCAGTGTCACAATGATTTCTGTCTTTCTTAAGTCTCCTACCCCTGGATTCCTGTGTTTACATGAAAAAAATCCAATTGCAGCAATAAAAAAAAAAAGTACAAATTTACACAGGGACAATGAAAACATTTTTCCTATTAATAAAAAATCCACGGTCTTGCAACTTCCTCCTGAATATGTATAGACGGAGAACAGCTGAGGTGTGAACACTGCCATGTGGCAAGGGAAAAGAACAGAGCTCTCAGCGCTATCACACATGGCTTATTCAGACAAAGGTAGGCAAGCTCTCTGCTATGAAGCCAGTCTCACAGCTGAGATACACGGGAAGATAAAAGACCTTTCTCCCTTAGGTTACAAGGCATGCACTGAAGTCACCTAGGAAGTTCTGAAAATCATTACCTCCAAATCTGACTAAGCAAACCTGAGAGAAAAATCAAGCTAATGAATATAGCATGCATCCAAAAGCATTTTTAAGAACTGCTTTACTAGCATCCCAGTGATTAACGTTTGCTGCTTATTTTTCCTGTCTCGTTCCTGGTATTCTGTTGGTTTTCTATTTGAAAGCCCTTGTTCCTTGCAGATACATCTGCGCAGACGGCACAGAAGCAGAGCTACCTCTTGTCTGTGTGCAGCTCAGGATGGCTGCAGCCACAGCCACCCAGGTTGGGAGCGCAGCCAGAGCACAGAGGCGTTAGCTGCTCCACAGATGCTTCCAAGAACATAACAACCAGAAAGGCAGGTTTGCCAAAATGGATAGAAAGGACTTTCCCGAGGACCAGGTTATTTCTGAACTGATACCTTCTTTTTATCCTGCTTGCCAAGAGCGATAGTCAATACCAGCCGCTGGATTCTGGTCAGAAAGGAGAAAGGTCCCTAGATAGTCTTACTCCATGGCAGTTCCCTGTTCCCTACAGCATGGTGACTTTGCAGAAATAAACTCATTTTTGACTCCAGTACTAGTGGCAACAGAAATAACTAGGAGAGCTGAGTTCCACAAATAGTGTTTTATGGAAATCCAGTGTGATGCAGAGAACAGGTTTCCATTGGCTCCAACAGCAGTAAAAGCCACAGAGTGACTGGAGTCTTGATAGAGGATTAAAAAAAACCACTCTTCTAACAACAGAACAAAGTCTTAGGACCTGTTTTTTAGCAGAGCCCTTTTACTACTAATAGACTGACTTTAATGTAGGTTTTGGTACACTAAGCGGTGTAGCGTAAAGTTGCTAGATGACGGATCTGTCAGAATGGAGACAATTTATCTAAGGGCTTTTTTGCATTTGCAGGTGACAGACAAAACCAGAAGTCACAAGGACTAAAACCAGAATAATAGAGCTGAGTTTAAAAAAAAAAAATAAACAAAAAATCAATGTTTTCTTCCAGACTTAGGACAAGTGTTGACATTTTTCTCAGAAATGGACAAAATTCCAATTTGGCGGTGGCAAAATATTTAAGCCTCTTTGACATTAAACTCCATTTCCCAGTAAACTCAGTCACCTCTTGATCTCAGTCTTTCCGAGACCAGAGTCTCAGTGAAAACAAAAACTCAGGCAACACACTCCCAGAGATATTTTTCTTGAAACACAGCTCGGTGCTACTGAAGACTGTCCTGTATTCAGCTAAAAAACCTCTGTGGTGGTTTTTTCGTGGAAGAGAGAATGCACATGGCCCTTGAGGCACCATGACCCCCTTAAACATATGAAATGACTGAAAAAATAAGCCAAGATAAGAGCATTAGGTTACGCGATAAAAGCTGGTCTGCGCACAGAGAAAGGAGCACAGATGCACAAGGGCAGGACGCACATGTTACAGGATGCAGACAACGAGCATTTGGGGATTGCATAGGACTTATTACATGATGTTTAGGAGAAGAATCGAAGGCAGGGAAAAGGATGGATCTAGGTGATTTGAAGAGGAACAACTGTGGGAAATAGAGGGATAAGGGGATAAAAAGGACAAATCTGCTGTTAGCAGGGCTGCCCTGTACGCTTGTCTGACAATACCCTGCCCCTGATCAGCACCGTCTGTCCTATTTTTTTATGAAATTCCATTTCTATCTATTTTGCTGGGCGAGGGATCCACTTTTCTGTGTGTATCGGTGTGTACAGTGGTCTGCAGTGCTAGCAACTGGGAAGACTGGAGTGGGTGAACTTAAGTATCAGCAACTGGAGTGGCACCTTGGATACAGGGGCTGGTAAGCGTAGGGTGCCAGCACCTGGAGTGAGTGGGGTCTAACTCCCAGCTGATTTCAAAAGGCACTTTAATACATCCTGAAGACAAACACCACCTTTGATTTCACCGTGTTGTCACAAGATATTATTTGGACCTACCTACCTACAAGGAGATGAAAGGGAGTTGTCCGCTTTCACTTGCTTTTTGTTACATTAGAGGCTTCACGCACTTGATTACTTTAAGGGAAAATGAGGATTCAAATCTTGAAGGCAGCAAAATCTTTCCCCTTATGAATCTTATGAACATGCAATCAGATGATATCAGATGCTCAAGTTGTCTCCCTTGAGAACAATACAGTACATAGCCACATACAGCTTTCAAAATTTGACCCTTTATGTGAAAAAAGTATAGCTAATTGATATTATGAAATATTCAAATCCAGTATGAAATATTAAAAAACTCCTATCTTTGCCGTATCAGAACAGAAACCAATTAACACATCTATAAGAAGAATCTATCAATTTATTTTTTCACTTTTATTGAAAACTAACATTAAAAAATGTGTTTCTTACGTAAAATAATGGTGTTTTTCCATTTGGATGGCGGGTGGAAGTCTTACATGTGATCCATTCTAAACCATTCTTTATTATTATTATTGTTATTTTTAGTTTGGCAGCTGAACCTAAAAATCAATTATTTGTACAGTCCTGGATGACAGTTGAAAAAGCAGTTTCTAATCTTGTGTCAGTAAAGGCTGTTGCCATGAGCAGCAAGATCCTCTGACTGACACGTAAACCAGTGGCTTTCAGAATAATTTGACAGCTATTTTTCTTTAGGTTTTTTTCCCTTCTATTTTTTTTTTTTAACAGGGAAGTCTCTTATTATCATTTACACACAGCAATTCCTCTCTCCAGTACATTAGCTGAAAATCCACTTGTTTAATTAAGCTTTAGGCTGTAAGCCTTCTGTTCTTTCACTTTAATAGACTTAGACATGGAAGCACAGTCTCTGCAGGTTTTACCTTACATATCATCAGGTTACTGACTTATTAACCAGATTACTAGATACAAGGCATTTTAGCAAGGCCTTGCTGACTTGAGTCAAGGGGGAGAAGCCACAGCCAGCCTGCCTCTCGATAATACAGGTGACAACATTATTCTCCTAACAAGTGAAAGAAAGCCAGCCACAGTGCTTTTATGCAAACAGCAACAACTATGCAAACAGGTAGCAAAAATCAGTCACAACCCCAAGAAGAAGTTGACAAGACAGACAAGTGTAGTGCTAGATGCACTTGCCTAAGGTTTTGCAGCAGATCAGTGAGCCTGAAGCAGAGACAACACACCATTCACGGGGCCCACACCACCCTTCCTGGAGAACAGTCCATGTGACTATTTATCCTGGACTCACCTACTAGAAGATAACTAGATTATTATTTTTTTTAACTTCTAATTAATAAAGAGAAGAAGAAATGAAGCAACTTTTTCTAAATTCCAGAAGTATGCAGAAAATACGCCATTTTCTCTGAATATATGTTTTTTACAGCATGGTTAACCTCACTGAATGGTGCTCTACAAATGCATGGGAGAGGGATGCTACTGCAGGACACAGCATGACACCAGGTGCTGCACACAGTGTACAGCAAGAAAGATGATGATTTTAAAGTGACCAAGAAAGGCCATGTTGCATGCTTCTCTTCTGTTTGACATATTTCACATACCACCACCTTTCTGCCTTTCTGTGCTACATGGTTTGATGACAGAACTACAGTGAAGTTTTAGGATTACCCCAGTTAGGGCTAGGAAAGAGACTAAAGCAAGGTGACAAGAATAGCATCGGGGAACGCTTGGTTTTTGTGGTGTGGGTTTGGTTTGGTTTGTTTTTTTAAGGTTAGGACTCTTCTTACCCATCTTGAATCATATACAAAAGTGCAGGACACTTGAGACTTAGCACATATACTGAAAATTTGCCAGACCTTTAAGGGTAACAATTAATGGTCATGCAGTAGCTATAAGGGTAAAAAAAGGGACCATAACTGCACCAAAATATTTCAGCAAGGCATAGAAAAAGATAATTAGCATTATGGCATGGCCTTTGAGTACCAGCACGACCTTAATAAATCATGAACAACTCCAAGCCCTAGGGCTGCCAGACAGAATCCAAGGACAGAGCTCTACCATGCTCTTGAACTATTTACCCTTATTAGACACCAATACCTCCAGCTCCAGATTTCGTTGTGCCAGACCCGCACATAGCAAGAGACAATCTCTGCTTCAGATACCACTACCACAAGAGAGCAAATGAGCCAGGAATGTGCCGGTAGGGAAGGGAAGGCAGAGGATAAGACAGGATTGTAGTACAGCCTCTCTTCATTAGCTCTGCCCAGTAGCATCATGACTCTGATGCAATCACATTCCTCTCCCAGCCCCTTCTTCTACCCACAGTCCAGGGAGCAGCTACATACGACGGGAAGCAAGATCATGTAAAACTTGTTCTCTGTTCAAGGCTTAAATCTCAGGAGTTTCACTGACATCTGAATCATTTTTCCTTACCAGAAGCAGGGGTCCAGAAGAAACCCCATAAATACTGTGCAGCTTGGAGATAAAATACTCACTCTTGAGAGAAACAAAGCAAGGCAAAAGAAAATTTTCTGCATCCCTTTGTAATCTGTATCCTGTCCTTTTTTTTGGCAGCCTTCTTGCCTTAATTCAAACTCTTTGCTGTCTTTTACCAATGCAGGTATAAAACAAATGCAATTATTATGAGTGTATTTTCATTCAGTACACTGCACATTATAAGTGTTCTTCCATCACCCTCAATAAATCTCATTTTGAGTGAGCAGACATGTTAAGAATTTTCATCAAAATTTAGGCTATAACAAACAAAATTATATTCAACAAATCATAATGGACAAGATAGTCAAACACAGATAAGACAGCACACAGTAGACCAGTCAACATTGATTAGCAGGTTTGCCAAATATATTTTCACTAGATGGCAAAGCAGAGAGCAAAAATAAGTTGTCTTAGTTGAAGCACTTTATGCTTTTTCATAATCTTAAAAATAGGTAATGTAGGAGCAATGTATTAGCATTCCACACATGCTTGCATCTGAACACAGAGAGTACAAATTTGGTGTGCTGTAGATGCACTGTTGGAGACCAGGGCTCTGATATCCCTTAAAAACAAAATCCAGTACAAGACATGGCAGAAATGTAAAGTGCCACTTCTGCAACACTGGAGCACAGGGAATCTTGGCCACTATTTGTAAGGAAAAGTGACCCAAGAGCATCTGTGAGGCCAACAACCAAAGGCTGCTGCAAAGCAATGACCAACCTCCCTCATTGGAAGGGAAGAGATCAAGCTCAAGGAAGCAGCAGGACACCCACTTGCAACCAGCTCCTCAGTTCCTCTCTGCCCTTGTTTCTTACTGTTCAGACCATACTTTGAACTGCTTGCACAAATGAGCTTTTGGGTACCCAACTTGCAGGATATGGAAATTGGCTGTCTCTGCTCTAATCTTCTATCTAGGCAATTTTCAAAAACCTGAATTTGCACTGATAGGAAACAGTAAATACATATTTAGTGGCAATTAAGAGAAAAACTTCCATTTCTCTCCCTTGAAAAAAATCCTAACTGTTCTTATGCTAATAAAAAAAGCCAAGAAAGGCAAGCAAAGGTAACAGCACAGCTTCTATGCAAAGAATATTCAATTAGAGTAGGACTCTTCAACCTAGCAAAGGGGATGGAGGAATGGAAGGAAACAATAAGAGGTTTGGAGAAATGAATTGAAGATAAATAAGGAAAAAAAGTTTGTTCATAGTCTTTCCCAATAAAGACACTAGGGGACAGTGGGGAAACCCAGAGGTGCTAGTAACAAAAGCAAATAAGAGGATGTGGCTCTACAGCTATGCATAACAGTCATGAAATTCCCCATCACCTTATCCTTGCACCTCAAGTGGCAGCTTCACAAGCTATCCACTGTGCCTCCAAAGTTTCTCTGCTATGAGGCCCTGCTCACAGGGGCTTTAGGAAACCTGCAGAGGCTGTATCAGCTGGTAGTTGAGGCTGGAAAGTTTGTTTTCACATTCCTGAAACTGTTGGCCAGATGCTTGGCATCAGAAAAGCTATGTTCTATGTATGCAGGTAAAGATTGAGACAATCTCGCCTCCCTTCCACATAGAACAGACCTGCTGATTAAAGAACACCTTTCCCGTAGAGACAGCTTATTTTATACCTTACTTGGAAACACACACACACTCCACTGCCCGCTGTGTATGTAATGATGCTCCTGCATGTATACAGAACAGCACAAACATGTTAGCATGATTGGCCATAGTACACTTCATCAGCCTTTTCAGTTTGGGCAGGGGATAGAGATTTCCTTAAACATTCCTGTTGCTTAAATTTTTCCTCTAACGAAGTCTATGTTTGTAGACAAACTCGTGTTTTTTATGTTCTTTCCTTCTAGACACACAGACTAGATTTTCCATCTTCTCTCCTTGTTTCTAATCCCACTCATTTGCTCTGCATTGTTTTTGTACTATAAACAGTATTCTTAGTCCTTCAGAACACAGCAGCGACTGTGAAACCAAGTCATATTTTGTTTACTTCTTCTCATGGATCATTAATGAAAGCTGAGGAATACCTCACCCCTCAGCAGCCTCTGACTATTTCTGCTCCCTTCATCATACAGAATACATTGCTCTTTGTCATTTATGGTCTTCCTGACAATCTTCAGTTCACCAGATATCAGTCCAAATTTATCTGGATTAATTTTTTTAGTAGCATTCAGGAGAACACCACAACAAATTCTTCAGTCACGTCCCCATGTGCAAGAGCATAGCTGGCACCATTGCTAAACAGGTAAAACAGAGAAGATTAGGTTATTTCATCCATCTTTGCCTCGCCTAATGTCATTTCCTTTAAAACAAAACAATCAAATCACATGCATATGACAGACCATACTCACCATACTGTCCCTGTTCACAGTTCTGTTATACTCTGAATTTTTGGGGGTGGGGGTTGGGATTTTTCTGTCCTTTTTATTTATTTGTGGCATCCCTTCGGTTGATAGGATGGATTAGAATACAGGTTCATAAGAAGGAAGACAGGTATTAACACTTCTAAGTATATCAGTAGTTCTTTATTCATATTTCAGTAGTGCCTTTATTCAGTGGGATCTAGTAATTTATTCTTAAATGTTTTGCCTCCTATAAAAATCCAGGCAATATCCAGTCAATTCCTAGGCTGATAAGCTTGACATTGATTTAAATGTAGTAGAAACCGGTATGAAAAAGTCAGCAAGATAAAAGATACAGTCATATTGTTGATATTTTTCTACAGACAGTGAGGACTCTCAAATATATGATTTAGTCTCACATGGCAATTCAGAAAAATACGTACCTTTGCAACTCGTAAGCCAGTAACTACTGCAGCAGTAGAGCACAGAAAAAATTTAAGTGGGAAACATTCAACAACACAGTATCTTTTTCCTCCAGATCATTACTAAATCCTTGTAAGTAGGACTCACACAGTACTGAAAACTGGGAAACTCGTTAATAATAATGACAATGGATCTGTTACACAGATGAACTTGATCTTGGAACAAGGTGATTCATTTGACTGGAAGGATTGTTAAACAAACCAAATACATGACAAAGTATCTTGGATGTAAAGCTGTGCTTGTAAGATAGGGGAAGAATGTGAAATCCTGAAATACAGTGCCACATAGTAAATGAGTACGGACTCTAGGGCAGAAAGGGGAACAGAAATTCCCCGTAGTTAGGACTTCCCAATAGCAGAGGGTCAATCTGACTGACAGGTCTTCAAGCAGGAGGTACGAGGCAGGACTGAGAAAGTGGCCAGAGAAATACCTGAAATGCTCTGTGTAGTCCAAGTGTCTTTACTCAAGGAGAAGGTAGAGACAAAGTGTAACATATCAGAAGAATTTTAGAAAAAAGTCACATAAACAAGTTAAGACCTAGAAAAAGCAGAAAGGAAGTAAGAAACACTCTCTCCTAAATGTCTGCATGAAGAGATCTCTGATGACAGAAATCCCCAATGAAGAAACAAAGGTCTAGAAACTGAAAATGAACAAATTCAGTTTTAGAAATTAAAGTACACGATTTAATTTTTGATCATTTACTATTTCGATAACTACTCCAAGGCTCACTGGATGTGCTTCTGAAGTTGCACCTTAGCTCAAAACAGAAAGCACAAACATGATAAAGGGCCCCATAATAAGGCATAAAAATCTTGGCCCCACAAAAGAATGGTAGAATTTTTGGGTCCCTTTTCAATAGAACCGAGTTTAAAAAAGAAACTACTCCGTCACCCATCAGCTTGAAACTAAGACAATGCAAGGGTTTAATTTATTTTAACTTTTCCTTTAAGTCTAACCCATTCCTGCTGGCAGCTTTGCACAACATAGCAATTTATCATGTCATTTGAAACTGAGAGGTCCCTGCTAAGTTGGCACTCCAGTGAAGGCTATGGTGAGGGCACTGAAGGCTCTCCAAGGCAGATGGTGGAAGGAATCTACTGTGGAAGAGAAAGTCCCATGTGTCACTACTGAAGCCAAGTCATCAAGATACATGGTCAAAAAATAATAGATGATCTCACTTTTTATTTTGCTCAGTTGTAGCTGAGGCAACTCAACCCTAATAAGCCTTGTGGGGGTACCAAAGATGAGAAAGTGAAGTCTTTGAAGGCTTCTCTGAATCAGTCTGCCCTATGATAAAAAACAGAGAATAAAATTTGTTTTGAAGCTTCCCAACCTTCTCAAAAGTTTACTTTTTCCTTTTCCCTCAAGCGAACACAATGAAACACACCAGCTTCATACCCCAATCCCTCTCCACGCTAGGCTCTCGCTGCAGTTTCAAAGTCTCAGTTCTCCTGGCTACCCTGGTTTTTCCTTGCTGCTACCATGCACAGGCAAAGTCCCTCAAGTATGTGCTACCATAGGTGCCAAAGAAGACATCTGACAAAAGATGACTCTTTCCCTCAAAGAGGGAAAAATAACAACGACAAGTAAATGTAACTGCCCTTCTAGATTTACTTCAGTGACTGATTTTGATGTTTCAGGCCAAATATGTGCTCAATTTGCCTCTTATAGATCATATTAATATGTGAAGAATGCTAGCTGTGGATAACCAGGCTAAAATAATCCCATGCCAAAGATTTCCACTGGAGCTGTACATGCTGGGAAGAGCTGCACAGGCATTTTGAACACGACCTCCATGAAAAGATCAGAACTGGCAGAACTGGCAAACTAGAGTTTCTCAAAAGAAAACCACTTGGCATTTGCTTTTATTACAACCCATCCCAAACTTCTCTGTTGGATCAGCTTCCCCCCTGAGGAGGGAATATTCAAACAATCTGCAAAAACATGACAACTACAGAAGAGATTGTTCAGAGTTCTCTCGACTACATTTCAACACCAAATGTTCACTTTGAGTGTTGTATTTTCACCTCTGTTACATTACACATTAATGTCTGATATTTAAAAATGTGATGAGCAAACTATGCTATGCTGCCAATTTTTATTTTGCATTCCCATTTTTGAACACAGTTTTTGAAGTTTTACCTTCTTACCCCAACTGAAGACAAATTCCTTAACTGGGGAAATGCAAATTCAATTGTAACTTCTGTTGAACTAAGGAAAAAACTGGAACGTGCATTTCTTAAACATTCTCATACAAACATGAACTGTAAAACTGATTTCCTGTCTCAGTTAAAGGTTCCAAGCAATACTGAATGCTGATTATATGCTGAGGTCAGAAGGAGCAAATGGGTTGAGATGCTTTACTAATAGCAATCAAGTCTCTTTAGGAAAAAGTGCAGCGAAGTTTTCAAAATTCTTCATTTAAAGATGGGAAGTCAGACTAACGGAAAACTCAGATCCAGAGTTTGCTCCTATATATCAGGTATGCCTCAGAACGTGCAGCAGCTTTATTTATTTTTTTAAGCATTTGAGGAAGTTGGTGTCTAATTCCTGCAGAACTCCTTCTGGTAATTTTGAAAATGTTAAGCATATTGTAAGGTTCTGAAGCAGAAAGTGTATGCAGTAGGTATGTAATATTATAGAACAAGGCCTACTACCTGAGACTGTTCACAGTTATGTGATAAATCCCACAACAGCAATAGCAAATGGGAAACCAAGACTTGTATTCAGCTAGCTCAACAAATTAGATGCTAATAGTGCTTATGCATGTTTGTATTTCCCAGCATTTTAAAAAACAAAATTCAAGGTTCCCAAGGTAGCAAGCTAGCTCACCAGCAAAGAAATTGGCATAAGTCACATGGAAAGGCCTTTCACTCTAACAGAGGCTGTCAAGGATCAAGAAAGTAACATTGGGGCATTCACCATAACCTAGTTAATGGGGGCTTAGCAAGAGTTTTCAAAAACCACCGCCCAGAAATCACGAATGGAAGACAGCCTTTCCCTGTCCAGCTCAAAACCAGTGAACTCTCTTCACATTCAGCACAGAGAGGCTCTATCCAACCACTGTTACCTTGACTTTGGACATCCCAATCTAACCAACGCAGTTACAGACCTCCCCTGTCAGCAAAAGCAAGATGCCAGTGAGGTATGATGTGCCATAACACAAAGCAAATCAGTGCTGCCTTCTTTAGGGGACCAGAGATGCTAGAGAACAACTCATTTTTTTGTTATCTCCTACTTGATTTCACACATTTCTTAGAAGAAAAGGGGACATGCTCCATAGTGAATAAGCAGACCAGGAAGGTAGCTGCAGCATCTCAGCAGCTAAAGCCATTCCCTGCAGCTCAGCACCTGACAGCAGCTGCCACAACAGGACTAGGAACACGATTAGAGATGCTCTCTACCAGGGCAGCAACCAAGGCTGGCTGTAAAAGTATCCTTCTCAAGCTTCTAGATACTGGGGGACTGGTGAGTTCTCTCTACTTTGTGCACTAAGCTAATGCTAAATGGGCACAACACAGAACAGTACTTGGCACGGCAGACCTGAAGAACAGGGGCAGAGCTGTGCCGCTTTGTCTGAGCTCAGCATGCGGCTGGTGGAATCTACTCCAGTCCTGTCAGTCGGCCCCGACAGTGATGAGAGTTAGCTCCAGAGCCAGGAGTTACAGGTGCAGTACCGCAACACTACTTAAGGCTGCAATTTAACCTCCTTAGCCTGTCCAAGAGAAATCACACAGTGCTGGGTGTCACGTGCAGGTACTTTTTAAAATGCCCTTGTTATCAGTTCTCATAGAAAGTCTCCGTTCCCCGTGCTGATGAAAACTAAACGAACATTTCAACTTCCTTTAGCTCTGTCAGGGAAAAGACAGTCTGAGGCTGGTTTTGACTTTAAGAAATTGTTTAAATAGAAGCAAGTATCACCTTCCATATTGCAGTCAGAGGCCGGTATTTCAGCTTCACTCATCAGATCAAATTCCTAGCATGTACTTGGCTTTCACCAAAGGCCATATATAAACAATAATGTATGGGAGGTCTAACTGCACACAGCTAGGAAATTAAAACATTCCCTAGAATGGTGCTCCTAAAATATGCTTAGATATACACATAAAACATGTGAACAGCCAGTGAGTGGAATTCGGAAATCCTTTTGGTGGAACAAAACGCACAGAGTTTTTCCCAAAGAGGGACACTGTACAGTGAGGAATTAGGACTTATCTGTCTAGAGCTTATTTCACTGTAGAAATACTAACATAATTTCCTTCCCTGAAGCCTGTCTTGCTCTCTTTTCCAATACAGATTGAAGAGGATCACTTTCCCGCCACGCTTCACCCTGTCTTCCTTCTGTCTGAACCTCTGCTGTCATCTCCATACAACCAATTGGATTACAGTTTTCCTCCTTCTTTCAGGGATATAGTACTTATACTTTGATTTCTGTGAGCACAGCATGGGTTTTTCCACTCTAGTAGCTGACCCATGCAAAGCCATTTAGAAAACAGGTACTGCTGCCACTCCACAGTGCTTTTACTGAGAACAAAAAAGTTGTGCCTCTTGGTGCAGCAGGGAAGCTGTGATGTGGTCTACTAAGTAGTCTGCGAGCTCTGCTCACACTCTCCAGTAGGTCAGCCAGTCCAAGGTAAGAGCACCACTGCATTTAGACTGGAGGCCTCTCTAATTATGATCAAATAATCTTTGCAGTGAGAATGAGTGCTCTTAAGGTATGAGAACTGAGCTTACTGACACATTCCAGTACCTTAGGGGAGGAACTCTGTGGTGGAGTTAGCATCTCATTTAAAAGAAGTGAGAACTATTTCAGATAAGTTTTATGAACACAGGGTTGCTATCCTGCTTCTCTACTCATCAAAATGGAGATTATTTCCATTTCTCTCTTCTCCCCACACCAAACTACATGAGACATGTTTTGTAAGCAGCTCTTTATTTATTGTGCTTAACCGATACTCCCAATTGGAACAGGAATTTTTAGGCCCATAAGTGATGCGGAGGATGAGGACATGCAAATGTGTCTGCATTTTCTGAAGGAGAGAGTAGCATGTAGATAGAAGACTTAAAGGGAAGTACTGCTAGCAGTACTATTAGTTAGCCATACAATATCAAGGTTAGCAGTTTGCCCTCCAGCTCCGTAGGAGAGCATGAATTACTGGTGTCCTACTGTAACACAGCATTCTGGTGAAATGCTTTCATTGAGGAATTGTGTGGGAAGCTGGATAGTACAAATACTGTGTTTTCTGAAAAGGTCTGAAGCCCCAGCAGTAGCCTTCATACCTCTGGCAGAGGCATTTAAAGCAATCATGAAAGAAGGGTATCAGCCTCCAAGCTCACATGTCCTTCTGTTTTCTGTCCTGAAAAACTTTTTAAAGTTTTGCTTTACACAGATTCTTTTCTGCATTAGGCCCATGATAATTGCCCATTTCTCTGCCCCAAGCAATTAGCACCACTACTGCCAGTGGGGCATTGTTGCCTATAGTATGGGGGAGCCAATTATCTTCAGCTATAAAACGGGTTTGCACAAACATACCATTGTACATCCTTTGTCACCTGCCCCACACTGTAATTCAGTTGCTTTTAAAGACACTCCAGCCCTTTTTTCTGAGCCACATGGATGAGCACACATGGATGCATTTGATTTTGTTCAATTCTCTGTTAGTTCTTGCACGCTCAGAAAGCTTAGTTTCACACCTTCCCATTTATTGATATTGCTTGAAGTGATATATCACGAGGGTTTTCATATAAGAGCAGCAGCTTTAAACTGAAGAGGTTTATTCTAATCAGGCAGCAGTGTCTTTTATAAATTAAAAAATCCACACACATTCTAATTTAAACCATTAGCATGGCCTGTGGTTAGATGACATTATGTTGCTAATGGATCCACTGTGGAATATGACACCAGTTGTGCTGTCCACTGGGATTCACAGGCATATAATACACATGTTTATTTCAACTCTAAAAGGCTGTACTAATGGCTTCAGCACTTTTGTGTTAAGTAATCGCCATTCTCCCCCTTCGGCAGTCAATGTATATGTAATGCAATCCATGTTTTCCTGGGATAATTGGTCTTTCTTTCCTCAATCAGAGGTACGATGAAATTCCAGACTAGATGTGTGTTAGAGACAAGTTATGTTTGCCTGTAGGCTGTCTCTAGTTTTCTTTGGTTTTCTATCTTTTAAAAGTCTTCTAGGTATTTTCAAAGTGGCTGTGCTTTTTACTGCTCATCTCCTCCTTTCCTACTGTTTTGCTTCAGGCTTGTGTTCATCAGGACTAAAATGAAAACTAATGCACTAAGATTTTTGTGAAGATGCTGCTTCTTCTATAGCCGAACACTGGTCTAGTAGAGTCAATTGCAGCAGCTGGACTGGCATCTGAAATGGCTGAACTGTCAACCAGACAGATGCAATTGCTTAGCAAAAGGTGCTATCAATGAGTAATTATGCTATGTGGTCTTCTGTCTAGTATAAAGCTTGCTTACCTGTAAAGCACAAAAGCCTTTCCTTTGGTTAACAGTACTCCAGCACCCAACTTTTCATCTGCATTAACAAAGAATGCTTGTCACCAAACCAACTCCAACCACCTCAAAAAATGCTAGCACACAAGGGACAAGCAAAAGCAGGTAGCCTTGCAGATACTGCATTCAGTATTAGGTGGCCTAGCGAAGAGAACACACTGTGGTAGCGGCAATTAGAGTTTGAATGTGAAGGAACTGATCAGCTGAGACATCATCAACGCAGTCATGAGAGAAGATCTTATACTTTCTTACTGGTTACATCTATTGTATTACAAGTATGCAATGCTGTGGTTGCTGGAGTGACTACCGGGTGGTTTTAACTGCAGCACATAGGACTGTGATGCATTCCCATCTGCCGTGCTACCTGAATGAAAGAACCCCAAAGCGTGTATCCAAGTCTGAAACAGATGCAGAGAGTCACGGGCTTACTCCTAGCAGTCACTAACCAAACCTCCAATGGGTAGCAGCCAATGAAAAAAAACAGATTCTGGAGAAGAAAAACTCCCTCTTGCTGTTCGCTTTTTCCTTTGCAATCTTTCCAGGTGGATCATGGCTCTGTTTGAATCACAAATAGCACCAAACCAATAAAGCACTTTGCTGTGCTGTTATGTGACCCTTCATACATACCCCAAAGATAAGCTGTCCTGTGATCTACGCATGCAGTTGGGCACTGTGCTTGTACTGAAATCCAGACACACCAAACTTTGTCTGTGTGGATGAGGAAGTTCTTTAAAAACACAAATTTCAACTACCTGCATTGAAAACAGGCTAGAAGGTCTAAAGCTTTGTAAGAGGGCTTGAGTTACCAGAAAATGGAGTTGAATGCCCACCTTCCTCTTTCCTTCCCTATACTGCATGAGTTCAGGTTGACCCCACTGCTTTGGCAGAGGACTTGATGATCAGAGTGTGCTGTTTCAGACACGTACTAATATTTAGAGGGAGAGCAAGTGAAATTCTGACCTTTAATGGAACAGTTTTATTATGGCTTTGACCTGACTTCCACTCTGATTCTGAACTAAAGCATTAACCAAGCTAAATTCAGGGGGAAACATATTTAGCTTCAGATGAACAATACTAAGTGCTATACTAAAGGAAAAACATTCCTTATTCTGCCTAAGGAACTCAAGACAACATAGCAAAGCATAATCCTGCAACATATGGAACAGTATATATTTCACAGGGATCTGGAAATAAAAAAGGGGAAAAAATTAATCAGCTGTCTCCAATTTATAGCATGCCACATGCAGAGAGTTAAAGCAAAGAAAAAAAATAGAGGAGCACTTCCCCAGGGTGCACTGATATTCCATTTAAAAAAAAAAATCACAACAAAAACCTATAACAAAAAACCAGAAAACCCACACACGAGTAGAAAACTCTTTCAAATGCCTCCTTCAGCAACAGGAACTTTCTTAAGTGTTGCATGTCACTGTAAACTGCGTATTGCCGTGTTCCTTGCCTGCCACTGCAGCATGTATGCCTACCAGGCAGCTAGTGTCTGAAAGTCACCAAGTGACTATTAAATTTCACAAAGGAGGTACAACTGTAACGCTATACTACTATTAATTAGATTTCAACCAAGATAACGATTACCAGGGATTTGTCTGATTTGTAAAATTGTAACTAGTATAATTTTAGTGTTATCCAGGGACCAGAGACAGACATCTCACATTACATTCAAGTTAACTAAACATAATTTATAAAAAGGTAAATCCTCAGCACAAAATGAAATAATTTCAATCAAAACTACACAATCTGATCAAATACATGGGGAGGCTGCTCCTTCTAGCTTGCATTTAATGAGAGGTTTCTAATTTGCATAGCTTTTTAGTAGGGGATGATGTGTCCAATTTAAAGTTCTCACATTTTATTTTTGTCTCTCAAGTACAAAGACGCTGCCACCTGCTTTGGAAGCATCCAGCTGGCCAATCTGTGTGGACAGCATCGTTATTAAATTGTCTTCTGCCTCTTGCTGGCACTGGACCTGACCAACTACAGCGCACGCTACTTCCTCAAAAGCGCTCAGCAACCAGAGCACCCACTCTGGACAGACAAGTGTAAAATAGCATCACTTCACAGTCTTAAGTTACAGCCATTCATTAGCTAGCCCAACAGCTGTAAACAATATTCCCAGTCCTCTTTGGATCAGGTATACGCTGACAAGGTGACATTATAAAGGTGCAACACCTACAATCCATGGTCTTACAACAAGAACTATCTTCTATCCAGAGTCATCCAGCAATTTACAAGAGCAACAAAAGCAGAATACAAATGATTCTAAAATTCCCCCTGAATTAAGATGCCTCTGTGAAGCAGACCTGCTTACTTGCTATATGTGTATGTGTGCTTTCCAAGATTTCAAGTGACTGGAAACTGTGATGCAAGACACAAAAAAAAAATCACCATTAACAATTAAGTATCTTGACAGCACAACTATTGTAATAACATAGCTAACAGGAAACTGAGATTTTTATAGTTCCTACTTAGTTGTTAGCATTGAAAAAAACCCATGACTTTTAGGTATCTCCACAGTAATTCCTGCACGGTTAGTTATTCACAATATTACCTACTATCTATAAATGCACCTATCATGGTATATATGGGTTTAGAAGCAATAGGTATTAAATTTCCTAACACATCTCCTTCAATAGATACAAGAATCATGCACTGTGAAGGCTGGTTTGGGGGGCAGGGGTTTCCCTTCAGTTTTATATTATTATTATTATTTTAAAATTTAAAACAAAAGAAGGAACCAGCAATAGCAATGTACATAGCTTTAATCAAAGCCATTCAAGAATCATAGAATCATAGAATGGTTTGGGTCAGAAGGGACCTTGAAGATCACCTAGTTCCCACCCCCCTGCTGTGGGCAGGGACATGTCCCACTAGACCAGGTTGCTCAAAGCCCCATCCAACTTGGCCTTGAACACTTCCAGGGATGGGGCATCCACAACTTCTCTGGGCAACCTGCTCCAGTGCCTCACCACCCTACAGTAAAGATTTTTTTCCTAATATCTAATCTAAATCTCCCCTCTTTCAGTTTAAAACCGTTAGCCCTCATCCTATCACTAGAATCCCCAGTAAAGAGTCCCTCCCCAAAATGAGGTGGAAGGTTATAACACTAGTAAGCATGTGCCAGCAGTTGGAATGGCATATGGTAAAAAACGCAGACTACATTCATAACAAGGGTGGAGCAAAAAAATCTTTTGAGAATTACTTTTGTTGCATATTCATGCCCCAATAAATTGCTTTAATTGGCTAAAAGAATGAGGAGGCAATCAAGAATGAATATGTTGTGCTGAGTATGCACACCTTAAGAATATCACTAATGTTTCAAAAACTGCATTCTGGTAGAAATCCACACCTACCCAAACACTTTTTTTCCTCTGTGTATTATTCAGGCAGTCACTGCTGACACGACTGAGGAACTGTGTATGAAAGATAAAGCTACTTTGCAACACAGTTGTCTGTTAAGTTGCCCATGATAATTCTTCCTGCTTACATCGGTCTTCCCTCCCATGAATAACCATACTTAAAAACCCCCAAAAGACTAAAACACCATTTTCTCCTTAAGATAAATGTACATACACTGCTGTGGAAACAGACAAGGGATGTCTGCGAACATGAGTATCAAGTAAAGCCCAAGGCACCAGTTCATTATCCCACAAAGCCCAATCAACAGAGGCCATCTCAAAACTTCAGAATCCAACTATTAATTGTACACCTAAAATGGGATTATTTGCAGCTTTTCTTAAAAAGGTTGCTAGGAGGAGAATCAACACTCTCTACGAACGCATGAAAAGGAATCTTGGAGATGCAAGGACATTAGATGCTCCTATCTTCAAGCATCCATCTGCTTTTAAAATTTAAGTACTAAGTATTTGACAAATTCCAATTCCTTTATAGGTTTTAGGCTAAACTCTAGCCCTTACCCTTCCACATTGCTAGTTAGGGACATCCACTTAAGGGAACAGTGACCTTGCTATTTGATCATGATGAATCTGAATATTACTTTAGAGAAAAGTATCTGCTTCTCGACTTGATAAAACTCAGCACTAGTTTTCTTAGCCTGTTCAGATTATAGCTCTCAATTTGCCCTTCTACTTCATGGGCAAACAACACTTACAATGAGAGCAACGATTCTGAGTTAGGACTAGACCACGTGAACCTTGGTGGGAATGGACAGCAAGGGAAAAAGCTTACCCTTTTTTTCAGGTCCTAGGGATGCTAGGTCCATGCTAGTCCTAGGGATTTCCCTTCCTCCTTTTAATTATAGACTTTACTAACAAGCCACATGTGTTTTTGAGCACTTGTTGATGAGTTCAGATTAGATGGGGACATGGCTATTTCCCTTTGGTAATGTAGTGAATACTGAAGTAACAAGCTAGCCCAAGAAGCAATTTTCACCCAAACTTCCTTCTAATTACCATTCTCATTTAAAAACAATAAAAGGTGATTTCCCCTGACAAATGAAACAGTTTGTTGATATTCCTTTGAAGATCAATTTAAATTAAATTCACTGTATAATTCCAAATAACCCATCTACACACATGCACATAATTTACTTAACCATCAAGAGATTCAAGAAGCTCACACTCGGTCTCCTTCTTACAGCAGTTCAAAGTAGTGTTTCTATTCCCCAGGATGAGCAGTGAGTAGCAGCCAGCAGTTCTCCCTTCCTCTTATTACTTTTACGCTTCCTCTTATTACTTGTTCCTTTGCAGACACCTGGAATGCAGTCCTGGCCCCAGTGAAAAAAAACAAACACATGGTTTGGGCATTTTACACACCAAGCCCTCCATATGTTCCTACATACTCCTCTGGAGGGACGGTGGTGAACAAAAGAGATCAGAGTTAAGGCAATCAAAACACTCTGAGGGTAGAACAGACCCAGCTTTTGCAAAACATACTATCAGTGGCAGGATCACTGACAAGATGATCTGCAAATGTCTATCTGGTTGTCTCCTCTGCTGGAGAGTCTTCTAGTTTTAGCTTCCATTAGCTCTATCAGTTTTACTGATGCTACAAGAAGCTCTCAGACTGCATCAAGGTTCCCTGCTACGACCCTATTTAACATTGAGATTAACAATCTGGAGAAAATTTCTGGAAAGAAGGAAACCAAATCTGTGAAAGCCAGTAATTTTCTTTTAGTGTAATTAGAACCAAGAGAAAGCTGCAAACGGCCTAAGAGAACAGCACTTGTAATTACAAACAAAATTATGCCCAAAGGCAGAGATCAGATGAACTCATTCATCGTAGCAAGGTCTAAATAATCAGTGCAGGCAAATAACCTGGCTATCATTACCAACAGGTTGAGCCATAGTTCAAAATGTTTTACAATGCAGCCCAGGAGCCCTGCCAGAGCCAAGCACCACAGCTCAGCTGAAGGCAGCAGTTCTGAAGTCATACCTGCCCATCAGAGGCACTCAAACTTCCAAAACACACTACTGACCCCGACTAAAGTCTGCAGGACTACGGGTTTGGACACATTTGTGGGTATCATGGGCCTAACCGCATCTGTGACTATCAACAAACACATCCATAATTCTCACTGAGAGTTCTAACTTGGCTCTTTTGAAAGTTGCAGTAACAGTGTAACAGAATAACAGTGGGTCATAGGCAATAGAGCATTCTTATTATAAAAAGCATCAAATGCCACATCCATCCTTCTAATATTCAGTTGCACTGGAATTAGCAGATGATTGTCTGTCTCTCCCACTTGCTTTTCATATGCAAACTGAGTGTACACGTAAGAGGCATCCCGGATACCGGGCAATGGTAGGGACAGAAGTCTCCGATGCTGCAGACCTTTGCCTACCTTAAGCAACTCATCTGTGGCTGTGATATTCTGAAGAACAGTCTCCTTATACATACGTACTTCCACAAAGAATCCTGAAAATCCAACTGTTTGGCACCCAGATCTGCCCCTGAAGCTCTCTATGGCAATAGCATAGTCCAGAGGTTGGTTTGTAATATCTGTCCTATTTCAGCAAGCCAAGTACTCTTGTGAATGCCTTTATCTCCCCGTTTCCCTTTAATCAAAGTATGAACAGGTTACAGGCTATTGTTCTTTGAAAACTAAAATATGAATGCATCATTTGGACAAGCAAGTAAACATTACATTCACACTACGATATAAATCCACTAACATCACTGGAAACACAGAAGAAATTCTGAACTCACGTGGTTTGGGTCACATCTACCAAACACACTGTACAGTACAATACTCTTCTAAACAAAGAAGCTGAGTCCTCCTTGAAATCTGTCACAAAGAGCAAATAACATTGCAGCTGAAATTATGACCTAAATAGGCACATTATATTTCAAGAATCAAAAAGTCACTGTCCCTAGAGTCTCAATATTATGTCTGGAAATAATTCCAATATTTTACAATATAATTAAATTCATTGCTTGCCTAGCTTTTAAACACTGGGCTGGGAAAAAGTGTGAACATGGGTAATGAAATGTGTGTAGTTACTATTGAATTTAGAGGATTTCTGGTCCTAGCTAAATTTGCAGAACCTACAGTCAAATAAATGGGAATGAAAACACACTGAATGTTAAAAAGGATATGAACAACGTCCTTGAAAACATCACAAGAGCCACATACCCACCTCTGAATATTGTACCGCATCAATCAGTATTACCCTGGCATAGAAGAGTCTATCACATTCCCTCATATCCCAAAATCTTTAGGGTCTTCAGTGGCAACAAAGAGCAGCAGAAGTTCAGCAACTAGTACTGCTACTGGCACTTGAATCATCAGGGAGAAACAATTATCTTTAGTAGAAGCATCAATAGGCGTTGTATTTCCCACACGCACATCCCAGAGAAAAAGCCCACCAGGACCAAAGAACAAGAATTCACAGATTCATGCTCATATTTTCATAGGAGACCTGTCTTTAGTTTGCAAGATATATTAGTGACGTTTGACTACCAAAGCTTAGCAGGTAGGAGGATATAAATGAGGTAGCCCTATATCAGGACCTCAGTGATAAAATTAAGAATTCCAATCACAGATTTAAAAAGGTATTCGTTTTAAATAACTTGGATGGTGGTGAAGAGACTATTACTTGAGGAACAGCCATATCCAGTAAGAGCAAAGGTCCGTCTTAAGCAGCAGCCCGTGCACTGTGTGGTGTGGCATGCCATAGAATCATAGAATGTTTTAGGTTAGAAGGGAACTTAAAGATCATGTAGTTCCAACCCCCCTGCCATGGCCAGGTACACCTCCCACCAGGCCAGGATGCTCAAAGTCCCACCCAACCTGGCCTTGAACACCTCCAGGGATGGGAGGGACATCCACAACTGCTCTGGGCAACCTGTTCCAGTGTCTCACCACCTTCAGAGTAAAGGATTTCTTCCTAATATCTAATCTAAATCTCCTCTCTTTCAGTTTAAAACTGTTACCCCTCGTCCTATCTCTACACTCCCTGATAAAGAGTCCCTCTTCATATTTCCTGTAGGCCCACTTTAGGTACTGGAAGGGGCTATGATGTCTCCCTGGAGCCTTCTCCAGACTGAACAACCTCAACTCTCTCAGCCTGTCTTCATAGGAGAGGTGTTCCATGCTCTGATCATCTTTGTGGCCCTCTTCTGGATTTGCTCCAACAGGTCCATGTCCTTCTTATGTTGGAGGCCCCAGAGCCGGACACTGTACTGTAAGTGGGGTCTCACGAGAACAGAGAAGAGGGAGAGAATCAACTCCCTTGACCTGCTGGCCACCCTTCTTTTGATGCAGCCCAAGATACCATTGGCTTTCTGGCTGTGAGCACACATTGCCAGCTCATGTTGAGCTAATGTGCCCTAAGATTTGTCAGTAAAGTTCACAGAATAAAGCTTAAGTACTTGCCACAATCCTGTTAAGAAACTTGGAACTTGTCAATAATTTTAGAGGGTTTTGAAGTGATATTTGATTCTGAGTAAAACCAGTAGGTCACAGAGCTTTTGAGCCCAGAAACAATAGGAAGTAAGAGTAAATTTACACTCCTCTCTTTCTCTCCTCACTTGGAAGAGACTCAAAGGACATTAATTACACTCTCCAAAGATTCACAAGCTTGGCAAGTTTGCTGGCAAGGCGTATTTTCCCAGCACCTCACTGCTATAGATTAAAGCAAAGCATGAAGAGAAGTACAAACACGGGATACTGAATCTCTGATGCTTTAAAGTTGGTAATGTATGAGGTAATCTTCTTTTCCTGCCCAACAGACATACGCTGAAAATGCTTAGAAATGGTACCATGCAGCTGTTACTGTTCCACACGCACACAGAAATTCAACATTTGCCATGACATAACATACAGTTACCATGGATATTTCCCTGTTCTTAGCATACTGGGCAGAAAAAAAGAAAAGAAAAAAGAGCAAAAATCTCCATTATCCAATGCACAGTAACCTTGAGCAAGTGTTGACACTGCAGTGACAGCCACCATACTAATACAAAAATGAATTTTTTTTTTGCCCAAATTATTACAGATGAATAATCTATGCACTGTTTCAGACTAGGATTGCTTTGCTACATACCACACAAGGATTGTCACAGGGCAATCCGTACCCAAAGAATCATGTGAACCACTAATAAACAGGGGAGAGTGAAATTTGGTTTGAGACCAAGACCCTTCCTGACAGCAATAATTCAGAATCAGTCTTCAGTTTAGGATAAATTTAACTAACAGAAGAGGTGTGATGGAAAGCTACTGGCATAAAGGAAATGGAGGGATCCGTGTTTAAGATGACCATTGCTCCTGAAAAGACCCAAACATGTCGCAGCTTCTTTAGCTTCCCCCAGAGGCGCATCCTGGGGAGAAAAAGATACTAAATCCAAACAAATGATGGCTCAAAACCAAGCATGTATTAGACCAGCAGTGAATTAACAAATATTGGAGATGACAAGAAGTTCCAAAGAGACAACAGGGCAGTTGTGGAGCTTTCCAGTTGGAACAGCAGATAAAAGAAGGACCTAACATTTCTTAAGTCACAACCTGGCAAATTCACAGCTGGGCTCATATGAAATCACTTCCTATTATTGTAGGAGTTACGGTCTGTGTTCTGGTCAAGCAAAGATGCTTCAAGGCCCTGCTGGCCCCTTGTAAACTGAGCCAGAAAGCTTCAAGCTAGTTCACTGTTCAGAGATTCTATTGTTTAAAAAACAACCAACCAACCAACCCAGACAAACCCCCCCTCCAAACCACAACAAACAAACAAAAAACCCCAAACAACTTGACCAAACCTAATTTACATCAAATTCACTTAGTACAGGAGAGGTTCTAGTCAACTGAAACCACATTTTCAAATGAACAAGCAATTAATGAATAAGAAAAGAAAATGTACTCAAAGTGTGTTTTCTGCAGGGTTGGGGCGGGGCTGGGGAGGGATAGCAGGGAATAGAATAAGCCAAGTTTAACTCATTTGGGTGGAGGCAGCTGCGATAGTCTGCCATTTCCCAATTTCTCACCTGCCTTTCTTACCAGCAGGGTTCAAACTGGAGCTGTAGAGCACATATTCTGCCACAACCACCCACTCACAGCTCTGCCTAGAGGACAGCCAAATTCTCCAGAGAATCTATATGCCGTCATATATGAGGAAGTGACAGTTGCTACACGTCAACACATAACCCTGTCTCCTGCAGTGGTTTCCCTGGCTGTCACTCCTCTGCATTAACCATATGGTGTACTGCTCTGCCCTGCCATGCTGAGGTGCTTTGATCCAGCAGGGGATTCTTCAAGGGATACATACCTCCTGTTGCCTACCAGAGTGTCAAAGCAAAGCTCAAAAGCTTTTTTTATTAAAATCAAAACTTGAGATCAGAAGATTATATTAAAACAAAATCTAGAATTAACCCAAAACAATTCTGGAAGAAGTTCTTACTGGCACTTTTGTTCCACACCATTTCATAAAAATAGGCAAAAATGGTGTTGAATCATCAGAATGGGTGATGCTTTGGAAAATCAAACTGCAAACCAGTTGTACTTGTGACTTGGGGAGGAAGGGAGGGCAGAGGGAGGAAGGTGCTTGTCTTTTAAAATATCTTTCTCACACTGTCTGTTCTTCAAAAGGTACAGTCTGATCACAGTAGTAGTCCATTTGTTTGGGCATAGCAATTTTCTGAGACTTTTGGTCAAATTAGATCATCTCTGAAATACCAGTTTTTTGGACAAAGACTCCCATAGGTGATGGAATGTGTCTTTGTCATATCGAAGCTGCTAACAGCTTCAGAACCAAAACCCCCTAGCAGCAAGTTTTGGACTTATTCTAAAATACATACAGCGTATGCATCCACACAGTATCCTGCTGTAATTATTCCCAGCCTATCAGGTGAGATAAGACAATAATTAGTGAACTGTGGCACAGAAAAATATTGGCACCTGCCCTGTCTCACAGAACCCAACAGCAGAAGAGGAAATAATCCCTTGTCTTCTGAGCTAGTGCTCTAGCACTACACCATCCTGCCTCTCCTTGACAATTTTCAAAACAGTGTTGTATTAAAAAATAAAAGATGAGCTTTGAGGGCATCTATGCATATATTTCACGCCTAGCAGCAGTAGCTAAACATAACTTTAAATATGAATCCAAACAGTTGCCTTGACAATGCTTGCAGCAACAGAAAGCAGAATTAACCAAGCCAAAACCCTCAGACAGTGGCATGGTAGGACCAGGACCCCGTACGGAGCAGGAGACTTTGTCTTCTCCAGTTTTCTCTCTAGGTTCATCAGGGTCTCCAGGGTGTACTGACTGCTACTCATGCACATCCTGCATATTCCACAAGCATAATTATTCCCACTAGACCCAGCCTGTTTCTCAAACAAAGACTTAGTAGCAAATATCTGTAAGGAACTTGCACATTACCGTTTCCCTCTTTACTCTTGCAAGACATCCTACTACGATATCTGTACTAGTTAATCACTATGAAGTGTTGTCATAAATTATTTAAAGAACAATTGTCCAGATAAATGAGCAAGGTACTGCTTATTTGTGAATACACATTTGCTTGCTAATTTGTAATAACTAGTCTCCCACAGAAGGTTTCCAGGCCATTACTGTGAATTAGTATAGTCTTACAGTATCTTATATTGTTTTGGTTTATCATATCCCTGACAAATACAATATCAGATTTTTTTTTTTATGCTTCATACTTCCAAGCAAATCCTGGGCAGACACCCATCTGCATAAGAAACACCAGAGTATTTCAAAACACTCAAACTACATTAAAAAGAACTCTTTTGGAGATCAACACCTGCCATTGTAAGGGAAAAAGAATCAATTCACTGATGCTATGAACAACTAGTCAAAGTAGAGGCTTCGGCAGACTAATTAGGGAAGTGCATTGAAAGTTGTAACATTCAGAGTCACTTGGAGTTAATGAAAGATTTTCCTAGAACAAAATATTTAATATTATATTACATTACTTAAACATCATTATGTATTCCCCAGTATTAGAGAAGCCTATGCCCACATCCTCCAGGCGATACCACCTAGAAGTTGCCAGCTGCTGCAGAATTACCGGAAGCTCTTACATACCAATAATGATGAAATGCCTCAGAGATCATAAGAGTGTTACATTCATGAACACAGAAATGCTGGTATGCCCCAACTGTTCCCTCATTTTTTGTTTATTAAGCATAACAACTTGTAAGAATAAACAGTGATGTAAATCCAGTTTTCCCATATCTCAGGAGAGTGCATCATCATTAAACGATAGTACACCTCTAGGCATACGATGTGACAGAACGCTCTCATTCTTTATTCCTGAAATTGTGCTATTTCACATGGCATAACATGCACCTAATTATCAACTAAAACAAACAGCATACTTGCATTCCTGGAACCAATTCCTCAAGCAGAGGGGTCACTGCATTCCAGATTCCATTCCCAAAGAACCCAGAGAATCATTTATATGAAAAAACACAAATAGTCCATACAGCACAGCTGAGAAACCAGGTTTCACCCATCTTAGGTGGCCCTCTGAAAGACAGTCTTGCCCTTAACTTGCACTCCTCTGAATACTTGCTCATTCACAAGAAGTGGAAGAGCTTCAACAAAAGCCAGAACATCCTAGAATATCCCATGGCCATCCGAATAGGTGCAAGACCTGGGAAATAGTTACTTTCAAAATCTCTCAGACAGATGAAGGATTTGTATGTGTCTCACATGCTGGAGAAATGGAAAGAAAAAAAGATGCAAACCACTGAGCTAGCAAGTAAACACAGAGATAGCCACAGCATCATACGGGGTCCTTAACTACCTAGCAGGTAAAAATTTAGGTAACTTAGTACTCGATGTCATAACACACAAACCTTCTTTCTATATTCAAGTTGATATGTCTAAAAAGACTTCTCGTTTTTAATGAAAAATAAAAATCCAGTTCTTCAGGTAAATTTTTAAAGAAGCTCCTAGATAATTAAGTCCCATTTTAAGAAGCACCTTAGACAGATAAAACCATGTTTGGAACAAGTTTAATACTGAATTATTTGGGTTTTCCAAGGTTAAATAAAAGTAGCCTTGGCAATCACATTCTACCTGCTTTTGAAATAGCTGCTCTCACTTCCCGTCCCACTGGCTCTTGTCTCTTTACACTTTTAAGCAGGGACACTTTTAAGCAGGGACTGCTGCTGACTGGAATGATGGAGTCCTGAACTCAGCTGGGCTTGCAGGCTTTCCTTTGATGCAGAGCATAATATGTTTATAGAAATGAAAAAGGCTATGTTCTTTAGCAGCTAGATCAGGTTTGAATAAGCATCCACCTACTTCTGGCAGTAAATACACAAGAGAACAAGCAATACTGTCTTTGATCTATGTTCACCTAACAAAAAAAGACTGTTTTGACAGGTAATTTCTAATCAAGAGGATAATCTGGACAGTGCACTGCAGCTAACACTGGTGAACAACATTTTATTAAATTCATATACTGGTGAATTGTCAGCAGTTATTTTAGCCTGCGTGTAGTGCAGCTTTCAGCACTATTGATCATGAAATTTTAATATAATGCTTGGAAACATTCACTGGCATTTCAAGAACACCATATGATTGATTTAGAACTTAGCTGCACCCAAGAGACAAGTTCTTATTGTCTGGTATCCTCCTCTTCTCCCTTTTCAGCTCAGTCGGTTACTGCATAAAAAGCTGCTTGAAATTTAAGTTTACTCAGAATCCATAGGCCATGTTGGCCTTTATGCTATTGCCCATTACTGAAACTCTGCATTTCTCAACAGATTTCTATTACTTTATAGATTTATTTCACTTTTACCTCATTTGATACTGTTATGCTAGGCTCCCTTTTCCCCACCTCTGTGCAACAGTGAAAACTCAAATGTAATCAAGTTTTCTTACAAGTAAATGCATCCAAACTGAAATTTTGACACCTTGTCACCCCACTGCTCTCATAATTAATAGTTCACTTACATTTGCTTTCAACAGATAGAACTTTTGGATAAAACTTTGCCTTCAAAATCGATTTGGACTGTAACCCACTGTGTGAATTAGATGCAGAACTTGAAAGCTATTAAAAAAACCCAACAAAACCCCAAACCAACAAACCCAAGCCAAACAACAATAAAAACAAAAAAATACCCCAAAAACCCAAACAAAAAAATACCCCAAAAACCCAAACAAAAAAAAGGAAAAAACCACACACCATTTCCCCCCTACCCCCTAGTCCATTCTCCATCTCTTGAATATTGCCTGACTTTGAGGACATTTGTTTCCCAAGACTGAAATTCTGCCTTGGACATTGGTTTTCCCCAATCCCCAGCAACGTGTTTATTGCGATTCCTTGTAGTTTGTCTCCCTTCAGCTACTACATCAAACCGCAATATGGACAGAGTCAGCTTGCACAGCCCTGCAGCAGACACCCGGCTGCATCGAGTATCACCTGGTGTCACGTCAATAGACATCCTGAAAGCACCCCACAATAAATACAAGCCTGATCCCACTCACGCGAAATAACACCTGACTCTGGATCAGGCCCTGGGGGCCAGTTTCATCCCAACAAATTTCAGGCACTTAACTCATACACTTTAGGAAACCTGGAGAGAGCAAGAAAGCTTGGCACGTTCTCAGGGCAGCCCATCGCTGCCAGAGCCATAGTGCTCCTAGGACCACCAGAGCTTCTAAATGCCTAAGTATGGCCATTATTTAATAATGATATAAACCTTTTTTGACATGGCTGAACTTAAAAACAAAACAAAACAAACAAAACAAAACAATAAAACAACAAACAAAAAAACCCCGACAAATTAAAAACACAACAAATTAAAAGCACAACCTGTTTATCGCTGGCATGTTTAAAGTCCCAAGTGAGATCCTGGGCAAATTTGAGCAAGAAGGAACAACTCTCTGTTGTCCCACACATCCCAAAATCCATTAATAAACCACATAAACTACAAAAAAAGCAGCGCTCATTTTGCAACGGGAGCTCAAGGCAGCCAGCTCCCCTGTGCTGGCTGTACCCGGCAGCAAGTTTCTCAGAGACCTCCAATAACTTCGCTCTCTATTTCTACTTTACCTTCACAAACGTCGTGATGCTCAAACTTTTAAGCTCAGCCTCACTCCAGCCACTGCAAAGCTCCCATTGTCACTCCTGCCCCACAAAAAAAAGCAGCAGTATGTCAAGCCTCATAAGCGAAATTTGACAAAAGCGCTTTTAAAAGTAAGAGAAAACGCAAGGCAAGCTGGGAAGAAAAAAAAAAAAAAAAGGCAAGCAGAAAAGAAATATTTGGCCCAGCCCCTGGTTACCGTGCTGCAGAGAAGCGTTTTCCTCAGGCCTGCTGGCGGTGCAGGCCCTCCTGGCAGGGGGTGATGGTGTGGAGGCCCAGGTGTTGGTGGAACGGAACCATTGCACCTAGCTTAGCCACATGGCGCTAGTGAGGGACAGGGCCAAAGTTGGGGATGGGAGGAATCCAGACACCGGCTGCTAGCGCTGTACCTTTATCTCCAAGGAGGGAGAGCTCCTAAGAGAGAGCTCCTGTCCACGAGCCCCCTGAAAACTTGTTCCCGCGTGGCTGGCATCACCAGGAAGAGTTTTATTTGCTGTACGCCTGGTTAAACCAGAAGCAGGTAAGCCCGTAGGCCAAGGAAAGCAGCTTCTGTACTTCAGGGGAGATGTCCGTACCCCGCCATGTCCCTCAGCTGTGGAAAAGGCCTGCACAATGGCCAGGCCCAGCACGTGCCCTCACAAGGGCCTGTCCCCCCACCGTGGCCCTCAAGGACTGGAAGGAAAAGCCAAGAGGCAAGTACAGGATGTTTTCGCAGCAGAGCAAAGCTGTACAGAGACAGCCATGATTTGCAGAACACCAAATCTCCTCATTTGTTGCCCCTCAGTCTCCTTTAGAAACAGTATATTATCCAGCAATGATTTCTCAACTGTGATAATTATCAGCAATGACAGGCTATTAAGGGCTTAAAACTGACTAGGAGAAGGAATACAAATAAGATCTAAGCGCAAGATAGACTATATTCAGAATTAATGGTTATTCTCCTAGCCCTATCATTACTTTGATTTCCCGCTGTCCATGATATCGTAGATACTGTAGTACCATGTCATGCTCATCTGGAGACAGAGCAAAAACGTAGGCTCCCTGGGGCTGCGCAGAGCTGGAGCAAGAGACATGAAAATGACCAAACTTCTGGCCTTGCAAAACAGAGCAGGGGCTGCTGTCAGCAATCCCTTTTGCCATAAGGGTTTCCAGGACTGAAAGTACCAGCAGTGCTAACTCCCAGTAGTGAGATCCCCTTTCATCTGGTCACTCCGGTTAAGGAAACACATCCCCGCAGCATTGATAGCTCCAGTCTGGGCCTCTGTGAAATCCCTTAGGGGAAATCCACATATACATACATATCCCTCTCTCAACATGTCATGTTTTATAGGCCTTAAACATAGGGTTGTATTCCACTAGCTCATCTTTCACTCAAAAAGTTGGAAAGCATGCTAGCAAATAAACATGATGAAAAACAATCGCTCTTGCTTCCAGTCAACAAGCCACAGAAAGCAATTACTTTGTACGTGAGTCTGCTATTTCCTCTAGCCCAGGACAGGACAATGGGTTGGGCTAAAAGGTAGAATATACAACAATAAATTCCCTTCCCCCCTCCATCATCCAAGACAAGTAGCAGAACTGTTCTACTGAAAAGAAAGCAATCAGAGCCCCGTGCAATTCAGTGGAGCCAAGTCAACAGCAGATGAGTTACGGGGCTCAGTACTGAGGTATATTGGCTGTAAGCCAGTCATGCCACTAGACCACACACTGAGGCAGTGGGACATCTGGTCCCAAAGCACACTTCTTCCTGAACACAGTGCAAGTCTCCCCTCCTGGGAAGACAGACCTCCGACTGCCAAGTGACAACACCAGCCAGCTAGTAGTTTTCACCCGGCCCCAAAAGTTACACTGTTCCCATAAAATTAGAGAGGTACAATGCACAGCCTTATAAAAGCAGAAGACATAAAGCTAACAGACAACTGGAAAGGTTTCTAGACACATAATGAGATTTCTGCAGGAGCTGCCAGCACTACCTCTGCAGACTTAGCACAGGCTGAAATATCAGCCATGGTGACTAGATCTGACACAGGGCCTGACCTTTAAATGTGTGTTCAGAGCAGGAGCTTGTCTCGGAGCTGAGAGGAACCCTTTGCCATCTTCCCTGTACAGAACTCCTCCAGAAGAATTAATTCTGTTGTCTTTCCACTTCCACAAACCCACATGGTCATTAAGAAAGTGGAATTGAAGTGTCATTGCGAAAGATTCTCAGGTGACTAAGCTAGCATGGCTAATGACTTTTTAATATCTTTTTATGCCTTCAGGAAAAGTGATGTAAGTAATGTAGTATTTTGTTTTCCAGTTCTATAAACCCATTTTTTTTTGTCTCATTTCAGAGTCCCTCTGGAGTAGCTCTCCAATTGGGCTTATTTTGTATTTGTTGAAATTTATATCCATCTATTATCCTAGTAACAGGGTTGAAAGCCAGAAAGCATAATATCTTTGTATTTCTGAGAAGTCATTTCTTTCTGGCTAACCTGGTCTCTCTGACCCAGAAGAAACTGGATCATCATTGAATTAATTTTCCTCAAAAAAAAAAAAAATAAGGAAGCCTAAAATGAAATAAGCCACAGGGAACAGTGTGGAATAGGAATAACAGCAGACTGATATATTCATTTTATGTAACTACTTCTGCTCTTTTATGGTCCAAGTAAATTATTCTATTCTTCCAGTTCTTGTGGCTTGTTAAACATTAGAGGTGTTATTATAGCTGCAGATAGAAGAATTTTATTCTGGTACTATTTAAACATGCTCTTTTTTTCTTTTCTTTTTTTTTTTAAAAAAAAAAAGAAATGTATCTGTGCTTAGATAGAATGACTATTAAGTATAAAACAAAACCAGCCAAATATAAACTGCAAAAGAATACAGTCAAATGAATTGCAGGAGGTGAATGTGTTTCATAAAAAGTAATACAAGTGCTATCATTCAGACCAGAGACTACATTAGAGGAATTAGAGACAGATTATTGTTCATTAGGATTTTATACTGAGACTCTTATGAACATTTAAGCAGGCCTGTTCACAGCATTAAAACATCCTCCTCAGACCAGTTCAGAAAGTAAATACTAGGACACAATTATCTAACATGCCTTATATTCAAGCCTATGCTGTAGGTGTCTTGCAACTTACTACTGAGGAATCAAGCTGAAAATTGGTGTCTGACTATTTTACTACCTAATTAGAATGTTGAATTTGCCACAACTGGACATGACGTGTTTTTCTTACCCCTGTGGCAGAGCAGACCAATCTTACTTGGACACAGTGGTAAACCAAATCATGCTCTCCCAGGGGCAGGCTGGCATCAGATAGCAGAAGGCTGCACATGCATGTGGAAGACTTGATTTTCTAATTTCTCTTTGAAATGGCACTCTACACCAAAGCAGGCCAACTAGAAGAGCTGTCTACAGGGGAATTGTGCTTTTATAAATTTGAAAATATGAGTTATATTCATAGAATCATAGAACCATAGGGTTGGAAGGGACCTCTGGAGATCATCTAGTCCAACCCCCCTGCCACAGCAGGGTCACCTAGAGCAGGTTACACAGGAACGCGTCCAGGCGGGTTTTGAATGTCTCCAGAGACGGAGACTCCACCACCTCTCTGGGCAGCCTGTTCCAGTGCTCTGCCACCCTCAAAGTAAAGAAGTTCCTCTTCATGTTTAGGTGGAACTTCCTATGCTCAAGTTTGTGCCCATTACCTCTTGTCCTGTCACTAGGCACCACTGAAAAGAGCCTGGCCCCATCCTCCTGACACCCACCCTTTAAGTATTTATAAGTGTTGATAAGGTCCCCCCTCAGCCGTCTTTTTTCCAGACTGAAGAGACCCAAATCCCTCAGCCTTTCTTCATAAGAGAGGCGTTCCAGTCCCCTAATCATCTTCGTAGCTCTCTGCTGCACCCTTTCCAGCAGTTCCCTGTTCCTCTTGAACCTGGGAGCCCAAAACTGGACACAGTACTCCAGGTGTGGCCTCACCAAGGCAGAGTAGAGGGGGAGGATGACCTCCCTTGACCTGCTGGCCACACTCTTCTTGATGCACCCCAGGATGCCATTGGCCTTCTTGCCCACGAGGGCACATTGCTGACTCATGGTCATCCTGTTGTCCACCAGGACTCCCAGGTCTCTTTCCACCGAGCTGCTCTCCAGCAGGTCAGCCCCCAAACCGTACTGGTGCATGGGGTTATTCCTCCCCAGGTGCAGCACCCTACACTTGCCCTTGTTGAATTTCATAAGGTTCCTCTCTGCCCAAATCTCCATCCTGTCCAGGTCTCTCTGTATGGCAGCACAGCCTTCCGGTGTGTCAGCCACCCCACCCAGCTTTGTGTCATCAGCAAACTTGCTGAGGGTGCACTCTATCCCCTCATCCAGGTCATTGATGAATATATTGAAGAGGACTGGACCCAGTACTGACCCCTGGGGAACACCTCTCTTCACTGGCCTCCAACTAGACTCTGTGCCCCTAATCACGACCCTCTGAGCTCTATCTTTCAACCAGTTATCTATCCACCTTACTGTCCTTTCATCTAGCCCACACTTCCTAAGCTTCCCTATGAGGATGCTGTTGGAGACCGTGTCGAACGCCTTGCTTAAGTCAAGGTAGACAACATCTACCGCCCTCCCCTCATCTATCCATCCAGTCACGCCATTGTAGAAGGCTATCAGATTAGTCAGACATGATTTCCCCTTGGTGAATCCATGCTGAGTACTTCTGATAGCTTTCTTTTCCTCCATATGCCTTGAGATGACACCCAGAATGAGCTGTTCCATCATCTTTCCAAGGATGGAGGTGAGGCTGACCGGCCTGTAGTTCCCTGGCTCCTCCTTCTTGCCTTTTTTGAAGACTGGAGTGACAGTGGCTTTCCTCCAGTCCCCAGGCACCTCTCCTGTTCTCCAGGACTTTTCAAAGATGATGGAGAGCGGCCCAGCAATGACTTCTGCCAGCTCCCTCAGCACTCTCGGGTGCATCCCATCAGGGCCCATGGACTTGTGAATATCTAAATGATCTAATTGATCCCCCACTTGATCCTCCTCAGCCCAAGGGAAGTATTCTTTTCCTGTTACTTTACTCAATGCCTGGGACTCCTGAGGGCTGGGCCATGCAGAAAAGACTGAAGTAAAGAAGGCATTCAGTAACTCTGCCTTCTCCGCGTCCTCCGTCACCATGACTCCTGTCTCATTCAACAGTGGGCCTACAACTTCTCTGGTCTTCCTTTTGCTTCCAATATACTTGAAGAAGCTCTTTTTGTTGTGCTTGACATCCCTAGCCAGGCCTAATTCCAAGGCGGCCTTGGCTTTCCTCATTTCATCCCTGCACGCTCTGGTGGCATTCTTGTAATCCTCCCAAGGGGTCAGTCCCTTCTTCCACTTATTATAAACTTCCTTCTTCCACTTGAGCTTTTTCTGAAGCTCCCTGCTCAACCATGCAGGTCTCCTGTGTCCCTTGGCCGATTTCTTTCTCTTAGGGATACACCGATCCTGAGCTTGGAGGAAGTGGTCTTTGAATGTCAACCAGCTTTCTTGAGCCCCTTTGCCTTCCAGAGCCCTAGCCCACAGGATCTCTCCAAACAGTTTCTTGAAGAGGTCAAAGTTAGCCCTCCTGAAATCCAAGGTTGTAATTTTACTGCTTGTTATTTTGTGGATAGTACCCATGATCCTGAACTCAATCATTTCATGATCACTACAACCTAGGGTGCCCCCAACCTTAATGTCCTCCACCAATCCTTCTGTGTTTGTCAGTACCAGGTCTAGAAGTGCTCCTCTCCTTGTTGGCTCCTGTACCACCTGTGTCAAAAAGTTGTCATCAATGCACTGGAGGAGCCTCCTGGACTGTCCATGCCTGGCTGTGTGGTTTTCCCAGCAGATATCAGGGTGACTGAAGTCCGCCATGAGAACCAGGGCCTGAGATTGCGAGGCTACCTTCAGCTGTCTGTAGAAGGCCTCATCAGCTTCCCCATCCTGATCAGGTGGCCTGTAATAAACACCCACAACAGTGTCCCTCATACTTGCCTGTCCCTTAATCCTTACCCATAAGCTCTCGACCCACTCTTCATCCGCCCCTAGTGAGAGCTCAATGCATTCCAAATGCTCCCTCACATAGAGTGCAATATTCCTTTCCTTACAGTTTTTCCCTCCAGGGCATACATACTGAACCTACTTATGGAAGGGATGAGTGATTTTACCTTAACACTTAACGATCCATTCTTGTGGGCCAGTTGCAATACAAAGGAGCACTTCATCCCTTCCATAGTGCCCCTGCAGGTAACTTCAGAGAAAAGCACTATTTGGCACATCAGTCCAGAGATTATACAGCCCATGTGACCACTATCAGGACTTGGAAGCACCTCCCTATTAGAGGAACGAGACCTTTGCTAGTAGAAGAGAAATTACCTCAGGATTAACAACTCACACATAGGGAAACCTCTGTGTATTGCCAAAAATCGGCACCGGGGTCTCTGGCACAGCCACAGGAATAATCTGTAAGGGTGTCAGCATTCTCCACACCAGGAGTTTCCACATAATTAGCTTTAGATCGAAAAATATGTTTGGGTCATCCTCTGTTCACCTCAAACTTTCTGCTGCAATGTACCAAATCGCCTCTCCCTGTCTTTCCAAATATATGACACTTTTTTCTCCTAGGGAAAGGTGACTTTCCCTGTCTTAGACACCAGCTGCTCATCTTCCCTCCTCCCTGAGAACCAGAGACTAGCCTGGCACTGGAGCGCTCCCACTTCCATGTTGCACATGGGTCCAGGCAAAGCCTAGATTGTGCCAGCTGAAGGAAAATAGTTCCTGTCTCAGATATGTTTTTCAAACAGCTTGCTCCTTCCTCCGTGCGAACATGCACTGACAGCCTGTCTCTGTCTCATCTTCAGCATCCCAGACAGGGGGGTTGGACCGCAAGCAGCAACTGTCTGCTGATAGCTCAGGCTTTTAGTGGTGATGTGGAAGAGATGGTATTACTCATACTCCAGATAGAGTTAGTTCACACAACATCTCCTACTCCTCAGTCCCATTCCGCTTTCAAAGAATTACCTGCCAGCCTGTGGACAAAAAAAATATCTCAGAATCCAGCTGACTGCTACTTAGGCTCTCTATAAGCAGAGGCAAAATAGATGACCCCTGTTTCAAAGCTCACCCTCAGTGCTTATAGCCCTCCTACCACCTGATTTCTCAATGGTCATTCCCACAGAGAGGAAATTATGGCCTTCCCCCTTTCCTACTGTGCTAATTGATTCTCTCAAACTGAAAATGGTCTGCTAAATGTCCTTCAAGAACCAGCCAAAGTGGAGTAATCTGATTCCTCTTTCTGCTTGTGATGTCTGCGCTTCTGCTGACCTATTGGGGACTTAATGATATGACTGCAGGGGATTCATATATGTCCTATAGGAAAGTCCCTTCAACCTAGTCTGTTAAGCTCCTATAAGAAAAATAGCATATTATAGTTTGCAAGCTAAACTCTTCTCTGCCAGCTTTTGTGAGAACCTTGTGTGGCTTGCTCCACCCTTGGAAAAGCTCAGCCTATATGACACTGCTTGCCAGCCAACCTACCAGAATAGCTTTATATTCCACTGCAGGATTCCTGTACAGCCAAAGCAGCATTTCCATGATTTCCCAGTAAATAGCTTTTTATTTTTTTTTTTTAAATCTTATGGTGACAAATCAGAAAGCTTTATACCAGAGGATTTATAAAGCAGGTTAGCCTTAACTGGCCCTGTATCTTTCTCTGGCCTTAACACACATGCTAAATGGGTGTAAAAACTGTTGTATCAGCAGTTCTTTATTATATTCCCTTTGTAAACCATCACACAAGTGACAGATTAAGGCAACGTCAGATTCACATTCTGGAAACTTGTGCTTCCCATTGTAAAGTTGGAAGGCAACAGCATCCTTGATCACTGTAGAAAATAATGTCAGTTTTAAGTACAATATTAAATTGTTTTGCATTTAAAATGTTTCACTTCAAGTGCACTGAAGATAGTTATCAGTTCCATTTGCTTCAATGAATTTTCTGAGCAAGTACCCGCAGTGTGGTTGTGCCACAGCCCTCCTCCATTTGACTCCAGACCTTGTTTTTATGATGTGGTTGGCTCCTAAGTACACTTACCCTTAAACGTGTTATAGAAAGAAAGATCGATACAAATTAGATCATTCTGTACTAAGATAACCCCCCCCCCCCCCCCCCCCAAACAATCCCTTATATTCTAATCTTGTGATTCGGTGTAATTATGTAATGCTTGTTCAGTGATGAATACACTGATAGGTTGACATTAAAGCCAAGTTTGAGCTATTCTAGTCTGCAGCATGATCACCTGCCCAGTAATAAAATTAACACAGCCTCTTGGAGTTGTACCCTCAAACTCTGAGAACGCACCTCAGACCGTCTCTGCCATACAGAAGAAATGTCTCAAGAGGAGGAAGAGAGGTTGTACCATTCCCCACAAAAATTTTGTTTAACTGCCATATGCCTTTCCCCTTTTTCTTTCAAAATACTTCCATCTGCCTCCTGCAGAGCTTGCTACAGCATCCCTGTGTGTAAATAGCGTGCTCCTCTATAATTAGCTTCCTCCTCTGTGACTTAATCAGTGATATTGTAAACCAGACACTGTGATAATTTGATCAGCTCAGTGGCAGTGAATTGTACCGTGACTAAAAAGTCCAGGCTGGTTGTAACTATAGGAGAAGCATCTGCTTGAGGGGAAGGGTGATCTAGTCCTTTGGTTCAGAGCATGTGACTACATTTAAATCCTATAGCTAATCCCAGTTCCTATTCCTCACAGATAGTCCTACTCTCTAGACCGAAGAGGCACGCAAGCTTTTTCTCCCTCTGTGATATCCAGCGGTTCTTAGCTACTCCATGCAATGCTTATGCAGAAGGGGAGGGATTGCTATATCCATTCCAGAAGAGATCATAGTGCCACGATTGAATGCTTTTCCATGAGGTACATTTGGGTTTCAGAGCTCTTCGTGCAGGAGAGGACAAGATCCTGCATTTCTCCTAGCTGTACGAGTGGATGGGAAAGTATCAAGAGAAGCAAGCTTTTCTCTTGCCCAAGAAAAATGAAAAATTACAGTAATGCCACTGGATTTTGTGCAGCACATAAACTGCAAGCTGCACCCTGCACATGGAACTCAGGCAGGGCAGGCAAAGGGATGCCTTTGCTGTACATAAGTGCTGCAGCCTCCAAAGAACTCTCCTCCCAACTGGATTTTGCTTGTGCAAAGCTGGGAATCCAGATGACCAGGCATTCAGAAAGGAACACTGTGTTTCTTTTATTTTAGAGGAGATTCATGTTCCAGGACTCCGAGAAGCTACGCGGTTTCTTTGGCTCATCAGCTCCTTATTGATCCCATCACTACTAGTTCTAGGCAGTCTGTTGCAATCTCCATGTAATCTTGAATTATATGGAGCATATATGAATAAACAGATTTGTTTAGTCCTCTTTCCTCTCCTACCTGGAAGACCTTTCCAAAACCTCCAGCAGGTTTCTACGTTGCATTAGGTAGCTCTATGCTTTCTGGCTTTGAGCCAATCCATAGAAAGACATCACTGAATCTGAAAGTTTCCTTCTGCGGTGTCAGTTTTCTCTAGATCGCTTGGGTAACTGTTGGCTGTGTTAGCACATGCAAATTGCGCTTTGCGATCTGCTAATGAGTTCTCAAGCCGGATTGTGTACTTAAATAGCTAAGAGTTGCTTACATAATTTATCTTGCCCCCCCCCCCCCCCCCCCCCCCCCAAGCAAGCTTGGTTTCAGAAGATCAGGCATGCCATTAGAAGGAAGGTGCTCTTGCATCAACAGGGTGCCATTGTTTCTGTGTGTGTTGACATTGGATTTGCAGGTGTATGCTTGCACGGAGGTAGCATGAGCAAGCTTGCTTGCCTCATGCTGCTAATTACTTTACAGCATTTAGCGCCAAAGCTCTCAATCAATGCTCTCACTCACAACACAGACTTCGCTCTTTCCTGTTTGTCACCTGGGTGTGAATTTCAGAGCATATGATATGAACGAAGAAGAAAAAGCTGTGCTTTTCTTTCCAAGGAATTTTGCCGAGTCTATTCAGCAGTGAAGTATCAAGATACTTCTGTGAGTAGCAAAGGATGAGCTGGACAAGAGGAAGGGGCCATGCACTCACTATTCAGATGATGCATGAACAGAAAAGAAGCCAAGCTGTGAGGGAAGGTGGATTTGTGTTACATGTCTAGGAAGTCAGTGGAGAGATATCCTGGCTGGAATCAGGGAAGAAATATAACTAGGCAGCTGATGCAAGTGACACAGTGCTGTCTCAGCACAAGGGTGAATCACCCAGGGGCAGCATTCACAGATCACCTGGTAGGAAAAAATGATGGATAAATTGAATACTTCCTTTTCAGAGGTCAAATTCTGCCTCCATAGATCCATACAATACAGCTCTGACTTCTTGCCCTATCAACAAGCTGAACTGAAAACATATCATGCCCCTAAAGGGGGCCATTTTCTTTCCTCCTGGCAGCAAAACAAACAGCGCAGGTTGGATGCAGACTGTTGGAGTTTCTGTTGACTCAGTGTAATGGCGTATACGGGCTGCTCCCAGTGCACCGGGACTGGTGGAGGTGTTCACAGCCTGCTTTAAAGGCTAGAAAGCATTGAGTGGTGATAAATAATCCATTTGCCTGTGTATGTGTGGGTAGATAGGGATGTAAATGTACAAAACCACACATAGACCTTATTGTTTACCTAAGAAATGCTGCTGCTGCTGCAAGGATGCAGGGCTGGAGACTGCTTCTCCCTGAAAAGGCTCTTCCACATTCTGTGGTCCCAATTCATGACACAAACCTGGCTCCCAGAGATATTGTCAAGCAGACAGGAGCAGCAGAGAGCGGCGGAGTCTCAGCAAGCAGAACTGCAGCATGATCTGCAGTCCCCTATGGCTTGCAAAACAGATTTGATAAATCAGAAGCTTTTCAAAACCCACAGTACCTCCAGAAACAGGCACCTTGCCCAGTGTGACAATGTTTTTCTTTACTTGAGATTCTTGTCCTGAAAAAATCTCTCCTAATTTCTGTGCTTGTTTTGTGTAAAGGCAAGACGGTAGATTCTGTCTTACTTTCAGCACTGTGCTCCTTCACCATGATGGGAGTGTGTTGCTGCAGAGCTCTGCAAAAGCACTGAAGGAAGTTAGAAGCAGAAACGCCACTGAGAAATGGTGAGCCTGGCACTCCCAAATCCTTTGGCAGCCAGTGGTAAAACTGCCCAGCATTAATACAGACCCTAAATGCTCAAAGGACTTCGTCACTGAAAGAAGCATGTCTGTGCCGAGAAGTTGTGCTGGTGCATCTCCATCATGTAAAATGCCAGCCAAAATGACAACCCAGCCCACCCCACTGAGGAAAAGGGAAAAAGGAAAACTCAACCTGTGCAAAGTTGTCTTTTCCTGGCCTCTTTGGCAAACAAATCAGAGCCTAGGCAGCATATTTATGCACTGGGATTGCTGGAGAGGATAAGGCTTATCCTTGTAGTAAGTCAATCACAACAACAGCACCACACCAAGTGAGCTTGCATATGGGCTAAGTACTGTTCCAAGCAAGTACTTTTACTTAAGGGATGTTATGTGGGAGCACTTTGGAGCTGTCACCAGTAGAAGGATCCAATTTTGGGTCCTTAAAAGATTCTTGAAATGCATTCTGCATAATCTATGCCTTAAACTATTTCCCGTAAAGATGCTGCATAGCTCTGCATTTGGCAATTCAAGAACAGCGTTTGCTAGGACGTGTCTGACACCACTGCTAAAATAGTACATGCAGCTATTTTGCATTTCTGAAAAGATACTGGTAAGTTGGAGAGGAAGCAGAATTTCTTAGTTTGAGGATGAAAAAAACCACCCTTGCATCAAGAGGTTTAATTAGTGCACTCTGCTTAAATTATCAAAACAAAGATCAAAAGGTGAATTATGAATGGAATAGTTTAATGGGGATAAAGTTCTTACTATTGAAGATACATTTAAATAATGGAGAAAGGTGTAAAAAGGCAGCAGCTGAGAGCGGAAGGGGGACAGATTCAACTGTAAGAGGGTACAGCTTTTAACAGTGAATGAGCTTAATTATTGCACTAAGATATTGGGGCAGGGGTGGAGTCGCATCATTAAATAAGTTCAAATCAAACATGCATCTTTTTCAGAGGAAATGTTTCTGTTATCCAGGGTTTACTGTTCCCGGTACAGGAGGACTACATATTGTTTTAAGGTCTTGTGATACATTGCAGTGCAGACCAGAGGATTTAATATGTTCTGAAGTCAGAACGTCTGCACTGAGTATCCTTGCCAGGCTCAACAAGATCGCCAGATCCCATGACCTACAGCTTCCTAAAAATATTTCTTTTTAAGTCCTTAAGTATCCTGTCCTTGAGTTGACTGACAGTTCATCTTCACCACATAGCCAAACTCAACACCCATAAATCCACAGGCCCTGATGGGATGCACCTACAAGTGCGGAGGAAACTGGCAGATGTTACTGCAAAGCCGCTCTCCATCATCTTTGAGAAAGTCATGGAGAACAGGAGAGGTGCCTGAGGACTGGAGGAAAGCCAACGTCACTCCAGTCTTCAAAAAGGGCAAGAAGGAGGACCCATGAAACTACAGGCCAGTCAGCCTCACCTCCATCCCTGGTAAGGTGATGGAACAGCTCATTCTGGATGCCATCTCTAAGCATGTAGAGGAAGAGAAGGTTATCAGGAGTGGTCAACATGGATTCATCAAGGGGAAATCATGCTTGACCAATCTGATAGCCTTCTATGATGGTATGACTGACTGGGTAGATGAGAGGAGAGCAGTGGAAATTGTCCACCTCAACTTCAGCAGGGCTTTTGACACTGTCTCCCATAACATCCTCATAGATAAGCTTAGGAAATGTGGGTTAGATGAGTAGACAGTGAGGTGGATTGAGAACTGGTTGCATGGCAGAGCTCAGAGGGTTGTGATCAGCGGTGCAGAGTCTAGTTGGAGGTCAGTGGTGAGTGGTGTTCCCCAGGGGTCAGTACTGGGTCCAGTCCTCTTCAATATATTCATCAATGACCTGGATGAGGGGACAGAGTGCACCCTCAGCAAGTTTGCTGATCACACAAAACTGGGACGAGTGGTTGACACACCAGAAGGCTGTGTTGCCATACAGAGAGACCTGGGCAGGCTGGAGAGTCGGGCAGAGAGGAACCTAATGAAATTCAACAAGGGCAAGTGTAGGGTGCTGCACCTGGGGAGGAATAACCTCATACGCCAGTACAGGTTGGGGGCTGACCTGGAAAGCAGCCCTGCAGAGAGGGACCTGGGAGTCCTGGCAGACAACAAGTTGACCAGGAGCCAGCAATGTGCCCCTGTGGCCAAGACCAATGGTATCTTGAGCTGCATTAAAAAGAGCGTGGCCAGGAGGTTGAAGGAGGTCATCCTCTCCCTCTACTCTGCCCTGGTGAGGCCACATCTGGAGTACTGTGTCCAGGTCTGGGCTCCCCAGTTCAAGAAAGACAAGAAACTGCTGGAGAGTCCAGCAGAGGGCTAAAAAGATGATAAGGGAATGGAGCGCCTCTCTTATGAGGAAAGGCTCTGTTTAGCCTGGAGAAGAGAAGACTGAGAGGGGATCTCAGCAGTGCTTATAGATATCTAAAGGACAGGTGTCAAGAGCATGGGGCTCTTTTCAGTGGTACCTGGCAACAGGACAAGGGTTAACAGGCACAAACTGAAATACAAGGAATTCCATCTCAACATGAGGAAAAACTTCTTTACTTTGAGGGTAACAGAGCACTGGAACAGGCTGCTCAGAGAAGGTGTGGAGTTTTCTTCTCTGGAGATTTTCAGAACCCACCTGCATGCATTCCTGTCCATCCTGCTGTAGGTGAACCTGCTTTGGCAGGGGGGTTGGACTAGATGGTCTCCAAAGGCCCCTTTCAACCCCTATCATTCTGTGTTTGAGTGCCACTTAGAGAGAAGGTCCTCAACTAGAGGGGAAGCTTCCAACCTGACTAAATGTAAATAACCTGACTCTGGCAGCAGGCATGCTAGTCACATCTCTGCAAGGTAGAAGGCTGGGTTTCATCTGAAACAATTGCTTCATTGCCCACAGGACAATAACTTATTATTTTGCTAAAGGCATCAAGTACCACAAATAAAACCCTTTTTTGATTTAGTTGTATGTTTTGGAGTCTGACTGCCTCAGATTCCTTCAGCAAACACCAGCCTGAATGATAGGAGTTCACTGACTGGGCAAGTCCCACAGCAAGCCCTTACCCTGAAACTGGGCTCCTTGTCTAACAGGTCACTCTTCATAATCACATCATTCTGTAGTGCCACAACTTCTGCTGCATGGCAGGGGAACTGTTTCCTTTAAGTGCACAAAGATAGTTAATTTTGGCAGGTAGCCATCGCTCTTCTGTCTAAATTCCATTGTGTCATGGTTCCAGTGTGAGACGAACATAAACAACAGATTCATGCACCGCTCAACAGCTATCGCACCACATTATGAATTCACCGTATTCGTTTAAGCAATACATGCACAAGCAGTGTGGGATGCAAGTGCTTTATGTATCACACCACATTTTTATCACATACCACTTAGTCTAATCCAGTATCTGCAAAACAAACCTTTTGCAATGTTTTCCCCTATATCTAGTGTTTGGATATTGAATTTTGACAAATGGGAGGGGTTCTCTAAAGATGATCTCTAAATAATTGCAGCAGAAAGCATAATTAGCTTCATCTTTTGGAGTAGCATGAAATCATCTGCATGTACTTAAGAGCTCAGCAAGGTTTAAATACTTTGCTGAATAAAGATTGATGGATAAGTCAGATCTGCAATGAATCTGTCTTTTGGATTGCTACACCCTTGGCACATCAGCACCCTGGTCCCAATCTGTAAGCATTACTGGCTGTATTCAAGTGCTAGATTTTTTTTTTTCCCCCACTGCCTGTTTGGAGCAGTGCAAGGGACGGTAAGTCCTGCTGGCTGATTTTAGTGTAATAGGAGCTACTGAGTAGAGTTTCACCACAAACTGAAATGCTTAAAGGGAGTTTGGCACCTAAGCATTCAAAAAAATTCTCCTGGAGGGTGATTTGCATCATCCTGATATGCATTCAAGAACATTCCAATAATGAACAGTATAGGACGAATACTTGCACATCAGTCCAATTAATGGTATATGCAGATGTGACTGAAGTTTGACTCTGTATGAGATGCCAGGCAAGAGCTGAACAGCCATTTCACAGCCAAGCCATTTTAAAGATATTATCCTTTTTCATCGCTACAGAAAATGTAGCAAATGTGTTCTATTTTATTTTTTCCCTAAAGGCTTTCAACAAATAGACCAAGATAAACCTTATCCTATCATCACAGGAAAATTCAGTTTGGAAGGGAACTCAAGAGACTGTTTACTGCTCATTTGATTCCCCTGTAACTAAGATTTCACTGTAGCAGCAAACAAAGATATGTGGTCTATTTATCTGAGCAAACCTGGGTCAAACCTTGGTTTTACGATGATCTAGTAGAACAGCCTTGAGTTGGGTACCAGGAGACAGCTGCTTTGGGATTCAGTACTGCTGCTGTGCAGCTTTGTGCAACCCTGTCTTCTTTTTATCCCTTCTGTTGCTTAATTGCACAGGAAGGTCTTGGAGGAAAAGGTTCTTTGTTCCAAGATATTTGTGCTGTGTGTAGCACGATGTGGCTCCGATTTCAGTCAGGGCTTGTAGATGCAACCATAATAAAACTCAGCACAACAGTGAAGTGATAGCAGCATTACATGGAGTCTGCAGCAGATACTGAAACTGAAACCCAGTTAGAAGCTTAGTCTCTGCTTAATCAATGTCACAACCTGTGGAATTTGCTTATTTCCATCAATAAAATACCAAGATTCCCACAACAGTTCACTCATTACTCAGTCTTTCTTTTTATAAAACTCACAGCACTCATAGCAGGTGTCTGAAATGACTGAATTATTTAAAGATCCTGGTTATTTTTTCTAATTCTTCATTTCTTTTCTGCTTCATTGCAAGGTTGAAAGGCATCAATTTAAGTCTCTGCTATGAACCACTCCAAATTATTTCTTTGAAGCACCATCTCACAATGGGACTCATCTTACGATTGAGTTTTTTTAAAAAATGCAGCAGGTTAATGATTTACTGAGTTATTTAGCAAAAGCCCCATTGATTTGACATGGCAGTGAGCTCTCCAGCTAATGCTCATGCTATCTTTCCTACCTCCCAGTGTGCCACCAGAACATTTAAAGTGTGAGCCAGGTACAGAGCCCGTGAGTTGGTGAGTATCTTCTGACACCTTGGGCCAGATATTCACCTGTTTTATATCATGATAGGGCCACCTAGACATGCCAAAGATATCTCCACCCAGAGAACAGCTTTTAGTGGAGTCAGATCAGGCATTTTGCAAAAAAGAGCTATTTTATTATACTAATGGCCAGCATGTCTTGTCCTAGGGAGACTGTGGGCTACTTAGCCCAGATTAAAAATGGATGCTAGATTAAATGACAATTATTGTGCCTTCTGGCCTCAGTTACATTAAAAAATTTCCTGGTACATATGATTTCACTTTGAGATTAAAAAAAGTATGATTTAGTGTGCAGGCACAAGCCAGGTCTCTCAAAAGGAAAGAAGGAACTTTAGACTAATATATTGTGATATAATTTAGTAACTTAAATTGCTACATATTTTTCCACTTATTCTATTAGAAGTAGTAGTACTCAGGAGAGGTGGAAGGGAAAAGACCACTAAAAACAATAATTGTGCTATTAGTTCTGAAGAAACTGCATTTTTTCCAATGCACTCAGATGTTCAATTTGGAAAAAGTTGTTTCAGTTGCCAGTGAGAAAAACTATGGAACCAAGTGGTCATGGTCTGTTAATATACTATATATTTCTGCTAACCATCTGGCTGCTTTCAGTGCTTTTGCCACTCAGGGAGAATGTCATTTACAATCAATTTCAACAAACACCATATGCATTAGGTTGGGAAAACAAATGATATTTCAACGCTACACATTGTAGAAGAGTTTCAAGTTCACCAGACCCTTTAAGTTGTTGGGTTTGGGGTTTTTGCGGGGGTTGTCTGTGTTGTTTTTTGGTGTGTTTGGTTTTTGTTGTTGTTGTTTGTTTGTTTTGGAGACTGAGGGTCCAGTTGGTAATCCTTCAGACAGTTGCTCAGCTGCTTAGGGTGAGATATGCAGAGACTGAGGAGCCCCTTCTGGAGTCAGGACTTGTGAGACCAGCTCACAAGCCTCAGCTCCAGAGCACAGGCCACAGCCCTGGACTGAAAGCCTATTTCCTACTCAGAGCATGGAGGCTGTCTCGGGAACAGTGACCGTGAAATGATAGAGTTTTTGATTCTGGGAGAAGCAAGGAGGGGGGTCAGCAGAACTGTTACCTTGGACTTCCAGGGCGCGGACTTTGGGCTTTTCAGGAGCCTGGTTGACAAAGTCCCCTAGGAGGCAGTCCTCCAGGGCAAAGGAGCCCAGGAAGCCTGGATGTTGTTCAAGAAGGAAGTCTTAAAGGCGCAGGAGCAGGCTGTCCCCACGTGCCGGGAGACAAGCCGTCAGGCAAAAAGACCAGCCTGGCTAAACAGGGAGCTAGTGTTGCAACTTAGGGGAAAAAAAAATAGGATTTATGGCCTTTGAAAGGAAGGGCAGGCCACTCAAGAGGACTACAAAGAGGTAGTGAAGCTATGTAGGGAAAAAATCAGGAGGACCAAAGCTCAGCTAGAACTAAGCCTGGCTTCTGGTGTCAAGGACAACAAAAACGTTTCCATAAATATATTAGCAACAAAAAGAGGACTAAGGATAAACTTTGTTCTCTAGTAGATGGGACCGGTAACATAGTGATCAAGGATGAGGAAAAGACTGAGGTACTTAATGCCGTCTTTGCCTCAGTCTTCAGCAGTAGGACCAGTTGTTCCCTGAGTACCCAGACCCCTGAGCTAGAAGACAGGGATGGGGAGCAGAATGAAGACCCTGTAATCCAAAGGGAAATGGTGAGGGACTTGCTTCAGCACCTGGAGGTGCACAAATCTATGGGGCCAGATGGGATCCACCCAAGGGTACTGAAGGAGCTGGCAGAAGTGCTCACCAGGCCACTTTGCATCATTTATGAGCAGTCCTGGATAACCAGGGAGGTCCCAGCTGACTGGAGGTTGGCAAATGTGACACCCATCCACAAGAAGGGCCGGAAGGAGGATCCAGGGAACTACAGGCCAGTCAGTCCGACCTCGGTGCCTGGGAAGGTCATGGAACAGATCATCCTCAGTGCCATTACACAGCACATGCAGGAGAACAGGGTGATCAGGCCCAGTCAGCGTGGGTTTGTGAAAGGCAGGTCATGCACGTCAAACCTGATCTCCTTCTATGATAAGGTGGCCCACTTAGTGGATGAGGGAAAAGCTGTGGATGTTATCTACCTGGATTTTTGCAAAGCTTTTGACACCGTTTCCCACAGCATTCTCCTGGAGAAGCTGGCTGCTCATGGCCTGGACAGGTGTACTCTTCGCTGGGTAAAAAACTGGCTGGATGGCCGTGCCCAGAGAGTGGTGGTAAATGGAGTTAAATCCAGTTGGTGTCCAGTCACAAGTGGTGTCCCCCAGGGCTCAGTGCTGGAGCCGGTTCTCTTTAATATCTTTATCAATGATCTGGATGAGGGGATCAAATGCACCCTGAGTAAGTGCGCAGATGACACTAAACTAGGCGGGCGTGTTGATCTGCTTGAGGGTAGGTTGGATCTGCAGAGGGATCTGGACAGGCTGGACCGATGGGCTGAGGCCAATGGTATGAGGTTCAACAAGGCCAAGTACCGGGTCCTGCACTTGGGTCACAACAATCCCATGCAGCGCTACAGGATTGGGGTGGAGTGGCTGGAGAGCTGCCAGGCGGAAAAGGACCTGGGGGTGTTGGTGGACAGCCGGCTGAATATGAGCCAGCAGCGTGCCCAGGTGGCCAAGAAGGCCAACAGCATCCTGGCCTGTATCAGGAATAGTGTGGTGAGCCGGCCTAGGGAAGTGATCATCCCCCTGTACTCGGCACTGGTGAGGCCCAACCTCGAGTACTGTGTTCAGTTTTGGGCCCCTCACTACAAGAAAGACATTGAGGTGTTGGAGCGAGTCCAGAGAAGGGCTATGAGGCTGGTGAGGGGTCTGGAAGACAAACCTTATGAGGAACGACTGAGGGAACTGGGGTTGTTTAGCCTGGAGAAGAGGAGGCTGAGGGGAGACCTTACCACCCTCTACAACTACCTGAAAGGAGGTTGTAGAGAGATGGGGGCTGACCTCTTCTCCCTGGTGACAAGTGATAGGACAAGAGGAAACGGGTTCAAGTTATGTCAGGGGAGGTTTAGATTGGATATTAGGAAACATTTTTTCACTGAAAGAGTTATTAAACATTGGAATAGGCTGCCCAGGGAGGTGGTGGATTCACCATCCCTGGAGGTGTTTAAAAAAAAGGGTAGATGTGGTGCTTAGGGACATGGTTTAGAAGTGGTTTTTGTCAGGGTAGGTTAATGGTTGGACTTGATGATCTTGAAGGTCCCTTCCAACCTCAGCAATTCTATGATTCTATGACAAGGGTAAGGACATGAAAGATTTATATCAATCAACACCAGGGCTTCTAACCCTGAGGAGCTGGTGTGCACTTACTGAACATTTAGTATAAAACTACAGGACACCTTAATGCTGAACTCCTCAACATTCCTTCCACAAGTATTCATATATGCAGGCATGAAGTGAGCTTCTTTACAGCTACTCAGAATTTCAAGGGACAGGTACTGAGGTTTTGGTAAGCATTATTTTAGTGTTTCTATTTTTCAGTTAGCAAAGTAGAGATTTTTTTTTTTCCTACAAAAACAACTCTAAAAAAATTAGTAGAATTTCATTAATCTTTTCATGTGTTTGAACATTCAGATAGTAAATATTTTAACAGTGCTTCTAATTAGTTAACATAGTGATCTAGTCTTGCAAGTAGAACGTATGGAAAAATTTCTGAAGTTGAATGTTAACAGATGGGACTTTACAAGCAGTCAGCATTTATCTAATCCTTCTATTTGACTAAACTGGAGTTTTACCACTTGCTTCAGGAAGAACAGGTTTGGGCCAATTTTAAAATTCCTTTGCTATTAAATACATAATAACTACCAGATTTGGACAAAGCTGCAGTCTAATTTTCAAGACAGCATAATAAGCATTGATATTTTTAAATACCAATTCCACTCCATTCTAACATTTTAACAGACACATTAAGCAAGACTGAATTGCTATTCAAGCCACTAAAAGATCTTACAACACGATCTTTTGAACCTCAGCTCAACAGCAATGTGAATGACATTGAAAGAATACACAGAATGAGTTTAGAAGCACTTCAAAAGACAAATCTGCTCATCCTTTAGGTTACAAACGCAGATTCCTTTGTGGAAGTACACTAACTTTACAAGTGTAACAGCAAAATATTATCAGCCTGCCTTCAGGTATGTTAGCAACTCCATTCCTTCTGCGCGTTTGGAGCCTTATACATTGCAAAATGTGTCTTAGCAATTGAAAAGACATTTTCTGACAAGACATACAAATCACTTCCACGATCAAAAGACCTTGTGCACAAGAACTCACATAACCTAGTATTCCTCAGCATTCAGAAAAAGATGTATACTAATTTGTACTAACTAGGGAATTGATTCTCCTCCACTGCTCATGAGCAATGTACTTGGCAAGTTACAAACAGCACATTATCTGTAGATTTAATTTTTCATGGAAGGCTGTAATCAGCACTCCCCTTACAGTGCTGTTATTTCAATGGAAAGTGCTCCGAACACAGTTAGGCATTTTGTCTCCAGATAGCAGTATAGGAGGGGTATGATTGTTATTGCACTGGCAATGCCCTCAGCAGATTAACTATTAGCTGTGTCTCATATGTGCTACCCACCAGAAATATTAACTCATTGCAAAAATAAAGTAGCATGAAAGAGCTATGCACTTGTCCTACCAGTCTGTTATGTGTGCTGTGCCCTGGACAGGGCTGGCTGGACTTGCTGCAATTCTTTTTAGTGAAAGATGTAAGGTGTCAGAAGTGACTTTTACAGAATAGCCTCTGTAGACACCTGTCCTGGAGTAGTTAGCACCAGCTTGAAATAGCTCACTCTGGATGTTAAAACATGGCATAAACAGTTGGGTTTCAAGTTTTCAGAGATTAAGCAAGACCTGGGCACCAGGATCTTTTCCAAAACCCTTCCAGAGGAGTGTTCTTTCTAGTACTTTTTGAAAACAAAGTCCCTTTTCCCATGATTTGCGGCTGCTGCCACTTGCTCAGTGGGCTAAAGAACATCTTTCCCAGAAGTCAGCTTTGTGACTTCTTCAGCTTGCTCCTCACCCTCCTGAGACACACAGGCAGCACCCCAAGAAATTGACTTCCAAGCTTCCAACAATTGCTCAGTGCTTTGGCTAGCAAGAGAAATGTATGGTTATAATTAAGACAAGCCTACCTCCCAGCATGTCTCCCTCCACTTTCACAGATCTCAGACATTGAGTCAGGCCTTTCAAGAGCCCAGGGGTCTCCACCCCGTGTAACTTTTGCTCCTCATGAAGAAAGCTGAGTATTTCTCTCCCCCCTCTGTAAGCCACTTTCAGTCTCCCTAATTTGGGTGCATTAGGACATGGGTTTTTGTCAGCCTCTGGGAATGCAGGCACTATCTGACCTTTTTTTTTTATCCTGTTGACTACCATTGTCAAATGCAAACCAGCAATCTCATCATGGGTTTCCTATTCATGTCTCCACACTAAGCCCTAGAGACCTCTTGAGGAACGAGTTTTGGCCTTGACATGCATTTCATCCCTATGTTGCCATGTGGATCCATCCACCCTCTTAAACATGTCTATTAACTGACAGGCAGCTGTTACAAGAACACCCCTTGCCAACACACATAAAAATTTGTGGTCTGCAGGTAGGACTCAATGATGGACAGCTTGCCTGGAAGTCTTGGCAGCTTCCACCAGCTTCCTTTGTACAATACCTTTGTACAATTCCTTAGCATACCACCTTCTTTCATAGCATTTCCATTAGCATAGTATCTTATTGCACAAAACAAACCATTTTTGGTTGCTTATCTATACCGCCTACTCACTAAAGTGATTTTTTTCTTTTCTAGATAATTCCATGTTCACTAAAACAGAAATTAGGATTAATTTAGTGAAAGGACAATACTAATCAAGGTCTTGTAAATAGACATCACACACTGAAATAGAGGGAGCATGGAAATTACAACTAAAACACAATCCATATGACCCATATCACTTATCAGCAATGCAGCTTCCAGGGAGTGTTCTTGGCTTTCAGACACCTCCGAAACAGGTTTTGCTGAAGAGATGAGGAAATAGCAGAGGAAATACTACTGCACTGCCACAGGTTAGCTGATACGGAGCAGTACTGCTGCTTTAAGTGCTTCACAGGGTTGGATCGACACTGGAGCTTTTAACAGGTTGCTACCAGGATTATATCTGAGCCGCCTAGTAAGTGTAGGTTCAGAACTCTTTGCAACTGCATCTTAACTCCCATAACTTAATTACAACCCTGGATTGTGGGTCATTACCACCTGTAGCATTCAGCTACAAAAAAGCCATGCGTTTTTAGCCTCTTCAATTTAGAGAAATTTTGTGGAAGGCTTTTGGTAGTCTGAATCACAAACTATAATACCAGTGATTTCATCAATGGCAGGTACTGAGCTAGAACCATAGGCACTTTCCATTCTGAGAAAATTAAAAATAGTGAGGCCAGTATGGAGCAGCTACCACAGTGGGTGGCTTCTGAAATAGATCGTCTTCTCTCTTTGGATGCTGAAGTCTGAACTGAGTGCAGTTTCCAAAGTTCCAGCTGTATTTTCTAGTTTTTAAACATAAAAATGTGATTCTCAAATAAGTGTTCATATAAAACCCAAAGAACAAACTTTCAGAGGTCTGAGAAATACAAATTTAAGAAAATATGTCAAAGAAGAAATGTTTGTTTTGAGAATTTCAGCTATATAAAAATGTGATATCTTTAAAATGGCTACACAGAGGATAACCCTAAACCAGCTCCTCTGAGATCTGTTGTTCACACTGAATAAGACTAGAGGCCCATGTGAAATTGAAAAGTGCTAGATACAGAACCGATAAAACACTCTCCCCATTTCTGATCTGCAGAGCTCTACCCTAAGATGCCAGTGGAAGCTGCTGTAGAAGCACTCAGAATAGCAGCCTTTGTTTCCATATACAGAACATTACCAGTGTTAAGGAAAAAATTAAGCAAATGAAGTTACTTTAGGAGTTAAAGCAACAGCCGTTTAGACATAGAAGGAAACTTTCTTTATAGACAACTTGCTTACAGGATGCTTACATCTCCCCATGAAGTGTCCAGTGCTGACTACCACTGCAGATAAAGACTTCGCTAGGATGTGGACTTAATCCAGTCCAAAGTTGACACTCCTGAAGTCACATGCAGCTATTGCATTCAACAGAATTGTCAGACTCCATTAAGTACTTTGTAACAGAAAATCCAAGAATCTGTCTTCAGTCATTTAGAACAAACTGTCTGAGGTCTGCATTTTAAAAATTCACATTTGTGTGTATTTATTTTTGCCTTTGATTTACTGCTCTACATACAGACTGCTCAAGATCAGAGATCTTATTTCTCTTTGCCCTCTTCCACAAAAGTAGAGGGTAGTAACTAACCTGGTCACATACTGAAAATGTGTTGAGACAGCTTTAAAATGCTCCTTTGTGTAAGAGAAGTCACCTGAAAAATCAGGTGCCAGAGCAGGTGGCAACCCCATAACTGCTGGGAGCTGGGTTATAGGAAAAGGACATGGCACATTCCAGCCTGTGCACTTACAGCTGTGACAGTCCTTTGCATTTCGGTTTACAGCTCTCCTGAAAGTGTGAAGGTGTATGCTTGCTCCTCCACAGTTTAAAAGCATACTGTAAACGCATGGCATTTTGCAGAAAAGTCTCTACCCCAACTCAAGAGCCAAAGTGCCTGGCAAAGCAGGGACTATAAGGTTTCCACGGATAAAAGTCAAGCAAAAGATTTCCTCAAGCACTCACTTTTCATTTAGCTGATGCTCAAAATAACACCAAGAATCCACCCAAGTTCTGAGGGAGAAGCAGACACCAGCGTTGAGCAATTGCTGAAAATACAGTACACTTGAAATCCAGACAACTTCAATTCATGCTATGTTTCCAGCTGCAAAAGCCCTGGCAGACAGCCCCAGCTAGAACTGAACCTCAAGGAACATGGCAGAGGATGCTGGACACATTAAACAGGGCAGACTCAGAAGGCACGCAAGCAGGTGGCCCTGACCTTATACCAGTGACAAAGACCCACACAAAACTGAAGTGTATGAGGGGGCTCATGCAATGAGACATTAGGGGCAAACCCTGCCTTCTCTTGGGGTACCACATAGGCATTTGTAGCCCTCATGAGACTCCACAGTGGCCCACCATGACAATCTTAGAGGAAAGTCCAATTGCTCCTCATTCCCAGGGCAGCACCAGCGCTCCTGACCTCATCTGCTGCTCATCCTCTAATCCACCCCTCCTCAAACAATGAAAGGAATTAATAGCCACCCTTGAAAATGAGTTAGGTGTAAGAAGCCAAATCATTTTGTCCAGCTGATTTGTATTCATGGATTGGAAGAAGCTTCTCCTCCCACCACACTTCAAACTCTCAAAAATGAAGTTACCAGGTAAGGTCTCTCCTTTCAGCTGCCAAATAGGGGCTGAAAATACATGCTGAATTACAGACAGAAAATTCCTGCCAGAGGAGGGACTGCTGCAGTTGTAGTACTCTGTGCTATACTTTATTCACTTTCAGACCTATTAGTGCCCCTCATCTTTCACTCCCATTCCTTCTTTTCACCCCATTCCAATGCTGCTTCTTTGCTAAATGTCTGGGAATGAAAAGGAAATCAAGAAGTCAAAATCAGAAGACAGATTTAGATGCTTGTGAGCAAAATGGGCAGTTTAAGCAACAGCTTGCATTAGCCATTTGTTTTTGTGCACAGCAGGCTTTCCCCCCTGATCCTAGGTAAAAGATTGGCCTGTGAGAACCGAGCTCACCCAGTTTTGCTTGTCTATCTGGGAAGAATTTGGGTGGCGTCTGGCCTCTGGGGGATACCTTTTCACAGGAGGTGTTCACCCCACAACACTGCCCACTGAGAGATGTTCTCGTCCCTGATGTCTCACACCAGATGCTCACAATGAATATGCCAAGCTTTTCTCCTCAGTCCTTCTGTGTCATCCCTACAAGCTGCTTCCTTTGCTCTCCTTTACCAGTTTGTCAGTAAAGCAGCCTTCACCTTCCGTAGCCTTTAGAAAACAAACCTTCACAGATCCCCAGTTCAGCGTCTTGAAGAGTTTCATTGAGCAAAGGCAAAACCCCTAAGAGGAAGTCCTTTCAAAAAATAAAAATTCCTCTCCCTGGTTTAGACAGTGGAAAGATGTCACCTACCAGTGTTTGCTAATGAGTAAACAAAACCAGGGGAAAAAAACAGGAGAGTAAAACGGACCTTCTGGAGGATTTAATGGCCAAATGTCTAGCTTGCTACCATTGTCTTCCCCATTCTTTACAAGATCACCCTGGCTCAATCAAACTAAGCAGTTTGCAAATCTAATTTGAATTCTTAAAAGCAACTCTAATTTATCACGTTCCTTTCTAAGGTCATATCTATGCTGTATTCTTTTTCAAAGTTTTCCAGCATGGTAAGTACTGTAGCTGCATAATAAAAGGAAACACAATTCTTACTTTATGGAAAGTTTCCTTGAAAAATAAAATAACTCTGCACTGCTGTAGCTATTATGAATTTCAGCTTTTATAATGCACATTAGTATGCTCATTGGTTTTCACAAGAGCCTTGTACTTGCAACTGCCAGACACTGTTTTTTACATATATACACACATATACAAATATATGTAATGCTCAGAGGAGATAAATCAATTCAAAAAGATGCCAAAGTGCAGCAAACTTGGGAATTGTATCTTCTTAATACCAGTGCTTTGCTAAAACTTATCTTTAAATAAAACTTGATGGACTTTGCAGGACCATAGGATAGCTCAGGCATCTTAATGGCTAAATATCAGTATTAGTTTCAAGTATGGCTGCCACTCCGATAAATGACAAACTGGAAAGCCCAGAAAATACACCAGAAGTAATGGAAGATGAGTTTAATACAATTGGCTATAAATAGGAAGGACACACTTCAAATTACAGATCTAGTTCTCTAAAGATGATCTAAGCTCACAAGGGATGCAGAACTCCCTGCAGACATAGAACTTACATGCTGTGGAGCAGCATCACATCTCAGATTTTGGCTGCAATTTTCAGAAAAGCCTGAGTGACTCAGTTCTAAATACCACTGAAATTGAATAGATACAGATAATTTCATTCCCTTGAATAAGCAGTTGTATAGAGCTAATAATAATTCAGGTCACTAAGTCAGTGCTGCTAAAACCTCGATACTATATTGCTCCACAGTAGAATAAACACTTGGTTTCATTGGGGAGTTATTTCTATTCTTTTCACTGGTCCATTTTTAAAGCTTTTGACATAACATGGGGCTCTCACGACCACGAATCTAGCCTTACGACAACTCAAAAAGGGGAAAAATAAGATAAATTTCTTTAGAGTAGTTCACTATAGCAGCACTGCAGAATGTTGCAGGAATAAAGGCAGTGGTTTGTTCTAGTGGGACATGACAGTAGTTGTTTCCCAGTGGCAAAGGCAGTCTACTGCTATTTCTAAGCATATATGATATTATTACACTCATCTCCATGCCAGGACTCTACGTTGTCCACCCAAGGTCTTAAACTAAAGCTATTTTGAAACAGAGCCAGTCATCAAGCTCCAATCTAACTTTAAGCAGCACAGCAAGACATTTGTCAGCAAGGTGTTACTCTTCAAATAGGTTTTATCTTGCAGTATTTAAAGCTGTTTGTAATGTTAGACTGAATCCTGAGGGAGGCAGGCTAACAGGGAAAACATAGGCAAGATGTTTAAAAACATACAATTCACTGCACAACACCACAGCTCACAGCCTAAAACTGGTCTCAGCTGTATTCAATATAGCACCAGAACTGACAGAGCTGGGTGCCTGACAAATTTCAGAGTCAACATAAACATGCATTTGTAGGTATGATCTTCGGCACCCGGCTTAAGAAATAGGATGTGACCATCTAGCTCCAACAGGCACATATTCATACATCTGTACACTGAGTTTCAATCAAATATCTGACCACCAAGTCCCAATTTGATGGGCTAACTACTGATTTGGAAGCTTCCATTTCTAGAGGTTTTGGAAAATCTGATTTATTCTCTGAGGTGTTGGGTGACTACAGGGCAGGCAAGTAGAAAGGTCTTTTTGTCTAAGGCACAAGACTTTTGCTTTTAGTGGTGCCCTATGGCAAATTTAGTCCAGAGGTTAATGGATGAAGCACAAGTAATGAAGCCCTGCACCAGTTTTTATACTAGCTCTCAGGCTTTTAAATTCAGCAAGCCTTTGCGGTTATGCCTTTTCGTCATTTTTTAAAAGTTGGGAACACTTCAAAATTCTTCAGCAGTGAAATGTGGTGCTCAAGGAAAAGTAATCCAGCTGCAATTCTCACTCTAACAGTATGTAAGGGACATACTGAAAGCCCTCCAGGCACAGTACCCACTCTAAAGCCCAGAACTCAACTGTCAAAATTCAGGCTAGATCACATAGGCAGGTTTCCCTGTTGGCAAACAAAATGCCAAGGAGAGGGGAATGGTTTCCTAGTCAACAGTGTTCACTAAGCCAATGTTTACCTGGAGTCTTTTTTGACTCTTTACAACAGTGCCATACTCAGATCCAAATGCAGTTGAGCTCTGTTCTCCAAGATTTTCCCCAGCTTATTCATTACACCCCAGACAACATACTGTAACTGGAAACAGTCCAGCCTCCCAAAACTTACACCACCACCGCCCCCCAAGGGAAACTGCCAGAGAAACCTTGAGTTAGGAAACCATTTCTGTTAGTGCTTACATTGCTCCTTGCTCAGGGGAGTACGTACATGGGGATGCACATGCTTTCCTGAACAAAGACGGTTTCTCTCAACCAGGTGTCTCATTTTACTTCTTCCTTCAGCAGCACCTTTGGCTTTTGTCTTTCTCTAGTTTTGACTAAAAGATCACCTGAACAGGAAGTTTTTCCACATTGGATGAAAACAGGATCTCCTACAACAGGGCTCCAACCTCACTGCAAAAAAAAGGCGTGCAACAGAAATAACTGAAATGTGGAGTAAAGCCTTAAGACCATTTTGGAGAGAACATTATTGAACAAGAGATTCTTATTCTCTCCCCCTGATATTGAGACTGATGATTTATCTAACCAAATTATGAATCACCAATATCTTTCTGTTGTACCAGTGTGTAATTATTCCTCAGTCAAAGCAGCTCCCTGCATCTGTTCATGGACATTTGGACACATTTTAACACTTATGAAGGCAAATAGACACCAGGAGATGACATAAGCGTGTCCAATAACATACTGCTTTTCACAATAGTCACGACAAGGAAATTATAGGCTGTTATTCTGTTTTTGCTGGCTGGAATGTCTTTTAACTACTTATTGTTTATTTAAAAAACAATAATCCTCCATTTTAAAGATTCACAGAGCAAATAAGATGACTTGTTTTTCTGAAAAGAAAATTGCCCTGCAGACGTAGATGGTCATGCAACCAGTCTGGGGTGACAGCTGGTATTTAAATGGAAAATTAATTCTTCTCAGTCTGTCAAAGCAGGGACCTCATCTTCCAAAGGAAGTGTGAGATTGCTTAAGACCCTGCATATTATGAAGTCACTGACAGGAAGAACAAATGAGTGAGGTGAAACTAGAAATCATCTTTCCCCATGAAAGCTGCAGCTTGCTTGCAAGCCCTGCTCCCACATGCCCCGGAGGGGGGGCTCTGTAGGGTAGCAGAGGAGTAACACTCATGCAACAATGGTGACAGTCCAACAAATCCTAAGGAGACAGAGTCTAACTGAACAGTAAAGGCTCTCAGGAAGCTCCTGCCCATGCTCACCCTGGAGTGTGCTTCTATAGTCTGCTTTTAAGCCCTGAGACATCTGCAAAGATGAGAGAATGGGGCTGTTCAGAGCCATGATTGCTCCTCACTGTGTAATGCCACCAGTAACTTGTTTCACTCCAGAGCACAGCTTATCCTCTGATACATCCCCCAACTTGCTATCGGGGGGGGGGGGGGGGAGGGGGGGGCTGCTCAGCAAGTGCTCCCTGTTGGGTGCCTAGGAAAACCAAAACCATTCTATGCACTGTACATCCCATCATCAGCTCCACTGCCTTTCCCTGACTGCTCCTGCCCAGCAAGGACTACCTCATACACAGCCACCGGACAGCATAGAAGGAGTACCCACAAATAAATCCCCAGCAGCATCTGGGAGGGCCCTTCATGATGCATGTACCAAAAAAGATAGACTCTAAATGGAACTTTTGTTTATAAGTTCTTGGCCCATGTATATTTGTGATACTATGCTCAGGTTCTCTATTTGAGGACTGTTTTGATAGCTGAGGCAAAACACATACAAACAGTAATTTAGACATTACTTACCCAGTTAATTTTGTTTCAGAAAGAATTCAAAGCAGAATTATTCTAAAAGATGTGTTGCGACAGCATTTAGCTGAAGTACATCAATTTTGTTCCATGTATTTCCAGGCAGAGATTCCCATGTACTTCAAGAGCTGCCCAATATGATCCTCTGCAAATCATAAGCCTTTATACTTCTATTGTACGTATAAACCTCCACTACTGCGGTACCTGATGTTGCCTCCATTTTCCCACAGCCCCACAACATAGGAACGCCCTACCAACTAAATTAGAGATGAACATGAGGTCCAGAGAAAAACAGGGCAAGCCCTTAAAACTAGTCTGCAGCCAGCTTGACAGAATTCACGCAAGAAGCGCCTAGCCGAGCTGGGAACCAAGCATGAGGCACACATATACTGAGGTTCATGTTCCAACATTAGCTTATACCAGCCTTCCCCTTCAGTAAAATACTCAGCTTAGTTTATCTTCAGGCTGTATGCTTTGCCATAGTGGGATTTTCACCAGGAAAGGGAACTGTGAGCGTACATATACACATACAGGAGGCATGCAAGTGAACACAACTGATTTTAAAACCACAACAGACAGCACATAGCTTCAACTTGTCAAAAGCCTGCCATAGACCATGCCTCACACTCCTGCCAAACTGATGATCTGGATGCAGATCATGGGCTCTGACTGCAGATGTTAGGAGTGCACCATTTCTAACAGATGCATAATCTGATTAAATATGAAATGCAACGATATTGTCAAAACCCATTAATCACTCTTTCAAGAGACATTAATGTAGGCTTTACTGACAGCTGTGGTGATTATACTGTCTCTGCAGGTACTGTTGCTAAAAGTTACCCATTGGGTCTCAAGGAAGAAAACATATTCAGTACACAGAATGCACTTAAGTGCACCATACAGATATTTCCATCATGAAAAGTGTTTGTATTACTTATGTTCCTGCAGCTTTCTCTAGGTTATTATCCGATTTCTAGGTAACCCTCCACATGTGCCTTGTGCAAAGATAGTGACAACTTGTCAAAAATCCAGGATTCAGAAACCAACTGCAAGAATGGCAGGTCCATGTATTAAAATACAGCTGAACAGGGGATATTCTACTGTCTCCCTGCATAACCTGGGGAAACCTGCAGGCATCTGAAGCAGAAGGAAGACTGGACCAAGTACCTTGCACCTACAGAGTGCATTGCACAGAAAGGACTCCCCATGATTAGGGCCTAAATAACATAGGCAGAGAGTTTCAGAAATAAACACAACCAAACCTTTAGGTTTAGGCAACCAAGCCTTGATTTTCAAGGCTCTTCAAGTGTCTATTGACCTCCACGACAAATACTGGTGCCTGGATCCTCTCAATTAACCAGTACAAAACTCAAGTTTAGTTCTTACCACTTCAGAGCACTTGCTGTGTCTTCCTGTGCTTCCGCCTGCCAATGGTCCTCCAGAAGGAAAAGCTTTACGTAGTTTCTATAGGTCCCTATCTTGTTCCCCCTCCATATGTGACTGCTTTTCAGCACCACCCATTTGTCTCTGTTCGTATAGCCACAATTCCTGCACAGAAATATTACGATAGCAACTTAGATGCATGGTGGTTTAGTAAACGCCATCTGCTTGCATCCCTTCCCTGCTGCACCACCATCTTGGGAGTGACCCTGCTGCCTCTGCTAGCAAGGCAGGACACTCCAAGCTTCCGCTCCTCAGGCTTGAGACCATAGTAGAGGAGCACAGCAGGTAGAGGACTTCACAGGGTTGCTACATCAACTGAGACAGCCTCTCCTTTAACATATGCATCCAAATATCTTGCTTCCTGGCCTGGAATTAAGTCTGCGTGCACTCCCTTCTTTTATCTCAGTTGGTCCAAGGAAGACAAGCTGTGAATTAGTCTTACACCCATGCAGGCTTCCTTTATTCTGGCCTCCCATGCCCTTAATACATCTGCCACTATAATCCATCCATTGCCAAAGTTATCTGCACATTTATGCACAACTGGAATTTATGTCTACATCTGATTTTAGACTTTTCTCAGCTTCATTTACTTGATTTCAGCCTTGTTATATGGCTTCCCAGGCCTTTGAATGAGTTATTTTGGCTTCAGTGCAAGAGAAACAGCAGCTCTCAGGGCCAGTAGACATTAGGAAGACCAACAGGAGACAGCTTTGGTGATAGTTGAGGGAACAGATCCAACTGGTTGGCACAGTAGGGAAATGTCCATTTATTGTTCAAGAGTTTGTCCATGACAAGCTACCCAAGTAAGAGTAGCGACTTGTTTACAGAAATGACCAACTATGGTGTTAGGGAAAGGGTAATAAAGGCCAGCGTGTGTTCACAAGGTGAAAAATGTTTTGGCAAATTTAACAGTAACAAAGTCTAGTGGCTACCAGCAAATTACCATAGGAGAATTCTCCAAAATGATGATACCAAATAAAAAAGCACAGAAGGATAAGAGTAGGATGTACCAGGTCACAGCAAGGACAGACAGTGTCCAGACATGGATATCTGCAAACACAAGGGGTTAAAACTGGAGAGGAAAGTTCCTGGCCTACCGAAAAGTTGTTTCCCATTTGTCTTGTGCCAGAGGCAACATCTCTGTTTAACCGCCTCCAAAGCCTTTTCATTCCATTAGTTTGTAGTCACACTTCGAACCCATAGAAGCTTTCAGCATGTGCAGTATCCTGTGGCAAGCACATCGACAGCTTAACTGCCTGCTGTGTAACAGATTACCTCTAACTCATCCTGCACACCTACTAGGTTACCATGATGCATTGTAGCTCTTGTGCTAGAAGAGGTAACATCCTACCCCTATTTCCATCCACCATATCATTCATGACTATGGACTTGACATATCTCCAGACATTTTTCCATTGTTGTTTAGTCATTGCTCAGTTATAGAAAATACTGCATCATTTTTATTGCTCTTATTTCCGAGTAGGTTTCTCCTTCCTCCCACCTCAGCCATCTTGCCAATCTAGGCCTCTGTTCTGCAATTCACAGGATCAAATAGAGGCTAAATTAGAAGCCTGACAGCTTCAGAGAGGACTGGGATTGGCACAGTAGTCCATTGTGTATTGTGGATCAAAGGAATACAGTTTATATTGAATCTCTTCAAAGCAGGGAGTTTTACTAGGTATTTGCACAGTACTTGTCTCAGCAGGGCCTTGCCTTACCTAGGACTCATGGGTATTATTCAAACAAATAATTAATAAATAGCTCAAATACGTAAAACAGTGCTACATAGGCATTTAAGGAGAATAAACACTTGTAGTTGCAGGCTTTCAAGGATGCTAAAACAAGCATTAAGATGGTGATCAGTGAAGGAAAGGAAACAAGCATATTTTGTAAAGTGATGTGGAAATGGCTTTTAGCATTGAGAGATGTCTCAGGTCAGCAAAACCATAGTAGTACTTGCATATAAATACATATATGCACAAAATTGGCCTACATGTATATCAGCACATAGCAGCATAAACCAGTAGTATTTTGTACCATATAGGTTGAAGAAAATTTCTATAAGAAAACCATCTTTCTGCACTGCCTCTTAGCATAAGACCATGAAGGCTTGAGGGATGCAGCACTATACAGTAGCATCAGAAGCAGACTGGAGGGGCTTTTCTTAGGTAGACACTGGTGCATTGACAAGTTAACAGGGACCAACAAGAGCCTCATTAGCCCTACAGATTTATGAGAGGATCGCTAAAGTGAAAACTAACAAACCTTGCTGCAGAAAAGCCTAGCAATATTCACTTTACACTGAACTCTATCTAAGCTTCTGTTCTCTTGCACAATCAGAAGTGGCATTCTGGAGTCTGGTTCAAAATCACTATAGAAACTGTTACCTGACACACTACAGCCTGAGGAATTCCTACCACCACCTTCTTGGTAAACATGGCTAATGGAGTTCCACAAAAGCAGACTGAAATCCATGTAACAGAGCAACCAGAAGCATAATAAAGTCACCAAATATGAAAAAATGGAACAGAAACAGCATACTAGAACAACTGAGCATCTTCATTTTTTCCTCCGAAAGAATCCATTTGTCCACTGGGGAACATTGATAGAAATATTCCCTTTAGGCTACAATCTGAGCCATGTTCATGCTTCATGGGAACTGTTCTTGTAGTTTGGCGTTGTTTTTTTTCCTTTGTTTTGTGGGGTTTTTTTGTTTTTAATTATCCCTTCCCCATCTTGAATCCTTGCCAGCCATCTCTCCTATTAGGTTTGCTGCTACATCCCCTGTATGGTCTGTTATTAGTAATGCAGAGGGAGCAGTTTCTACACCTAATGTTTACACCTATGTTTAATGCAGAGCATCCCACATCACCGGACAAGGAAGCTCTCCATCTCCCCAAAGAGTAATGGGCTCTACAGCCTAGATTGCTGATCAGAAACATGCTTTATGAATAAATTTGTAAAGGCAAAGCCAGTAGAAAAAACAAAGTTAGCACAATAACAAAAGATAATCAGAAAGCAGAGGCTCATAATCAATACAAGTGCATTCTCAAAGCTGAAATACCTCAAAGGAACAAGTCAGTGGGTACTCTCTAGAATAAGTATTACTTAACAACATTAACTGGACGGAGATTTGAACAGAAGTGTCAACATTTTATGACAACATAGTAATGGTATGATTCTTTGTAGACAGAATTGACCAACAGCGCTTACTCTTTTCACAGGCACCCAGCAGCCAGGGGAAACAATCCCATTTGAAACTCAGCTCTTCTTGCTTCAGTGCCAGGGAGGATTTCTGCTCCCTGTAGCATTTGGATAGTGCTGCCTCCCTTTGTGTGAAGTAACTCCTGTTGTAATTTTAGTGTTGCTCTGGAGGAGCACTGGCAGTTCGGAGCACTGGCAGTTCACAGCACTGCTCAAGACATAACTCAACCCTAGGCTTCCTTAAAGGTGTTCACTGAAAGTCCCCCTTTCAGTGAATGGCTGGCCCAGAAACAGAGGCTAGGGGAGAAGATATCTGCTTTTAGCTATCTACCCAGAAAGCCCAAGAATACCAGGAAGAGGAGAAAAACATTTATTCCACATTGAACTACCAGGAAAAAAACTCCCCCTTTATTTTTTCGTTAGCATTACATCCTTGAGCAAGTCAGCACTTGAACTCCATGTGTACAGGATAGGGCACATTTTTGACCTATATGGCAATAATCTGAAATAAGCCTAAGGAATCACAACTATAATCAGTTCCACCTACTAAAAACGTTTAGACCCAATTCTCATTTACACTAAGACTGTCATTTAGCACCGCTGAAGTATAAGGCAACTGCTCTCCCCATCAGAGGTCCCAGGAGCGACTCACTGTCACATGGGGAGTCACGCTTGGGTTTTCAAACACATTAATGCCTTCTAATGAAAACATGAATTTCTTAAGTTCTTATTACACCAACATGAAAAATATAAGCTTCCCTTCCAGTTGTCGCTCACCTAGAGTTACTGCCACAAGTCTGCCCCAATTCCTTTTGCTCCTGTTAGCTGGGTGTCACTCCTGAACCTGGCTGCAGAGTTTGGTCTGTCTGGCTTGAGGAGCTACTGGCTATTAGCCAACACATGCAGGGCTGGTTAGGCAAGCAGTGAGCTCTCCCCTGCCTCTCCAGAGGAGAGAAAAGGAACTGCAGACCGAAACGCAACCCTGGAAACAGCAGGGTTGAAAACCAAGACTGATTCATGATGCGCAAGGCCATAATGCTTCATTCACAAGTGTAAGGACTTATGACCCCACAATCTTCTGTTTGCCTTTCTGCTTTCAGAGTTTCAACTTATTTCCACCATCACCAGCTGCAAAACACATCACCTTGGAAGGCTGGAATCACCACCTTCTAAGCTTGGGAGACAAGTCTCCTGTAATGCTCTCCTAGCATAATTTGGCCAGAGGAGTGCCTGATGGGGGCAGTGAAAGCCAGGTTTAGACTTGCTCAGAGCCCACTTGCATTAATGCGGCCAAACAAACCACTACAGAGAAAACTACTACACATCCCAAGACAAAATGGGAGAGTACATGGGAAATCATCTTCCCAACACGAGGGGGACAGACAATTACTATTTTTGGCTTGTAGAGATGAAGCACTGTGACCTGTGTGTGCACATACCGTTTCATACTAGGGAACTATTTTAGTTTATTAAAAGAAACAAATGGCACATTGTCATGGGCAATTAGCATTACTGATGCCTGTCACCCTGCAAAGGCCTGGTGAGATATCCTTTTCAATCCATTGTTATTTACCTTTTCTAGAACAGGAAAAGCAGTGTCCTGAAGCTGGTTTTGTATAGACTCACATATAATGTGGTCTAAGCCCCTCAGCAATCACACCGGGCTCTTACATGCAGCTACACCAACTAGCACCTAACACAGGGATATTGTCCCTTTAGCTTTTGCAGGAATTGCATAAATACAGACTTGGGAATGCTACTTCATCTGCTGCAGTATTTCAAGGGATGGAATGACAATATCCTAGGTAGACACAAATACCTATTTCCTGAGAGCATTTCTTGACTACCTTAACTAGTACAACACTTACCAAGTATTTCTTGAGTGTATTTCTAGTTGTTGAACATACAAATATTCACACTTCACATATAAAGCCACTGGTTCAACTCAAGACTGCTTATGATTAAGTATAACTTATATGCTTGGCTAAAATCAGGATAAGAGCACTCCACATGTGCACGCTGGAACTCTCCTGAACAAGTGTCTGTAGAAGCTCACAGTACTGTCTGTTACTTCTAAGCAGAGGCTGGCATCCTGAAAAGCACTGCACATAATAGTCTCAATTCTACCTATGGCTAATGTTTCTTATTAAAAGTTTGAGTTGTCTACGCACAGAGAGTTGCTTAGATAATAAATTTTAGTACTATGCTGCATTTCATGTAGAAACAATCTAAATGTAAATAATTATCAGCAATTTGTTGCAATCCATAAAGTTAGCATAGGAATTTGGAGCTTTCTGATCTCCATCCCAAGCCAAAAATCAGTAGGAATTATCAGAATGGTAAAAGACCAGCACTCTTTCAGACTTTGAATCATGCTCTAACAATGCCATTTATTTGCATGGTTATTTGAAGGGATTTTTAATGACGGTTCAATATCAAGGAACCCTCAAATACATGTATTTACCCCCTCTTTATCTTCACCTTTCTAAAACCAAAAAACCCTTCCAGTGTAGAACATAGGGACACAAATCTATGATATTGGAATACTGATTTTTTGCCCCATCAGACCACTGTAATCTTGTAAAGGACTAGAAGAAACATCTATGTGTCAGCCCTCTTGCCTTGCTGCCACCTCTGTGCAGAGATCACCAGAAATATTACTTTATCACAAAACAAGGCGTAACCCTAGCATGGCTCAGGATAATGGTACTGTGAATAGCATAGCTTGAGAGTGAGCCAAAGCAGAGTCAGAGCGTGCCAGCCTTTTCCCAAACATCCTTAAGAGCCCAGATGTCAGAAGACCATGGTAAAGAGAATATAGGGAAAACCACTGATAACACCATCTCCCACTCTTTCCTGTCATGGAAGAGTCATTTCATTATACTAGCAGCTTCTGAGTCATTCTCCAAGAGTGGTTGGTTTTCCCCTGTGGATGGTTTGTCTTCTTTTTCCATATCAGACACTGAATGTACTTAAAGACCCAGTGCCAAGAACTGGCGTGTAACCATACTTCTTTCATATGGAGAAATATCCAGGCTCTCAGTGTCTTCTGCAAAAAAAAACACCTAAGAAGTTCAGCCTGTGAATTATAACACTGGTACTCTGGGCAGGGACCACCTCCTCATGGTACAATAGCCAGTACGTAATCGAGGGATGACTCAAGCACCCACCACTTTGGGGGTGACTCACCCAGTTATGAGGTGACTTATTTCCAGGAAGGCAGAGTGATACAACTCTCATGGACCTCAAACTCTAAAGCAAGCCTTTAGCAGGTGCATCCAGCCTGAACACAGCCCACGAGCTTAAAAAAAAAAATCACCAGCTTGGATACTTTGATTTTCATTCACCCTCCTGGAGCATACTAGTCACTACTTAAACACCAAGGGTCAAGGAATCCAAGGCATACACCAGTTAGCTTAATTTTTTCTTTGAGAGACAGCAAGTTCCCAAATAAAAACCAGAAACCTCATGGAAGTGCGAACTTTTATGCACTTGCTAACACTTATCATGCCCTAGCAGAGGAAAAAGGGCTGGCAGAGGAGCAGGAAGCAATGTTACACTTAACAGATCTGCCCTGGCTTGCACCTCAGCAAAAAGCCTCTTCCACAGCAGGAGAGTGCTGAAAACTCCAGCAAGTTCAAGACAGAGCAATGAGAACAAGGTGATATTTTCTTCCCACCCAGAGAAATACTGACAGGATGAAAGTACTCAGCAAATACCTCCATCTCGGATGGGAGAACAAGAAAATCCAGGAATAGTTGAAGCTAACCTGCTTATATAGCAAATCCCACTGGAAGCATTTTTCTGACCATTTTAAACAAAATCCTGCTCTGGGATCAATTTGCAACAAGCTGAAGAGGAGCAAAGGTGCTGCCATAGTCACCTGGGTGCAGAACAGCACAGAGCTGCTATTTCTCCGCTGTGCCTTACTGAACCATGTATGGCATCTCACATTGACTGTCCATCAAATCCCAGGATTTAGGCTAACTTACAAAAACGTTTTATTGCCTGGATTTGAACATACTTAAAACATTTCAGGGAATACGTGTAAACCATACTGATGCACAGCATGAGAAAATGATTCTATTATTATTCATCTCGTATCAAGATGAATGCAAGTAAGGTTTATAACAGGAGCTATCTTTCAAATATCAAATTCATCACATAACCGTCACAGAAAAACAAATATCCTCCATGCCATAATCCCCTCCTATGTGATAGTTAAAATCTGCTTAAAAGCAGGGCAAGAGTTGGAGCAAAATCTGTGCCAAGTGTTGGCATTGGCAGAGTACAGTTCCTGGAATAACACTGCTTAAGCAGGAGAATTACTCATAGAAGATAACACGGTCTGAATTTTTATTATTCTGGAATTTGCCGAAACACACAGCTTGGAGAGGAGAAGCAAGACTGTTGATATGTGTGACAATAGTTGGGAACGTTGTCTGTATTTCAGAGACAACATGCTGCCCCTTTCAATAGCATCAGCTCCATATCTCCATGTAATTACTCTAGTTTAAAATTAGAACAGGAGCCTGTGGCCAGTTTTAACACTTCTGCAGCACTTAAACAGTCAACATTTGGGGGGGAAAAATGATCAGGTGATGCAGAGTGCACGCACTTTGCTAGCTGTCAGGAGGTTAATGGTGTGCCTCAAGCACAAGGCTAAATTAGGACGTGAACACCTTGATCTACAGTTGCAAATGCTGACAGCAGTGGCACTTCATCAACTATTTTTGCAGTCTTATTTGCTGCATATCTCCCCAATTTCTCAAGCCTATGCCACCAACCCTCCCTCATCTCCACATAAATTAACTAAATGACCTCTTGTAGCCTGCTTGAAATGAAAATTGTCATTTGAAGGAGAAAATAGCTGTTCTAAAGGTTTGTAGGGAATGGAGAGGGTGTTGAACATTGGATTGGCAAGCTTTCCTGCAATACAAAACCTTCAAAAAAAATCTTGTGTCAGAAATTAGTCTTATCTGATATTCAGAGCTAAGAAATTAATAATCTTCCCTCAAAAAAGCAGATCCTTTCTTTATGTTTGCATTTAACATTTTTAGGTCTGAAATGCATTAATAACATATGGATCTTGTTTAAGAAAAAAGTTCCTGTAGCTGAGCTGGAATTTACCTGTATTTGTCACATTATCTCATAACACAGATTCTGTGCCATACTGCTAAAGAAAACTGATGGATAGAGGCGTTTGAGTGGCCACCATAGATGCATTGATACTGTGCTCTTAAAAGCTGTACTGCGGGAACACGTTAAAGCTGAATGGTCAAGACAGCTTCAACCTTACACTGGCACTGTTTGAGCAGGGGGAGGGATACTGAAATCCGAAGACAGAAATTAAAATAATTGGCCACAAATATAATAGCACTTCTCCAATTTATTACATGGACCTCTGAAAAGATTAATTTAAGGATAGCAACAGAAATAAGTGAATTGACCTGGGAGTGAATTATTTCCCCCAGGGTAACCTCCTCAGAAGACATACTTACCACAGCAGATACGAAGAAGTTATTAGCTAAACAGGGAAGTTCCTAATAACCTTATCACAGGTCCCACGGCCATCAGACAGGGAGGAGATGGGGATATCACTGTCTTCCGCCTGCTTTTACACAGCTCAAGGTGCTAGTGGCCTCCTCCATTGCCAGGGCATAGGACCAGCTCATGCTTAGCTCCCCAAGGCTGAGGACACCAGGGTCTTTCTGGCAGAGTCGCTCTCTGGCTGGTCAGGCACAGCCCACATCATTGCCAGGGACTCATCCTCCACTAGGCAGGACTTGGCATTTTCCTTGTTGAATTACACCAATGTCCCTGGCAGCCCATTCCAGCCTGCCTAGGTCCCTCTGCATGACAGCCCTGCCCTCCAATTAGAGGTCATCTGCAAACTTGATGCCACTGTGCTCCATCCCTCTTCCAGGGGATGGACAGAGGAGCTGAACAGCACACATCCCTGTACAGACCACATGGTACTCCGCTTGTCAGCAGCCTCCAGGTAGAACATAAGGCATGAACCACAAGCCATCTCAGATTTGAAAGTTTGAAAGCAATGTTGAAGGGGCAACACTAGCCTTCAAGCCTTTGGTAGATAAACCTTACAGTTTGGAAACTGTAAGGAAAAACGTCACTTCTCCCACACCTCTTCACAACTGAGAACGTATGCTACCGCTGCTAAGAACCCTGTTACTCACAGGAGTAAGCTGCCATTTCACCTTCAACCATGAGGCCAAAGCTCAGTAAAAATCTTTTTGGTGTTCTTACTAACACCATTACTTAGCGCCTCTGTGTGTAGAAAGGTAATGAGGAAGGGAGAGAAAAGGGAAAGTATCCACCTATCCAGCTATGCCTATATCTGCACAGTTAAGATACCCTTCATTCATACACCTAACTTGTGACCATGTTATCAAGAAGTCTCATAATAATGCTATCCCAACTGGGATGGAAACTCAGAAAAAAAATTAAGATGCATTAGCTAATAGATCTTTTAAGAGGGCAGAAAGGCATCTTCAGGCAATAGCATGATATGGAGGGATTATCTCCAGAGAAACATCCTTATGAAGAGAATAACAGAGGAAGGTTGGAAAATACATGTCTGCTATTTCAGGACAAGCTATTTCATTATTCTCCAGACACTGGGAGCTAAACAAGCCTTTGAATGTAAGATCTGACCCTTTAAAGAGTGCATGATAGAGTTGAGGCAGAAGAGCAAGAATGCAGTTTATTCATTTATAAGAAAGCCTAACCAGAAGGCTAGGACAACAGGATATTCACACATGTGACCACTTAACATGAAGTGACCCTTCAAGCACACACCCTGAACCACCCGAACAGCATGACAGAGGTCCCAGCTGCCCCAGCTCTGCCTCTGATACTCACTTGGTCGGTTCACTTACAGGCAAGATTACTGCACTCCTTATTGCAGCAGCTGAAACTCATCTGAGAAACACCCTGGGTGCCTCTCCATGTTAGATGCATAAGCAGGAGAATTACTCATAGAAGATAATACAGTCTGAATTAAAAATGAGCAACCCCCCCCAACCCCCAATAACTCTACCAAATATTTAGAAGTCTAGTAAATTGCAAAACCCATTTGCTTCAGCAAGTTGCACCTTTGCCTCCTTAATTATTTTTGTTTCCTCAAGAGTAAGAAAGGCTACAGGACACTGGGTTTCTCTCCAGTCAAGAGATGGATGTCTTCTCTGGAGAGATATAAAGGGACATCATTGCCCTGAAAATACAAGGGGAGGACACCCTACACACTGGCAAAGCCATACAAGTTATCCAAGCTGATCCTAAAGCCCGTTCTTCCTCTTTGGCAGAGAGACTTCTGCAGCCACTACAAGGGATAAATACACAGCTTTAAAATTGCCAGAGAAATAAATCCTGAAGCGGCTGCAGCATTTTTGAGGCTAGAGAATTTTGTGCTGTATAACACAATACAACCATTCACATATTTTTTTATATATTGTGGAGTGCCCCAGTAACCCTCTTATGCAATTTTATGCAAACTGTGTTAAACTTCATCCCTAGCTGAGTGATAGAACCAGAGACAATGAAGAAAGGAAAATACACATGTACTCAGGGTCACCATTTTTCAGAAAGGCCATTAATACAAAGTTGTTAAGCAAGTACTTAAAATTATGCCTGAAGTTTTCCTTCAAATAATGCTTTTCTAGACTGGAATGAAATCAGACAAGAAAAAACCCAAGTATTCTTGTCTTGAGATCCTAAGTGTAGCATGGCCTAGCAAAGATTAAAGTCTCCTACAAAAGAAAACTTTCTAGTGTAAATTGAGTGTACTTCCCCCAAAAAATTCAGTGCTAAGATGCGCTCCCTGTTTACACACTTGCAACAGGGCTATTGCTAGCACATTTTGCACTGATATCCTCTGACTCATAGCAACTCACTCAGCTGGCCCTGACCTCAGCCTTCACCTATTTCCAGCAAGGAGTCCGTGTCCCCAGATCCCATGGGGGAGCTTGTGAAGGGACTTCCGCACAGCCACCAATTCTGTCCTCTAATTTCAGCATATGCCTCAGCTAATTTCAGCATATACCCATGTCTTGGAGGAACACAGACAGTGAATCCAATGGCTTCATCACTGCCCCAGAGCCTGGTCGGGTGCCTCAAGATTCACCAACACCTCACTAGATTCACACACGTGCAGCAAAAGGGTGAGGTTTCAGAGACATGAAAGATTCAAGTAAGCCTAAGCAGCAAGGAGTGTTATATCCAATATTTCTGTATGTAATGGTGAGGGGCTTATTTACATTAGTTATTCAGAGTGCAAAGCACTGGCAAACATCCCACAGCAGGCTTGCTGAGTGTTTTAGCTGCAGGAGAAATTCTCATCTCTTTGGTGATTCCAGACCAGCAAGCAGAAGATGTAAAAAAAATAACTTTCATTATTACAACAGAATGTTTTTTCCATAGCAGTTGTTACCCCATTTGGAAAATACTGCTTGATATCCTGTAATCCCTCTGCATCTGTCATTTCAGTTTATTAGTTCCCTGAGTATATTCAAAGCTGTAAATGGAGAAACTGAGCTGTCCGAGTTTCAAATTGAAGATGGGAGCCAACTGACAAAATACCATGTAGTTGTTTCAGTTTAATAATCCCACGTGGACAGATGATGCATCTACTATTCCTTCAGAAGCTTATTTCCCGAACTCCGTTATCATGCAGATGGTAAAATCTATTCTTTGAGGGTCAGGATTAAAGCCAATGGAAAGTACCATGTAATTCATTGAGGAAAAATAGCTATTACGGCTACCTGGAAGGTAATATCTATTTCCAATACAGAACACCCTACATTTTATGACAGCTAACATTTTCCAAAACCTTCCTAAGCACCTAAACTTTAAAAATCTAATTTCACACACAGCACAGAAGCAAACAAGTACAATTCAATACAACTACAAATGCTTTCCAGACTACGTAATCCAATCAAGCAGACGCCCCACACGAAGAGCATTATCTCTCCTCCAAATCACAAATGCCCCAGTACCCAGCGCAGGGCTCAGGCACCCAGCACACATGCCAAAGCTTCCCCAGCACAAGAAACAAACCACCTCCCCTGCCCAGCCTTCACAAGGACTCAACACAGGTGGAGTGATACCTACCTCCTGTGAAAGGTCCTGCCATCCTTACTACAGCCAGAGAAGTGGATGTATCCACTGGGGCTTGCTGGTGCGAGGTATGAATCAAGCAACACCACTGATCTAACAGCTGCACGACAGGAAAAAAAAATGCAGGCACCTCTATACCATCTCTACAGCATGCCAAACAGACCATATGTAAAAACTGGCTAATGGTATAAAACAAGAAAAATATTATCCCAATGTGTCTTAGAATAAGTTCATAATATTTATTACTTTGGAAATTATTAATTCATACAGCTGGTGCACTTTATTTTTACTGGGAATAAAAGGCGTTTAATTTAACCCTAGCATTAAAATATACTTGCTAAATGTAGCAGTAGTGCATTGTTGAAGACAATTTAAACATGAGGCTGACTCTATAAAACATCAGAATCACCCTTCCAAAGCAAAAAAATACTTTTAGGTCTTTAAAAACAAAATTAGTCAGTGACTTAAAACATCTTCTCTTGATCACAATAAAATACAATTCTCTGGCTCAGATATATTTCCACTATTTATATACCTGCAAAACAGACACGGGCCAAACAGACTTCCACTTTTTGGTATTCCCCTCATCTACAAGGCTGGCTAACACTCAGTTTTACCTGGAGACATTTGCAGTCTTAAGAAGGGGCATAGTGAGCTAAAACAGGTATGACCTGCTCATGGAAGCAAACTGTGACTATCAAAAGGAACGCCACAGGGCATTCATCATTAAAAACTGAATTACCAAGGCATTCTGCATTTCCTCCATAGAATTTTCTGAGTGTGGATTTAAAGAATGCTCTGAATTCAGGAGCTCAATAAATACATTGAAGTGTTATGGAAAACCTTCTAAAGCACATCCTGACCCACACATTGGCATGGTACTACACCAAGGCAGGCATATAGCACTTGCCAGGAAGGAACAGTACAATGCAAGACAAGGCTTTGAAGTCTTCCTCAAAATCTGGACCTTGGCCAATCTGTCCAGGTAAACCAAACACTGCTTTGAGCAGCAGACCAGGGAGATCCTCCACGCAGACTACCATCAGGCATACTTGACTCTTAACCCTGTCTCAAGTTGCTCAGTTTGGACAACAGGCCAGTACTTTCTCAGGTCTCAGCAGGGAGAGGTGGAGGCATTAATGTGGGTTTTCCCTTATATTACAGCATTCTTCTGAGCACTCATTTCCACTAGCAGGGCTAGTTTAGAGTCTGCCAGCTTTTTTTTGTGGATTCTTTGTACAATCCAGCTTTTTCCCCAAACTTAATGCACTCCACACAGACCTTTTTGACTGGAAGGTATTGTGTTTTTAATCTAAATTCTCTGTAGAAGGACACAAGCTATCAATATCTCTGAGCAACTCCCCACTGCAGTCAGCAGGGAATTCTGCTCAGAAAAAAATCAATGGCACAACCAAGCCTATGGTTGTTGGGACTTTGTTTTATATATTGTGTGTTATAGCTTTTAAATGAATCCTGGCATTGATCCTTGGAAAAATTAATGAAAAATTAAATGAAAAGGAGAAAAAGATGACAAAATACTTGCTGCAGTCAAAAGGCTGGTAAGGGCAAAGACAGTAACATATTGTGCTGCTAGAATATTAGATGTAGAATCTTGATAATGTCATAAAATAACTTTGGTGTAAGCCTGGCAGGTGTCTGTGGGGTCTGTCTGCTCCATTTGATTATCTATTGTAGAAGCAGCCAAAAAAAGCAGAGTAGGGCCACCGCTATCAGAAGCGAAGGACTACAAAAACCTGGCCAAAGGGAGGACATTCAACAGCATGTGAAAGCCTTCAAGCATATCTTTATCACTAAAAGGAAAGGGACTAGCTCTCCTAAATCCTTTAGGCACTTGGACAACCTTACCTATTAGGTGCAAAAAAACCTAGCCTAGTGCAGAAGCTTTGCCAACATGTACCAGCCCCACTAACTACAAAAAAAATCCATTTTTACTTAGCTAGGAAGCCACCCCCACACCCCCTCCAAGCTTTAATGGAGTTGTGATTAATTGCACCAACATGGATCTGGCCCAGTCCTTTCAATGCAACACTATTGATTTACTCCTGCAGCACAAGCAACCCACCAGATTTTGACATTGAAATATGATCTCCTTTAATGACACCCTCTTTTAGTAATATCTTCCAGCTTTCTCTGTTATTCATTCTGGGATTTAGATTTAATTTGGGTGCTGTTATGTTGCATATACTTTTATTGTACTCTGTTTACAAAATGATTCTTGCAATTAATTACAGTAATGAGATTATGTCTAAAAGACTCACAGAATGCTGATTAGATAATTAATGATTGGTTGTTGTTTGTAGCATTTTATTGAATATACACTCTGGGTTGGTCTCTCCCCTTTCCTTTTTTGGTCTTTCTTGCCTGAGTTCTAATAGGTAATTGAATAAATGATTAGTGGGAAAGTAGATTACATGAATCATATTTAACCCCTTGGCACTTAGACAGGAATCCAGAGTATTATAATGTGAGGAATATGAGAAATCAATTTCTTTGGTATTTTCATTGTAGTAATTACAGGCTGAAAATAGTTTTAAATCAGACATTAGTTCAAAATTGGCAAATAGGCTGGACCTGACATAAGGAACCTCCCTGCAGGAGCAAGTGATGTTAGAATAGCTGCTTGCCAGCGAGGACAGGACCAATCATCCTGCAAAGGGGCTGGCCAGGATACAGAAGAGCTTGACCTTGCAACCTAGTGTGGCCAAGTCTAGAGTCAAATGGCTGACTATGTCAAACATTTTCTTTCAGGGCCTGGGATGGAAACAAGAGATCAGGTCACCCTTCCCCTGCTCTCAGTAAGCTCCCGTGAAATGCTTCAGCCAAGCCAAAGCCCCATCTCTCTTCAGGGCCAAGCCATACCACAGACAGCAACATGCTACCACCATGAGCTGGATGACCAACTGGTTCAGTCAAATTCCAGATTGACCAAAAGCCACACATCAAAACACCATTGACTCAATCTGGTTTGCTTTAAAAGACTAGAAATAGAGGCATAAAGCCACAAAGTTGAGCACTTTGTGAGTGCATGTTATGACACAGTTTAAGAGAGCTCCCACTGAAGGCAACCTCAGTACTTCTGAGAGTCAGACCCCCAGATATCCAGCAGGCACACAGATAAAGAAGAACCTGTATTCAGGCCAGTGAAGCAAAGGTCCTTCCAGCTGTTTTCCCTTGACCAAACCCCAGAGAAAGTCCATTCTGTAGCTTAACACAAGTAGGGACCTCATGGCAAAAACCAGCCAGTATTTAGATAATTGATTACATTTTATACACAAAAATTGGCCAAATTAAAGTTGCTGGGCAGCCTTAACTACTGCCTTCTTGGAAGAGCAGAGCACTCTTCCCCAGTTATTTGGCTTGTTTCTTTCCCCAAGTCTGACAGCTCTTTTTCAAATTTTAATTTTTAATTCAAATTTTATTTAAATTTAATTCAACTTTTCAATTAAAAAAGTTTTTCAGAGCTTTGTTGAAGTGTTTAGGTTTCCTTAACTAGCAGAAAAGAATGAGCAAAAAAAAGCTATAATAGAGTCTACTTTCAACTTCTAATGTTACCAACCAGATGGGACTGGTAAGTTACATTTACTCATGGGGACCAAGATAACTAAAATAAAAGTTACATTGTCAGAGAATGAATTATGGTAGTTTCCAACCATCCTACGGAAAACACATCAAGCCATGATCAGCCTCTAACTGTCCCACAATGACTTCCATATCATTTTTCCTCAAATAAGGCAACCTAGCATTCCTAGCAAAACAGGATGCACAGGACCAGATATAACATTTCAGTTTAGTCCTGCAGCTGCAGTAAGTTTCAACATTGTTGTGTCATGTAGAAGAAGCATCTTTCCCTATAGAAAGATGCCTTTTTCATGTCCCATCTCAAGCCTGAAGATGCAGAACATTCTGCGAAGGCTTTGGCCTAAGAAAAAAAAACCAACAACATGTCACTGCCCTGCAGAGGACAAGATCTCAAGACATCACTTTGTCACTCTTGTTTCTAACCTTAAGCAGTCCTTCAACTACAGCTTATACAAAACCAGATTTAAGCATTTAAAGAATTATTTCCCTGCCTTAGGACCTGTGCAATTGGGCCCAAAGGTGTAGACTTTTCTAAAATCCTTCTGAAAGGGGAAGAATCTGCTTGTGCTCAGCCTCCTGGGGAAATCCAGGCTTTCACATACCTGCTTTGTAGGTGAAAGCTCTTGAAAGTCACACTTCAGCTCCAGGTGCTGGGAAGTAGACCATCTTGCTCACAGTAGCTCAGATGTCAGCCTCCACAGGTGAGGTGGAAACAAGCATAAGCTTCAAAAAGACACAGAACCAGACTTCAGTGGTGTGCCTTTGACACAAGTCATTATTTTACCAGTCACATGGCAGATTGCTAAATTTACTCAGGTAAGTTGCATGCGTTAACACCCATCAGAAGCTGGCTATCCAGCATTATTCCACTACTGAGTCAAACCACACAGACTACAGCAGATGACATACCAGCCTATTCTGAATACATTCTCACACTGATTTAAATGAATAAATATTGATTATCTTGCCTCCATCTACTACCAAAGACACAGGCCTCCATAGATAAATTCCTGCAAGACAGACCTCTTCACTCACGGAAGAGCAGATTAAGCTATCATATGCCCAAGGCACATAACTTTCTCATTATCCACCTGTATTTCTTCAACTGTCAGTTCAGTAGTTTTCCAATGAAACAGAGATATCTTACAATTCATTTTCAGAAGACAAAGAAACCTAACAGGGAGAAAAGTGGGCAAGTTTTCTCTCCACCCACCATCAAAAAGCAACATTACCAACAGATTGATAGCCATGCATTTGAGGGAAGTTACATATTAGGCACAATTTTCTTCTACACAGCATGATCATAGACAATTAACATATACGATTGCTAGGAACACAATTATAAGCCCCTGGCTAGAACCTGACTTTTCAAGAATCTGATTCAAATCAGGGGGTAGGAGGGTCACAATCTGTTCTGATTACATCATATGTTATAGATGCTTCCAATATGTTTAAGATGAGGAACAGGATTGCTACTAATACAACACAGGCTTTTTCATAAGCTTCAGAAGCCAGTTGTCTTGGAATAAAATCAAAGTCTAGCAATGCTGCTGGTTTGTGTGAGCACAGTTAACAACAAAGTTGCTTAAGATGCTTTCTGTTAACTCATGTACAGCAGCTAACACCTGATCAGTCATTGCCTTAAGATCTTAAGGGATTAGCATTTATCTCGAATGAGAAAAAGCATAGGAAGGATTTATTAAGAACAACGTGTCCTGCAGTTACACTTATATACCAGTCTGTGGCAGCCCTCAGGCTACTGGCAGCTTGCCTGCACTCTAACAGCCATTTATCTTGTACTCTTGCAAAGTAGGTTTTTTGCATGCAACGTTTAAATGCCTTCTACAGTTCCCAACTAAGATCTAGACCCCTGCAGCTTAACTCACATTCTGTGACCAAGGTCTGAATGAACTGCACAGCAAGCCAGAATTCAGTTTAAGTAGTTTTATCTTGAAGTTCCTGACTATTCCTTATTTCACGCAATACCTGCTTGCAGCCTGCAAGGGAAGCCACTACTGCTTTGCAGAAGGGAGAAGCAAGATTATTAGAACACTCTGTCTCTGTCCCCTCATTCATACAACAAATTTCAAGAGGCCCATTGTCAAAAATACAGCATCTTACTGAAAAGCCACAGACACCAAATAAATAAATATACTGGTGCCACAGAACAAAGCCTGAGCTGTAGGTAACATAAGTGCTGTCGTAACCTCACAACAGCAACAAGGAGCTCAGCATCTCCAAGAAAGCAGCACCTTCAATCTGCACTCCTCCCCAAAGGTCAGCTCAGCATGTACCACCAGTTATTTCCCATCACATTACTAATCCACAAAATAAAGTTCGAGTCCTGATACAAGTACAGATATGATAGTTTGAGGCACCATTGGAAATTACTACACTAATAATGGCCAGACATTAGGTTGTTGTATATTTTAAACATGTTTTAATACTTCAGAATAGTGAGGAAAAAAGTTTTGTCATAACTTTACTCTTGTTAACATTGACCACCTTTCAAGAGAGGGAAGATCCTTCATTGCTGCAGATACAGCAAAGAAGATAGGTCAGAAAAGACGCTCCACTACAGTTGAGCTCTTGCTGAAGGTCCCAGAGGATAAGCTGAAATTCAAGTAGGTGCTGCGCTTGACTCCTCTTGCAGTCTTAAGTATACACAGCAAACACTTTGGAAAACTTGGGATTGTTGTCCCAACAGATGTACAGGCAGGTGAGGCATCCTTGACAGCACAAACAAGTGAGCTATATCAAATGGCCTCATACAACTTCTACATCAGCCTTCACTCACCTTCTACTTCTTGAGGTCAAGAACACAAGTTCATGCTAATGTTCATTCAATATTTGCCTTATTGAGTCACATTTGCCATGTTAATTTGTAGCACCATCCAGTACAAATGATAGCATCTGACTTTACTCCAACTCTGAGATGCAGCTTATTCTTCTTTAAATGATGGGAAGCCAGTGACTCTTGACTCGTATCATGGCACTTCACTCAGAAAAGCTGTCAGCTTTGCAGCGTGCGTTTAAGTGCTGGTGCTTTTAGGGTGCATGTTGTCAGCAGTGCCAAAGCTACCTTAGTTGAGCAATAATCACTGATCAAAAGTTGCCTCTTGAACAAATAGCTCAGAGAAACTAAGATGAAATATTCAAGTTCCAGTCTCCTCATCTGCAAGAGATTAGAAATGCAAAAATTTCTGCAGAAAGGACTGGAAGCCTCCCACCTCTGAAACAGCCTGTTGGATAAACCAAAGGCCAGTCGTTTGCTGTAGTTATGAACCTAGCTCCTGCATACTCTGGATGCCCCTGAACTGCTAACCACAGCACACATATGGTCCAAGTTTGCTGTTGCAAGTGAGGCTTAAAATATCTTTTAACTCACCATGCCTAGAATTCCCTACAGACAAAAACAAGTGCATTTAATTTCATCAGGAAGATACCCTGACTTCTGCTTAAGTTAGATACTTCACTGCAAGCAGTTTCAGTCAACCTCCATTTTGGAAAACCACATGGGTGTTTGGGTCAACCATTGAACAATTAGAGCATGAGTGTCAGCTGAATGAATTGCCAAACCAACATTTACCTCAGACAAACCTCCTAAGCCAAGGTCAATTTCTTCTTACTTCACTGAGAAGTATCTTGTACAGTTACCACTAGCTCTGCAGTTTCCCTCAAGTTGGAGTATACAGTTTGGGGAAAACCCATGAGCATTCTCACCATCTGAGATGAAAGTTACTGAATATTTTGCCCTGAAGCCAGACTGCAAAGTGCTACAGAAGCAAAAGAAAAATCAGAAGCTTGACAAGAGGAAATACTTGCAACTAGTTCTTTTACAAAGAACACTGTACATCACAGACACCACGATAGCAACTTCTGTTTTTCTTGGCCACAAAGCAAGGAACTCAATACCGCCCAAACACTCATCCCACTTCCCCAAAGCAGTAAAAGCACCTGTCAGACATGCATATATACACCAACTTCAACCATACTACTGCCCAACTACCTGCTCCCTTCTGAGTTGCCCCCATACAACTTTGATCCCTTGATGGACAGTTAAATATAACATAAGCAGATAAAGTTGAGCCAAACAGTGACATTAGACTGAAGTGGTTATATTAAACTCCTCACCGAGGAGACCAGCTCCAGTGCAGGTAAGTCTGCCTTGGGGAAGGGAATCGCAGCAGAATCCTGCGTCCCACACCAGAAATGAAGCAGGCAGACAGAACCCCTGCAGTAGAGAACTCCCTATCCTCTCTCCCCCTGACTGAAGGTGGTGACTTGGAGGACAAGGGGCAACAGCAGGAAGTTCCTGCCTGGTGCAACAGGCGCCACACTCAGGGCTGCCTGGCAACTACCCCATCCTCCCAGGTGCCATTGCGTAACGGATACAGTGCCCTGCAAGGGAACCTGGACAATAAGCATGATAGTTCTCCTACCTTTGAGGTGTCAGCAAGGTCTAGTCAGACCTCCCCCCACATCAAAACCTCTGCAATAAAGAAGAAAAGATGGATCATTGTCATAGGTGACTTGCTACTGAAGGGAGCAGAAGGCCACAATATGCAGGCCAGACCTGGTACATAGGGAGGTCTGCTGCCTCCCTGGGGCCCGGGTCAAGGATGTGAAGAGGATGCTTCCTTCCCTGGTATGGCCCTCAGATTATTACTCATTTTTGGTCTTTCAGGTAGGCAGCAACGAGGTAGCGAAAAGAAGTCCAAGGGCAATGAAGAAATATGTCAAGACCCTGGGATGGCTGGTCAAGGGACCAGGAGCGCAAGTTGTGTTCTCCTCTATCCCCCCAGTTGCAGGGAACGATGAGGGGGTAAATAGGAGAAGACAGCAGATCAACGCCTGGGTCCGAGCCTGGTGCTGCTGGCAGGACTTTAGGTTCTTTGACCATCGCCTGATTTACAAAACACCAGGCCTGCTGGTAACAGGTGAGAATAGCTTATCTTGCAGGGGGAAAAGGGTTCTAGGACAAGAGTTATCGGGGCTCATTGAGAGGGCTTTAAACTAGGTTTGAAGGGGGGTGGGGATGGTACGGGGCTTGCCAGTGAGGTGCCAGAGCGTTGTTGCTCAGCACTTGTGGGGGACCGTGCCAGTACTTTTGGGAGCCAGAAGGCATACCACACCTTAAGGGTGAAAGCTACACACACAGCTCCCTCTCCAAAATGCTTATACACCATTACATGCAGCATGGTGAGTAAGCAGGAAGAGCTGGAGATCTGTGTGTGGTCGCAGGGCCACAATCTCATTGCAATTACTGAGACATGGTGGGATAGCTCACATGACTGGAATGCTGTCATGGATGGCTATGTCCTTTTCAGGAAAGACAGGTCAGCAAGGCAAGGCGGTGAAGTTGCTCTTTATGTGAAAGAGCAACTAGAATGCATCAAGCTCTCCCTGGGAGCAGATGAAGAGAGGGTTGAGAGCTTATGGGTAAGGATTAAGGGGCAGGCAAATATGAGGGACACTGTTGTGGGTGTTTATTACAGGCCACCTGATCAGGATGGGGAAGCTGATGAGGCCTTCTACAGACAGCTGAAGGTAGCCTTGCAATTGCAGGCCTTGGTTCTTATGGGGGACTTCAGTCACCCTGGTATCTGCTGGGAAGACCACACAGCCAGGCATGCACAGTCCAGGAGGCTCCTCCAGTGCATTGATGATAACTTTGACACAGGTGGTGCAGGAGTCAACAAGGAGAGGAGCACTCCTGGACCTGGTACTGACAAACACAGAGGGACTGGTGGAGGACATTAAGGTTGGGGGCAGCCTTGGCTGCAGTGATCATGAGAAGACAGAGTTCAGGATTGTGGTCAGTATTCACAAAACAACAAGAAATAAAATCGCCACCTTGGACTTCAGGAGGGCTAACTTTGACCTCTTCAAGAAACTGCTTGGAGAGATCCCGTGGGCTAGGGCTCTGGAAGGCAGGGGGGCTCAAGAGAGCTGGTTGGTATTCAAAGACCACTTCTTCCACGCTCAGGATCGGTGCATCCCTAAGAGAAAGAAATCAGGCAAGGGACACAGGAGACTTGCATAGTTGAGCAGGGAGCTTCAGAAAAAGCTCAAGTGGAAGAAGGAAGTTTATAATAAGTGGAAGAAGGGACTGACCCCTTGGGAGGATTACAAGAATGCCACCAGAGCATGCAGAGATGAAATGAGGAAAGCCAAGGCCTCTTGGAATTAAGCCTGGCAAGGGATGTCAAGCTCAACAGGAAGGGCTTCTTCAAGTATATTGGAGGCAAAAGGAAATCTAGAGAAGCTGTGGGCCCACTGTTGAATGAGACAGGAGCCATGGTGACAGAGGATGCAGAGAAGGCGGAGTTACTGAATGCCTTCTTTGCTTCGGTCTTTACTGCTTGGCCCAGCCCTCAGGAGTCCCAGGCATTGGAGAAAGTAACAGGGAAAGAGGAAGACTTCCCCTTGGCTGAGGAGGATCAAGTGGGAGATCAATTAGCTCAATTAGATATCCACAAGTCCATGGGTCCTGATGGGATGCACCCGAGAGTGGTGAGAGAGCTGGTGGAAATCATTGCTGGGCCGCCCTCCATCATCTTTGAAAGGTTCTGGACAACAGGACTCAGACTTCACACTCGTAGGCCATGAGGCATTTTCCAGGGTCTGTGCCACATCTGACATGTGATGAGCTAACTCCCAAATTAATATTTCTTAGCTTGATTAAAAAAATACAAGTTAAACTTTAACAGCATGCCACAGAAATTAAATGTTTATTTTTGAATTATTTGCCTGTTGACAGACCACCTTTGTGTTATCAGACACAGCACTAGCATGAGGAAGAAAAAAATGTGTAGTCCCTAGGAACAGCACAAAATGGTAAGACCATAAAAATCAACTGGCCATTACAGCTCTATGTTAAAGGAACATTAATCAGTCAATTTTTTCATTAGAGTAGTTTCCATAAATTAGTGTCTGAAATAATTCTTTTGTAAGAAAAACTACAGAAACATTACCAGCAAGGAAAGTGAAACTGCCAAAGGAAAACCCAGGCATGACTTAAGTTTCTTGAGGTTAAACCTATGAAGGGGTTGGGTTTTCCAGCATGAACAAGCACCTCCAGTGAACTGAAGATTCAGATGCTGCACATTACACAGATAAAGGCACCAAAAATCACTTTTGAGCAGTCTTACATAGCTGCTATAGGTTGCCTTTTTAAATCCTTCAGGTATATCCCTACTTGTCTTTTGTAAGCTTCAGAGGAGTTTCCATTTGGAAAGCTTAATTTCAACTCTAAACTCAACAACTAAGGAGACAACAACTCTTCAGAAGTGCTTGAAAATTGCTTTCTGTGACAATTGCTCCCATTTAACATGAATATGTATAGTTAAGCAGAAAAAGTGCATCCCTACTGTAGTATAACCTCCATAAATCCTACTGTACCATTGGTGAGACAAATAGATTCATAAACCCTGCATATGGCCAAGAAAAAATTTTCCCTACTAGGGAATTATGGGCCCCATCCTCCCCACCCAGGAGCATGTAACTCATGGAGCAGTTTAAAGCTCTTACCAATTATTGTTAGTATAGCACAAGCCCTTAGGGACTCTAGGAAGGAAATACCTTATCACATACATCACACAGAAGAGCAAAGAATCAATCTCTAGAGACTTCACAAGCCAAATGCCTCTATACACGTCTAGATGGACAACTCGACATATACAGATTAAAAACAGAATAAAATGAAGTGAAAGGGTTAAGCATTATTGAACAGACTTCAAAAATAACACACTAGGTGCAAAAGAAAAAGCCCTTCAGTTCTGTGCAGCTGTATCTGTGAGAAACTATTTGCAAAATTTTGTTTAGGAAAGACCATATAGGAAGTCTGGGTGGCAGCCCCCATTTTACATATAATAAAATCAGGAAAATGGAAGTTAGCATACAGACCATCAAGGATTTAAGCAGCCCTTTCAGGCTCATAAAGCTTGACCACATGCACCTTAAGACTTCTTGGTTCTGCACTCAAACACCAGCTCACAAATTGAGCATGACTGAAGACTCCAGGTCATATCACAATGCGATAAACAGACTTGAATTGGTGCTCTGTAAGTTTACAAGAGTAAAAAGATATATCTCTTGTAAATTAATCACATCAAGTGTTACTGAGAGACCACATTTCTTCTGCACTCACTGTAGAGCCAAGTCTATTTTCTGTAGTTTCTTGCATATACTTAGTTTTATGCACCTGAAGTGGCCTCAAACACATCAGCAAAATTACTCACAGCATGAAGGTCAGCATACGCTTAGGTAGAGAAACAAAACTCGATCAATGTATTAGCAGGTCTACATAGAAGCAGCTTGCACTGAGCAGGCACATAGCTTTCACCTGTACCTAGCAGGGAAAGCTTAAGTAACCCAGCTGAGACAATCAGGTTTTGGACTGCCTAAGGAAGACCCAAAGTTTTAACCAGTTTTAACTCCTGTTCTGAAACAGCAATTATCACAGGGAGCCCCAGTGACCACCCTCTTCCCCCCCTCCACTGTCCCAGGGAAAGAAAGCTGCTACTTATAAAAAAAATACATAGATAGAGCAAAGAATTGTTCAGGAAGAAAAAGCTGCACTACTAATTCTCAGGGATAAACTGCAAGGAGAGAATAGTCTTTACTTCTTACTAGAGTAAGGAAAAAGTTTTCTTCAGCTTCCAAAATTGAGAATCCTTACACCCTACATGATGTTTTAAACATTCTGTAGTACCAGAGCTCACCTACACAGCTGAGAAGCCCCACGCTACCCATAAACACAAGCTGCTTATGGAAAAGGCACGATTATTTAGCTGACAAGAAAAGAAAGGGCTTAGTAACATGACTGCTACCAACTACAGACCTCTTGTAAAGGTCTCCATACTACCTAAAACCAACAATAAGATACCATCCACAGCTCATAAGCATCTCTGTAGGCCTTCAGACCCCTAGCTCACTGCTCCCCAGCCCTTTATTTTTAATGAAACAAACAAATCTTTCTTACCACAAATCTTGAGTTGAATAGAAAACACCTCATGTCTCAAGAATAAGCTACAACCTGCCTCTCCCAACTCCCTCTCACAAGCAAAACTACAAAAAGCCCTCCACATGTAGACTTTATAGCAATTGTGCCTAATTGCTGCTTGGTCACAGCTGGGGTAAGCTCTCAGACACTATTTATTGCTTGGGTGCAGAGTGTAGGCTCTTGTTTGTTCCTTATAAAGCAGTTGTAGAGTAGAAGGTGCTTTGTTGCTATTTTTGTATGAAATGCTGGGGTAGGTTGTGTTTATTAGCTTTTTTATTGCATTGAAGGAAGTGCTGGTTTAATTTGGAGTCTTTGAATTTTGTTTTATTCAATTCACCAGCAACAGGATTTCAGCCTTTTGATTTTATTCCTTTTGTTTTATTTATCTTGTGCTAGTTCATAATACAGAAGACTGAAACCGTTCAGTATTTCTTGTGGAAAAGGTGTTGTAGGTATATGGTTCATCTGGTGTTGTGGCTTCATGGATACATTCCAAAGGCATGTTTTTGTTACTAACTTGTATCCTTGATTATAGAGCAAAAGAGGCTATTTTCAATCATGGCTTTTAATATCTATAATATTTCTTGCTGCTTTACCTACTTCTTCTTAACTTTTGCTCATGCCTGCAAGATGCTTACAGAAGCTCTGAAATATCTCAGTTTCTTTAATATTTGCCTTTGTAACTCTAGTTTCCTAGCTGACAATATTACAGAAGTTATTAATTGAGATTTTAATGAAGGTTGATATTTTCCAATATGGGGAAATTAACAGACAAGAAAAAAAATCTAAAACTTGGCTTTATCTGGCACTGTGGAAGAAGGTTGTTCTGACTGCAGGCAATGTTACGTTTAAAAACATAATAACTTTCTTGAATGTTTTAAATTTCTTTACCCTAGATGCTGGTCTTAATAGTGTTTTAAATGGCTCAGAAGGGTTAATGATAACTAACTGGGGAAAATTTTAGTACTATTTTAACCTTCTGAAAGGATCAGTCCGAACATCTCCAGATGGGCAAGCTGTAGACAACAATTTGGTACAAAATCAGGATTTTTTAAAATGACATTTGTGGTTAGAAAAAGTATTGGAGGGGATGTAGGTTCAGTTAATGGCTTCCTGCTCTATAACTTACTTGCCATATATATGTTGATCAATATCTAGTTTGACTAGAGCAGTAGCATACAAAAAGCTTTCAGTAGCTAGTGATATGTGGGGTTTCTTTGTTACAGTATTTCTGTTCTTTTATGTTTTAATGTTAGGTAGGATTCTTTTGGAAGGCAGAAGTGAGAAGGGCTAAGACTGTTGGGCAGCTTTTGGTTGACTCCCTTCTACTTGAATGAGAATTCCACTTCTGGTAGCCTAAAAATGATGATGCCTTGCCAAATGCTGTATCTCTAACCTGGCGTGTCAGTGCAATGTGATTTCCAGTTTGCTGGCAGTGCGTCTTGCTCAGAGTAGTTGTAAACAGTGATGCTGGTATTTTTATTGGCTAATTTTACAAGCTGGCATCTGCTGTCAGCAGCTTCGTGTAAACACACTCCTGCCACAGCATCTGTTCTGCTGCATATTGCCCTTACCCAGTGCTCACATGGAGCTGGGGAGCGAGTGATAAAGCTCTCTTCTGAAAGGAGGTATGTGTTGAATAATGGGAGATGAATAAGGGCCTCAGACCTTCTCCTGGGACTGAATTTCTGGAAATGGACTACTTGAGTCAATTCATGGACACTGTCTTCTAAATGGCTTTGAAGCCTCCACTTAGAGTCCAACCCTGCTCAGTGTGTGAGCAACTACATGCTTTCTTAATGTGAAGTCAAGAAATGTGATAGTGTTCAGAACAATGGACTTCTGTATAGCATGGAAGATGATTAATTTTTTGTTAATAAAACTTGACTGAGATGACAGGACTGATTGAATTGTAGAATTGGAAGAGACCTTAAAGGTTGTGTAGTTCCAACGCCCCTACCATGGGCAGGGGCACCTTTCACTGGACCAGGTTAGTCAAAGTCCCATGCAACTTGGCCTTGAACCCTTCCAGGGATGGGGCATCCACAGTTTCTCTGGGCAACCTGTTCCAGTGTCTCACCACCCTCAGCGTAAAGAATTTCTTCCTAATATCTAATCTAAATCTCCCCTCTTTCAGTTTAAAACCATTACCCCTCACCCTATTGCTACACTCCCTGGTAAAGAGTTCCTCACCATCTTTCCTGTAAGCCTGCTTTAGTCAGTTACTGAAGGCTGCTATAAGGTCTCCCTGAAGCCACCTGTCCTCCAGGCTGAACAACTCCAACTCTTTCAGCCTGTCTTCATCGGAGAGGTACTCCAGCCCTCTCATCTTCGTGGCCCTCCTCTGGGCTTGCTCCAACAGGTCCAAGTCTTCCTTGTGCTGGGAACCCCAGTACTCCAGGTGGTGGTCTCACCAGATTGGAGTAAAGGGGCAGAATCACCTCCCTTGACCTGCTGGCCATGCTTCTTTTGATGCAGCCCAGGATGCAGTTGGCTTTCTGGGCTGTGAGCACACATTGCTGGCTCATGTTCAGCTTTTCATCTGCCAACAGCCTCACGTCCTTCTCCCCAGGGCTGCTCTCAACCCATTCCCTGCCCAGCCTGTATTTGGGATTGCCCCAACCAACATGCAGGATCTTGCACTTGCCCTTATTGAACTTCATGAGGTTCACATGAGCCCACCTTTCAAGCCTGTCCCTCTGGATGGCATCCCTTCCTTTTTTTCCTCATTACACCAAAGATTTTAAGCTCAACCATTTCATGATCACTGTGGCCAAGACAGCCACCTACCATCACATCCCCCATGAGTCCTTCTCTATTCATAAATTGCAAGCCTAGGAGGGCATCTTTCCTAGTTGGCTCACTGAGTAACAAGAAGTTATCTCCTACAGACTTCAAGAATTTCCAAGACCTGCTTGTCTCAGCAGTATGATATTCCCAGTTGATGTCTGGGAAGTTGAAATCTCCTGTAAGGACAAGGGCAACTGATCCAGGAATTTCTCCTAATTGTCTATAGAATATAGTGCTTACATCCTGGCTGGGCGATCAGTAGTAGACACCCACTACAACATCTCATCCCCTTAATCCTCCCCCAGAGGCTCTCAACCACATCATCACTAACTGTAAGGGCTGTACAATCAAACCTCTCCCTTAGGTATAGTGTGACATCTCCACCTCGCCTGACCTGCCTATCCCTTCTGAACAGCCTGTAGCCCTCCATCCCAGCACTCCAATTATGGAACTCATTCCACCAAGTTTCACTACTACCAATGATAGCGTAGCTCTGCGAGCTGACCAAAATTTCCACTTCATCCTGTTTGTTTCTCACATTGTGTGCGTTGGTGCACAAGCATTTCAGATACGCTCACGAGCACTCCGTGCTCCCAGGAGCAGTGTAAATATTCCCACTAGCATTGACACTCTCAGTCAATGCCACGCGAACCCTTGGCTTACCTGGTATCCTCTTCCTCCACCAGTTCTAGTTTAAAGCTCTTTTGATCAGACCTGACAGCTTATGTCCAAACATGAGTTTTCCCCATTAAGACAGGCGGATCCTGTCAGGCCCCAGCATACTTTGTCTCTTGAAGGCTCTTCCATGATTTAAAAACCCACCTTGGTTGAAGGCACCAGTCCTGGAGCCAGGTATTGATATCCTGGGTTCATCTGTTTCTTCTGGTCTCCCCCCATTACTGGGAGGACTGAGGAAAACGCTACCTGTGCTCTCGAATTTTTTAGCATTCTTCCCAGTGCTCTGAAGTCTCTTTTGATTGACTTCAGACTTTTTGTTGCGACATCATTTGTAGCCATGTGTGTCCTGGGTTGAGCAACACAGGACTAACTTCTCTTCCAATGCTTGGGAGAACTCCACTTTCGGAAGACTCTAGTAAATATTTACTTTATAGCCAACCAGGCTGTGTGGGATTCAAGGTCTCAGTGTTTTTGAGCCTTGCCAGGTGCAGGGATGAGGAGGAGCGAGGCCTGGGAACTTGACCCAGGCTGGCCAACAGGATTATTTCATACCATGAACGTCACATTTGACATAATTTAGAAAGTTTGCTGCGTAGTCACTCTGGCCCTTGATGGTGGTGGTCTAGAGAACTCCTTGCCCCAGTGCCGGACCCCTGAGCCCTTCCCTTCCTCCCGAAGCCATAACGCTCGCAGTGTCTGACATTTGCTGTCCACTGCTGGGAGCGCACAGCTTCCTGCTGATAGAATGGGCTGAGTATCATCCTTGTATATCTTATATTAGTATTGGGATGAATACTGGTTCTTTATTATTATTGTTAATTATTTATTCTTATCCTATTAAATCTATTTATATTTCAACCCTTATGTTTACTTGCTTTCCCTGATTCCCCTTTCCAGGTGGGGAGGGGTCATCGGGTGATAGAATAATAGTCTAAACAACAATAAATTGTTACGGATTTTCTCAAACCATAACAACGTGAAAGAGCAGGAGTGGATAGTAGTCTGAAGGTTGAACTAGGTTCTTCAGTCTCATAACGATGTCCCTAATTCGGGCCCCCAGGAGCCAGCAAACTTCCCTGAAGAGAGAGTCTGGTCTGCAAATGGGTGCTTCCGTTCTACACAGGAGGGAATCACCAATGACCGTAACTCACCATTGTTTCTTCTCAGAGCTGGTCTTAACGCAGGTTTTGTTGCGAGGGGTTGGTCTCCCTGATCTTGGCAAGACTGCTTGTGCAAGTTCCTCTTTCTCATTAAGTGCTTCATCTACCCTACCCAGGGCCTCATACTTGTTCTGTAAGAGGATCTTTAGTAAATACTCATCCTTTGTGCAGATGGTTTTGCTGGACAGAGGATAATGCTTGGTGAGAATCCCTGTCTCTCTCCTGGATGCTCATCTGCAGCTCTGAAGTACTCATAGTTTCTGTATAATTGCCTTTTGGTTAGGGGACCTGTCCAGAAAGGAGGGACTGTGGATTTGATGCTTCCCTCAAAACACAAAGCTTATTTAGTGTTGAAATGTTTGTTTGGCATGCAATAAGTCTACCTCAATTGGTCCAGAAAAGATGAAACATGAAAATGACTGGTCAACTGGTTAGGTCAGCAAGACATCTCCTCTTGACTGGAGTCTTCCCTCCCCTCTAAATGCTTTTTTATCTTGTTTTATTATGGGGGCAGAATCATGTTTGTCCCTTGAAATATGACAAGCTAACTTGTCATATATAAATACAACTTGCTTGTTAGTGTTGAAGTGGTTCTGAGCATGTGCAGAAACAATGTGTAGCCCCACAAAAATATGATGTTATGTTTTAATTCAATGTAACATTGAGATGTGTTAAGGGGTTTGGATACTGTGGATATGAAATGGGAGTGAAAATACTAATTCTTGATTTAACTTCTTTAAATACGCTGATCTGCAGAGGACAACGTGTGTTTAAGATAGGGTATGTTTTGAGATGGTTATTGTTCAGTGACTAGTTCTTGGATGTGGAAAATGAGTTGACCAAAAGGCACATTAAAGGTGAGTTTTCAGTAAATCTATATGTAAATGGCCTGGTAACGACTTCCGTTCACCTGCTTATTTATTATTCACTTCCCTACGTAGCTTCACTGTCTAAAGGAGCTATGCAATCAGTGCATCTGTAATGGTTTTATTAAAGTTTAAATGTTTATACCAGACTCAGTATTTCCTGAAGTAAATGTCTTTGGGTGACTATTGCACTCTGGGTAGAATGCCTATTATGTGCCCTGGACCAGAGACCCATTACAAGTTCACATTACGAAGCATTCTGCTCTAGGCTATAGCTGTAATCTGATTGCCACTCCTTTCTGGACTTGCTGTGCGTGTGCCCCCATCTCTTTCACCTCCTGATTGAATGAAATTGTAATCACCTACTCTTCTGTTTAGCTGGGGGCAGAATTAAATGCAGAAAACAGAAGCAGCCAGATGTGGCTGGGAGTGCACTCGTGGGAAGGCAGAAGCTACCAAAGGGTGAACTGAGTGGAGATTAAGCAAAGGTGCCATAGCCCAGGAGTTCTTACAAGAGACAGAAAGGGGGATGAAGTTTAGAGAGCAAGGAGGAGAAGCTGTAAAAGGAGAAATAACTGGTAACAAGCTGTCAGTTCTCATTTATAGCCATGTCGTGATGCAGATGGTGTGTTTACACCCCAGTACTGTCCAGTACACTGGTAATACTTCAGTGAAATCCATAAGGAATACAAACACACCGAGCATGCAGGGATGAGATTAGGAAAGCCAAAGTCCAGCTGGAATTGGATCTGGCAAGGGATATCAAAGGTAACAAGAAGGGCTTCTATGAGGAGGCGGGTGACAAATAGGTATGGCCAATGGCTGTGTTAAAAGGCAGTCCGGCTTGAAAGAGAAGGCAAAGTGTGACTGGCAAGGGAAGGGGCAGACTCAGAAGAACAGGGAGGTGAAGTAAGGCACACCAGTGGTTGACAAGCACTGGATTTGGCTTGTCTGGTTCCCAGGGTACTGCTTGGGCTGTTAAACCATACTGCCAATGAACAGTAATGCAAAAACGCCACTGTGATAGTCACGGTGCAAGAGTCAGGCTGGACGGTGTTCCCCTTCAGCCTCACCTCGGGTGTAATGCTGACCCTTTAAAGCATATGTCTTTTTTAACAGGATTTTACTTGCACCTCATTTGGGACTGGGAATGTCACTGAGCATTGAGTAAAGGGATGTTCTCAGCTGAGAAGTAGCTTCCTCAGGATCAGTCAGGGTGTCTGTGTCAGAAGAAAAACTTACATCAATGCAACGGAGTCTTGTAGCCTGATTGCAATACCACCTAATCGGTCCAGCTCTCCTGGTATGGAAGGAACAGTTTTTCCTGGTAATGAGCAGAAGTCTGTCTGGAAGGCTTACCTCTTACCTCAATTTGGAAAGTTTGTGTATAAAAGGTGGCTCCTGTATTTTTTCCTTTTCTTTCCGTTATTCATAATCTAGCCCAGGTAAGCTTTTTTGAGTAGTATTTTGCTTGTAACTCTTGGATAGGATAGGGAAAGAAAGACTGCAAGCTAAGAGTGACAGTGGGAAACACATGGATTGTATGTCACTGGGCAATATTTGCGTCAGGATTTGTCACATGAGGCACTCTGACCCAGAAAGCTGGCCCTGAGCCTACCTTGTCACTCTGTTGTTTAAAAATTACTTAACAAAGCACATGCCAAAAAAATATTTGTACTTGCTGAAGCACTTCTCTGAGTAGACACTGGAGTTTTGCAAGCTAAGTATTTCTGAGTTTGGAACACAAGGCCTTACCTAAAGGCGCAATTTGAACACTGCAAATGAAGGAGAGAAATAAATATGCTCCTACATTTCAAAAACAGTTGCAATTAGCTGATGGAAAGACTATAGCTGTGATCCAGATGCCATCTCACAAGAACATAAATGAATGTGTTGGCAGCTGAAATTGCTAAGCATTTGCAAGTATTTGAGATATGAAGTGACTGACAATGATGTGATTTATTTAGGAAATCATTAGGGGTAGGCTGAAGTAGAGAAGTCAGCATCAAGCAGCGCTGCTTGGAGGAGCTAGGTGAGATGAAATGGATGTGCTTTCCTCAAACAAGAGGAGAACAGACACAGTTGGCCTCGTTGTGAAATACAGGTCAGTAGCTCAAATTAACGAAACTAGTCTGCCTATAATCAAAGAAATTCAGGGTAGCCATCCAGACTGCCCTTAGAAATTAAAGAAGGCATTATTAACCTTATAAAACATAGTTCAGAAAGGAACTGAGTTCTGGACTGTATGCAGGAGATTAATGTACTTCACTATTGAATGATACATTAATATAGTGATTTTCATCATTATATCAATTATTGTGTTTGTACCTTGAAAGAATGTGCATTTAATGAGTGAAGTGCTGAACGTGAACCCTTGAACTACAGTAATGTCCACATTTGCTAGCGCAGATCCTGATCCAAAATGACATGCTGGAAAAGGAAAAGTGAGAATGACAAGCAAATGGATGCTCTAATAGCTTTTGAGCTTGATTCAGGTCTGCCATGCACCTTCTGCGTGACCTTGAGCGAGTTACTCAAGGACTAGGTTTTCACAAAGCACTCTGATACTTGCAAGTGTACCCAAGTCACTTGCCTGAGCTTGTGAGATGTCTGCTAAAGCTCCCGACTGAATGTCTTGAGGAGGTAAGGCAGTTTCTCTTAATATCTGTTGATTCTTATTCTGATACAAGAATAAGATAATTTCATTAGTATTTGAAGAACATTGTCCCTGATCTAGAGGAGCCATAACCAATTCAGTAATTTTTATCTGGATCTTTAACATCTCCTTTGCTTCTGTCTATCTGTGCAGGAGTAGTAACGCTCCTCTTCCTCACAGGGGTGGGTTGGGAAGACAGATTCAAGAGCGTGATGTGCTGAGCTATTGCAGTTAGGGGATACATGTAAGTAGCTTACGATGAGAAATGTGGAAGCGAGTCCATTATTAAATTTATACAGGGCTAACAATGTAATCAAATTAGCCTTTGCACTTTCTCCTGTGCTCCACTTTCTGCATTAGAAAATCTCCATAAATCTCTGCAAAGCCATTTCATTTATTCCCTTTAATGCTCCCCTCTGGTGTGATGCAAAGAAACACCTCACTTGCTAAGTAGTGGGTGGGCTGCAGGTACTGCCAGCTGTATCTGCTGCTGCTCTTGGTGCTCACAGGCATTGTCGTGGTTTTGGCCAGATTGACCAATCGGAACGGCAGATGGCCCTTCCCCCCCTCTCTCCTCAGAGAGGAGAGGAAGAGATAAGGAGATTTACGAGTTTAGAAAAAAACTAAACTACTTTAATGAAAATAATAATAAATAAGAAAATAGTAAATAATAGAGAAAAGAAAAAGAAAAAAAAAGTATATAATATATACAAAACCGTATCCAGCTCCCAGGATGACGATCACATCACCAGCAGACACAGGGAAAGTCCCAGACTGGAGTCAGCGACGGACAGGAGCTGAATTCTGGGATGAGAGTCAGGAATGCTCAGATTGGGATCACAGGCAGACAAACTGACAGGGTCCGCCTCAGACATTGGCCATTGAAGGAAAACAAGCCAGGGCCAGAGCCTGAGCCGGAGCCTACTTGCCCCTTTGATCCCTTAGCTTTTATACTGAGCGTGATGCAGATGGGATGGAATACCCTGTTGGTCAGTTTTGGGTCACCTGTCCCGTCTGCTCCTCCCTGCAGGTGGGACCCCTCTACGCTTCTCCGCTTCCAACCCTCTAACGGGACAAACAGCGAAGTTATCTGACCTTGGTTGTTATAGCAATAAGTATAAGCAAGAGCCTCTGTGCATGCCGTTCCTTGGTATAATCAGGTCTCATCACTCTGAGAGTGAACAGTTTCTGAACAATATGCTGTTAATTTCAGACTTTAGTTAGTTAGAAGAGGCCCAGATAAAAAGTAAAATTACAAATCAGAAAATTGGTTCTGTTTTACCTCAAACCAGGACAGGCATGTACTTCCACGTCTGACCTGGATTATTTCGCTGATCAGTCTAATCCAGACTGGCACGCGAAGTGGATCTCTGGGCGAGGGACCATTCCTTTGATTGCAGATGGACAGTGGGTTTTTAACACCTGGGATCTGGCTCCCTGTGATCACTACAGGAGGCTGAGAGAGGAGGGTAGTGACACAGCATTTGCAGATGGGAGAGTGTCCTGCCAGGTCAGGGGCCTTTGGAAGACCTGTTATCAGGACCAAGGGCTGGTGATGAAGTGCTCCAAAATAAAATGCCAGGCTGAAATGTCATGCTTTCTCTAAGCCTTTTCTGGCTGAAACAAATATTCACGTGTTTTTCCCATGGATTTTCATGGCTTTGGATGTAATTTCAGGCTGTAAATGAAGTGAGCAGATTTTCCTAAGGGCGCAGTTGCCAGTAGCTCCTGTGTTTTGTTGGGGGTGGCAAAAGACAAATCGGTGCTGAGACGATCCAAGTGGCTGGATCGTGAATTTGCGCAGGCAATGCTTTAGTTACCGCTTGCTCATTTTCCTTTATGCAAATACCAGTTCGTTGGTTATCATCTTTCTCCACACTGAAGTATGGAGGTTGAGGAGTGACGGAGGGGCACAATCACTGATATACCTCGTCTGGCCAAGGGGTGGCCCACCTGCACTTGATGTTTAACTTTCCTGTCCCTGCTGGCTCTCGCTGTTTTCCGCTGGGACTCTGACTATTGCTTTCCGCAGCCCTACACAGGCTGCTGTGGTGTTTGTTGCGCACAGCCATTTTGCCTTAAAATTGTAGTTGCATTCATGGTACCAATCCAAATATATCTACTATGCAAAGCTACTTAGCTGCTCCCAGATTGCTTTTGCTTTTAATATGCATGTAGTTTTCGAATGGAAGGTAATTCTTCTGTTTCAAAGGGCTTGTGGGGAAAAACCAAAAAGTAATTACTACATTTCATGAGGGTATTCCTTAAAGGTGTCATCTTCTCTGACTCTTTTGAAAGAAAAGGACTTTTCAGAGGAAAATGGAAACGCTTATATGGCTAATTAAACAGTTTGTTGCATTAAGCAGGGCTTCTATTCCATTAATGCAATGAAGACATGGCTTCAGTGGGACTGTTTACACTTAAAGTACAAAATTTAATCTTTTCTCAGATGGTGGCCCTATTGAATACAGAGATGCAATAAGAGTTATGTCATTACACTTCAGTAAAGGATAGTGATACAGGGAATGGATTTAGTTGGCAGTTTTTGGTTCCTGAAATAATCTGAGGGATAGACTCATTTATTGTTGAAGTGTATCCTGTTGATGATGGGATAACCAGCACGCTAAAGAAATTAATTGGCAATGCAGAATTAGAAGCCAGTCAGAACACAGAAATTATATGAAAGGAACTACCTACATGGGCGATAAATTAAATTAAACTTAGAAAAATGAGCTTTGCATATCTAAGTGAAATAATCTGAAATGCACTAACTCAAAAGATGTCTGGTTTAATAAATAGCTTAAAATATGTGTAATAGCTGACAGCAAATTAGATATGAAGTGGCAAATCACATGGAGCAAAGCTGTCATTTCAGTTTCAGACACTATATGCAAAAGCTTTTTAGAGATAGTTGTTTATTATGCCTTTAGTATGATTACGCTTCTGGGCGAACTGTTATGAGGGAAATGTTGGGAAAACTGGAGGGAGTTTGGAGTATAACAGTATTACTAACACTCTATAGGAATGACTCATGAGAGAAAGATATAAAGGATGAAATATAGACCTTAACTGAGCGATGATTAAGAGGGAATACTGCTCGCATAGGTGAAAAGGCATAAATGTAAGGGGCAGAAATGAATTAATGGGATGCAGGAAGAAAAAATTGAAGCTAACACAGAATACAGGCTGGATATGGGGAGAAATGGCAGGAGCCTGAGATGGTTTAGGTTCCTGCATAGTTTGCAACACACACCTTGTGATTTTTACAGTGAATTTACTCAAAGCAATAAAAGATATACCCTTTGGTGGGAGACAGGAAGGGCTCCCATCAGATTGTCCAGCTTCTCTGATTACCTGTCAAGGCTACCAGGGACGCTGCAGCACTTGGCTAAAATTTCTGTCCCCTCTTTGAGAGCCCACTGGGTGCGCTGATGAGGCAAAAGGCAGGAGAGAACTGCCTGCTGCAGATTGCTAACAAAATTGGTGGCAAAACCAGGAGGAGAGCTGTAGAAGAGAGAGCCCCCACAAAATAGGATCCACCAGACAGTGCGTAAAGCTGCCATACCCTCCCTTTGCGGATAACGCAACAGCCCTTTTATAAGGCTGTGTTTATTTTTTATCAGTTCTCAATGATGTCCTGGGAGATGAGGTTGGGACGCTCTTCCTGTGCCACAGCCAGGGCGGAGAACAGACCAAATGTCTTGGAATAAGAGCTGGTTTCCTGCAGGAAGAAAGGCAGCCAGGATGAAACCTAGAGTATGGTGGCTACTCTTAAATAGCTGATGAATCATATGAAGCTCATCTCAGTGTTTCCTCGAAAATTAAGATGTCACTAACATATCATCTGAAATGCCTCTAAATTATAAGCCTGGCAGTCCAAACAGCAGTTAATGACTGTCAAATAGCAGCCGAAAATCAGGAGCAAACAACAGTTTGACATGAGACTGTGATAAGAGACTTGTCTAGCTACAGCAGTCTTGCCCCTCAGCCAGCGGAGGCTCCCATCCAGCTTGGCATTTTACGTGTTCCTTGCGGTATGATCCTTTTTACTATGCTAGCAGGGTGTTGGTTCTGGTGAGGTTTTCCTTCATTGCCCTGACTTCTGGGTGGCAAAACTTACTGCTGCTTCTGCAGGTGGCAAGTCCCTAGAAATGAGCAAGCCCCATGGTGCTACCCCCACCCTAAAGCTGATGCAGGGCTGGGGGCAGATGCTCTCGGCTGTGATTTACCCCAGCTGAGGATCTGGCCATGCAGCAGGGGTGGTCCGATGACAAACCTGAGCGCCTTCTGAACTACAGACTAGTAGGATATTTGGATAGTGAAGATCCGAGGCACTGCTCTAAACAGACACACACCACACTTTTCATTTACGCACCTTTACTGACGGACCTCATGCTGTAAAGCAAAGCCCCTTCCTTGTCCTCCTGGTGGCAGTAAAAAATGTTGAATAGCTTGAGGTAGGAAATCCTCTTGCAAGAGGAGCAAACACTTTTGAAAATATGATGCGTGTACTACTCAGGACGGTGTTTATATCTTGGCAGGAGCTGGGGTTTGTATATGGTGCAAGAGTGCAGGGAAACACACTGTCCAGCTACTTATGAATAAAATATGAGCAATGGCAGCGTAGAGAGCTGTGTTATCGGCAGTCCTCTTAAAACTGGCTTTGGGGATTTTGTAATTTTAATTGCAACTTGTTTGGCGCCCTGGTCCTGAGCCTTGCCCCCAGGAGAGAGAGCCTTTTGCAGGTGCTCAGCCTTCGGTTACAGCTTTCATAACATAAACGAACATGCTGAAGTCTTGGCGGAGGGGTGAAATGGAGGAGGCAGCACCAGGTGAGAAGGTTTTGGTCAACCTTGACTTGCTGCCTGGGCACCTGCCACGCTGGGCTTTCGTCTTTATTGGCTTCTCTGGAGGGAGTCTCCTCAGGGGAGGAACTCATGTGGGTGAATAAGCCTCCAGCAATGAATTTCTCATACTTTGGGGATTTTTTAATTTTTTTTCCCCCCTTTTTTGGCAAGATGAAGTGTGTGACCACCTCTGAGGGCTAAAACACCTCAGTGAAAATGTCTATGAAACTAGCTAGCGCTGGATTCAAAGCTGTGCTCTGGTGGTGACCTGAGGTAAAATACACCTGAAAATCATCTTTCTCTTGGCTCCATTACAGAATTTCTGGCATTTTTTCTTTCCTGGCCGGGGACGAGCCTTCCTCCCAGGCTGGCTTTACCGGGCCCGTGAAACAACGGCTTCCCCAGCCCTATGGGCCGGCGGGGGGGATTTTTTGGGACTGCGAACCGTGGCGGGTCCGGGGAGCACCGGGGCTCCCTGTCCCCCCTCAGCGGGCTGGCCGGGGCCCGAGGGACGCCTGGCAGGGGCAGCGCTGCCACCTGCCCTCCCCCACGGGCAGCCTCGCTCCGGGTGGGGGGTTTCCCCGCGGGGCGGCCATTTTAGGTGCGGCCCCCGCTGCGCCCCGGGGGCTCCCCGAGCCGCGGCGCGCGCTGTCCCCCGCACGGGATGGCGGCGGCGGCTGCGGCGGGTCCGCCCCGTCGGGGGCGTCTCCGCGGCGGTGCGGGGCCGCCTCCCCCGGCTCCGCCCCCCGGCTCCCCAGTCGCGCCGGCGGCTGGAGGGGAACGGAGAGGAGCCGCGCTGCCAGCTCGCCCGTCCCGTCCCGAGCCGACCCGAGCGGGCAGCGCCGGGGGGGAGCCGCTGCCGCCGCCGCCCCCCCATGCGCTGAGGGGCGGCGGGATGGGGCCGCGGGGCGGTGGCGGCTGGGCCGGCCGCGCCGGGGCGCCGGCTCCCGGCTGGACGTGCCTTCTGCCGCTGCTGCTGTGTGCCGCGCTCCGGAGCCTGCTGGCCAGCCCCGGCAGCGAGGGTGAGCGGGGACGGGGCGGACGGGACCGTCGGGACAGCGCCCGCCGAGGAGGGGGTGCTGCCCGGCGGCGCGCGGCTTCGGGCTCATCTGACTCAATTTCGGAACATTTTGGGGGAGGCGAAGCGGGGTCTGCCCGCGGGGAGGCGGGGGACGCGCCGGGGGACGCGGGTGATGCTGGCCGGTGGGGCTGCGGGGGTCCCGGGGAAGGGAGGCGAGAGCGGCCCCCTGGGCGGGGAGCGGGGCGGCAGCGCTGCCCGAGGGCGCGGGGGAGTTTGCATGGAGGGGTTTGCACAGATGCCTGGGCACGGGCGCGTTTTGCAGTGGGTTTTATTTTGCCGGGGCGTGCGTGTGTGTGGGTTTGCACGGGCGGGTTTCCGGGCGGTTTGCGGCGGCACAGGTGCATTGGCGCGGGTGGGTCTGCGGGGCTCCGCCGCGGGAGGTGGCGGCGGAGCGGGGCCGGCCGGGGCTCGGGGAGGGGGAGGCTCCCGCTGGGGAGCCCTGCAAGCGCTGGCCGCACTGCGCTTACTTCGCGGCTTAAAATATATGTATGTAAAAAGGAGGCGAAGGCGCGGAGGTGCCCGTGTTTAACCTGCAGCGGAGCGCGGCCGCTGGGGAGTGATTTTTGTTTTATACGCTCGATCTCTGCGAGGCCAATAGCCAAAAACGTGTGTCCAGGCTTCTTCTCTAGCAGAGTACTTCTAGGCTTTGAAACCGGACTGTTTTATTTTTCTCTATACGTGGTGTGGGCACTGCGTGGGGATTATTATTATTATTATTATTATCATTTCTGGCTCCACGGACAGGCTGTAATGTGAAAGCAATGGGTGGAGAAGTTCAGCATCTTGAAGGGGGCTGCTCGTAGCAGGCTAGTTTCGTGATGCACTGTAATTATTTGTGAAACTCCTTTAGAGGGAGGAGGTATGCAGGGGTTGGTGAAGGAAAACCGTACCAGAATTTCAAAGATGTGGCCTGAGGTAACTAGCTAGCTGTAATTTATTTTGGAGAGCGAGAATAACGTGAATCGCCGTTTTCTTAAAATGCGGTTCCTCTGTGTGTGAAGATATCAAGTGTTCAGGAAGTGCATTGGTTTGAGGGATGATGGAAATGGCTTCGGCTTTGCCTTGGTAAGGTAACGGTGGGCCCAATCCTTCTGCCCCCACGCGGTTTCGGATGATTTCACCCGTGGGAGCGATGCCGGGAGGCAGTGTGGCTGCTTTCAAAGAGCTCTCCCCGCTGCTCACCTGCTTCTTGGGAGACACGCTGTCCTGCGTGCTCCCGTCTGCCCTGGTACTTTGCCAAGAGACCGGCAGATGCTCTGACGAGCCCTGTCTTGGTCATCCTTGCCAGTTCTTGGAAAATCTGGGTAGCGCTCATGGAGTCCGTGGGACCATTCACCGAGGGTAGAGCTGTCTGCACGAACGGGCAGCTGCAGAATAGGACTTTTACACAATAGGAAACTGTATTGGAAAGAATTAGTGAAGCTGCCTAGCAAACAGGTTTAGTGTCATTGTTACAGGGAGGTTGCAGGGGAATGTTACAGGAATGATCAGCAGCGTAAGCACCTGCTTCAGGGTCTCTCTCCCCCTACTTTTCCGACTGCTGCTTTCTAATTCTTGTCTCTTCAGTAAATGCAAAGCTAAAAGACTGCTGATAGGAGGGGTCTGACTGCGGACCTGAACTTATTCAATAACTGGTGTCCTTTGCTGCTAGGAGATTTATTTGTAAACAAGCATTATTTGACAAATGCTTCTCACAGCATGTCTCCTTTGCCAATTACTACTAAACAGCTCCACTTCTGGGAATGGCTCACCCTGCAGTACGTGAAGCCTAATGCATGAGAAACCTCAGATGCCGAAGTCTGCCTGCCTAGCCGTATGTCGCTGACACTTGTCACTTGGTTTTGGGTTTGAAAAGTTCAGTTTGGCTGCTTCTGGGCTCTGAGAGAGATCCTCCCCTGGGGTTAGTTGTCATATTCAGCTGGTTGGGAACTGGACTTTTGCGTGGACGGAGGTAGCCATCTTAGACCTGTGAATAATATTTTTCAAAGGTTGGTGGTATTGGTTTTTCTGGGTTTTGTTTTTTATTGTCCCCCATCCTACTCACTGTGGTTAAACAGCTAGCTGATACCCTGTGCTGTTTAGGTATGTAACACGTATGTGGTTGCACAGAGGATGACAAATTCTCATAATTACTTTTTTCTTTAACCCTGCATCACATTTTTTTTGGTTTCTTTGAATCTTACGCAGTGACTTCGTAGGATAAGATCTATGCAGTTAGCAATTCACAGTGCACGATTTTCTGTTTTACCCTCTAGTGGAGGGAAACTTTGGGGAGAATGCTTTAAAAATCTAGGTTAAGATTTGGAGGGAAAAAAGGTAAATTCAATGTTTGGGTTCCTTAGCATGGAAATAGCCTTTTGCAAGGGCAGCTGAATTTCAGAAGGTCCTGCCATTTTTATGGGTAAGTATCTAGTTCCTAGCCTGTATCATAAATATCTTCATAGATATCTCCAGTTATAGATTGAAGGATATACATTGGGAAAACTGAATTAATTTTTTTCCCTGGATTTTTTCCTATAATAGGGAAATAAAACAGGTCTTGATTTCAATCACCTTTTCTCAGTTTATATACTAAAAGCAAAACGTGTAGTGAAGGATGAAAGCTCAGTGCTGTTTCATGCATTTTCAAGTATTGTTTAGCCATTATTTTTAACTCTTTAGTAGAGTTCATTGATTAGAACTGGAGATTTCCTTCTTCCTTTTGACTATGTTTACAAATTCAGAAATTAGTCACAAAGAATATATTCCAAAGAGTACACCAAAAGTATTACGTTATTTTGAAGTGGTAGTATTTCAGAAGAACATTTTTACTTTAAAATGCATTCCCTATGATAATAGGGTGTGAGAGGCAGCCCTGCAGTATGCGACTGGGCTTTCTGCACCTCCTTTGGTTTAAAAATGCATGTGTGTTAGATCTTTCTGTTGTAAGTACTAGGGTTTGGGAAGTGGCTTATGTAAATAATTTAGGTAAAACACAGAACGAACGACAGGATTGTTGAAAGACCTCCCTCCACCCTAAACTTCATGATTTGTAACGCATCGCCTGTGCATTGGGGTTGGTTTGAGATCTCATTTGGACGTCACCCAGATGACCTTAAAAGTGTCATGCGGGCAAATTAAAACACTGGAGTACATAACATCTGATTGCGTGTAACGAAGTAATTCCCCAACATATGTGCATAATTGTCATTAGATACAAAGTATATTTCATTTTGGGGCTTTTTGCAGAAGTAAGTGCTGATGAGGCAGTGCTGCAACAACAAAGTATATTGTTAAGCAAATAAAAGGAAATACAGTTTGAAATAATGACATTGACTTAAATAGACAAAGGTGAAAAAGACAAAATGAATCTGACTTTGTAATGTGTTGTATTTAAGACTAGAAGGGTATTCTTTAGTTACAAACTCCTGCGTTTGGCCCTCTTCCTCTTAATTCTTCCAGGGTTTTCTGAAGCTCACTTTATCTTAATGTATCATTTTTAATTTGAACGAATGAATAAATGAGTACAATTAAAGGGGTGGGTCTGGTGCAGGCAAAAATAAAGGAAGGTTGTAATTTGCAGATTATTCATGCCAGAGCCTGGAATGAGCCTACCTGTTCTCAGTGTGTTAACTTGTATTTGTGTTGTTTCATACTGACATATAATTTCTGTGTCATGGCACACCGGATAAATGCATATTTAAGTATAACATCACAATATTTATCTTTAATTGGTGAATGAAGTCTTTTTCAAGCAGTTTTTTTGTGTATTTAGTAGAAGCAGGTCTTAATAGAAAAATTGTAAAAATAGTCTTAATTTTCATATCGGTGTGTTCCAATTAGTTCAACGCTTTGGGTAAAAATACACACTATCAGAACATTTTGCTTATTAGGTTGCTTTAGTAGCTTGGCTACATATGTCACGCATTCACACAGCTATTGCATTTTGTGTAATGCTGTACGTGTTACGTACCGCTATCACACATATACCTTGTGTATGCAGAACGGGTAAGTTTGGACACATTTCAGTCTGCTCACTGTGCTTTGTAAGGAGGCTTTGAGGACATATCTGTTCTTAATTTCATGTGTTGGGATGGTTCCCTGTGTACTTTCCATGATAGCAGAACGTGGCCTCACTGCCCTGTGTTAATTTTACTCACAGGAGTAATCCCATTAACTTTTAAATTTACTGCAGTGGAATTACTGGTATGAGGAAGGAATTACTGGTATGAGGACGGACAGCTCATGTCTAATGGTCTTTTTGGGATCATCATATGTGTGATGTACGGCTTTTCAAGAGGTTTAGAATGACTCAATCATGGCTTTAAAATGGAAACTACTATCCTTTTGACGGTAAAACAACATTTGAAATGCAACACTTTTAAGAATATGCTAAAAGCATTGCTGCCTAATGACATACGTTTAAAAAAAAAAAGGAAATAAACAATAGCAAAGATTGGCTCCAAGATAGTACCTGTTTCCTTTTGAAGCTTATCTTAAAAATTCCAATAAATAGCGGAAAACAGGCAAACTGTCTTAAACAGAACCACTGACAGACCATCTGCTTATAGTATCAAACGTGTTGACACCATAATTTGATGTACAAAGCAGCTATTTGCACGTGGACTTACAGATGGGTAAACTGGTAGGTACCATGGGAGAAAGAGAACAGTTAGTGGGCTTGTCTGACGGCTTCTTCCCCCTCCGCTGTTAACTGTCCCACCGTTACCTAATTTTTTAGCTCCAGTATACAGTCCCTCTCTGTGTCTGCTCTTCTCTTTCTGTTAAATAAGAAAACGAAATCTTGCCCATAAAGAAACGTTTATTCTTTGCACTGAAATACAAAGTATTTTGCAGCAGGCTCTGAAGCGGGGGGAAGGTGGGGGCAGGGTTTGGTGAAGTCAGGCAGAAATTGCAAAGCCCAAACAGTTTATGATGTGGTGCCTTGCTCTCTGATCTCGTCGGTTTTACACTTACTATTCCGAGGATTTCTGTGCTGCTTCTGCAGAAATCCTTGTTTCCAGCCCGTGCTGAGTGAGTGCCGAACCCTTGACCTGGGAAAGTCCAGCTGAGATTGCTGAGCTTGAGCCGTGGTGTTGGACCCTGTTGGCTTTAGGTTCTTGACTTGGTGCTGTGTTTTTAGCAGTCAGTTCCTCTAAGTGTGCAGGTGTGTATATTCTTGAATAGAGATGAGTGTCAAACATTGCTCACGGGTGTCAAGGAAGTGAGACCCTGCACCAAAATAAAAAGAAAACAAACTTTTTAGCAAATTATTTTAATGTTCTCACTTTCTCTTTAGGCAATAAATCTAAATCGGTATGTGGTTCAAGGGCAAAAGGAGGTGTAAAAAAAAAACAAATGCACACAGATTGGTTGCTTTGTAGAAGCACTGAATTTTTTGGTTATTAAGTGCTCACTTCTGTAGAGAAAAGAGTATTCAGTGCAGCTCTTCACCAGATACTCAGCCATTAAAAAGGTTTTTAAAAGAAAAAAAAAATCTTGCGCTTATAGTAAAACATCTAAACACAGAATTGAAGTATCTGTCATAAGTGCACCTTTCTCACTGACCATAAGTGCTGTTGAGAGATGGGGCATCATTTCAACCAGGATGGACTCGAGCTAGATATTTTTCTTTACTTGGAGAATGTTGCAGAAATACTGCGTTAATAATTACGTTGGAATGAACAATTTTTTTTTTATAACTTTTTACTAAACTCATTTTCTTTGGTCTCTGCTGTAAAATTGCTGCATATTTTAAAAGCTAGTAGAGAATCCTTTTTTTCCTTTGAACGTATATTTTATTCTTAAGATGTCCCTGTTTTTTGGCACAGGCAGAATGGAGAGGTGGATTGCCCTCTGTGTTCACATTGTGCCTGTCCCTCACTCTGCTCTGCAGCTGGCTGGACATTGAGGTGACAGGTTTTGCTGAGGTGAAAGTGTTTGCTGCCCCAGTTGCTTTCACAGCCAGCTGTACTCGCAAACTTGAGCACTGGCCTCCAGTATCTTAGGTCTGTCTAGGGATTTGTTACCCTTTTAGTTGTTTCTTTGACCTATTATATCTCTAACAGTCTCAGTTTTGGTATTTGCTATGGCTTTGGTCAGTGCAGTATCTGAGCCTCTCTGAAGGCTTAATGCACTTATCCTCTTGGAGGTAGAAAGCAATTATCCCTGTCTTTGGCAAGGAAGCTAGTTGAGAAGGGACAGTCGGGAAGAGACATAAGCACTGTGATTTGCAGCGCTTGACTTCTGGGTTTGGGAGGTTTGGCGGCTGTTTGCAGAGGTTCGGTGGTATGTTGCCTGCTGTGAACAAGGCTGCTGGGACCTGCTGGCTGCCCTGGGCTGCGCGTATGAGCGCAGCCTTCCTGCTTCTGCTTTGCAAAGAGAAGTAAAGATGCTTTGGGCCAGAATAATTGCCATGGGAGCATTCAGTGCATGCACTGTCTCACTGCGGGGTGCCAGTGGTGGGAAACACATCCCTTTCTCTCCCTCTTCCCTGGTATTGGAGTTGTGCAGGAGGTGTGTTAGGAGGACTTTGACCAGGTAGAGCTGCCCAGGTGACCACTAGCTGGAAGGATGAGAGCTGCCTCCTGGAGAAGGTGATGTAGCATGTACTATCACAGCAAATTGAGGAATACCTATGTGACCTGGTCTGGCAGCCCTGAGGGAGAAGGTGATTCCTGCCCCTCATCCTACCCCTGGCAAGCTCCTGAGCATCAGCAGAGGGTCAGCTGGTATGCTCCTGAGCAAGCTGTGCCTTAAGGGGGGGTGTACATGGAGAGGAAACAGTCCCCTCCAGAAGCTGAGAACTCCTAGGTTTAGGTGGCTTTGTAGTAGGTATTGAGCCTGTAGGAGAGAGGGCAGGACCCTGGGCTTGCAGGCTTTCATGCCAGCTACTTCATTTTGGTGCAGGACTGAAGTGTCTTGCCAGGGTATTAACTCCTGGGTTCTCTAACCTGGATCACTTACTGTTAGAAAGAGGTCAGAACAACCAGTCTGAACTTTGTAATTCTCTGAGGGGATGGAGAAACACCTGGGAAGAAATAAATTATTCAGCATCAGTAACGTGCATTTCATGATGTTTCTGGGTGGACTTGTATGATTTTTTTAAACTGTTTTGCATGTCCCAAACCAGTGAAACTGTTTGCGGAAACTACACACTTGCCTCTGTAAGATAATTTTTCCAAAAAACCTCAGTTATTTTGCTTTATCCATCTTTGGTTTACTAATGTTCACATGCAGTTTCTTCCTAAAATGTGTTGGCAATGTGCTTTTCCCACTAGCAACCTCCACCCTCTTTCCTCAACAGAAATAGAAGGGATAAACTGTCAACCCCCCTGGAAAGCAAATAGATCATCTTAAACATTTTTTTTTTTTTTTGCTTCTGAATGCTATCTAAGCATTATGTCAGTTCCTTTTTTTTCTACTTGAGTGAAGTCAGTGGCAGCAGAGTAGTCATTGTCAACAGGAAGGCTTTATTGGTGCTGGACAGTGAGGTCTTGCAAGTCTACTGGTAGCGAAAGCTGACAGCCTTGACAGCTCTGGATGTGCCTGTGCTGAGTTTCTTTCCTTTTGTTGAGTTTAGTTATCTGCATAACAGAATTTGTCCATGTCTTTTAGGATACCTTTTAGGAACAGAGACTGTATTGCTTTTAGTTGGCAATGTTCTGATTTAGGGAAGGAGGTGAGATTTCATCTCAGCAGTGCCAGCAGGTGTTTTGGTTGTGTTGGGAAGCTGTTAGGATTTTAGGGCTTGACTTTATGCGAGTGCTTAATAAGGTGCTTGCTTTAAGTAGAGTCTTCAACCATTTGCAGATACCCTGGGTCTGCAGGCAGCACTGGTATTTTGTTTCTCCATGCAGGCTGGTTGTCAGGTTGCTGGCTGCAGCTGCTGGTTGTATCTTGCCTTCAGTGGAAGCTTCTTTTTCATTTAGTGGCAGGGTGGTGCTTGCCCAGCTGGTTTCCCCAAAAGGTTTGTGCTGCAGCCAGCTGGGAGATCCACTGTTGTGTTGGTACAGTGTTGTTTCCAGTGGATCTGTTGGTACAGTGCTGTTTCCAGTGGATCTTACGAGTGGGGCTGGAAGCATTTTACTGACTTCCTTTACGGTGAATAATTCCTTTTCAATTAAATGGTGTTTTTGGTGGAAATGGGAGTGTTTGCCATTTAAAAAAAAAAAAAAAGGACAAACTATACTGGAGTTTTTCAGATTCCAGGCACTTTGGTGTCAAGCTAATAATCTCCTGACCCCTTCTGCTTTTAAGTTATGTATGATGGGAAGAACAAATGACTGCCTCTTGTCTTAAGTGCTAGTCCTTGTAAGGAAAAAATCTGTACTTTCCTATTTGTTTTAGTGGGTCCGGTTATCGAGGTGCGCTTTTGGTCCCACTCCCTGGAGCTATGGACAGTGCTGTGCCTGACAGGGAAAAAATGCAGCCAACCCAAAGAACTTTGTCAAAGGGCAATATCACACCCCTCGTAAACAGTGTGTTCAAACAAATTACAGACATAATGCAGAAATTACTGGGTAAAATTCTCTGGCTGATGTTATGATTGCAGTTGTCCATCTGGCCTTAAAAACCTATGAATCTGTGATGCAGATTCTAGCATTTTGGCTCTTGCTATAAAAGGGAATCATGAGAAAACTTAGAGCAGAATGAAGCCAATGTAATAAAATATAAATCTGCAGTTAATATTAGTTTGTGAGTTCATTAAGTAGTGTGTATTTTCTTCCTCCAGTGGGCTATAAATAATAGGTACTGCTACAGCTTGCACTCCGCTGTAGCTGGTTTCCACTGATGGAAATGTTTCCAAGGTTCTTGCCTGCATGTTTTTTGTCCCAGCTCAGTGTAGCTAATTAATACAAAACATCTGCTCCCTGATGACTTTGATTTCTTTCAAGAGTTTATTTTTTTCATTTGTTTTTGCTTTCTTGGATTACTTTTGACTGTCACTTGTTGGAGCGCCTTGGATTTATGCTTTTTGAAGAAATACTTGGCACAACAGGGAAAACAGTTGGAGAATGAATGGCAACAATACTGCAATAAAACCAGTGAAGATTTATGAAGCAGGAAAACTTTGACTCATGATGATGAAGAGTCCTCTGCAGTCAGTGTGTCTTGGTAGTGATGTGAACTCCAGGAGCGCAGGAGGAAGGATGGGGAGGTATGCAGGGGGAGAAACCGGCTCCATTAATGATGATGTCTTTGGCAGCTATACCCCCTGCTTTGGGAAAGAGGAGGAGAGCAGAGGCGTGAAGCTTGGTGGAAAGCCTGTGATGCTATTCAGGAGACCTCCCAATGAGGGCTTGGTGCAAAGCGCTGCTGTCGCATCTTGTTGTGCACCTTGACCCCCATCCAGCAGAGCGTTTCACCTCACGCTTAATTGGCAGTGTGTGAGTACTCCCATGAGAGGGTTCTCACAAGTATTTTAAATGTAGCTGCCTCCCACAAGCTATGAGTGTTGGGTCAGAGCTGGGGCTACCTTGCTGTAGGCTCTGGCCCTTCCATGGGTGGCTACGTCCTGTGGATTGCTGTGCAGAGGGGGCCAGGAGCTGCGGGAGGATGTAGGAGCACTTGATTCACACCTTTTTTTTCATGTGGGAGTTCAGATTTAGGTTACCTAAAACAATGTACAGATTCCTGTTCAATTCATAACAAGTGTATTAACGCAGAGTTTTGCTTCAGTTGTTTAAAACAAAACATTTTGACTCAAATGTTAATTGCTTAAAAATGTGCTGCTTTAGAAATCATGTGGTGTTTTGAAATATTTATGCAGGCTTTAAGGAAGGTTTCTTTACTCCTGTTTGCTTTGTAGTGGAAACTGTAGTTACAGGGTATTGATTTGGTCAAAGAGGATATTCTTTTCCTTCTGCTTTAGGTGTATTTCAGTGAAATTAAAAAAAAAAAAAAAGATTCTTATGGCTTTACAGCTTCATGGCATAAACTCAATCAGCTTTTGCTATCCTGACCATTTTGCCCATTCTAGAGCGATTTGTCAGGATAAACTTTGGTAGAGCATGCCCTATGGTAAGACTTAGCTTGGACATGGTGCTGCTGAAGAGCAGGACTACACCAGTGTATAAGCATTTATTGGAAATCAGCTCAAAGACCATGGCAACCCAGAAGAGTTCAGTCTTCAGTATGCCTGCAGAGACTTTACCCTGGTGTGGGCAGTGAAGGTTTCTCTGGAAGATCTTTAGGTGCTGAAATGGCAGGAGGATGCGTGGCTGGTAGGATCAGAAGTGCTCAGTGTTTTAGCTTGTTCGTGGAGGATTTTTGTTTTTTTCAGCTTGTTTTTTTTTCCCCATTTGAAATTGGAGTGAAGAAAATGAAGCTATTCCAGCTGATCCTGCTCCAGAGCAGACCCAGAGGAGTCATCTCGTTTCAGTGAGGTGACCAAAAAAATCCACAGATCGGTGGCTTCTATTTCAGGCACTGTACCATCATGACAGACCTGTCCTGCTTTTGCCTGGGCAAGCTAATGCTGCTACGTGGCACTGTTTTGGGTGTCTGTGTCAGATGGAGTGCTCTGCTGTGTGGGCAGCAATATTGAATGCCGTCAGCCCTGGCATTTATTGTGCTTCCTTCCAGCCACAATCCCTGTGTAGCCATAGTGAAGCTGCTAAATGCCGTCTGTGTGAATGTGGCAGGGACATTTGAGTAAAAAGCTGTATCCAGTCTCCTTGTCAGAGATTCCTGAGTGAAAACACACTATTAATTCACCATCTAGAGTTCAGGGCAAAGGTTTAGATCACTTCTGGTTTTATTCTACCTTGATTGCTCACCCGTAGTAACTAGCCTGTCTGAGAACAAGAGTGTATGTAAATTCCCCGGGCTATTATTTTGTATTAAAAAAGGAAAAAAAAAAAAGGCTGTGGTATGACTTTAGACTTAATCATCATTTATCCTACCCTGAAGGCATGGAAGTTAATGATGATATAGATCTGTGTGGTTTTTTGTTCCCCTTGACTGAGCATTAGAAATAATTAGGGCTTGTGGGATGGATGCACTGATGGCGGAGATGAGCAGAAAACATTTTTGAATGTATGTATGCGCCTCTTCCAAGTTTGCTGGCAAAGATACAGGTGCTAAGAGTGTGCTTATGGGCTCTGAGGTTTCTTGCTTGTTCGTTGAGACACAGCTGACTGGTGCTGAGGAGAAAGGAAATGGGAATAAATGAGTTTTGTTGTTCTGTAGGCTTGTAAAGGTTATGGGCCAAGCATAGGTGCTAGTGATTTCTGGAGAGATTTCTTCAGTGGGGTAAGCTCTCCTGCATCCCAAGACCTGCTGAGTACAGCTCTGGGTTATGCCCATGGAGTATCTATAGCATTTGGGGCTGGTCCAGGAGGCACAAGCTATACAGGAGCTGGCACTAGACCTCCTGAAGTATAGAAGCCTTAAGCACCATAGTTGGAGGTTTTCCTGAATTATTTCCTTCCGTGACCTGAGTGTTTGGGTTAGTTGGTTATTAGACAGCCATGGCCAAATGCATATTGATGGTCGTCACAGGTTGGATGGGGAGGAACTGGTTCTGCTGCTCTGGAGTAGACGTCTGGTCTCTATGTTGCTGTGGGTCGAACCAGAGATAGTTTCAGGGTTTTTTATTCAGGTGCAAAAAAGCTTCGTCTCTCCCCAGGTAGCCACGTGGTGAATTGTGGAAGCATCTGTTTGGGATGATGGCAACCCATCTCTGAAGTCTCTGCTAAAATGGTTTCTTCCTTGTTGCAGGTACATATTCTACCTGCTGTTTGCCCACTGTTTCTTTCCCAAACTGGCCAATCTGCAGTTTCTCTGATGAAAGCAATTTCAGCAAAAATGATGTTCCTACCAGGATGGGAGGTGGTGCTGAGCCTGTATGGAATTGTTTAGTGGGACCATGCGCTAGTGGTGTCTCCAGCAGTGCATGATGGGAAGGTTGCCTGAGAGAGCATCCTGAAAGTGTTGGTAGCACTGTCACCCTGTGTGGGGAACTCCTGCAGCTGGGCCACATTGTTGATGTGGATAGTCCCTTGAAGAATGGATGCCAGGGCTCTGGCCTGGCTCGAGGCAGAATTGTTGTGGGCTTGGGACCCGGCAATGATGCAAGTAAAGGACAGATATACTGGGAGTGACTGGGTATGGTGGTGATGGGGAAGATGCAGATAATGTATCTAGGTGGAGCAGTGGTAATTTATGTTTATACCAGAATTTTGGTGATTCTCAAAGCACAACGTTTCCATCCTTGCAGGCAATTTAGAATCACTACTGGCTTAAATATATTGCTCAGAGCAGATCAATGCAGTGCAGTATTTGAGAAGACATACTGTGAAAGCAGTCCTGGGCAGAATCCCATGGGGCAGCTGGAGAGTTGGCTGTGCCTTAGCAGCCCTCTGGAGCTGTCTGAGCTGGTCTGGGAGCCTCTCTGGTCTCCAGAGCAGCCCAGGCACAAGGGGAGCTTAAAGTCACTTGTGGCTTTTGCCTTCCTGGCATGTGAATTTTGGGTTACTGTGCAGCAGCTGTCAAAAGGTGTATCCCATCCTCTATTTATTTTGCAGAAATCTACTAAAATAAGAGAGGAATTGAGGCTTTTCTAACTGGAGATTTAGTATTCAGCTCTGATGGCTGACTCACGGGTAGGAAAATTCCCACTGACTTGAGTTAGAGTTGAACGGGTTGTATTATCTTTTCATATGCAGAAAATTATTTTGAAATTGAAGTTAATAACAGCAATTTAAAAATTGTCATTGATAGAAAGATAATACAATATTTAGTTGTATCATGTTCTTTTTATGATCTGATGTTTGAATAAAAGCACTTTTTCTGCTTTTTCCCTTAATTAGCATGTCATGAAGAAGTTTGTGGCATCAAACACGCTATCTAATTACATTCATTAGTAGGATCTCCAGGACAAGTTTTAATTAAGTTGTACAATGTAGATCAATACTTGTTTTGCATCTCTTGCAACTTAAGACAGGAATATATTGTTCTGCACAGTTTAATTACAGTGATCGTAATAGAAGGAATTTGGGTAAACCTGCCATTTTGGCAACTGCACTCCTTTCTCTTGCTTTTTAAAATAGCATGCGGTTATAATATGCGATGTGTTATTTATGTGTGTCCTATTTTGAAGTATATTTTAGGATCGCCCTTTTTATCCCATTAAAAAGAAAATGCAGTGTGGTTCAGGAGCGCTTGGGTACTGGTGTTTGACTTCAGCTGGAGCAGGAGGCCTTAATGAGCATTGTACCTGCAGACTTCAGGAGGAGGAAGGCTGTCCATCACTGGGTGACATATCTGATGGTAGATGATAGCAGCACTTTTATTTTGCTTAGGCTGCGGGGTGGAAAGCCACCTAATTGTATGTTTACTTACTGTGGATGCAGTTCAGTGTAGCCTCTGAGTATTGCTTCCACCAAATGTCCTGTAGTTCGGTATCATTGCCAGCTCCCAACTGTTTTCTGTTTTGGCAGGAGAAAGCAATCTGGGCATGAAAACCCTGAGCTACCAAATGTTTTTGCTCAACATCACAAAAAAATACTTGACCAGGCAGAACATCTATATGCCATGTGATAGTGTGCTGCATTAATACTTGCATACATCGTGAAAATATCTGGATAGAACAAAATTTTTTAAGATAAGTGTTTGATGCCAGAGCTGAGAATTGATTACTTTTGGTTTTTTTTCTACCTCAACATTGTATATTTGTGTTTTGGGCGTTTTTGTGTACGAGGGACTACAGTCGTCAGTGTTCAATACAGTACAATGATTAAGACCAAACTGATTCAGAGAACTTTGTTTTTTAAACTAAATCGGGTGTTTAATCTTTTTTTTTTTTTTTTCTTAAAGGAGCATACCTTTTAGTATAGTGTACTTTTGGGTTTTCTTACTGTGGCTCTGTAAATAGTGTAATCCTGATACCTGAGGTACTCAGTTAGCAGCATTTTTAATTTTGTCTCCAGTGTCCTGCAGTGGGGTGACCTGGGCTGGTGTAAGGAAGGGTCTGTGTGCTTCGTAGGTGTTTGCACGGGTTTATTTGGCTGGGCGGAGGCAGCAAATCAGCCTGATACAAGTAATAGGGGGTGAGGGTTATGATACTCATATCCTTTATATCTGTGCATGCAACCTCTAGCAATATTGAAGAACTGACATAGTTGACACTAAAGGAATGAGCACAAAGCTGCCTCCACCCATTTTGAGCTTGTTCTTGGGCTAGATCATGGGCTGGAAAGTCTTGAAAGTCCAATTGTGAAAACTTCCAGTGGGATTTTTAAAGAGCACGTACGGTAGAGATCAGGAATTGAAGACCCAGCGAAATCGCTTCCTTTTCAGGAGTGACATGAGTACAAAAAGTGAAGTATTAAGCAGACAATATACTGTGAGAAGCAAGTGTTGTAATCTAAAGAGAAGGAAATTGTGTGCTTTTAAAGCAGAAGAAAATTCCTCCTGGGTTGAAATTGTTGGATGACAGCTGTTGATTCAGAGACAAGCCTTTAACTTGGAGATTTAAAGCCATGGGTACAGGAGGTGAAAGCTCAGCACCAGAAGCTGCTGTAATTTTTCTTAGTTGAGTTAAGCGTGTATGGATTTAATGACTTCACAATTTTTACTCAGTGTTTTGGGTGATATGAGGGGAAAAAATGTTATAAGCTTGGGAATATTTTTTTTTGCTGTTTAATGTAAAATGTTGATTGCTTATGTGACTTAACACAGCTACTCCACATTTGTGAGTGTGTAAAAAAAGATCACTTGGATATCTTACAATGAAATTGTCAAAGACTTGGGGAAAAATGTGGGAGAGGGAGAAAAGAATAGATCCCTGTTAACAGTAATACTTGCACATAAGATACTTTTAAAATTGAATTCGTGATAATCAGGAAACTCTGCATGTTGTTTCTTTTTATGTTTGTCTTAAAGGCCTGATTATGTTAAAAACATAAGTCACCTTAAAAGACACAGAGATGTTTGTGAATGTATGTGTATACCTATATACTGTATGTCTTGCATATACACATAAACACACACAGTGTGCATTACGTATTTATTGCCCCCAAAAGACCAGGTCCTAAGACCATGAAGGATCTAGATCTTACAGAAGTTTAGTGCATTTGCAACTTGGTTTCAGTGGCAGATCTCAAAGGAATAAAGTAATGCATATATAGAATTGTTTCCAGTGTATGACCTCATTGTTAGAGGAGTTATTGCATTGTTATTCTGCTTTACAAAAATCCAACTTCCTTGGCTACTTATAAACAGCCTGTTTACCATAGCCACCCAAACCTTGAAATATTTTCTGATGTTTGTAATCCATCCATCTTCCTTAACAGCTTTTTCTCTTATTTTCAGTGAATTTACTGGACTCACGCACAGTAATGGGGGATCTAGGATGGATAGCCTACCCAAAAAATGGGGTAAGTCTCTGTTGTTGTTTGCTTTCTCACAAATTGCCCTAACCGTTTCCATTCGGAAAGTAGACTACTGGGTTTAAAAACTCCCTGGAGTGATTTGTCGGCAATGGAGGGAAAAAAAATAAATAAAACAACAAGCTGTGACTGGAAAAATGGAGCAATGTGGCTAGGGAATTGATTTATTTATGCCGTAGAGCCAGCCACAAGCATTAAAAAAAAAAAAAAAGTAATGAGTCAGCCCCCTCATTCCTCTCCTCACCAAAAAAAATCCATGAGGTTATTTAAATTTTTTTTAAATTATAAATTCCTGTTCTTTTCTTGAGCCTTTGGGGTAAGTGTACAACACAACTTTCTGGAAGTTTTCTTCTGAAACACAGCGTCTGAGACATTACTGTTAGCTTTAAATGAACAGGGCTGTTCAGAAATACTTTTCAGGCTCATGATAAAATTCTGGGAGCTGATGACACTGGAATGGGAGCTGAGTTTTAAGCACCTTGAAGAACCTCTGTCCCCTACCATTAACTATACTGAGAACTGAAAGAACCTGGCCTCCTAATTGATACCTGAAATAAGTGCTGGAGTTTAGATGCATTAATAATACCCTCCAGTGTGTGTGCTTGGCTTGACTGCATTTTGCGAGCAGTCATTGCTGAGATTTTAGGTCTTTGGTTTGGCTGGGGCATCCTCAGTGCTGTACTGTAGCAGAGCTTTGGTACCATCTCAAAAGGTTGACTTCTGCAGGGCACTGAGTATTCCTGTCAGTTCCCAGGAGCTGTGAGCAGTGTGCAAGGTGAGAAAGCATCCCACGATAGAAATGCTGCATGACTGAGCCCTCCAACAGAGCAACTCTCAGGAATGTGTTATTCCAGACTTTGTCACCAGCTGAAATGGGCTGCAGAATTGTCTTGGACTCCAGTTTGATTGTCTTAAAAATGGTGGCAATGTTTATATAAAATTCAGCCAACCCTGCACATATATATTACGCAGTGAATTAAAATCTGGCTTTCCATATATTTAGTGTAGATGAAAGGTTGTAGAAATGGCAGTCTCACTCAGATGAGCGGCATGCTTGCAGGCATGGGTTATGGCAGGGATGTAAAAGCTACACGGGGAGCTGAGTTTATCTTCAACTCAGTTCAAGATATAATCCTGTTGTGGTCAGAGTTTATAACAATATTTTTTTTTCTCTATTGATTTAAAGCCAAGGACTAAACTTGCTGCCCTTGAGTGTGTGGGCATCTGAATAACCAGTGCCAGACATGCTAGCAGAGCAACGTGTTGGTGCCATGACACACCGTAAAGATCCCAGTGTCCACTTCTCAATGGAAGATTTTTCCTTTTTGAACACCTCTGGGTACTTTTCCTGTGGTATAAAGCACAGTTGCTGTATATTCCAATGTCCTTACAGGAATATCAGTAGAGAAATAACTAGGCCTGAAGAGTTGAGAAGATTCCTGGGTCTGCATGTGTAGATGAGTAAATGAAAAGCTAAATATACTATGCGTAAGCCTCAGTTGCATTTAGAGAAACCTTTAGAGAAACCTTTCTATGTTTACAAGCTCAGTTTCCAAACAGCACCTGGAAGTGCACTCATGAATGCCAAATTAATGGTTACTCCCTCAAAAGGGAGGATTTTTTCCTTAAATTAACTTCCACAAATAAAAAGTGAATCAGGCAGTTGTTTTTTGAATTTCCGTAAATCTCCTCTTAATCTTCGTTTTCATGGGGCATCATAAAAATTCATGAGGTTAGCCCAGTTGTCTCTTTCTTGACCTAATATATTTGCATTATTTTACAAGTACTGAAAAAAGTCCTTCCAGGCTTACTTCTCTAACCCCCTTAACTGCTTTGCAATCAGCTATGCTGCAGTCATACTCTGTTTGCTTAATTTTTTTAGAAGATCTACCTTGTATAAATATTTTAAGTAACTCTCACTTTAGTATTTGAATTTAGAAAAGGAGGGAGCTTTAATTGAGATCAGAGGTATGTAAGCTGTTCTTCTTGAGGTGTTCTCATCCAAGTCACAAGATGAGACCTTGGTCTACTGCTAAACAGTGTGCACCTGCTCATCTAGTGAGCAATGGGTTTTAGGGCAAAGGAGAGGAGCACTTTAGCCAAAGGTTGCCTCTGCAGATCTTTGTCTAGTTAGGTGCTTATTTGGTACAGGTTTTGGTAGTGTCCAGTATCCTTGCAGCCTGGCTGGCCTTCATTTCCCCTATGCACGTAGAAGGTAAGAAAAATCCCCTTCTTCAGAGATTCACAGAATGGTAGGGGTTGGAAGGGACCTTTGGAGATCATCTAGTCCAAGCCTCCTGCCAAAGCAGGTTCACCTAGAGCAGGTTGCACAGGAACGTATTCAGGTGGGTTCTGAATATCTCCGGAGACTCCGCAGCCTCTCTGGGCAGCGTGTTCCAATGCTTTGGCACCCTCAAAGTAAATAATCCTGGTAGTGTGGCTTCCCAGCTGCCGCAGGAAGCCTTCCCGCGCAGTGCAGGTTCAGCAGCTTGCAGCAGTAGTGCAGTTGTCTCTTAAACCTGCAGTTATATCTGCTAGAGTGTGAGCAAAGTCCTTGTGAAGTCTGCATGGCCATAGATCTGAGAAAAGGGACCCTCTCCCTGCCAGTGGAGAGTAGTCACCATGGAAATGCTGCCCCTTTCACAGCTCAGGTCAGGAATTGATCCTGTTACTACATGCCAAAGGGGCAACTTGGACTTTGCTTTGTAGCTTGTATAAGTTACTTCAACCTGAAGGAGGTTACTGGAATTACCAGAGGCTATATCAGAAAAATCTGGTCCCTCTTGTGTAGTAGGAATTCTTCCAAGCACACCAACAAAACGAGTCAGTTTTTTTTTATTAAAGCCTATGCTTGTGCAGCAGGTCTGCAAGGCCTGCGAGTCTCTCTTACCTTCGGACTTCTTCCTGGCATGCCACTTAGGATTACCCAAACTGGGCACATCAGAGATTTACATGTGCATTATATATGGCTTTGGCACCAGCTAGCTCTTACCTGCGGAAACTGCCTGCACTTGCCTGTGCTAAACATATGTTTTTATCATATGGAAGCTCACAGAAGTAGGAATGATGGGAAGTGCTGTGAGATAAATAGCTGGGGTCAGGCAGTATTTGTACGCTGTATTTTGCCTCCTCCTCTGCCATGATTTGTCAGGAGACATTTTGACTCCCTGCAAAGGCATAGCAGGAGGAGAAGCTACAAAGAGCCCCCTGTAAACCTATGCTGTTCAGTCTTACTTGGTCTGGCCAAACACAGCCACTTTTAACAATATCCAGATAATTGCAAAAGTTGCTGATTAAAATAAATGCTTTCTTTTAGCTGTCTTGATTTATTCAGCGATTATATCTGATTTTTGTTTCAGTGGCTATAATAGCGCTGATTTACTTGTTTCAGACCCTCCCTCCTTTCAGGATTCATTTAAAAACTTATTTCTTTACAGGTTAGAAGTATTCTTTTTCTGTCCAAGTGGGAGCACCGAACACCTGCTTTGCTTTTGTGTAACGGGTCCTTTCCCATCTCCTCCACCTCCCACTGATTTCCCTGACCTTCCTGTAGCACAGAGCAGGAAAGCCTCTGTGGTCCTTGGGGTGCTGGCCGTGTGCTGTGGCTCATTGCACAGCTCCATGTGCTGGGGCTCTTTCTTAGGCTCAGACAGGAAAATAAATATGTACTAAGGAACCTGGTCATGTGGGGGTATTAATAATTCTTTATTCATTGCAGAAAGTAAGAGAGCTAGATGACTTGTTGCACGTGAATGGCGAGAGGGAGAGCAATTGCTCCTGCTTTTGCTGGTTAATAAGGCCAAATACCAAAAGATGGGGGGTAAATTTAGCCAGATTGATTCTGCCTGCAAGTTGCTTTTCATATATGTAGGACATTGGTGAGTTTGATTTTTTTTTTTTAATTCTTTTTTATTTTTTTGCGAGCAGCGTTTTTGGCTCAGTCTTTTGAGGACAGGTACACTAGGGTGCCTCTTTGAAGTTAAAAATAACAGTGATTTAGATTATTCAGCATGGTTTCTGAATAGATTCATGCTGCTCTCCGTCGATCTTAGTTCAGATAGAGATTTTATACAGGAATTCTGGATTGGAGGCAGTGTTTGCCCTGGGGGGATAGAAATAAAATAAAGGGGGAGGGATAGGGTGTAGTGAAAAGAGAAGGAGGATTCTTGGCACCATTGAGCTGTGTCATGTAGCTGTGATTATAATTGGCATTTTCAGGGCAGTACTTTTGGCGGCCTGTGTTTTTTTCCTGCAAATGCTGCTGCTCGGCTGTGACCAGTATGGAAAAGGAATCAGGGGGATATGCTAACATGGCAAGAATGCAATTCATACTGCAGCAGGGAGCATGATAGAAATAAATAATACCTGAGTAGGTGAAAAAAACATATTAATGACACCTTAAAAACCTGCAATTTGGCTGCTTTGTTTATATGTACATGCTTTTGTGCATGCACAGGTTGGTGAGAAACATAGTGCACATGTAAGTAAACTGAGTAATCCAAACCAAAGCAGTACTTAAAATTTTCTGTTATAGGCAGAATAAAGTAGTTTTACAGTAATAATTTGTGAGATGATGTTGAGTTCAACAGAGTTGAACTATATGCAGGGTTTGTTTTCCACTAGGATTGCTTTAGGTAAAATGCAGTATCTGTATACATGTAACCTTCTGTCCTCTGTGAACCATGAACCACCCCCTGGTTCTTCATGTGCTTACGTGGTCATTTTTTCTCATATCCCATGGGACCATGATGATGTGTTTTCTTTTGGTTATGCTGCCTGTTTTAGTGTGACAGTGATTCACACATGCTCATATTGTATACCATAATTACAACAAAAAAGCATGGGCTTTGGGTCTCAAAAGACACCAGGAGTTAATAATGCAGTTGTGCAGGACCCTTGTGATAATTGAACTAAACTGTGTTTTAAAGCAGTGCTGAGTTCACATTTCAAACTCTGAAAGTTCCAGAATGAGACTGAAGGTGCTGGAGTTAATGGGAGTGTAATTCTGCCAGCTGACTACTGTTCAAATTGGTGGATTTCCCTGGTGAGTTGGTGGCCTTGCCAGTGCTTGTAGAGCTGCATTTGTTTCACAGAACTTGACTATATCAATCAAAATCTAAAGGCATCAGCTCTGCAAGGGATATGTGTGTCTTGTGTGGAAAGGCCAATGGAGTTGGGTGTAGCATAGATTATTGGACTGGCCCACAACCACCTTGAGAGATGCAGAGAAGAAAGGAATAACTTTTTGCCCAGAATGGCAATGGGTAGGACAAGAAAAACAGGATTTCTTTCAGATAAGCTGATTCAGGTTAAATGTGACTTTCTACTGGTGCATCTTTGGGGCAGATGTGGGGTTTTTTTCACAGGAGGTCTCCAACAGCAGGTCAAAACATTATCTCTTACTATGGACAAGTAGAGGTCATCTCTTCTGGAGGAACAAACCAGGTGATCTGTTTTGGTCTTTTCCAGCCCTACAACTTAAGCCCTCCTGTCTGAAAGCTTGTCCTGACTGTCTAGGGTGAGATCTGGTTTTGTTCTCTCTGAGCTCTCTCTTTTCTTTTTTTTTCTTTGCCCTGCTAAAAACCACATGACCATTACTCATTCAACACCCTGTATTTAAGATCTGCTCCTCTGATGCCTGCAACAGATTAGCAATGGTATGTAGCTGCTTTTAAACCACAGCACCGCATGCTAGACAACAGTTCCCACTGAATAGCCTCACCATTTTGCTCATGTCCTTTCTCCTATCTTCTTTCCCATCTGAAGTTAAATCTTCTCACTCCATTTGAGAGGGCTTTTAAACATGTTGTCCTGGACTCTCAGCTAGCTGCCCTTTGGTTTGTACGCTGTTGACATGAATCAAGCCTTTATTTGGGAGCAGCATCTGGCGAGGCATAGGTCTTATTAAAGGAGAGCTAAAACGCCTAGAGTATTCTAAGGTACTCTAAAATAAATTAATACTAGTAAGATTAAGAATAAAGCAAATCTTTATCTTGGCTAGAACTGTATTACTGGAATAATATATTACTATCCTGGTCTTGAAAATCCACCATAGAAAAAAATGAAGGCTGATCCTTCAGTATATCATTTTGTAAATACAGTTGTCAGCATTAGGTTCCTCCACACAGGCTCATTGGGCAAACAATAATCTGCTTTCACGCTAAAAAGCCCTTTTTTTTTTTTAGCGTCTAGGAATTATGTTTGGGGATAAAAGAGCTTTTAAGAGCTTTATCTTCTAAAACCATTGTTTTCTGTGTTACTTTTGTGCCAATTTCAGAAATATTGGTATCCAACAGTTTGAAACCGTACAATTAAAATGTGCATATGTAGTGCTATCATGGAGAATCTGAAACTGCAGAATAAAGTATTACCATTACAGAATGCATACAGCCCAGGGTTTATAAAACACGCATTAGGATTTTATTGCTTATGTTGATGAATTTTTGTAGTATGTTACTTACTGCTTCATATGCTAAATATATGTATCAGTGGATCACTTATCACTTAATTGCATAATCCGTTTGTAACACTTAAAATGCACTGGTCTTGCTCTTGCCCCATTTGACAACATTTATTTTTATTCAGGTTAATGGATTATTTGGGTTACTAAATTCATATTTAGTATTCTTATAATTGAGGAAAGTTGGTTTTTCTTTTCATGCTACTCGTTCAGGAAAGCCAGCTCAAAAAACATGAAATAAAATGAACGCTAACTTCAGAAAGGGAAACACATGGTAGTTTTGTCTAAAAGGAGAAAATTTTAAATGCAGAATTCCTGAAAATCATGTTAAAACGGAAGCTGCTATTTTGTCTTCATGACCAGTGGTTGCTTTGTGTATTGCACAGTGAATGAAGACAATAAAAATTAGAGGGCTTTTTTGAAGATCGATCAGCTAGCTTAAAACCAGCAAGGAGAGCTTTTTGGTTGACTTCTCTTTTACTGCAAAATCCTCATATGTGGCTATTCAAGAAATCGTTCAGCAGCTGAACATCTAGGACTGTTAGAACAAACTTTCATCCATTCTTCAAGTTATGAATGGGAAGGGTTGAGGATTTTCAGAGGCTGAAAATGGCGGCATCATGGTCTCTGTGCGCTTGTCCCGGTCACAGGGACAGGGTGTTTTTCAGTTGTTTAACGCTATGTGCACGTATGAGAGGGCAGGGTGAGACTGGGTTTTTGGCTAGCGAAAAAAATGCCAGTATTTTAGTTGGAAGCTCTTTGGTTTTATAGTCTTACTTTATCTTAAGATGTGTTCATTTTGGGGGAAAAAGCATGCTGAGCTGTATGATTTAGTGTGTTTGACTAAAGCAGGCAGAAATCATGAGGTCTGTTGGTTTTAATATTGAAAATACCATGTCAAAACATATCAGAGATTAAGTACCAGGAGTACATCTGGATACAAATGCATCCGTTCAGGGGTTATGTGTTAATTCCTCTCTGAAGAGAAGTGGTAGCTCCTTTCACCAGCTTTTAGGCTCTTCCCAATACGAATGATGAAGCGCTGTTGAAAGGAACGTGGGTGACACCTGGCTATCCGTCATCTCTGTGTTACCGCTGTGACATTGTATGCTGCCAAGCTGCTGTGAGTGATTGTACACCATGGACTGAACAGTGGCTTCTGCTTCTCCACCTGGTCAGAGGGTTTAGGGAAAAAAAAACTCACTCAAAACCCCTCAAAAAAATGAAGACCCCGCCATCCTAGGGGAGTTGTGAGCATTTAGGGGAGAAAGCAATTACTTTTTCCATGTTGTTATGGTTTGAGAAAACCCGTAACAATTTATTGTTGTTTAGACTATTATTCTATCACCCAATGACCCCTCCCCACCTGGAAAGGGGAATCGGGGAAAGCAAGTAAACATAAGGGTTGAAATATAAATAGATTTAATAGGATAAGAATAAATAATTAACAATAATAATAAAGAACCAGTATTCATCCCAATACTAATATAAGATATACAAGGATGATACTCAGCCCATTCTATCAGCAGGAAGCTGTGCACTCCCAGCAGTGGACAGCAAATGTCGGACACTGCGAGCGTTATGGCTTCGGGAGGAAGGGAAGGGCTCAGGGGTCCGGCACTGGGGCAAGGAGTTCTCTAGACCACCACCATCAAGGGCCAGAGTGACTACGCAGCAAACTTTCTAAATTATGTCAAATGTGACGTTCATGGTATGAAATAATCCTGTTGGCCAGCCTGGGTCAAATGCCCAGGCCTCGCTCCTCCTCATCCCTGCACCTGGCAAGGCTTGTAAACACTGAGACCTTGAATCCCACATAGCCTAGCTGGCTATAAAGTAAATATTTTCACAAATTCAGACACTGGAACCTTCTAAAAGTGGAGTTCTCCCAAGCATTGGAAGAGAAGTTAGTCCTGTGTTGCTCAACCCAGGACACGTGTGATGGGATATTACTTATTTCTTTCTGTTCCTTATTTCTGTTTCAAGATGGTTTACTGGAAAAAAAGATCAGTGATGTAGCAGTGGTTTTGAGTTACGAGCGAATGACACTTGCATGTTAGTTTGATTCTCACCTACCCCTGTTATGACCTTAGTGATCTTAGTAAGGAACAATCCATGGATGAGTTGCCAGATAGCAGCAGGGGGGCACGATCAGGCCCTGGGGGTTGGCAGGAAGCAACTTCCCCCCCCCTGCCCCCAAGAAGAGTGAGGGCTGTGTGTTAGGGTGTTGGTGGAGGAGGAGGAGAAGGACTTGCCTGCTGAGCTGGGCACTGCTGGCGCAGCCCCCAGGAAGGGCGGGGTGATGGCGAGGAGTAGAGGTGGCTGATGGCTTTCTAGAAACTGCATCTGTCAGACCAGGCTGAAACACTCCCAGTACAGCCATTGCTTTGCCTCTTTTTGCTGCTTTCCAAGAAGAGAAGTATTATTAGATACCTCATTCTTGCCAAAATGCTCTGATAAGCATTTAACTTGTGTATTCTTCCTTATTTCTCTTTGGTGTTCTTTACTCCATCAAGTGCTAGGCCAATGCTTTGATTATATTAAATTCTTGATTTAACAAAATGAATAGTAGAAAAAAATCAAATTATTTTAAGCAGATGTGTTTTAACTGTTAGAAGACTTAACCATTCTTAAAGCGTGGTTTTACTTTAAGAGTGTGCATCTTATTGATTTCGGTGTGTATGAACTACCTCTATATTGAAACATAGAAAACTCTGTCCTGTAGATCTGTTACTGTGCTGAAATAAGTTGAACCAGAAGCTTGTAAAGATGTGTGCTTTCTGTGGATAATTACCCTCCTTGGGACACCTGCTTGCACTATCAAAGATGAGAACTTTTAGCTCTGAAGGGGGGAGAAGGACTGAGCCTTTATGCTGCAAAAATTCTCATTTGACTTCAGCAAAAACACTTTGGGGCAAGTGACCTGGCCCTCACCTTCAAAGGGCTTCCTACAACAGCGATGATTCTTCCCATAATATTGACAGTCCGTAGTGCTGTGCAGAAGACGCAGTTGGCAGGAGAAGATAGTGTGGAGTATTTCTTGTGTGATTGGAGATGCTCGTGTACACGGTTAATCCATTTGCGGTTCTGTCGTGTGAGGAAGAGCTCCAGGCTTGGTGATGGTCTTGTTCAAGTCAGCCTCTCCCCTGCCTTGCCTTTGGCTGTGAGCTAGACCAAGAACTGGTGAGGGCAGGGTGGGAGAGGGGGTGATGATGGGACCTTGTAATTTAAAAATCTACTTATTGAAAGTGATCTTTCAGAATTAATTGATTTTTTTTTTTTTTTTAGGTTTTTGAGTTTCTCTGTGATTGCAGATGTGCTGCTCGTAGGGAGCAATCCTGCTGGCATGATATCCCCAAGACCCAACTGTACCCAGTGGGGTGGGAAAATTGTTTGTTTCTGAAAAGGAGAACTTAAACTTGCTCCAGCCATTTAGAAAATCTCCCACCTTCTGCCAGTGCTGCTGCTGGCAGCCTTTTTCATTGGGACCTCAATTTTTTTAATTTTTGGTTTTTTTTTTTTTTTGGGCAGGGGAGGGAGAAGTGCATTGTCTTTGCATATTCAACCTGCAAACTCCAGTTACAGCACTGGTGTGATTCTTCTGGTTTCCTGCTGGAGCCTGGGGATCATTGCTGAAGTTTCTCACATGAAGTCGGGGCCATCAAAATAACTTCTGCTCTGTATGATGTGTGCTCAGCATTGCTTGTTCCTAGTTCAGGCAACAGTAGAGGACAGCAAAAATGTGGCCTTTGGTCTTCTGTTCAGAAGCCTTGGGGATGTTCAGTTTTGTTTTATTTTAGCTTTATTTTTTTACTCAAAAATTGAGAAGGTTCACATTTGAGAGCTTTGCCTTCTAAGTTTCTAACTTCCAGTCTGTTTGACTGGGCAGCTGCTGGAGCTCCTTGCAAGATGTAATTTTAAGCACTGTTACAAATTGTAGGGCACGCACTGACTGTTTTAGTTGATTGCAATGCAAATGTATAGTAAGCCCGTAAATCGTTGCCAGTGTTGTGATTACAAATCATTACAATAATGCGAGATTATTCAGTTTGTCGCAAATCCTTCTAGACTACACAATTAGTTGTAACCACAAGTATAATCCTGTGAGATAAAGTCACTTCATTACACAATCTCCTTCTGGTTTAGTGTTTGCTTTACTTTGATGCCAGATTGAATGTTCCTGTGTAGTTAACTTCAATGGCAGCATATCTGCTTTTTGTGTTGTTGCTAATTCTGGAGTTTATTTTACATCCTTAAAAATCTGCATATTGATTAATATAATACTTGGGCAAAGCCCTTATGATTTCAGTGCAAGTGCTGGGAAAATCAACCTAAAAATGATGAAGTTTTAGAAAAGAATTGCTAGTTGGCAATCACTATAGATGTCTTGTGAGATACATGGTGTTAGGTGGTGGGGTGGGTGATGGAGCAGGTTGGTGCCTCCCTGCTAGAAGAGTGGCTGTAGTCACTATGCTGCAGAATTACAGTGAGGCAGAGTACAGCTGCTGAACAGGAATGAAAGGAATAGCTGATTTGGGAACGGATTTCAGACCAAATCAAACCTTTTTGCACAGTTACAGATATCCATGTCCTTTTTTGTGCAGCACTTGTCTTTTCCTGACGTTGGATGTCATGATGTGCAAAGGAAACCGCAGTGGGCTCAGAAGCGATTTGTGCTCGTTGGCCAGAGCCCAGTGACTCAATGTGTCAGAGTAATTCTGATAAATACCCAGACTGAGATAATCAAAAGCCATCAGCATATTTGGTTGTTGTCCTACTTATTAATTTTAATGTTAATTGAATATCTGTGCCGATTAAGCAGGCTGTAAGCTCAGCTGCCCAAGCCCTGTATATTCAGTTTCTAAATGCTGCTTATTCAGAGTCTGGTCTATTTAACTCGGAGGGGTGGTCTGGATGTGGGCAGGCTGTACAGATAGGCAGGACCTACTTTTGGAGTCACAGTGACTGAGTCTGGCAGAGCCTGTTTCTCAGAGCTCTATTAAGTGTATCGAACTGGCAAATGTCTTTAGCCCCCAGGGGATTTGGTTATGATGCTGCCCGTATAATGTTTGTAAAAGGCTTTTGCTGTGAAGGTGTTGGACAGAAAGCAGAGAATCTTAAGCAGCCCTTGCTCGGTGTTTGCAAAGCTGTTTTGTGTGATGCCTCTAGCCCAGGTAAACCTTTTAGGCTTCTCTCTTCCCTGCCCCTTCTGAGCACAGCCCTACTCCTGAGGTTTTCTGCTTGCAGCATTAGCTCCTCCAGTGCTAACCTGGGGTGTTTACCCCCAAAACTGCTGTTTGCAGAGGCAGACCTCGCTGCAGCTGGGTGTGAAGAAGTCCCTATGCATCTCTCTAGGTGTTGCAGAGGGTCTTTGGCAGAAGCCAGAATCTGTGTTGAGCTTTTTTGTATGTGAGGGGCTTTTCCCAGATGAATTCCCTGGTGCATCTGTCCCTGCTGGAGACCATGTAGTGTCCCTTCATCAAGGATAAAGCAAGTGACTGAGGCCCAAAATAGGTGCTAGCGCCACAGGTGTCCTGTGTTTTTTGAACTGGGAATGAGCCTAATTTAGATTGTTGCCTTTAAAAAACAACCTCTTCCCTTCCTTTTTTTCTAACCTTTGTTTTGTCTGTTAAAAAATAAAGCAAGAAAGAGAGAAAACAGAGTGAAAACAATTTTTTCTCACACAACGCTGTGACCAAAGCTATTACTTGGCAAATTTCCTTTCTTCTCTGCTCTGCACAGTTTTAAATCTGAGAGATGAACTAGTTTTCTCCCATATTACAGTAAATAACTTAAGTAATCAAAATGATATTAAGAAAGAAAGTTGGGCAACTCCCCGCTGTTCAAATATGTTAATTGCAAATCATTGACATTCTAGACATGCTGTTTCTTACTGAGTTATAGTTTCCTTGCTGGAGGAGTAAAACAAGAGATTGAAAAAAAGCACAATATTATAGTATTTCCTAGTGCTTGTTATTTAAAAATAAGAGCATATTTGTGAATGTGTGAGCTGAAGGTAATGGTGTTGTAGCTTCATAGAATTTAAAACCAGTGGAGCTGTTGACTCTCCTGTGGTATGTACAGTGTAAAAAAACTTGTTCAGGGGTCCTTGCAGCAGGTCTGTAACCTGGATTTGACCTACAGTGCCTCTTCTGGAGAGAGATTTCTTCTTTTTGGTCTTCCTCTTATGGTGAGTCCACCATATGCCTTTGTAGCTTGTGCCAACAGCAAGCTTTGTTGTAAGACAAAACTAATCTTTCTAGCTTGAGTTGGTCAAACTTCAGTTCTCAGTCAATGGATCTTGCTATGCCTCTTCTTGCTAACTTTACAAGTATGTAGTAGTCATCTCTCTCTTTCTCCTCCCCACAGCCTATTTCAGGCAAATAAAGGCTACAGGCAAGTTGGCCACATCCCAACCTTCTTTTACATTTTTTTTTATCTTTACAGATTTTTGTGTGGTAAAGTAGGTTTTTGATCTCTCGAGTAGCTGTGGACTCTTCTTTCTGGGATCTTCACAATTTGTCCTAGCTGAAGCGTTGCCATTTGAAATGAAAGCGGCTTTCTGGAAGTGGTCTTAGTAAAGTGTTGCATTGTCTTGTTGTTTGCTCTGTGAGGCAAATAGATAAGCAGGAGAAGAAAATATTCCTCTGTGATGGAAGCCATGCAGAAGTGAAGGGGGAATCTTAGTGGCTGCTCAGCTGGATGCTGTGGTAGGGAGGAGTTTGGGTACAGTGCCAGATGTATCTATGACCTGAAATGCTAGAGCTGTGCTGAAGCCTCTGCCATCCGTTGTGCTGGGTGCTTGGTTATTTGCTAGCGGGAATCCGTGGGAGATGGATGTGCTGCTGCACAAGTGCATCATTTACATAGTTTCTGTTGCGAAGACAGGTTCCTGTTACAGGGGGAGATATAATCCTGTAGCCTTCTAAAGCCTGAGGAAAGGTAGGGTTCAGTCCTGGCTCAGCATCAGCTTCAGTGCAAGTAAAGGCTTCAAGCCTGCAAAGCCAAATGCAAAACATCTCAGGGCTCTGCATCCCTGAGCGGAGGAGACCACACTGAAATCACCTGTGTGCTTGGATGGCCTGTCTCTGACTGCTTCAGTCCACACAAATACGAAAACTCCCCTTCTGTGTGTACGAGTGGTAGAGTTCTTTAGGGCTGGTCCAATGTGACTCACACCCAGGACCAGGGGAAGCTGTGGAGACGCAACAAAAGGTTTTTTGTGTTCTTCCCCCAGATGGCTTATTCCTTTGCTTAGTATGAAATTTCTTTTGCTGCTTACTGTTTTAAGTTGTGGGGGGTTTTGTGCACGATAATTTATGGGTGAGAGCACATGTTATCAGAAAGCTTTAGGTATTATGCACTGTGGGGGCAACTTTTCAAAATCAGGGTGCCATTTCTTCAGCAGTCTAAGTTCCAGTGGGTATGTGTTTTGGTAAGAAGAATGATGTCAATTAACCACATAACCTGTGGAAGTGCTATTTCCTATGCTAATTAGTTCTTCCTCTGAGAATTGTACTTTTAATTTATCTTTTAAAGTGCATTCATTCATCCTCTTCCTTTCAAACTTCAACACTTTGTGAAACATGCATCCAGTTTCACTGAAGGAGTCTGAAGCTGAAGAGACAATGCTTGAAAGGGGATTGATTTCATGGTTTAACTGCTAAATAATGATGAAACTGGGTTTGTAATTTCATGTTTGTGTGAAGTGGTCAATCATTTTGTAGAGTGAGTGTAAGGCCTAGAATAGAGATGGATAAATAATCATCTGTAGTTTCTGTGTCAAGTAGTGCCTTTCCTCCTGGGGACTCCTAAAGAATATTTAAAGCTTTTTTTTACCAGAAATTCAGGCCACAGACAAGGATGCCTAGCTGTAAAATGCTGTTGCTGCAATTCAGCTGTTATGTCCATAAGCTGTACAAAACTGAGTGAAGCTTGCATTCAGTGATGGGCTTGCTGTCAAAGTGTCTCTTCCATACGCAAGTCCAAGGGAGGTCCTTGCTTGTGGTTTTCTGAGTGGCCCTGGACTGCTTTCCTAGCCCCATAGCATGTTGATGTTCAATGGGTTCTTTAGTGGTTGTCAGGTGCTGGAAGAAAGCATGAAGTAGCAGGAGGTTGCAGGTGAGGAAAAATAGCCTATGAAGTACGGAACCGCTCCAGAAATGTGTCTTTTCTGAGACGGTTAGGATATAGGACATCCATCATAAACAAATGAACGAATCCATTTTTCTTCAATTCCAGATTTAAAGAAACATCAAGGTCCAGGTTGCATCTCTGTCCGACAAATTTACATCGTTGTAATTCTGCTGCCATATTTAAATAGTAAAGTAAGCTTGATGCTGTGGGAATTAAATCCCATGAAATAAGAAGTAACTAAAAGTTGCATTATATTGTGGAATAAGCATAACAAGCATCCACATGTATAATTTATTATCTACAGTGGCTAAGTACATAACAACAGTCATAATAAACTCATTCTGTTCATTTGTTTTTAGATCTTAGCATACTGATTCAGACCTTAACTGAAAGTGAATATACAATCAATGTGAGGCTTTTTATGCTGGTTTAATAATGTAGGCCTGCCGAGGATCTTTAATTAAATAATTATTCTTTGTTCAATCAGGATGGATTGCTTCACTATGGGGATTGCAGGCAACAACATGCAAAATCTGCCCCGAACTGATCATGTTTTAGCTGCTTACTCTAATCCTGCATAAGTGATAGTCTTTGTCACGCAAAGCAGTGAGAGCAACCCAAAAACCAGGAAAAAATTGTAGTCAGATGTTAAAAATGTAATGCCTAATTCTGAGGTGATCAAAGAAAAGCATGCTAAGACCCAATTTGATGGTGCTGCGAACAAAGTTACAGCTGTCTGATAAATGGGAAAAGTGGGTTTTCTACAGGGTTCAGCTTCAACAGCTTGCTTTGGTTTTGGTGACACTTGCAAGGTTCTAAGCGTGTAGGGAGTCAGAAAATCTGGGTTTCGGTCTTCTTACTGGCAACCTCATGTATTCAAGAGGTGGCAAATGGAGCTGTTAGGAGGAGGGGCAATACATGGCATGGTGTATGTGCCTTCTGTGCATGCCAGTTCCCGTAAGAGGGTCTGCGCAGGCAGAGCAGCCTTCTCCTGTCGTCTGTCTATGTTAGAAATCCAAAAAAATCTGTTTGGCTTGGGGGCTTCTGCTTGTAGCATCACACAAGGCTGACATCAGATGGCCCCTGCTGCCATGGCTTGTCATTAATGCAGCTCACGGTGGCCGGACGGGGAGGACTCCAGTGTTTATTAGGGGAATATAATCATTTAAGCCTGAATAAGCTTCAAAGCTCTAATGTGGCTGTTTGGCCAACAGAAATGAGATGTAGATTTGTGCTGAATAGCCACTGATTACAGAAAGATGATTAATGCAAGATTTAAAATTGATTTATGGGTGCAGTTGTCAAGACCTCAGCCATGAACATAATATTATCTCTGAAAAGCTTTGGATAGATTAGAGACCAGGGAGCAGGGGCAAAATAAAGCATTTGCTGGAGGGTCTGATATGGTGTATAGGCTGTCTGTAATCTAGGGAAATTTGGTGCATGCCTGAGAGGTTAGGCTTTGCCAGCGCAGCACATGGATAATTGTATCATTTTGCCTGAAATACTAGAAAACCAAGAAGTTTAATCTGTTTTATTTTCATTAAATGCACTTTTTGGTCAAGTATTTTTTCTCTTTTGACAATGAAAAAGATTAAGGATTTAGTTTAGTTTTTGCAATTTTTCACTGCTGTGGGCATTAAAACCAAGCCAAATGCTTTGTGTTATTCCAATTGTAGTAAGCAGTTAGAAGCCCCAAATAAATTTTGATTTATTTAAATATTAGGACAACATTAAATTAACAAGGAAAACTTCCTTTTTTTCTGCTTTTAAAAATTGTTCTGTGAACCTCTTGGTATCTTCAGACGGTGAGTAACGCGAACAGTGTCCCAAGAGCTTTGAAACTCCAAGGATTTGGTTATAAACCTAAAACGTGTGTCATACTGTCCTTCGGAAAAATGTGGCTCTGCCAGTCTTCCAGTGTTAAAGCGTGTGGTGTCAACACTGTTTGTTATGGCATTTGTTAAATTGTTCTGCAATGAGTGCTACATTAAGCAGTGAAAAATGATTTAATGGTATTGTGTTTCTTCATTGCCTCTTTCATGCTCATCTCCGTTGTCTTATCCTCAATTGCTGGACTGTGGTTTGAAATGGATGTTTTAATACAGATGTACAGAGAATTTCAGAGCTTTTTTTTTTTTAAAAAAAAAAAGAAGAAATAAAATTGGGGGGAGGGAGGTGGAGTTTGCAAATAACACATTGCTTTGTTCTGGGAAGGGGTCAGAGCAGGCTCTGATTAGGCATGCTGGAGAGGGGTTGATGCTCCTTTTCATTTCAGTTGTGCTAACCTCCAGCTGGGTTCTCTTTCCATTTGGATTCTGGTCCTGACATCTTTCATTGATCATGCAAATGATCAAAGTCTGAGCAAAACTTCTGTCTCATTTTCATTTTTTTTCTATTGCGTCTTGGTGTGCAGCACTGAAAAGTCTAGGTGACTTTGACGTTTTTTCATTTTTCAACAGCTTGAATCGTGCAGGTTTCTGAACAGATATATTTCATCGTAAGCATGTACTGCAAATAATTTTAAAGGTTTTAATTGCTCTTCTTTTTTACAGGCTTGGGTGGGACTAGCAAATTAATGCTTGTGTTTTGAGATGCTGTCTCAGCTTTACAGAAATCTGCGTTATTTCTCATCTTGTCAGTAGTGCAGAGTAATCCAGGACTTGTCAAAACTTTTGCATTATATTACACCAAGGGAGTTTTACTGAGCAGTCTCCTGCACAGCCTGGTGCAGAAATAGAAGACGTGGTTGCAAACTTTACATGCATGCTACAAATATAAAAGGATATTGACAAATTGTTCAAGAAGCAAATTTAAATGTTTAAACAATAGGAGCTGATGATTATGCAGTTCTCCGTGTAACTTTAAGTGACTTCTGATACATCTTCACATCTAGCACTTCTTGCGAGGAGCAGTCATGCTTAGTTTCACAGTTTCAGCATGTTTCTTTCCTATTTGGTGTTTTCCCTTGGCTCTGAGCAGTGTTGACTGTGTGGAAAACTTACTTGGTGTTACTTAGTGAAGGATGAGGATTTCTAGCAGTCCTGATAGCGCACAGGACTTTGAAAGCTTGACCTGAGCAGAACTGAAAAGATCCAAAACACTGTAAAATGCAGAATTACCCACCCAGGTGCCTAAGTTCTTACTTCTAAAAATTCCATATTTTTTTTCAAGCTGATTGGTTCTGATGAGTCGTTCTGAATATTGGAGCGTACAACTGGCAGCAGTGGAGTTGGGATGGAGCATCATGGTGCTGTGAACATTCACCCAACTCATTTCCAGTGTAGTTCTACCTTATAGTGGAGATGAAACATGAATCACTCCCCTGTCTTCACTAACCCCTCTCCTGCCCTCTGCCACAGTGCAAAGCAGCACATAAAACCTTGGCATTGAGTGAAATTGAGCGTTGTTAAATCTTGATTCAGTGGTGAGTAGCCTTTAACATGGAGTAAGGCCTTTTTTCTCCTCTTAACACCTTTGCTGCCCACATGTTGAAAGAGGTCGTTTAAAAGCACGTGTCTGGCTGTTCCTTTAAGTTGCTTCAGTGAGAATCAGCTCTTTATTGTATTTTTTCTGGGGGTTGGGTGGTCGGGTGGTAATGGAAGTGACGTAAGTCTGCTTTCTGCTAGGCAAGTTTCACATGTGGGATAGCAGGGAATATGTGAGTGGTTCATGTAGAGATGGAGAAAAAAGTTCACTAGTTGGATGTGGCATGTGTCAAAGAGATGCTTTAAACTTCTGGTTCATACCTTTTTGTAATTTACTTCCCCTACTTATGTTTTAGTTTATGAAAAATGATCCTTAGCTTCTGGCTGGGAAATCTCCTGTAATGAGCGAGGAAACTCACATTTACTTCAGATAATTAACTTCAGGATATTCTGAGGCTGTATGTTAACCAGACTGTGCAGCTTAGTGGCCAGAGTAGAGTGGCATTATAAGAAACACCAGAAAACTGAAATCCAGTAGTAAAATGAGAAGTATAGCCCAAAAGTTGTGGTATTCTTATTTGTTGGTTTGTGGTTGTTTTTTTTTTTTTTTTTTCCTAGTTGAACAAATTGAGGGGAATGTGCCAAACCACCAGAAAACGTTAAGTTCCTTCTTTGGAAACTCAGCTTTTTAAATTCATTTCATTATACCAGATTTCTGCCTGAGTAGGGAGATTAATCAGATCCTCTCTATCCTCTGTGTCTGTAATCCATTATGTTTTTTGCTTGACTAGTAACTTCTGTCAGTAGGAATATATGTCTGTATGTATAAATGTCTCAGTTGTAAAATTGCCATCCAAATGAGGCTTGAGCCTTGGGTGGGGGGAATATCAGATGCATGGAAATGGTAAGATCCTGGGTGGTTTCAAGTGCTTCTAGTATTTAAAGGTTTTAATAAACACTGGGCCGAATATTGTTTGTATTTAACTCACTGCAGTTTCCTTTTGACATGGGCTCCTGCCCTTGAAATGAGCTCTAAAACCCCAAAAAACAGGCTGAGGCTGTGTAGTAATCTCTTCACCTTTTTCATTATAAAAGTAGAAGTTGATATTAGAAAATAAAAGTTTGCCTGTACAAGTAGTAAGTTTTTGGGTTTTTTGTTTTGGTAGCTGAAATAAAAAAAAAAGAAAAAGTGTGTTTGAGGTTGAAAGGAATAGTTTGGGTTACTCTAAAACAGTTTTCATATTTTCTTTTTTTTCCCTGCCCTCTACTTTATTTTGCTTAAATTCAGGAAGAGAAGATGGTAAACACATGACTTAGGAGGCTGTCAAAATCACTGTTTTCCCCCTTTACTGTTTGGGGTTTTGGGGTTTTTTTTTTTGGGTCCCCTCCCCTCCTTTCCTAACTTGATCCAACTACAGGAATTGCTTTGGTTTCTTGATTATTTTTATTTCAAATTTGTGGTTTACTGGACGAAGTCATGTGGCTGTGGTTGGTGTCCTTTCCACTGTCTGGTTGGAAAGGAGGGGGGCTGCTGGGGGGCTGTCCCAGCGAGCAAAGCATCCTGCCCCAAGGCAGAATTTGAACTATAAGCCTGTAAAGTAGTCAGGCTGGCACAAACGCTTAAAAACTTTTGCCTAAGAGCTCTGTTTAAAACAGGGTCCAGTGACCTGGCAGTGGTGGAATAGAGCTGGGTAAAGCAGTTTTGCCATCTGTTCTGGCTGGAGGTGGCGGGTAGCGGGCACCGCTTATCCTGTAGATCTTGAACTGCTTGCCATGTCTCTGCTCTGCTACTGGCACTGCTCCTCCCTCTGAAAGAGCAGATTTGCAAACTTGCAGCATTGTGTCAGGTTACTGCGTTTTTTTTCTTCTGCTTGAGAGTGGTTTTGGATCATTGTCCCTCCCTGTGAGCAGGGACCAGGCTTCCCATGTGCTCCATCGGGTGCTGGTGGACTCTGCCACGATTGGTAGGTCATCGAGGTTATACATACCTCTTGCCAATGCCAGCGTTCAAAACAGAACTGTTTTGCTCCTGCCAATCCTGAGGTCAGCATCGCTTTACAAGGGGCTATGAATAAAGTGACTTTTGGGTACTTTCTATTTTTCTGTTCTTGTTCTTTGAGCAAGCAAACCCCTTTTTCTTTTAATGAAGACCGAAACACCCCCAGCAAAAGCAAAGACTCTGCTTTAATCATGTGGCTCCAGAGCTGAAAATCTGAGCAATGCTGTGCATTGCAGGGCGTGTTGATAAAAGTGGCAATACTGGTGGCAGGCTTTGAAGTAATTGAATTTTGGGACTGGCATGTCTGTAAGTGGTGTTTTGCAACAGGCGAGATGGTGACAGAGTCAGCCGTATTTACAGCTAGCACAGCCCTGCAAAATCTTCTGCAGTGCAGAAAAAAACAGATGTGTAAGTGCTCTGTCTGGCTTTCACTAGAGATTTAGCCTTACGTGACCTCACTGAAGTCATTGAAACGGCGCAGAGGAGAGCCTGCTTCTGACTTGCTTTAACTTTGTGATACGATAGCAGGTAGAAAGCCGGCAGGCAGATGAAAAAAAAAACAGACCCAAACCAACCCAAAATCCAAGTTTTTGGGTTTTGTGATGGGAGAACAGCAAAGGGAGGGAAGGAGCAGGTTGTGAGATAAAGTTGAGTAGCAGGAGGGAACGTATGTGGGAGCTGAGCTGGAGGCTATTGATTGGCAGCTAGGTCTTAACATCAGCTGCATAAAAGGAAATCGAAAAGACTGCACAAATATTACCAGGATGAAAGGCGGGATAAATAGCACAGAGCTGAACGCTGGGCTGGTCTGCCCTTCTGGAAGGGCGGCAGGTCTGCCCTTCTAACTTGGCATAGGGATTGCATAGCCCCACACCGTGCTCTCCGTTGCACCAGTATGTGCTTGTGCTGGGTTTTGGAGTAAAATTACCCTCCTCTGTCTGTGGGCAAAGCGTGTGGGGTATCACAGATCTTCCACACATTCAGTGTCAGGGACCTGAGATCTGTGCCAGGCTTTCCTTTCTCCAAAAGAAAAAAACCAAAAACAAACCAACCATGAAAATGGATAAGTTCTTCTCCAATTTTACATCATTGTGCCAGCAGATACCTGAATTAACATACACATGTTGCAGAGCTCCATGTGGTGGGGTGGAAAACGAAATGTGAGAGGATGAGACTTCTTGTACCAGGGAGCCTGTGAAATAGGCAGTGGGAACAGAGGCAGGTTCCACAGTTCTTGGAGGGAGGAGGCCTGCTAGGAAGGTGCCAGGTAAGTCTTAGGAACCCCTTTGCTTAATGCTCTTAAGTGCCCTTTCCCTCTTAAAACAACTAGGATTTTGCTAAATGCCTCATTTCTCTCTCAGCAGTGCTAAAATGTGTGGAATTAGGAAAGAGGCTTGAAATTTCCACACCACCTTTAATGGCTGCTAAAGAGAGTGAGTGAGTTACTGAAAATCAGTAACAAACATTCTCCTTGCAAAATAAAAACCCTAAAACCAAATAAACAAAAGCTCTGAAATTTTCATCCCTGCTGTCAGTATTTGTTTTTGGGGCAACAGCCTTTTACTGTGCTGTGGTAGCAAATTGCAATCCTGGAATCCTGGAGATTAGAAACAAGCCTGAGTAGCAGACAGCTGGTGAATATGTTTTAAAATTGTCCGTTTAACCCAAGGCCGTGCCACTAAATGCTTTTTTAGCTCTTATATTTTTAGTTAGATGTGTGATATCTTTGGCCTTTCCATAGGCAGACATCCTGCACGAATTGCATGCTTCCTATTGATGGAGCTGAGTGCAGTTTTGAGCTTCTGTTAACTTGCCAGCAGTAGTGTACTGGAAATTTCTGATTCAGAAATAGGTCTTCTATAAATGATTTAACATCAGGCCATTGAAATGCATCTGTGTTTTCCTTCTTAGGGCTATAAAAGACGTATAGAAAGCATTTAGCAGCAAATTAATGGTTGCGTTTTTGTTTTAATCCTGCAGATGGGGTTGATTTATATCTCAAAAATATGTGCTGTAGAGCGGAATTATAATATTACACAATTTTTTCAGTTGTACTTACTTTTTTTTCATGCCAATATTTTCAGCTAGATGCTGTCTCTTCTTAATGTGGTGAGCTTTCTTTTTCATTAACCGTAAGGCGCCGCATTTCATCCCATAGTTTGTCTTCCTTTGTCTCTTGAAATACTTGTCTGAGATCTGTAGTGACTGGGAAGCTGGGACCAGGCAGAAGGCGCAGGGGCTCTACTGCAGCCCCTATCCCCTTCTCCTGGAGGGATGTAAAAGCAGAAGGGCAGCAGGCTGCCTGCAGTCTCCGGGGCGAGGCAGACCTGGTTGAAGAGAAAGAAATGCTGCGCTCCTACATGCAGATAGGAGAGAAGAAGATGGGATTAAATGACAGAGCAGAGATTTTGCACAATAGTAGCTGCTCTGATAAAATCTGGTTGGCTTTCCCTTGAGGATTATACAGAGATAAGCAGCCTTAGCTCATTAGCACCTCCCTTTCCTCTTGCTCTCTGATGATTGCCTTAGGTTTGATGGCAGGTGGTGATGGCAGGACTTGCTCTGATCTGGGATACGGTGCTGGAAATGCAGCCCATCGTGAAGCCTGAGATGTTAGGTGATAGGCCATTTCTTGCAGCTGATGTATTTATGCTTGGACCTTCCTCCTCATGGTGTTTAGTCCTCTCAGTGCATGGAAGCAACCATTAGAATGAATCACTGGATTTAGTTTTTGAATAAATGAGCTTTCTTATACTCAGTCCCACTAACACAACTGGAGCAGTTAATTTTGTAACTCTGGAGAGCATCACGGTTGGGTCTTTGCAAATTGATCTGGCAAGTATTAAAAAAAAGAAGTGATGTTTTTCGATACGCCTTCAAGTTAGGTCACTAATGATATTACTGTAACATCACAGTCACTGCAAACGTCAGTTCTCTGACAGAAATACACATTAGATGCTCCCTAAACGTTGTACAGAGTTAAACTGTGTACCTTGTGGCCATCCATACACATCCCCACCTGCTAAAACTGGCCTGAGTGATTTCCAGCCCTCGAATGCTTTTCACCACCTCCTGCTGGAGGTTAACAGTTAAACCAGCAGATATGAAGATGTGTGTGATTGAGTGATTCTCTGACCTTCAGCCAGAAAAAGCAAAGGTTTACAGTCATTAAGGTCTTTCCTGGGCTATATTGTGATGTGCTCACCTGTCCCCCGGGGTGATTCGGCAGTGATCTCTGCCTGGGTCCGGGGGACTGGAGGGATACCCTCCCTTTTCATCAAATGGAAAATCTCCACTGTGATAAAAATAAGACTTTGCATTTATATAGTGTCACGATAAATGAATCCACTTGGAAGCATATACGTGCAGCATATTTAGCACTTAACCGCAGTAGTTGAAGAATGGTGCCTTCCTGCTTTTTAATTTCATGTATCTAAACGCATCCTATTTACTGGAATGTGGAGAAGCTAGCTGCAGATTTGTGCTGTCTTGCATACTTTTCCTGTGTGTTTTCTCAATGGCTCTGTTCTTCGTAATTGTTAATTGCCTCTCCTCAAAGTTAGGCATGAATCCTATACAGATCTGCCTAACTTTCGCTGCAGGCATATCTCCAGCTATCTCTGTGGCACTACCAGGAAGAGCAAAGTGACAAGTACATGTTAATCACAGTAGGGTCATGGCCTGTTAAAGCTCAGGGACGTAAAAAGGGTTTAGAAATTAAAATACTGCTGGCACGACAAAAATGTCCTCAGGTTAGGTCCCTCACTCAGAAAACTGGTGGTACATATGAACTCCACGCATCGCGGCGGGCACGTCTTGCTGAAATTGCAGAAGTCCCACTTTTCACATCCAATGTCAGAAAGGAGAGGAAATGCTTTTCAGGCAGTGGTATTTATAACTCAATTCGGGCTGTAGCATCAGGTGATGTTTTCATGTCACTTGTTGCTGCCATTTTAATTTAAAATTTAAGAACGGCATTTCCCTTAGAAAAACTTCATTGTTATGTTGGCTCTGAAGGTGTTCCCTGTCAGCTTTGCAGTAATGGCATCTGGGTTGAGAAGGCTCTCGACTTCATCTCAGGCTGTATTTTCAATGAAAAAAAATTGGCCTTTGGCCTTAGAAGATATGCAGCTTGGAATATGGCTATAACCTTGTACTGGAGCACCTTTAAATTAAGCTCTGTGCGTTTGCTTTGTGCTGCGTCCGCAGCTGTGACTACGTGTGGGCAGCAATGCTGAGTAGGGGATGGAAGAGGCTTTGGGAGTTAAGCCCTTGCAGATGAGCAGGTCAAAAGTAGAAGGGAACAAAACTGAAACCGTCACTGGTTCTCCCGGGTTCTTTGCTGTACTTGCGTGGATTAATCTAATCTCTTAATGTGACGCTACAGTTCTCAGAGAGGAAACATTAATGTTGTGTCTCTATTGTAGGCACTGTTGTGGTGCTACTGACTGTGATGTGCTGGATCAGGAAAAAGCATTTCTTCCAAGTGATGCACTTCAGAGTGTGGCCAAAATAAAAAGAAAAAACAGTTGCTACAATTCCTACAAGCAGCTGCACGAAATTATTTGGAGCTCTGCTTAAAAACCTGTGCAGCACACAAACAGCTCAAGATTTGCAGATCACTGTAACCTTTATTGGAAGTATCTTCTCTTTGCATGAGCAGGAACTCCTCTGACTAGCACACTTCGGGAGAGGAAAGGCTCATTTATTTCTTATATCACTCTGCTGATTTTCTGGCAGGCTGTTTGGTGGGGGAGAATAGCGTGGAGAAATGTGGTCGTCTGCATTGCATTGGGCAGTGATTTGAGGAAGTGGTAGAAAGGAGCCTGGGGGAGCGGTGACAGACAGACTGTAAATAGCTTTTTTTCCTCTTATGTGGATGCATTGGAAAAGGAGAACTCATGGCCCCCCCATCTGCTTTTGTTTTCTTCCCAAAGTACTAGTGGACAAACCCAGAAATATGTTTTCCCACTTCTGAAATGTCTGAAACAAAAGGTTTTAACTAGCATCCTTTTATATTTTTAAAGAGTCTTTTATCTGACTTTGTCAGAAATGTGTCAAGCCTCCAGTATGGAAAACTTTGCCATTTAAAACATTTTTTCCCCCTAAAAGTCCTCCTGAACCTCTGAAGCCCAAGGTGCCCTTAGATAGGAAAGCTACAATTTTGCAGGAGCTGTAACTTTTAAAAAAAGTAATACTTTTCCTTTTTATACAGTGGGAAGAAATTGGTGAGGTGGATGAAAACTACGCTCCGATACACACATACCAAGTATGCAAGGTAATGGAACAGAATCAGAACAACTGGCTTCTGACCAGCTGGATCTCTAATGAAGGGGCATCCCGCATCTTCATTGAGCTCAAATTCACCCTGAGGGACTGTAACAGCCTTCCAGGAGGACTTGGGACTTGCAAAGAGACTTTTAACATGTATTACTTCGAATCAGATGATGAAGATGGGAGAAACATCAAAGAAAACCAGTACATCAAGATAGATACCATTGCTGCTGATGAGAGCTTCACAGAGTTAGACCTCGGCGACAGAGTTATGAAGCTAAACACGGAGGTGAGAGATGTTGGACCCCTAACGAAAAAGGGATTTTACCTCGCTTTCCAGGACGTAGGTGCCTGCATCGCCCTGGTCTCTGTGCGCGTGTACTACAAGAAATGCCCATCTGTGATCCGCAACCTGGCCCGCTTTCCTGACACCATCACGGGAGCGGATTCCTCACAGCTGCTAGAGGTGTCAGGTGTCTGTGTCAACCACTCAGTGACCGACGAGGCACCGAAGATGCACTGCAGTGCTGAGGGGGAATGGCTGGTGCCCATCGGGAAGTGCTTGTGCAAGGCAGGGTACGAGGAGAAGAACAACACCTGCCAAGGTAAGGGTCTGCAGGGAGGGTGCCGTGTTGAGGCTGCCGAGGTGATGTGTGCTCTTGGCTTTCTTCTCTTCCATGTCCTTCATGTCTGGTTGAGTTGACAATGGTGGGCTGGGTTCTCACTTCCACTGAGATCCTTGGAAGCAAGAAGAGAGAGGCCTTGGCTGGGTGTGGTGGGACTTGACACCTCTGTATGGCTCCTTCTGCTTACTGGGCTGTGAACAAGGAGAGTCTGGCATGCCACTATTACCTTTGGAGCACTCTACTGTTGGATCTGTGAGGCGATTGCAATCTTGTTTGTTATTTAAAGCTTTACACTATTTTTCCTTAATAATAGGGGTTTCCTTATGAATTTTAGAAGCTTGGTTTCTTTTTTTTGGACTGTACGAGGGAATGTTTGAGGTTAATCTCCCCATGCAAGGTACATTTTGGTTTTGTATTTAAAGGAGTATGTTTTTCTCTCTTTATCACTCTAACCAAGTGGGGTGGGAATTGGATATGGTGTGAGTTGATGGATTTTCCTCTCTGGTAAATAGTTTAATACAAAGATCATCAGCTGCTTAGAGTTAAACCTAAAGCCCTAGTGATAAAAATGCTTCCATATGTGCTGAAGTTTTCACATGGGTAGCTGGCTAAGGTTCTTGAGTTTCTGGTCAGCATAGGTCTCCTGAATCGTCAGGGGCCTTGTGTGAGAGATCTAGGGTATCTGAAGCTCAAGACGTAAAAAGAAGACTTCAAAAGAAGTGCAACATGCTCCAAGAGTATATAATATCATTTTATGGTTTGCTGTTTTACATACTTATTCACAGTGGAAGGGCAATTTTATAAACATGTAGCAGGTTGCTTAAAACCTACTTGGATGTAAAAGAGAAGGGGAGAGAAAAAAAGATTTCAATGCAGTTTTCTTTTTCCAAAAGTATTATGTGTTGGTCATCAGTCCCATCTTAATTGCCTTATACTTGCAGGCACTTAGTAATAGATAACCTGTGGGGAAGGCAGAGGGATTCTGCTCCAACTGAAGGCGGTGTTGCATTTTCTCTTCACCTCATTCCAGACGCTCATTGTTGGTGCAAAGGATAGATCAGTGCATATTCAAAGCAAACTGTGGCCTTGATCCTTTAGTCCTTGGTCACACAATGTTCCTCTGACAGTTACATAGTTCAAGTCTCTTCAAGGGTTAACTTGGAGAGAAAATATAGGTATGTTTGTTTTTGGAGAAACCTCTAGTAAACAGCATGTGGGGTGTGCTTTTTGACCAGAATAGTTTCCTTTTTCTGCAGATGTAGTCAATACTGCAAAATCTGTCTTGATTTTGCTTTTCCTGTGACAATAAAGATACTTCTCCCGTTTAGGGGGGGAAGAAGGATTGGACTTGATGTTTGGTACTACACAAGAGGAGCTAAGATCAACATTAGCCCAAGCTGAGGAAATCTAGACTGTCAAAGATGAGGCATGTGGGTCGGATTGATCAGCAAGGATCTGCTTCATTATGGCTAAAAATACCATGTCCCAAAATAACATGCACTGGTTGGGTGCTATGTCTAGACACTGACTTTAGTCACCTGTAAGAATTTTCGGAGGAAAGGGGTGCATCCATTAATCACCTTTCAAATTCTGCCCTGCCACGCTCCACGAGCAGCACGAGATATCTCAAAGCACTCCTTAAAGAGTGCTCAAAAACAAACAACCCCCCCCCAAACCAAAAAACTATAGTGGTTTAAACTAGAAAACCGAGACTATTCTGGAAGAGCCCTACTGTGCCTGTAGAGCACTTGGATGTCTGGTAGTGCTGAGATAGCAGTCTGGGGAGTGCTTTCGGAAGACCTTAGTGATTTGAGGTTCTACTTTCCATTTTGGGGTGTGGGCTGTTTTTTTTTTAATTTATTTTTCTTAGTGAACTGAGAGGACAGCATCTGGCCCTGCAATTTATGTCTGTGTTGGGTAGGACTGTGATCATAGTTTGGAAGTGCAAAGATGCTTTGTGGCGACATACCCTTGCCATTCTGTCATAAGGCATACCCACATAAAATACTCTTATACTTCACCTGCAGCTTGAACCCTGGGCAGGAGTTTATCACTTTAATTTCTCTAGAGCTGTTAAAGCCCATAATTCTTGTTTGTAGAAAAGCCCCAAATTCTATCACCAAATCAATGGGACGTTGGGATCCGAGTGCCTACGGCAAAGTCTGTTTGAGGGCCCCATTTGGATGTCCTGTGTTTAACCCAGGTCATCGTGCCAAGCGTTTCCTGCTGGTTGGCTCTGAGATGCTCGATTGATAGGAGACATTCAGCCTTAGGCCATTCAGGAGGTCTGCGTTCAGCATGTGTGGAGTTCATGCTGATATCTTGTATAAGTAAAATGCTTTCTAGTTTGGATATTGTTATATTCACAAGGATGAGATTTTTTTTTTCTGGGACAGTAAAGTTAAACTTTGCAGCCCATAAGCAGAATAAGTAATACCAAGAAAGATCCTATGTGCTTGTAGATGCTTTTTTCTTTTTTTCCCCACAGCCTGACTGGCGTTTAGGAAATGCACTCCATGCTCCTGGCTGACATAATGATGGTCTTGGCACTCTGTGGTGTAGCTTTGACAAACACCTAAATAACTTCTGACCTTCGGTTTGTAAATCACTTCGGTGCGTCTTGCACACGGTCTCCCTGCTTGCTTTCACTTAGGCATAAGCAGTTATTAGTGACCACGCTTTGGGGAACGTTTTCAACCCGGAAGAGCCTGGCTTTGTTTATTAAAATTTCTCCTGCAAAAATGACATTTTCCAAGCTCTAGTGTCATGTCTGGACAGAGCAGACTACACTCTCTTATTAGAAGTGAGGTAAATCCCAGTCACCCTCACAAACATATGGGAACTATTGAAATCCCTTTTGCCTACAGATTATTAATTGGCAACGATGTTCTGAATTCATCATCTTGTCAGCAGGGTTCCTGTTTGAAGAAGGCACTGACAGTAACAGCTGAGCAATTTCTCTCACTGGGGACACTGAGGTTGTAAATATGACATGGTCTAATCTCCTTATATAATGTGCCCACTCTCTCAATTAATGTAGGCAGCTAGGTAGTAGTTACTGTAAAGAACTCAAACTACTTGGATTTTTACACCTCCTTTGGCAACATGGCCCATTTATTAGCAACTGCTATGGGAAAGCTGGAGGTAAATTGTGACCGTTTTGGGACATGTTTATAAAGGACCAGTGTTAAGGTTCATTATTCACCAGAATAAATTGCTGTACTAGTTAATAAGATAAATGAAAGCAGTTGCTCTGTGAATTTCTATGCTAGTTTCCAGAGCGGTGATTTGGTGCCCACTAAAGGACTGATGGTTATTGGTTTTGCCTCAGTTCGGCCTGTGCTGCCTGAATGGGTCCTAGAGGAAATGGTGCTGAGCATTTTCACTAGCTGGAAAATGCCCAGTTTTGAGTCTGTTTGGCCAATTTCAAGTCTCCTAATGGTGGTCTCCTCCTTAGCAGGCAGTACTCAACCAAAGTTGAGGGACAGATCCTAAAATGCTGTAAAACTTGAGGTAGCGCCACTGAAGTCTCTCTGTCTTTACCCATTTAGGGGTTTGGCCAAACAATTTCTTACCTGCCCCAGTCTATGCTTTCCTTCTTCCTGCACTGACAGAGGTGAGTTTTATTGTAACTTCAATTTTAGTTGCTTACTGTATATAGCAGGGCTCACCATTGGGGTTTGTGCAGGAAATGAATAAAATCACTGTGAAAAGGGCACCTTCTGGCACCTCTCTTTGTATTCATCCTCACCTTTAGCCCAATATGTTCTCAGTGAGAAGCAAGAAGTGCTTATTTTTATGCCTTTAAAGGCTTTGGAGCCCATGCTACTGGAAGGGGCGGGGATGTTGACATGTTAAGCTAATGAGACCCAAATACACTTGCAGTGGTGAGGTCCTGCAAGCGACTGGGGGGGCTGCAGAATGGTAACTGCGGATGTAATTGATTTGCAGAACCTGTTGTTTTTTTTTTCAGCTTCTTTAAGAGCTGAATCACAAATTAATTAAATATTTGAGTTAAAAAAAAAAATAAAAGAAAGAGAGAAAAACTCCACTGAATGAGAGTCAAGCTGAAAAGGCGAGTAATGAGTTCAGGAGGTCGCAAGGCTCTCCTTTCCAAGAATCAGTGCATGCTGCTACTTGAAGAGACATCAAAAGGAGTACAGCTGGTATTAGCCAGCTAGGAGGCATGGACAAGATTACAGATTGTTAGAGGTGGACAAAATAATGGAGGAAAACTCAGTGAAATCTTTCTTCACCTTTGCTGCCTTCTGAGGAAGAACTTTGAAACTGAGGGCTGGAGGGAGGATAGGTTGGGGTATGGTTTTCTGGTTTTAGAAGGGAATAGCTGCCAGAGGAAATACCTGGATTTTTTTTTTTGTAAAATAACTCTAGAAAGTTCAAGTCCTCCTGCTGTCTTAAATATTCATGTTTGTTTGATTATTCTTCCCTTAATCAACTCAGCTGAACATACCTCAGTGCATTTACAAAACAATATTTATTTTTGCTGATTGTTCATTACTTGTGTTGCGATTCAGCTGAGCTTTTGCCAAGAGAAATGAATTTCTTACAGAAGCCAGAGACTGCAGAAAAACCTTGTGTTTGCAGATCTTTTATTCTGGATATAATTAAAACTAATTGGCATAGGTAGCTAGCTTATATAGATCAGAAGTTTACCTGCCGAATCAGTTCTCAGGTGATTTTGCTGCTGGCTGGGGGCAAAGCAGAGTTACTCATCTTCTTCCAAGAGTGGTACAATCAGCGCAGGTGTTTGAAGGCACTTTCCCAGAGTGGTCATTTCCCCCCTGTTGATCAGCTATTGGAAGGATATTTGGAGGCAATTGGATTTTTGCAGCTGTGCAGGAGCCAGCCAGGCAGAGGTAGTGACCCTCAGCTGGTGGGTAGCAGAAAGCACTGAGGGTTGGGAGGCAACAGGGCCTGCAAAGGCAGTGATGGCAGAGCCACGCTTGATGGCTGTTATGTTTCTGTGTCTGCACAGCCGCTGTCCCAGAGGCCTGACTTGGGAATGAAACACATAGCTGATATCACAATAAAAAATAAACCCTGTATTTTTAAGGAATTCACTGTGTGTGGTTTCCTGAGGTGATGCAGTGCTGTTGCTCAGCTGTTGCCTTCCCTGTTCCCTTACTTCTATGAAATGGGAATGTGCTTCTGCACAGGTAACCTTACTTTGGAGTTTGGGCTTTTGCTCTGAAGCAGCTAGTGGTTCTGGTTTTGCACCTGATGTAGGCGCAGGAGCGGGGCAACTTTCCTTCAGCCCCCTCCACAACTTGCTTGTGTGCCTCTCCACCTCAGGTCGGCTGAATTCTCGCTCTAAACTCCTTGTTATGGATGCTGGAAAGACAGTGCACTGCTAAATCCTGCTGTCTTGTGAGAGACGTCCCAGCTGGCACTCAGGTGAATAAGGCAAGCGTGCTTTTACCCTTGTGGAGGAGTGGAAAGTAAGCAAAGTCCAGGGATAAAAAAAAATATCTTTTTAATTGTTCTACTGGGAGGTGATTACATGGCAAGAAAAACATTGATGAAGATGTTCAGTATATGGAGAATACTGAATTTGGAAATACAGATGCCCCTCCAAGGAGTTCTTTGCCCATCATTCATACTTCTGCGTTTTTCTGATTAAAACCAAATTGGCTGGGAGTATAGCATGGTAGGTGTTTATATAATTATGAACTGAAGTGCCTAGTTAATTTTAATTAGGCACAAAACCAACCGGTGTCAGAATAGCTGAATTTTTGGCCACATGGTGTGTATTATCTTTTTCAAATGTAAAGAAAATCACTTGAATGCTACATTTCAGCAAAAGGTAGTTGTCACTGGAGGGAGAATTGGTTTTATTCTGTAGAGGGGTGCATGCGTGTATATATTTAGGTGTTTTGTTCTGCAGCTGAAATAATTAACAAGAGCAGGGAAATGTTTTCCACAGAGCAAAACTGTGTTGCAACAGGATTGATTAAACATTACTCTCGTCTTTGTTTTATTTTGCATGTGTATTTGCCTTCGTTGTAGGAGGCACGGTATCTGTGTATGCACAATATACCGTGCTTTACTAATGAGTTGTAACCTTTTGCACTACCTTGTATGCTCCTAACCCCGATGGCTCTGAAGATCTTTCCTCATTCTGCAGTGGTGCTTTTTGGCCATTACTTCGACCAACTTAACCTCGCTGATCTTTGCAGTGTGGCTGCTGTGCAGTCACCTTCCAGAAGGACAGTTAAGGAGTACTTTATTCCCCCCACAAAGTAAAAGTTGAGCAGTGCAAATAAAATAAGGTTTGAAAATGGCTCTGAAAGTGTAAACTGTGAAGGTCATGTTTGCTTCTTAGCCTTAAGATATTTTGGGGCAGATCTTAGGGTATGCTTTTTAGTCTGGTCCTAGATAACTAATTGATATTTACTTGAATACTGACTTTGTTTGGTTTTAGCATTCTTGAAAATAGGGTGTCCATTGGTAGCTTAGTGAATTTGTTAAATTATGGGATGAGAGGTGTTGCAGGAGAAAAGGAGTGTTAGTCATGGTACTTTTAGGTTCCTTTGATTGCCATCCTTGAATTTGAATTGCGTGGAAACAGCGTGTTTATTAATTGTGATTTTTAGAAACAAATAAGAACTCTGGAGAAATACTAAGGATAAAGTACAGGAATGCTGGTTGACAATACAGTGAATTTAATTGCCTTGATTTAAAATATGGCTGTCCCCAGCTGCCCACTCTGTCCCATTGCTGGAAGCTGCTGCTGGCTCTGCAGAACTGGATAGTGTGCCCATGAGCTGATGTGCCCAATGGAGGGCTTGTCCTGATACCCCGGCCTGGGGGCAAATGGGACGTGGACGCTATACCCGGATGGTGATCTTTAGCAGAAAGCTGGCTGCAATCTCTCGAACTGCCAAGGGTCTGCCAGAGCTCGTTTGCCACAACCCTCATTCCACCTATTTTTTTGGGGTATTAAAATGAAGTTGTACTATTGTGTTTTGTTCATAATTCGGGTTTTGTGTTTCTCATTTAGAAACACTTACCAGTAGTTAATGATGTGTTGACATTTCAATAAGAAGTTTTTCTCTCTGCATGCTTTACATCTTGACCATTTTAACTTACTTTTGGTTAACATTGAGGTTGAAATCCAGGCTCCACAGAAGGAGGCTACAATTGTGCCTTGAATGAATGGATTCACAGCTTTTTATTTCATTTCATTAGTTGGATAAACTTGTATCCCATATAAGGTAAGTGTTCAGTAGACTGGAATAAGAGCAAAGAGACTGCAACACAGATGTCTTTAGAAAGAGGTGAATCTACTCTTCCTGTGAACAGAGCTGCCCGTTTGTTTTGCTGGAAACTTGCTCATTTTCTGTCACTGAAGAAGTTAATCTAGTATAGACATGATGGTATCCATGAACTACACATGGTTAAAGTTGTATTGGGCATGGGGCTGGTGTGCTTCCATTTTTTATTTCCCTCAGCGTGGCTTTCAGATTGTTAATACTGGAATGAACTATATATACCCAAAACAGATTAAAGAAAAAAAAAAAAAAAGATGACAAAAGAGACAGTGCCAGGCTTGTGGATGTCCCTTATTACTTTTCATATACCTGTCTTATCTTTATAAATGTATGTCCTAAAAAAAACAGCTGAAGTTTGAAGAATTGGGATTTATCCCTGTAGATGACAGTCAATCAAGTTAAGGCCAAGGAAATTCCCCCCCCCACCCCCCTGAAAATTCAAGCTCTAAGAGCTGCAGCTCAGTGGCATTATCCAGTCAAATCCACTGGCTAGGGGGTGAAACAAGGCTGTCCCTGCTTGCATGCCTCCCTGTGCTGGCTGAGGTTCCATTCCTGGAAGCAGGGTGGGTGGGAGAGGGTACGGGGTCAGCAGAACATCTTCATCTGCATCTTCAACCTGGCATCCTTGCACAGCCCACTGTGGTGGCGATGGTGGTAGGCTCAGCTCCTGTGGCAATTTTGCCTGGCCAGCGTGGCACAGGAGGCAGCGCTGACTTGGAAAGTGACCCATTCTTGTGGTGAGACTTGGTGGTGTATCCGGAGTCAAGTCCTCATGGGAGGCTTTGAGTGGCTTGTGAGTAGTTTCGCTGTCACTTCAGACGTGATTGTTCCAGTGTGAGGAAAGAAATAGTTAATACAGACTATTAAAAACATTTCCAGGTCATACAAAGGGCTTTTCTCTGTTGGATCTTGAAGGATCTACTTTATGAAGGAGGTCAAAGTTACTCTTCCCCATTTAACAAATGACAGCCTTGGGCCAGAGGCTGAGTTAATTCAGTGCCAGCCAGAGGCTAGACCCTGAAGCAGGACTCTGGGTGTCAGTGCTGCACTTAATCCCATGTGCTCTTTTTATGGCCTTAGACTAACCTAAAACCTTTGTAAGATCTTTCATCTCCAGGTGGATTCATGGGGAAGTAACAACAAACTTACCATTCCTCAAGAGCTGGAATTTGAACAGAAGTTGTCTTTGCAAAAGGCTTGCCTCTTTTGAGGCACCTCAATTAGATGCTTTCGTTTGGCCTGGAGGTGCGTTTTCTGAGCAGGACTCTCAACTGGAGCCTCTGCCTAGTGTGGAACCTGTGCCGAGGAGTCCATCTCTGCCCAAAGGTCCCATTCATGGCCAAAGCCTCGGCATTATTGAGTACAAGACCACCTGCATATAGATAAAAAAGCATCCCCTGCCCCAGCAGACTTTTCCAGTCCCTCTGCACATGTGTGACTGGTGTTACTTGAATAAAACAAGCCTGCTTAGGGAGCCAACGTGATCTTTAAAGTCCAGAGTCACGGATACCATTCACCAAGTGAAATGGCTGCCTCCTGTGTGGTCATAAGGGTCGCTCTGCTGTGGTACTAATTCCCCAAATAATGCATTAGAGGTCTTACACCGAATCAGACAGTCTGTCATCCCATTGCAACGGTGACAGAGGTCACAGCGTTGCCTTCGAAAGCTGCCTGGAAAGGAAGCTTTTTAGTTACGGCAAAGCCAAAGGAAAAGCTGCTCCCTACGAGCATGGGGAATGTGCTGATTTGGTATTCAGCAGAAGCAGCCTGTGGGTTGCAGCTTCCCAGATCCGAGCTGCTTTGCAGATAGCCCGCAACCCAGGCAGCAACAGAGCCAGGGCCGTGGACTTCATTACTGTCAGAGCTCTGTGCGGGTTTGAGAAGCGCTAGCGAAGAAGGGATCTTGGGACAGGAGCCAGCGTTTTATTAGTATAAATCCAAGGCAATTGGGCATGTTAATTACTGGAAGAAATCCACAGCAGGGAGGAAAGGGTTCAGAATGATGGGGAGGTGCCATGGTTAATTACGAAGGTCCACGAATGCCGAGTGACCCTGTGCTGGTGGGATTTCCTGCATTGCAGTGGTTGACTCGCAGCAGCTTGAGTATTATCTCTTCAGGAAGCAACCCCTAGAGCGAAGTGTCTGCAGAGGGAATTTGAGGTGAAAGTGGCTAAAGGCTCACAGAGTGCTGTGGCAAAACCAGTCATGAGACCCTCCAGTATCAACTCCGATGTTGCTCAAGCTTTTTGCATGCATCTAAGTGTGCTGGTAAGGGGTAAGCATACCCCTTGTGATGGGATTTCACTCTTCTTGTCCTACCTGGGTTTGGGTCTGCTTTTTGTGTGAGCACTTGATGCACTTTCAGTGCCAGAGCAGGTGACTGGCAGAAGACTCATCCTAGAAGTGAAATGCTTGGGAATGGCTACAAACCTCTGCAGAAAAAGTCAGGTGTCTGTCTTGCAAAATAATCTTTTTCTCTCTGCCTACCTGAAGTCCTCAGTCAGGCTCAGATAAAAGCTTTTCTCCCCTTCCCGTGCACAAGGCTGGCCCGTATTACTTATTTATTTGTAAAGCCTTTCTTTTTTAGAAGAGCTTTTATGTTATTTTTCTTTGCTCTCACAGTTCAAGCATGATTTAATATGTCAAAACTGGTTTGCTTAGCTGGCCTTGATTGTCTTGCATACTTCCACTAAAACAGGGCAGTCATCCTTCCAGGCGTGCTGCTGCCCAGACAAATGAAGTGCTGCGGCAACTAGGACCTGCTCTTGTGTTGTGACAGCAGTAGCATCCTCCGACAAAGCTGGCAGCAGGAAATTTAGACGGGGATAATGCCTACAGATGTGGCTTGGGTCAGAGCAGTGCGGGCCCACACAGGCAGATGCAGAGACAGGTTTATGCTCGAGAGACTTAATGGATCATTCATGTGCAAAGGCATTTCGGTCCATATTGAGAGTAGCTAGTACCGGAGAGAAAGAAACCGTCCTCTGGTGCCTGCGCTGGCGAGCCTGGCAGAAATAGCACTGGGAGCCCTTGCTGCAGGGTAGCGCTCCCAGACTAATACATCTGGGTGCAGGTTTCCTGGCACAAGTGAGTTGCAGCATGACCTTGTGCTTTATGTAGTCAGTGGGGATTTTACCATTGATTTTGGTAGGAGGGAGATGATAATCCTTCGTGATATATTCTTAACAACTAAATGATTTCCTGGCCTAGATCTTTTTTGTGTTGCACTGGCTGCCAGCAGAGCACAGCCTATAGAATAGAAATTTAGTTCATAATAATTGATGTAACTCAGATCAGACCTATTTCTTGGCAAACAGTCTGATCCTGATCTCCTCCAAGCCTCCCAAATACCAGAAAGTTTCTGGCTCTTTGTGGTTGTCTTTTTCTCATCTCATGCAGGGGGACACAAGCTGAACTTCATCCACGTGTTTCTGCAGTGTGCTCGATTGAAAAGAGTAGGGAAGGAGTTTTGAGTCATCCCTCACTTTTTATTACAGTTTAAAATGCCGTGTCAGCCTTTCAAGCCCACTTGCAGGACTTGGTGCATTGTAGGAAGCCTTCCCTACACTGCTGCCACAGTGCTGTGTGCTCAACTGACTCTTGCTCTGTTCTTGGTGTCCTCATCGTTGATGTCTTTGGGCTCTTGCCTCCTACATGTGTTGGTGACAACGCTCAGTAGTCAGGTCAGACATCTGGTGCTTTTTTGCTTGTGTGCTACGTGGGGTTTTCACTCTCTGGTGTGTGGGATGGCTGCCAGCTGGAAATCTGGTACCTGGGGACAAGTGAAATGTTTGTATGAGTCTGTTACTGAGTTCTGAGCGTGGCTAATGGCATCGACAAGAGCTGTGTCATCCTCATGGTGAGGGTGGCGAGTCACGCACTGGCTCTGTAAGTGCACTGGTACATGGGGGGCCAGTGTCCCCTGCCAGACCCTGATCATCCAAAATATTGTAGCGTACTGTTTAGCTTGGTGGCCTTCCAGCAGTTTCCAGGGCAGAAGGATGCTTGGAGAGTGCCAAAAAGTCTGATCTTTTCCTGTGTGCTTTTTCTTTTTGTTTGGTTGTTTTCTTTTTTTTTTTATAAGACTATGCTAGATCAGGCCTTGGTATGTAAAGCATTTGGGCAGTGGTATCTGAAAACTTGATCCCATGACTGTGTAAACTTGGTTAAATGTATGCTCTTACAAAAGGTGTGTATCAAGAAGCCTGTGCATGATGCCTTCTGTGTCTTCGGTCGTGCCTTTACGTGCAAGTAGTTTGCCGCACTTTGTGTGCGCTGTGCACATGACTAACACAGTGCTTCTAATGTGGCATGTGTGTTTAATACCATGTGTAGCTTTGAGCTAACAGGAAAATGAGTATTTTACAAGAAAAGCAAGACCAGCCCAAACTAGAGTCGGTGTTTTCAGGTGGAGGCATTTGCTTTTAGGTTGGAGGCATAAAAGCATGAGCTTAAAGTTCCAGGGTTCGTTTTCAGCGAGCTTGTTGTAAGCATTTTGCCACTCTGATCGGGGAGAAACCGAGGCTGTGCAATAGTTGTGCTGCAGTTACGTCTGTAGGATATCTGAGCCTGCCGAGGAGATTTGGGATTTGGTTGGAGGCACGTTGTCACTGCCTGCGTGATGGCAGATGAGCGAGGGCCCGTGGAAAGCCAAGCTAGACCGTTTCTGGTTGTAGAGTCCCCTTCTGTGTTTAGCATTGTGTATGTGCATGAAAACAGTGTGGGCTGTGAATACAGAGAAACAAAAATATTCTTTCTGAAAGTTTATTGAGCAAAGGCTTCTGGTTTAAAAAATTTAAATTTTACATGTTCCAAAGACTGATTTCCAGGTGCCATTGGGAAAAGTTTCGGGCCACATTCAAATTAGCCTTATTGTTCCATAATATCTTACTGGAGTACAAGGTTAATTAGTATCATAGGCAATATACATTATTCATCACAGCAGTCAGGCTTTTATTCTGTTGGACTGTTGTATGCTGCAAATAGTTTCCCTTCCAATAACAAATCCTTGATATATTATTTTCATATTTGATCCTGCCAAACTGTATTTGTGATATATAAATTATGTGGGCACTCTGATGCTGATGGAAGACATTTCAGGTGTCAAAAGGGCTATAACTTTAATGTTTGACTCCTGGTTTGCTTGGGCATAGACCTCCAGGACCATGGGAGATACAAGATGATTTTATTAATGCCCATCTTCAATCTGACCCAGACTGCGGATAGCACTAGTGACATCAGTAGTGCTGTGTTTTACATCAATAGTGTTTTCAGTGCTAATTATCAGTAGTTCCTCATTGCAAGTGTCAAGTGCTGAAGTCGTGCTGCTATGGCAGTATGGCTGCTTGGAAATGCTCTTTCTAGCAGGGCTTCTTCAAGCACAAGGGCTAAATACGAAGTGCCCTTGGCTACCTCCCAGTGCCATGGTCCCTGCCCTGCTCCAGGGTCCCTGCCCTTCTCCAGGGTCCCACGCTGGCCGCAGCTGCGAGCAGGGGAGATGCTCTCTGGTTTGCACAAGGTCTAGCGAGCAGTGGCTTTCACTTGCAAAGCCTGATTGTGGTGCATACGGTTTGGCCTTTCTCAGTTCAAGAGACCAGCACTACCTCGTCCCCAGCTGGTAATGGGCACTAGAGGAAAGTCATGTAGGAGGGGAAGTTAGGCAGTGATGTGATTTATCTGATCCTGCCTTGCCCTTAGGGAAAGGCAGGATTTTTGCCCTTGAGGTCCTGCTGCCTTCCTTGTCCAGCATTCTAGAGGCTGCGTCACTGTCATATCCTGAGATTACGGTGCTGCAGGTACCTATAGCGTCCAGAGCATCACTTGGAAAACATGGTGAGCTGCAGTGATCCCTCTCTGCCACAGTCAGTGTCTACTTAAAGAATAATATTAATCTCAAAGATCTTTGGGAGGTCTTTCACTGCTGCTTTCTAGCTCTGACATTTCACCCTGGCTGCCTTCTGGAGAAGTTTCCTAGCCTTCTGTCAGCTGTGCACGCATGTAATAAGTGCATAGATAGATATTAGGAGGGAAAACTGAGATAAAAAAAGGCTGTGTGACTTGCTGAAGGTCCCAGGAACCAATTCTGACAGAGTTGGGAGGCTCAGGCTTCCTGCTTCTGCCATCCTTGCTTCAAGATCATTAGCAAGTCTTCTTATCTCTCTTGCTCCCCTGAAAGAGGCGTGCACTTGCTTTCTAACATAAGATGGTATAGCCTCCTTGAACAGCTGGGCATGCCTTGCAAAGTGATGCTGTGCTGTCAGGGCCCAGGGGAGTAACTTGCACTGACATGGCTGGAGGATAAATATGTTGAGTTTTACCTTAAATAGCCTGCGGCGACAAATCCACCGCACTACACCAGCCTCGATGAAGCAATGGCGAGGAATGCTTGAGATTCCTTTGTGTTCAAATCGGCCAGTAAATATTTTCCGGCAACCCTGACTCACTTCCCTTCTGCCCCTCTTGTTTTGTATGTGCATTGTTTTCCCCTCCAGAGTTTCCCTTTATGAGGAACAGAGCACTCACTTAGGTGACTGCTTTGCTGCTTGCCTTCTCCCGGCTGAGACAGAGAGATATTTCAAGGGCACGATTTTTGCAATCTAATGCAGAACACAGTGTTGGGTTTGTGTCAGATGATAGAAAATGAACCCATGCTTTGAAAAGGGAGTAAGTACCCTAGTGTGTCTGGGGCTTTCTGGGGCAGTTTGGAAACAGCTTTTCAGCAAGAACAGGTGGGTGGATAAATGCCTAAATTGAACAAATTGTCTGTCGAACAACTGGCAAATGTCTCTGGTCCTTGATTTAGGTGATGTTGTGATATAAACAAATGAGCAGTCACAGGAACGTAAAGAAGTGACGATGAGTGTTATTCTTTTCCCCTGATTATTACCCACTGCTTTAAAACAAGTAGCTGAGATACCTTTCAGCAGACCTCTGCTCTTGCATGAAACTGCATTTGTAGAGTAATTTGGATTGCTTCAGGTTAAAACAGAAGGGTATACACACAGTGTTTGCTTAAAAGTTGATTATAGGCATCAGAATAATAAGTAAATTGTACCTAAAATATAATTATCTAAATCACCAGAAGTGGAATGGCTTTGTCAGCTCAGTCTTTGAGAGTCTCATCAATAACTTATGAGCTTCGGTAAATGCGTGGTGTGCTCGTATGCCACTCTGTTGAACACTGTTATGACATAAAGGCAAAGGAATTTAATTTTTTTTAAGCATTCCTGGGGTCAAAAAAAAAAAGTCTACAGCAATCAGTGGTGTGTAAATTTAGTGTTGTGTTGTAGATCAGCATGGTTGAAAGTATTAATGAGAGAAAATCTTCTGCGGATGCTGTGTCCATAGATCTCTCAAGTAGCTCGTAGGGGCGAAGACTAGACTCTGTGGCTGATAAATAATAGAAGAGCTTTGCTCCCTCTCTTCCCCTCCCTTTTCTTAGGTCTACATGACATGAAACGCTGCTTGGAAAAAGTAGCGTGGTGTTCAGTCTGTACCGGAATATAACAAAAGCCATCGTTGTTCCAGAGAAAAGTTATATTTCTGTTATGTTTTGATTTTTGAAGTGGTTGGTCTGTTGAGACTGAAGGGGAGAAAAAAACCTATTAATTGCCGTGACTGGAGAGAGAGAGAGAGCGGAGAAAGAGCCATGAAATCAGAGGGTACGCGTAGTGGGGAAAAAGCCCATCATTTTTGCTTTGGCCACATAGAGATAACCAGGAACTGGAGAAATTGTTTCTGTTTCAGATGTGCTTAAAAACACAAGCAGTGCATATACCTGATGGCCTTACCCGAGGAAGGGGAGGTCTGTCCCATGGAGCAGCTGCTCGGAAGAGAGCCAGGGATGGGGCACGGCACCCCAGGCAGGCTACTGACATGACATTTGGCAGGCATCCTGGGGACACTGTGCTATCTTTTCCTGGTACTTCTATCCCATAAATGTTTTGTGTCTATTAATTAAAGAAGAATGTGGTGCTGGTGCTAGGTGGGACTGACCTGTGATTTCCTGAAAATGACACCATAAACTCAGGTTTAACCTCTTTTTTTATTATTATTTTTTATTTTTTTAAAGTGCTAGATTTTGGACTCTGATTTTATTTCTGCCCCTCCCTCCTCCCTCAGTGGCAGCAGGAGATTAAAGTCTCCTAGCTGCTTTAAAAGTCACTGTGTTTAAAAATGCTTTGAATCTTAATTTCTTAGAGAAAAAGAATCAGGTCCTACTTTAAATAGCTTGTTTCTGTTTTGTAAAAGGTAATAAAGGAAATCTATGATTTCCTGGGCTTTAAAACAACAACAACATAATGTTAATAGTGCTAACATGGTGTCGTGGTTTTGGCCAAATTGGCCAATGGCCGGCGACAGATGCTCCCCCCCAGCCTCTCGTGCACGGAGAGAAAGAGGAGAGATAAAGAGACTTACGAGTTTAGAAGAAACTAAACTACTTTAATGAAATATTAATAATAGAATAAAAAGGAAAATAATGAAATAGATACAGTATATACAAAACCATATTAAGCTCCCAGGATGGTGTCACCAGCAGGCACTGGGGAAGTCCCAGACTGAACTCAGCGATGGGTGGGAACTGGATTCCACAGATGGAGTCAGGAACACACAGGAGTTTTGCAATTGATGATGAAGAAAAAAGGGCTGAGCAGTCAATTTCAGTTATGGTTTTTGTATACTTGCCTTTTGGGGCTGGAACTCCTAGGATCAAATATCTGTTATACATAGGTGATGTCATTGTCCTTATTTTGGTGATGAGGAAGCAAAGCAAAGAAAGGAATTGCCAAAATCATGTATCATTCATTGGAAAATCAGGTTTCCCAATCTTATAATCCACTTGCTAAAGCACATGTCCATGCAGATATAGTGGCTGTTATTTCTTCTCATGAGTAAGCGTAGGCATTTTATATTTTAGCTGATCTTAAGTGACTTGCTGTCCTGGCAATAGTTAGTTTCAGTGATATATTTTGTAATTTACAGTTGAGGGTGGCTTTTTTTTCCCGTATGCCTAGGCCAGATTTGAACTGTAGCTCAGTCAAATGCTTTATTATGTTTTGTATTGCATGTTCTTACAGTCTACATGATATTCTCAACTAGGTTAGGAAAGCTAGAGACAGGAGAATATCATCAGTGTATGAGTATTTAATTTCTAAAGTCTTAAGCTATTGGGAAAATAGGTATTCAACGTGTTATAGAAATTACAATACAAAGTACGTGGTATTACTAAGCTATCTTTATCTTTCCTTCTAGAAAAGCCTGGATTAAATATTTTGCTCTGTGCTGACTTTTTAAAAAGGATGATTTGCAGCCTTTTCTCTTTTGCTGAAGCACCAGATTCTAAATATGTGTTCCAATGTTTCCTTTAAAATGGCATGCCACTGTGGATGGTGTTTCTACGTATTTAATTATCTCTTAAAAAGAGAGTGAAAGCGGATCAGTGCCTTACAAAGCAATACGCCTCTGGCGTCCTGTGGCAACAGGACTAGATCTCTTCCTCTCAAGTTAAAATGAAAACAAAAGCTCTTACTGTCTTCATGCAAAACTGGCAATTTACTGTTTCGGCAAAACCCCTCAGACTTGCAGCTTCTGCAGCCAAAAGATTAGCAAGCCAAAACATACAAGTGCAAAGTTTCCAATAAACAATGATTAACTAGTGTGTAGAAGTGAAGCCTGCTGTGAGCTTTCAGCCCCTTCAGCTGAACTGCTTTATAATGTAACGCTATCAGGACATTTCATTGTACACAGAAAGGTAAGGGAATAATAAAATATACGTGCTAGATTTCCCATGTGCGGGCGAGTTCCTTGAATTTATCAAGCTTGCTGGTGTGCCTCCAGAATTTTTCCCCAAAATGATGACTAGTTCTTTAATTACACTTAGACAGAGCTGTGTTGTTGGTGGTGTTTGAAACTACAGATTGAATTTAGTAATGTAAGTGTCATTAATCTGGTGAAATAAAAATGCCGAGTATTTTAATAAGGTCTCAATTTAATGTTTTTAAATGCTCTGAAGAGATTTAATGCTAAATCAGCTGATATAAATCTGCTCAGCTCCTCTGTAATAGTCTCTCTCAAGCATGTACCTCTCTTCAGGGGAACTTGGCTCACACTAATTTCAAAGCTGTTTACTGCCTGCATGAATTTGATGGACTCTCACTTTTATTGTTAAAAGTTGTTAACATCAGAGGTGACCAGGAAACTGAAGTGGCAGTCTATATATAGTATTAATTGTCCTGTATTTTTTTTTATAGAGTACCACAGAAAAGCCCCAGTCTTTTTGTTATGCTCTAGATGCCTAGAACCTGTCCAAGAGAGTTTACAGGTTCAAGTCTTACTGTCTGTTAAGCCTTACAGGTGAGTTTTTGGCCCCCGTTTTGGGGGACTTGTCTGTATAACAGATTGTGACTTCCTTTTTGATCTTGTAAACAGAGGTGTATCAGTGCCACTGCTTGATCTTGCTGGTTGCAAGGCATTGGGAGATGGAACTTTGTAGCTGCATCAGCCTGGCACATTGAGGTTTCACGCAGTGCTAAATGGAGTAGAAATATGCCATTGTTTTCATTATTACATTTGTTTATTCCTAAATAGTCTCCAGTCTTTTCCTGTGGCATTTTGTTTTCCCCTATTTTCTATTTTTTTTATTTTATTTTTTTTTTATCCAAACATGCTTTTCGGAGCTACGGATGTCATCTGAGCTGCGGGTGTCATCTGTTTAGACTTCTGTAAGGCCTTTGACACAGCCCCCCACAACATCCTTTTCTCTAAATTGGAGAGGTATGGATTTGATGGGTGGACTGTTCAGTGGATGAGGAATCAGTCTGACGGTCATGTATGGAGTGTAGTGGTCAACGGCGCATGTCCAGATGGAAATAGGTGACAAGTGGTGTCCCTCAGGGGTCTGTATTGGGACCAGTACTGTTTAATACTGTTAATATACCATTTATGGAGCAGATTCCCCTGGAAACTATGCTAAGGGACATGGAAAATAAGGAGGTGATTGGTGACAGGTAACATAGCTTCACTAAGGGTAAATTGTGGCTGACAGATTTGGTGGCCTCCTACCAATGGCGTTACAGCATTTGTGTATAAGGGAAGAGCAACTGACATAATCTAATTGGACTTGTGCAAAACATTTGACATCCTTGTCTCTAAATTGGAGAGACGTGGGTTTGATGGATGGACCACTCAGTGGATAAGGAATTGGCTGGATGGTCACATTCAAGGAGTTGTGGTCAACAGCTTGATGTCCAAGTGGTGACCAGTGACAAGTGGCATTCTTCGGGGTGCAGTATTCTGACCAGTGCTGTTTAACATCTTTGTTAAACATGGACGGTGGGATTGAGTGCACCCCTAGTGAGTCTGCTGATGACAGCAAGCTGTGTGGTGCAGTCAACATGCTGGAGGGAAGAGATGCCATCCAGAGGGACCTAGACAGGTTTGAGAGCTGGGCCCATGGGAACCTCCTGAAGTTCAACAAGGCCAAGTGCCAGGTCCTGCATGTTGGTTGGGGCAATCCCAAGCACAAATACAAGTTGGGCAAGAATGGCTTGAGAGCAGCCCTGAGGAGAGGGACTTGGGGGATTGGTTGATGAGAAGCTGGACATCTGGCAATGTGTGCTTGCAGCCTAGAAAGCCAACTACATTCTGGGCCACATCCAAAGAAGTGTGGCCGGCAGGTGGAGGGAGATGATTCTGCCCCTCTACTCCGTTGTCATGAGACTCCACCTGGAGTACTGCGTCCAGTTCTGGAGTCCTCAGCACAAGAAAGACATGGACCAGTTGAAGCGTGTCCAGAGGAGGGCCATGAAGGTGATGAAGAGGGCTGGAGCACCTCTCCTATCAAGACAGGCTGAGAGAGTTTGGGTTGTTCAGCCTGGAGAAGAGAAGGCTCCAGGGAGACTTTACTGTGGTCTTTCAATACTTAAAGGGGACTTATAAGAAAGATGGGGACACACTTTTTAGTAGGGCCTGTTGCGATAGGACAAGGGGGTAACGCTTTTAAACTGAAAGAGAGTAGATTTAGAGTAGATACAAAAAGAAATTCTTTACGATGAGGGTGGTGAGACACTGGAACAGGTTGTCCATAGAGGTGGTAGATGCCCCATCCTTGGAAACATTCATGGTCAGGTTGGACAGGGCTCTGAGCAACCTGATGTAGTGAAGATGTCCCTGCTCATTGCAGGGGGATTGGACTAAATTACCTTTAAAGTCCCTTCGAACCCAAACTATTCTATGATAACGAATCGTCAAATTAGTATGTTTCAGATGGGGAAGGGAGAGAATTACTTGAGTTGTGTTCTAATTTATATATGTGAAGCTTGCTGGATTGGCATTCCTTCTTATGGAAATCTTGGTGTCTTGTTTTTTAAGCTTATGTTCATTCAGTTTCTGTGGCCCTGTCATCATTTGTACCAGAGCCAAGTCAGTCCAGATGCCTCATTTCCTTGTGTGCTTAGTTTCCTTGTATGGGTGAGCTGAGAAGACCTTGCTCCGGGGGTCAAGATGGAGCTGCCTGCCTGTGTATTTCACCATCCTAATAGTAAATATTGTGGTTGAGAGGCAGTGGTATTCACAGGGGAGCTGAATCACTGCAGTCGCTTCAGAGCAACAAAGAGCAGAAACTGTACCAGTCTTGAAGATGAATTGGTGCTGCAGTGATTAAAAAGATATACATTTCCCACATTCCATGTAGGAGTCAGCATTGTTTTCCCTGGGGATTTTTGTCAGTCTGTAAATAAAAGATGCTGACGGTTTCCTTGGGGAGCAGTTTAAGGTCTGAGAACATCGTTTGCCATCAGATACTCCTCATTAGGCGGTGGCTGGCATAGGGGAAGGCGGGTAGGGTGCTGAGCTTTCATACTTTTCCTCTCGCTGGCTGAGTCACCTTTTCGGAGCTTGGTGTCCCACCATCTAGCTGACATGAGTGAATATCTGTGGGTCAGCCTTCCCAGGCGTTTGAGGGGGTGGAGGGGCGAAGGTTTGTTGGGGGCTCGATGCTATGTGAAGTTAAAGAAGTCCAAATAAATGCTGTGTGTCTTGGCACGGGTCTGGGAGCCTGCGTATTTGCAGGCACGGGGCTGGCGGGGCATGGATGCTCCTGGGTACCACGGTACAGTTAATGAGCACTGCTGCTTTTCTTCCATTGATATGTGAGCAGCTTGGCAAGCAGGCCAGGGAAGACGAGGGGCAGCTTGTGAGCCCAGTCGTTGTCCTGCTCTTTAATTATTACTGTTTTCAAATCCCTTTCAGAATTCACAGCTCAATTTATGTGCTAATTGGCCCTTTTAATAATCAAAAGATAGAGACTACAAAAGTCGGGGTGTGCGTTCTCCTGGCAGTGCCACTGCATAGCTGTGATAAATTATCTATTGCAAATGTTGTGTTGCCTTGTGGCGCTTGGCCTCTCTCAACTGGCACGTTTGCTGCTGGGTCTGGTGGCCTCTAATGTGAAAGCTGGTCTGGGAAGGAAAAAAATTGAGAGAGTGGCCACCGAGTGCTGTGGTGCTGCTGGAGCAGGGGGATGCTGAGGCACAGAGGGGTGGATGATGCTGCAGGGATGGTTTCTGCCGCTGGGGATGGTGATAGGGGAGTTGGAGACCATACAGCTCCTTCCCCAGACAGTGGGTGAGGAGCTCAGCACTGACTGCATGTTGAAGTGAATTATCCATAGCTCCTCCTAAGGTACAAAAATAGGATTCCTCATTTTCACTGCCTCCCTTGGCTTCCTGTGTCCGCCTCCTGCTCCTGTCCCTCATGAGATCTGAGGTGGAGCAAAACTTGGCTTCGGCGTGTCTGGCTCTTCCCTCTGCTGTGGCATATGCAGCGGCATTTCACAGGAGCTGCTTGAAATGCAGCTATAATTATCGAGTACATATCTGCTCTCATTCCCACCCACTCACCCTCTGGTACCTTGCGCCAGGCCCTGCTTTTCCCTGCAAACCCCCTTGCTCATTCCTAGCATTTTCACCTTCCCTCTCCCTCCTCCCCATTGCTTCCCGGAGTGGGAGAAGCCCCCACCTGCACCCCACAGCCCTTCCCACGCTTTTCCAAGCCATCAGTGGGGAAGCTTTTCTGTGGTGTCCATGTCAGGAGCGGGCAATGTGCTTGGATGTAGGTTGCCTTCTGCCCTGGGTTGCCAGTTTGCGGTGTCCCCGGGGTCCCTTGCAAGTGGAATCATGGCAGTTTTGCTCTGACACAGCAGTATGTGCAGGAAGAAAGGAGATGTACCACCCTTCCTGTCCCAGCAGCATCCCAGGCGGCTCGGATGGGTGGAGAGGCAGGACCTGGCATCTGGGCTCCTGTTACCAGCTGAGTGAGTGGGACTGGAGAAAACCCCAGCCTACTGGCTGCCAGGGGGGATGCGCATAGTGGGATGAGCTCCAGGGGGTGGTGGAGGAAAGGGACAGCTTCAGTTGGGTGAGGGATGGCTTTATATTAATAAAGCATGTGAGTTTGCTTTTCCAGCACTTTCTCACAGGTGCACATGAGAGCAAGGAGTGTGGGTACAGTCTGAGCCTTTGGGGATGCCGTGTCCTCTGCTTTTTACAAAAAGATGGCACTTGCCATTTTTCCTGGTTGCTAATTTGCTTCTAAATGGCTTGCTTATTTTTTTGGGCCATCACAGAGTTGTAAACCTTTTTCCATGGAAATGATTTATGGTGTTTGTCCTGCCTATCTGGAGTTGAGAAGTATCCATTTGTACCTTTGGAAAAGTCAGTGTAATTTTGGAGGAAGCTCTTTTTGTTGGTGCCTTAGTTCCAGGAAACATTACCATATTGCTTGTGAGATGCTAAGAAACTTTTTCCCTTCTGGGTGTTTTCCTCCCACTGATAACTGGTCAGTCTCTGAGGCCTTTTAGAGACAAAGCAGACATACTGTGCATTAATTTCTTTTTGATCAGCTTTTGCACATCATCGGCAAGAGGTGTTCACCATGAAAGAAATATGCAAACCTTTTCACTCTTTACGGTAATAAAATCGGTAAAAGAGCCTTGAAGTAGAAATTGTTTTCTCAATTTCTTGGTAAGTTTGTGGAAAGTGAAGGGGAGGTTATCCGATTTGTTGTCAGGGCTTGGAAAACTCCCTTGGGAGATGCTGCTATCCATTATGGCTGCGTGTCTGTGCAGGAATAAGAGTCTGCAAAAATAACCAGATGCATCTAGTACATTGAAAACAACAGTCATGATACTGCTTTGAATAATACACCACTGAGGGATCTTGCTGGAGGTGGAATAAGACATAACATAGGAGAATCAAGAGTGATGTATAAGTGTTGAAAACCGGGGGGTAGCTAGGTGTAATGCATAATTACTTAAAAATATCCTTTAATTTATCTTCTCCGCAGGCTTTGATGGGTCAGAATTTTCTGGTCTCTTTCTAAAGCAGTAATTTCATTTTTTTTCTTTGTTTTTATGGAAAGTAATGAACTGAACCCAAGCTGATTTGTTTCAAGAAAGCTTCTACCCTGTTAACTAGGGACATAAAGAATTCATGGGGAGAATGTTATGAGCCTGAGTTGCATATAGCTCGCAGTTTTCATGTTAACCCGTCCTTTGGCTTCATCTTTTTTTCTGGTGGAAGGGGAAGATGTTTGCATCCCTAAAAACAAGTGTGATGCTTAGTAGAACAAAGCCAATAAATTATTAGAAAGCAGTATTTGTCAAAAGTGGTCAGTGAATGCAGAGTTCAGTAGGTTTTTCCAGCACTCCCTGGAGGCAGGTGGATGTAGTGGGTGGCTGGGGCAGGGCTGGTGTATGGGTCAAGCAGCCAAAAGGGAGATGTCTTGGCAACATCCAAGCTTGGGGAGAAATGTGACTTTATATGGGCTTAGACTTGTTAGTATAGGCTCATCTTGGAAAAGAGTAAGTTTCAAACTATACTTATTGCTTCATTTTTTGGAAAAAATGTGGAAAAAGCCTTGGAATTCAGCAATCTGTGGGGCTGTCTCTCGCCTGACCTTTTCATGTTGGTTGTTTCACAGAATGCAATTTATGAAACGGGATGGTTTTAGGGGATTGGTATTTGTTTCCAATTGATAGGTCCCAGTTTGTCTCAAGCCAAGAGTGGCTAGATGTAATTACCATATGGTGGCCATATATAAATAGATATGGGAGTGTGGGAAAAGAGGGAGAGGCGAGGAAATGGGCAGAGTATTGGCTGTGTGTTTTTGCTTCTTGCAGTTATCGATATCCCAGTATTGCAAATGTATGCATGCAAAAGTTGTGCAGTTTGCTTGAAAATCATGAATTTTAAATCCTACTTGCTTGTTGAATTCTTTGATTTGCCTCACAGACTTTGCTTGGCAAATGTGAAGCCTGCAAACCTAATTAGAAAAAGGAGGATGGAGGTTGCAATTCTAATGGGTCATTTAATGTAAAATACCAAATATGATGAAAATAAGAGACCTGGCAAGAGTTACAGGAAAACATAAACAAACCTTTTGCAGCTGATATGGATTGCTCAATGCTCCAACTGAGGGGCTTGCTCCAGGAATAACTGGGTGAGGTTTTCTGGCTTGAATTTGCTACTGGATGAGATGAGATTAGTATAATAAAAAACCATTTGGCTTTAACGTTTCAGTGCTTTGCATCTAATGTCTTTTTCATCAGAGGGGTGAACAACTGTACCCATCTGAAGATCAACCTCGCTGTCTGCATCAGTAATAGTCTCTGACAGGACTTGAAATAATAGAGGGGAGTTTTGGGAATACGTACTGCTTTTACCTAGGCTATATGAATTCTCCATTGGAGAAAAATAAATTTTAGTCCCCAGCGCGGCCATTCTGTCACTCTTCTTTCCCAGCAAATTAAGATATTATCCATGGTGTAGTAAATTATTTAAGATCAATACACTTGGCAAATTCTTGTCTTGTCCAGGAGGCTTAAGATGAAAAATTATACAGTATGTTTCCAAATGAATTGTTGAATACATGATAAATAGTCATTAAATTGTGCCTCACGGATGACATCATACCGAATAATACATAATGGGGGTTTGTATCTATGCAGCTCCTAGGAGTTAATTGTTTTGTCAGCTAGTGCTGCCTCATGAATATGGCAGATTTTTTCACCTGGGCCACCTAGCCATGAAGGAGAAACTAAAGCGGATGTGTTAGTGGGAAACATTGAAAGCCGGCGTAGGTGAAGTGAATACTTAGAAGTTGTAGAGAACCTTGTGGCTGATGCTTTTTTCTCTTCATCTTACTGACAGTATCAAATAGCCAAAGTGCAGAAGCAAACGTTCAGCTTTAAAAACAATGGGGAGCAACAGAGATCTTCTGAATGGGGGCATGCACCTCCAAGTTGAGCACAGGCTTACATGCTTGTGTAGTGACATGCCTAGAAGGAAGATTTTTAGCTTTTTTGATTTATGTTTATTAGCTACCCTGTCACTAATGGTGTCTACGTGGAAACTCCAAGCTCAGTCCAGGTTAGAAGCTGCTCATGAAAAGTTGAAAGCTGCCTCCTAGTTGTAGTACTGTTATTTACACATTGAGTTACACTTCATATATTTCACTGTTACTATTAATCTGCAAGCAGTCAATGTATTTGTATCTTATTTGTATCATATGTGGCATATATCATATATGCCTTAACTGGTTTGCTTTGTTTTAGAAGTGTTTTTCTGTTTCCTATGAATGATAGGGCTGAACATTTAGTTATTTTGGGGGAGTGATGAGCATGTGCGAATTACAACAATTTTGCATGGCCTTTCTTTGCAGCAGTTGCAAGTCTTCACGTAACCAGTAGTTTTTCTTTGTAGCTGTAGCTCCTCCTTGAGCTCTGTTATGTAAACGTTTTAGCACTTTCTCTCCTCCCTTTTTAAAAAATTCAGCTTCAGCTTTAAGACTTCATACTGGGACGGAGGTAGTCTTTGATCCCCCTTCTCAAAGCTCACCTATGGCAAATGCTGGAGATGCAGACTGTTCAGGATGTCTGCAGCACAAGTCTCTTCATGCACCGTCTGCATGACGGTGCACTGCAGCTGATGGGGAGGTGCAGGCACCTCATCAGCTTGAAACCCTGTCCTTCCTCACAGTCTTTCCTTTGGTGAGAGTTGTTTGTAAAGTTCTCTCAAAAAATTATACCCAAGGTAGTTTCTGCCTTTTGTGTTTTCCGGAACACAGGTATTAAGGTGGTTGAGTCCACTGGGTATTGTGATAATGGTGTTCTTAAGTTTAAATAGGCTCACAACCTACTTGAAATCCTGAAGACACTGATGCAGACTGGATCCAATACTGAACTGGCAAAGGTGAAAGTATGGAATAACTCTGAAGCAAAGGTTTTGACAGTGGTGCATCTTCACTTGCTGCCAAAGCAATTTGTATGTGTCCAAGAACCTTTTAGGTAGTGAAAATTACCCAGCCAGTAGAGTATGGCCAGGAAATGTCTGGGTAAAGAACCCTTTAAAATGGAATTGGAATTTCTTATGACAAAGAAACACTTGTCTGGATTAAAGCAAGAATACCAGTTGAAGACATTTGTGACTTTGATGACCTTCATCCTTTGACTCGGTTTACTGTGTAGGGGGTGTTTCAGATGCCCAAATTCTTTGCTTCTTTTACTACAAAGGGTTCTGGATGCCCCAGTAGTCTTGGAGACTACCCAAATTAGTCTTAGACTGTTTTGAGACAGGTTTTGATGCGATCTAAAGAGATCCCCTGCAGTAGATTATCCCTCTAAAAGGAACCCAGCAGGTTTTGTTGAAGCATCCTGCTGGGATGAAGAAGAACAAAAAGCTTGTGGTGCTCACTGGTGCACAGAAGGACCATGAGGTGATAAGGAGCCACGCTTGTGGCACAGAAAGCATTAGGGGACAATGGTGCTTGTGGGAGTGGTGCTTCATTCCCAGCAGATGCTTCTGGCCCTTTCTGTGGCATGGGCTTTCCTAGCTGCTCCTCCACTGCTGTGAATTAATTTGGAGCAGTGCTGTGCTGTCTGTTGTGATTTTGCTCAAAATGAGGAGCTGATAATTGTGTTAAATTGATCCTGCAAACAGTGAGGAATGCTGGTCATTGTTTTCTATCTTCCCACCTTCACAGTCCCAGGGTCTGTGTTTCTGTGACGACTTCCTTAAGCTCTGAGAGCTGTCACCCAAGATACCTCAGTGCATTTGTGAATTAAGGATTTAACAATTTTGCATGCTCTTTGATGCATCTGATGGGATGGAGGATTTTCTTCTCCATGGCTCTGCTGCTGGCTGTCCTTGGTCAGTCCCTCGTTTTGGGTGCTGAAGCTCCCCAAGCAGATGATGTGCTTTTGGACTTTTGTTTTGTGTGGGGTTGCAGGGCAGAGACCCTCCTTGGAAGGGAAGGGCCATCTGAGACCCTCCCCAACCTCTTCCTTCAAGTAGATACTTGATGTTTTTATGGTGAAAGTAATTGGGATTTGGTGTGTTGAAAGTGGATGATAATTGTGTTGCTGGGCATCAGCAATCACCTCTACCACTTGCTCTGAACTCACCTTACTGTGTGTGAATGCAAAAGTTGATCTGTTGAGTCTTCCTTGCTTTAGCTGTCTAATTCAGTCATCCTTATAAACCACTGTTAATCTAGTTCCAGCAACATGCTGGAAGTATGTTTTGAGGAGGAATGTTTAGGATGAGAGGTGGGACGATCTCAAGTGGCTCATTCAGAAACCAGTGGAAGTCTGCCTTTTTGACTCTGTTAAGTATTTTTGGTTGGAATTTAAGGACTGTAGGGAGAAAACATAACAGTGAGAAATAGTGGATGGTATGGTGGGAGTTAAGTTTTTGTAAAAGAGCTTTTATAAAACAAAAAAAAAACCCCACTACTGAAGAATAAAGCAAGAATACTGTTTCACCTATTAAAACATTTTATTTTGATTATCCATGCCTGGATTTAGTTCACTACAGTAGTGTTTTTAAGCATATGTGAGTACAGCCTTATAGAAATGTTATAGCCATCACCCAGTTTAGGTAGGATACCTACTTTCTGACAATATTGCTGAGAGTAATGAAAACAGTGTTTTCATCATGTGTAGAAAACATGCTTGTTCTAGGTTAGCGTGCAAATTGTTTGCATTACTTCAGTGCTAGCAGTACAACTAAAAATTGTGTTCAGAAAATACAACATTGAAATAGCCTTAGTTTTACCTCTTTCTGCATGTTTAGTGTGCTCTACTGATCTTTCCTGTTTTACAGAAATTATATATAAGACTTAAGGAGCAATCATAGATATCACCTTATTCTTCTGCTCCCTGTATGCTTATTTTCTATTGTAATGCTCAAAGTGTGTTAAGATATTATATTATTTTTCATGTTGTAATTAATTTCTTTCTGTGTGGATGTGGGTTTTTTGGTTTTGCTTTGGTGTTTTTTCCTCTTTGGTATTAAAATGCTGTGTCTTTGTTCTGAAAGTGTAGTGCAACAATTCTTGGTGTTTTGAGAAGGAATTGGAGCCTTATATCTGTTCAAATATATGAACTTCATGCACTGCGTTTTGAGGGAAATCACAGCTGACCCAAACTTTGGAGAGCTTTTTAGGATCCCAGCTGGAGGGTTCTCCCATGTGACCAGTTTCCTAGTGAAAGCTAAATCCCCATTATCAGAATACTGGAGCTCTTCTCAGGCCCTTATGTTGGACTCTAAAAGATGTATTTACCAGCTTTTGCAAATCTTAACTCTCTTCCAGTTCAGCCCATAAAGGCTCAATGTTTTTTCCTGTATTCTCTTCTGGTTGGAAATTACCTATGTAGGATCGATGGCAGAAAATGTTGTTCCCTCTCCCTGCACTCAAAGGAAGCCAAGAAGGGAGGAAGTGTCCAAATCAGAAGCCAGGCTTTAGAAACTTCTCAGTATCTTATTACAAGAGAGATAGAGAGGAGATTACAAGGAGATAGAGAGCTTGTTTCAGGGTGTGCGTTCTGCCTTTGAAGATGAGCTATAACTGCCCTGTGTTGCAGGGAGCTCTCTGAATACCTGACCAGAGGTTTGTATTGTCAGTATTAAGTCAGTTCTGTGCTTGGGAAACATGGGCTGGGTCTGCGTGTGTACTCTCGCGGTACTTGGATGCTGTGCCTGTCTGAACAGCTAACACTGGGTACTCAGAGAGCCTTGTCCTGCATGTTAAATTCAGTAACAGTAGAGGTGTTCTCCCTTTTCAGCAAAGGAAACCCAAGCCACCTTGTTTCCTGACAGGTTGGTCTGGGAAGAGGGAATGATCAGGTGAATAAGGGGGAGAGGAGGGAAGAAAATAATCTATTTGTGTGGCTGCTTGCACAGCGTTTCCACATGCTGAAATGCAGCCAGGTTTCAAAGAAAAATGAAGTAGTGCTGGTTTGGAAAAAGAAAAAGATCTGATCTTTTCTCATCGTTGTGACAAGCTACTGGAGAAACAGCTGAAGCATTCAGAAGAAATGTTAATGCACCATCAGGACAAAATATTAAACAGTAGTTCCTCTGAGTCGCTTACGTCCATGTTTTGACTCCTGTGCAATTGCCCTGATGGTCAGACTTAGTATTGAAGTGCGTAGAAGTTGCTAGAACACATGAGCTTTTTCTACTTGGGTGACTTATGTAGGTGCCCAAGTAAGTGTTGAGAAGACTAATTTCAAGTGAGTCTTGCAAAAGGCAGCATTGAGGGCAAGATTGTTTCTCCCTCTGAAAGTTCAGTCTTGTTTTGGAGACTTATGGCTCGAATGTGTTGTTGAAAGTGCATTTTTAGGAAGATGCACAGCCTGGTTTCTGAGGACTAAATAGGAAGTGCAGGGATTGATGTAAATGTGGGGAAGGCATTGCAGCGTGCTGTGAATATATCCATCTCTGCACAAAGAGTAGAGGCGGGGATGTTTGAAGTGGCGCTTCTGACCTTGGGCGAGTCTCTTTTTCTGCCCGTTTCCCACCTTTTTGTCAGTTCAGCCTGTTTTTACTGACTTTTGAGGCAAAGTATACCAAATGGCACGGAGATTTCCTAACCTTATATGGGGCATATTGGTCCTGCTGTATTACACAGAACAGTATGCTTGGCACTTGATTTTTGCATACCCATCTGTTTGCCCTTACTAACACAGCTATTAGCCGAGAGTCCAAGAGCATTTCTGCCTTATCCTGGACATTTGCATCCACTAAAGTGTTAATGTTAAGGAGGGGAAGGGGGGGATGAGCAGTGGGAAAACAAGGTTTGCAATTAGTAGTAGGTGAACCAGATGAGCCTGGAAGTTGCTGAAGCTCCTGGGAAATGCTCCGACCTGCCCTCGTGCACGCACTCCCCATGCAGCAGCACACAAATGCCGGGGTGCAGCACAGGCAGCCTGGGTGGCTAATATTTATTGAAAATGAACAGCCTGTGAAATCGCTGTGAAAACACTGCATTGTGGAAAGACTGCAGAGAGACCCCAGGGCAGCTGTTGGGACGAGACATCACAGATGCTCCTTTGGAAATGAGTGATTTGCTGCTGAAGAGCAGCCTGGCTCGTTTGTGGAGCATGCCCTCGGCGCTACCCGCACAGGAACATCCACTGTGCTGCCTGCCTGTGTTGCAGCTGGATGGGGTTGACAAGTTAAGTGCTTCCCTTGGAGTTTTTACAATAGGACTTTCAAATGCTGCCCAACAATGCCGAATTGGTGCACTGATGGCACTGCTTACTGCATTCCGGAAAGCCACGCTACTGTGCAGTTATTCCCTGTCTGGCTGGCCTTAATCCTGAATTTTGCGACATTTATAGATCAAAACTAGAGGAGAAAGAAAGAAGGATTTGAACTTTTTCAGATTCTAGTGCAGTCCAGAAATTTGCCCTGGTTCAATAACTTAAAAAAGGTGCACACAGACACTTTGTAACTGGGCATTTTATGTCTCCATAATAAAGCCTGAGGTGAGCTGGGAATCAAACACTTTTTTTTTTTTCCTCATACAAGCAGTTATCCTCTTGAGATGCTTGAGTTTTAGAGTTTCTAAGTCCAGCTATTAACCACCTTAAGAGTTAAGGCAAACGTGTTAGCTGCAGATCTTGAAAGACTCCCACGTCTCATCAGACTCTGTGCTGGCTGCTGGGATGCAAAAGTATTTTCTTCCAGGTTCATGTACTGCTGAATGTGTCCACACTCCTGCCCAGAGTTTGGTGATGGAGGAGGTAGCCGTGCTGACCTGAGCTACGGCCACGATGCCAGCCTGTGGTGTAGGCGTATTCTGGAGTCTGTTGGCAGATAGAGTCAAATCCAAAAATGGATGTAGGCATCTAAAAAGGGATTCAGATGGTCTTCTAGGGCTGAAATCCCAAATCCCTTCACTGTGCTCTCTCCATGCAGCAGTGTCATGCTGTGGAGGTACCAGACCTTGGTAGGTACCTCTGACTTGAACTGAAAAAGATCCAGGGCCCCTAAGGTTATTCCTGCATAGAGCAAATTTATGTTATTATTATGCTGCTGAGACATGGAGACTGACTAACAACAACAGCAGACAAGTCCTCGTATAAAAATGGGAATGTGCTTTTGCTGCCCAGACTCTTGGAAGTCCTTATGGTGCCTGGGGGAAACAGGGCTGCTCCTCATAGCTGAAGGGTTCAGCTCCTTCCTGACAGGAGAATGGGAGGATGGGAAGTGCTGCTTTGGGGGCACAATTGAAGCAATTTAGATTCTCTGATTGTATTTCTCTTCTTAATATGTTGAGGTTTCTTATCTGTTTAAACTTGACTGGTTGTGTTACGTTTGTTCTGCAAATAGCTCCCTCTCCCGTACTGTCATTGCACAGGAGTTAAATAGCAAGTCACTCCTAATTGTAGGACTTTGGGAATTGCTAGAACTGTGGGTAGTTGTAATATCTTTTGAAGCAGGTCTGCTATACCAATCCTGACTTTTTCTTCTTTTTGTTATTGTGACATGAGAGGTTCTTCTGGAAATGTTTGGCTTTTTTTGGCCATCTCGTAACTGTGCAGGAGGCATTGGGCACATTTCCTTCATTTTTGTGTGTCCTTGGAAAAAATCTGCATCAGTAAAAGCATCAGTAAAAGCTTCAGATATTTGCAGGCAGTGAATGCCATAGAAAGTCCGCAGCTGAGCTGTTGGATGGAAGAACAGCTTGCTTTGCTTTTTTTTTTAAAAAAAAAAAAAAAAACAAACAAACAAAAAAACCCCCAAAAAAACAAAAAACAAAACAACAAAACAACAACAACAAAATAAACACCACTGTTTTACCTTTTACAAAACTCTTGTTTCTCATTTATTTAGGTCATCTATTATGGGGAGGAGAGAACTACTACCCCTGCTGTCTTCATGCTGCTTGTGATTTATTTTCAACTTAAGTATAATGCTGGCATCACACAGGACATTTATGGTTCTGAATCGAGATGCCTCCCTCCCTGCTTGGTGGTAATGCCCTATCAACTCCAAATGGCAATTAATGCCGTTTCTCCAAAATGACTTCTGCAAAAATAAAGTGTAATTGGAAAGTAGTTGCCCATTACAGTGATTTATCTTGTCAGTGACTGATTTGTTATTTAACCCTCAAACATTTTATTGATGTCTTTGGGAAAGTAACTACGTGACCCAAGTAAAAATGTTAAACTTATTAATCATGGTAAGTTTTCTCTGCTGGGTTTACCATATACATGAATTATGTAGCTTGTAAAATAGGCTGTTTATTATTCTAAGAAAATACAGTGCTGTACTACAGGCAGCACGTAGTTTTAATTTTATTAGTGTTAAAATTAAGATGTTCAATAGACAAAAAGGTTAAGTACAAGTTACTTGGTTCACTTTTTATAGAGTCCCTTTGAAGATAAAGATGCTGTGTCCATAGTGAATAGTATTGTTGGTATTAATTTCCAAAACCTGAAGTTCTTATTAAGTTGCAACTGAGAGGAGAATCACCTCTTTCCCCTGAAAGCCCCAGGGGTGATGGATTGCAACAATTTGGGCCTTTTTGAGCCTTTTAGATTCCAAAATTTCTACAGATTTATTATCTTTAATATAAGAAAATAGCCTGTATTATCTATTGGATTCCTTTACATTTCTGGTGAAAAGCAATATGACTAATAATACTAGCACCCCTCTTTGCTGCAAGAGTAATAACTGTGAAGGTTGCTTTTGAAAGCATAAATGCCAACGTCGTCTGAGTTGTGGCGTTTCTCGCAGAAGCGAGGAGAGTCGAAGAAAAAGATCTGGAATATTTCTGTAGAAAAAAGTAGCAAAAGGAGAGGGAGTGCAGCTCTGCTTGTGACAAATCGCTTTAGGTGCCAGAAACCAGCAAAAGGATGTTGCAGATCCTGGGAGGAAGAGTTGTCCATGTTGTGGAGAAGGACCTGAAGGACAGGGTCTTCTTGTGTCTCTGCTGTCCAAGGTAGTGTTGAGCTACACGCAAAGACAAGTCAGGTCAACTTGAAATAAATTTTCCCTTCAATTGGAGCGTTTTCTGGGACTAATGGGGGAAGATGAGCACAAACCAGTTCATTTTGTATGTAGCGGTGCTTTGCAATTCATTCTCCTCCTGATAGGAATAGATACAAGAGCTGTTCTGCAAGTGGGGGCTGTCTCAGGACAGGCACCTTGAGCAAACAAAAGTCAAAATGCAGATGATAAAAACATCAGACCTTTCCTTGCACCAAGCAACCTGAGAACAGAAAACTTGGACGCTTACCAAAACTGACCAGGCAGAATCATGGGGTTTTTTTAGCAGAAATCCTGTTGTAAAAAAAAAAAAAAAAATTGATCAGAGTTCTTAATGCTGATTAAAAGCAAGCTCCATGGTTATACAAAATCACTGCGTTTTTCCATGCAGTCAGGGCTGCTCCCAACACTTCTTTTGCTCCGTTGCAAGAGGAATGAACATCACGCCATACCAGAGTGAGATTTCTTTGATTTCCATGTCTGATGGGGACATTTGAGAACAGACAGAAACTTTGGCATAATCAATATGGTACTTATTGCCCACCTGTTTGTGCTCCATCGATGAGCGCTTTATTTACGAGACTGTCCACATCTTCCTTCTCCTGCCCAGTCCTCTGTGTCATTGCAAGCAATAAAAAGATGCTCTGATTTGGTTCTTGAAGACATATGTGTGTTAATATCCTGTTGAATAAAAATGCAGCTCTATAGATCTTTTTCTAATTTCCTTCTATCTGTAATGCCCAAGATATTCATTATATGATCTCATTTTATTTTATTACCTTACTCTTTTTAATTTTTATTTTATTCATAACAAAAACATAGGATGAGCAGAAAAGATGAAGATCAAATACAAGACCAGCAACAGATAAAGAACTTTGTAACATGAAATAGGAAATTTCATGCTGTTAATATTCAATCGCACTGGAAGCAGGTGGGGTGAGTTGGTCGGGGGGAGAGAAATCAAAAAGATGTGGGAAGAGCACTGGGCTTGGAAGGGATTCTTCTGCCTGAATTAAGAGTCTGGATCACGTGATTGCCCTCAAAGCAGTGAAATAGCTGGGAGTGGTGAATTTTATCAACATTAATCTTCACTATGGAAGTCCTTTATTCTGTTTCTTAGGTGGGATAACAGATAAATAAACCTTGTGCTTTTTAAGAAAAAAACTGTTGAGGAATTTGGCCTCTTGGCCTCCTGTGCTGCTGCGGAACTGGGGGAGTGGGATTATCACTGGACAAGGTTCACAAAGTGCATCGTCTCATTCCTCACCCATCAATAATATTCTAGATGGGATATGCTCTGTGCAGGGTGTGCATATGAAACTGTCAGCTCATATTTGGTCCAAGTGCATGCCAATCCATGATGTAACTGAACGGGGGGAAATGAAGCTGTATCCCAGTTTGAACGTCAACATTGGGATAGGCTTGGAGCAGGGCATGGCTATTTTTTGTCTGAGGGGAAGCTGTAAATGCCTGATGAGGAAGTAAAATATATAGGTTTTGCAGCATACTGCAATTTGTGAGTTGGACAGTGATGATGTGAAATAAGAGGCACAGTCTCCAAATTCCTGCTTCTCTCGGAGTTGCAATATGATCCTTGAGCACAAACTTCATGGAGATCTGGTACCAGCAGGAAAGATTGCAACTTATTAATACTCGCATATCTGTGCAGCTGGTGACACTTGCAAAGCAGTAACCATTAAAATTAAGGGATTTCAGTTTTTAAGAGTAGGATTGTCTTACTTTTTTGATTTGGAGCCATTGATCAAGGTGCTGGAGGTAGTTACTGATGGCTGTTGTGGTTTCTGACATTTAATAGCGGCCAGGTCATGGCTGAGGAAGTCTTTTCCTGTTGTCTGTCTGGCTGTAATGTATCCGTAGGGTTTTGCCTTATCAGGGGCTCTCCAGAACCAATGCTCCCAGCTCCATAGGGCTCCTTGCGATTGCCTCGCTGGCAGTGCATGGTCCTGTCCTGATTGACTTGGTTCAAAGGAGCCCTTGTCCCCCGTATGCCTGCTTTGCTAAGTCCATTGAAGTCAAAGTCAAGCAGTAGGCACAAAGCACGGTGGCAGCAGAAGACTGAAGGACACTGAGATGGATGCTTTTCACAGACTGTTTGACGTGCTGTAATCCACTTTTGTACTTTAGTAGTTCATTTCATTAGCTTGGCACTCCCTGTCTAAATATAAAAAAATGCACGCCGAAAAATCGATTACTGTCACTTGTCAGTGTGCCTCATTTACCCTGCCTCAAACGCCTGGGGATAATTGGCAACAGTGGAAAAGTTAGCAGCCTCCAACTGTCAGCAGGGTTGCAAAGGCTCAAAACAGGGTCTCCTGTCATGATATTGGCATCTCAGCTTTCTAGGGGTTTTGAAGCTGGGTTTGGAGGGGTGGTGCCCGTTGCAAGTTTGTTCTTGCTCAGAAAAGCCTCCCTTCTCCAAATTGCCTTCTGGGACAGACCATCGCTTTTTCCCAGCTCTGCAAACCTGTCTGTAAACAGCTTTCTATGAAAGTCAGTTCAAAGAGCTGGAAGTGCTGCTCAGGGAAAAAGCCTTCTTGGGGCTTGTAGCTCTGAAATCAGTCCAGGTGTGTAAGTTTTGAAGTTGGTTCCTCAGATTGTGCTTGTGTTGAAACTTGGATGGAGTCCCATGAAGATCCAGTATATAAAGTTTTACTGAAGGGAGGTAAGCCCCGCAGTCCCATGCTTCCTGGGAAGCACTGGAGAGTTGGATGCACTTGGATTGTACTACAGCCTTTCTAGTTGGAGATGTGGTTTTAGGAATAACTCCAGGCAAAGATTATAAACTCTCTAGGGTGCCTTGTATTTTAGCCCTCTTAATCTATAATATTTTTGGATTCTACATGTTGATTCATTTCTTTTCTTTGGTGATGTTAAGAATAATTGCTAAAATGAAAATTTTAATGCTGGGCATCTCTGCTGCTTTGATATGTTTTTTTTTTTTAACCTGGTTAATCAGCAGTAAGTCTCAGGGTGTCAGTGGGTCGTCCTCCATATCATCAGTTAATACAGCTCTGTGGACCAAACCTTGATGTCTCACAGTGTAAAGTATATTACTTGATTGAGCAGCTGAGGTTTTGCCCTGTCATTTTGAATGATACTCCATAATACTAGTTAATGTGATGTTAACTTTCAACAGGGGCATGACTAAACACTAGAAATTAATTTTTTTGACATTTGTCGGTTGTTCATTATGGTTGATGTACAGTTCGGCATCCTTTTTAAGTAACACTGCATACAGCACTGATAACATGCTTGGAATATAATGAGCTGTCGAAAGATTATAGCAACAGAAAGGTCAAATAATCACTTAAACATGGTTAAAAAATAATTCTTGAAAACACTGTTAGGCTACTTCTTCATTAGATTTAGTTAAAACGTTTAAAGAAAACCCCCATCTCCCATAGTTCTGTTTTCCTGCGATAAATACAACAGAAATAGATAACACAGAGGAAGAAGAAAACCTTCTGTGTTTTAGCATTGTTTTAGAGAAATAAAACTAAGCACCCTGGCTTGACAGGGAGGCACTCTGAACATATTTTGCAAGCGTGTTTGTCTCTCAGTGCAAATTAATTACTAATTGCCTGTTATGTGATATGTTGAAATTAGCTCTTTCTTCCTCATCATAGCTTGAGACATCTTTTCCTCCCACTTCTTAAGGAGGTCAGGTCTTCGGCCTCCTCTGGAATCCCAAATGAGGTTTGTCAGTCAAGCGTAGCAAAATCTAATCTCATCCAGAGAAAAAGAAGAAAACAGACCAGAAAATGATCTGATTTTCCGATTTCATGGCCAAGGTTACCCCGGGAAGTGCTGAAAGTGGCATTTAAAGCCGTAACTAAGGTGGCATGGCAAACTAAGCACTAATAACAGAGCAACCGTGTGGAAAGATATCGCTTTAACAATTTTACAGTTGCTAAGTGTGAAAATTGTAGTGTGGGCAAGCTCCTGGATTCTGTGGCAATTGGTTCAAAGAGCTGGAATTGATGCTCAGTGAGAAAACACTCTTGGCCCCTGTAACTCTAACACTGATGAGGTCGGCTCCTGCTTTTGCTGTTCTAACATAAGGCTGAACAGCTTCATTAAAGAGACTTTTTTTTTTTTTTCCTAGAGAATAAAAAAAGGCAACAACACTGCATGGAAGGGGGTTGGTGGCTTGATAGGATGGTATTATCAATGTGATCTTATGCTGTACAGACCTAAAATAAAAAGGATTAGGTGGCTGCACTTAAATGATGCATTTTTGCTTATTATAAGTGCCGTTCCGCTTTTGCTTCTCAGACCCACATGCTTCTCATGTACGTGTGCACACTCCCTTCCCTTCAGTTGTGCCTGTGCACAGCTTTACCCGTCGAAAATATCTCCCTGATGCAATACATTATGCACAAGGCATGTATGTCTCTGGGATGGGGACTGTGAGATGATGTGTATCAGGATGGTATTGAAGGAGCAGACTGAAAGCAAGCATATGTTTGTGTTTCTGAACTTATCTCTGGGCTGATTTGCACTAGAGGTACTAGATGCCATGGAAGAATAATCTGTTGAATGAGTTTGTACATCAAAGGGGTGGCTACTGTGTAGCCAGATATTAAACCAGCCAAAGGCTACTAAACATCTTTTACAAATTATCAGCCAACCTTCCTATCCCAGCAAGGTGAAGTGCTTGTACCACGGGCTGGATGTAGCGAGGGCTCCAATCCCCGTTGTAAAACTGTGTTGCCAGACCTCCCTCCTCTGAACGGTCTTGGCAGCGGAGTTGGCACTTGAAACCTTATGTGGCAAATGCACAGGGACTGTCCCAGGCACTTGTTGTGTGATGGCAGACCCACCCCACCAGAGATGGTTGGGCAGCCAAGGCCCTGCAGCTGGAGGGGGCTTTGCTGGGACTGGAGGAGCTTTGCAGAGCTTCTCATGGCCCTCGGGGAAACACTATGGGGAGGAGAGTTGTCTACAGCATGAGATGTTCTGCCTTCTGTGGCTTCAGGGTATACCTGAACTTTGGGCAGGTATACCTGAAGCCACAGGAGGCTTTGTTCAGTACCTGAACAAAGGTACTTCGGGCCAGGCTGCAGCAGTGCTGCGGGTTGATGGGCCATCTCTACAAGGCACTGGGCAAGAAATTGCCATCAATGTTAGACAGGTGCCCAGTAGTGATGATTACAATAGTCCTTTCTGTGAACACGGGACACTGTAGAGATCATGCCTCCTCCTGGCTCATCCAGTATCAACATCTTTGCAGCTGAGGTCGTTTGAGTGCCTAAATGAGGCTGCAGGGATTAAACTTTAGGTAGCTGTTTGTTGCGGTTGTAGCACTTGTAGCCAGCTCATTGGTGAGGCTTGGGAAATTACCCCTGTTGCTCTTAGGTTAGGGGTGGGAATTTTAAGCCTTAGCTAATTGACAGCATATTTATAACCTGCCATTGAAAAGAGTTTGTTTTGGACTGTGTGAAGCATAGCTAAGGAACTCTTTAGGGTCAGTGCAAATTTTGCGAAGACTTTGCCATGGATTTTTTCCCCTCTGTATTTCTACCATTGTAAGTCTTGCAGATCTTCTGTGTGTCTTTTTCTCTTAGCAGGTTTTAACTCTCGCCTTTTAAAAGTGAAGATTCCTGTGTGATAGCACTAGAGAGGCAAAATGTGTCAGTGGTTGGCTGGGCTGCAATAAGCTATTTCTGCACAAATTTATTCTCTCACCTCATGTTGATGTCAGCATGTCATGTTTCCAGAACCAGAAGTCTGAAGCAGCTTATATTTAACACTCTCTCCAGAGAGAGACTGGAGCCTGGCATGATCCTGCAGAGTAATGAGCTTTCGTCTTTCAAGGACAGCCCAAGAAGATGTCTTGGGAGCCCATGCCCTAGACCACATTGTGCCACAGAGTGCCTGATGCAGGTGATGAGCATTTGGGCAGGCGAAACCCTTGCTTGGTGGGTGGGAGTGAACAGATGATACTCTGACACAGGCTTCTGCAGTGGCTGCTCAGCCTGGCAACAAGCGCTTGGAGCTAGCTGACTTGGCCTAAAGATTATGAGTTAGTATTTCTCTTTTGTTTTTAGGAAAAAAAGCTTAGAAAGCATCAGAGGACTGAAGAGCAGAGAGGACTTCCACTGTTCTTGTGCTAGGCCTTGTCTACCATAAGCACTAAGTCATATAATACTGCTTATTAATTCATTTTAACATCTTTACTGTACCAGCTGCTCCAAATAAGCTGCAGGTCTGGTTTAACCTCACTTGGAAGCAGAAAGCCAAACTCTACACTTCCTCCATATGGAGGACTCCTGGTGAAATGAAAGAAAAGCAAGGGAAATGCTCATTCAGTTCTTTCTGTAGTTTCCTGTACCACCAACCTCTCAATTTTGGAAGAATTGTGAACCATGTGTTGCCCCTGCCAGCGTGACAAAAAGGAGAAGTCTTTTACAGAGAAGTTGTGCATATGCAGTGCTTAAGCCTCTGCTCTTGGGGGCTGTGCTACCTGCTTGAAATGGGGGGAGGGGGGAGGAGGGGAGGAGGGGAGGCAGTCCCACGGTGTGTCTTTGCCAGCCCATCCCTGCCAGCTCCTCCAGGCATGCTGAGGTATTGGGAAGGCTGGGAGAGACTGAAAAAAGCTCTCTTCCTTTGGGGAGCAGCCCGAGCAGCTTCTGACGTTGGGAGCAGCAGCATCCTGCTGCCAGCGCCTGTGATGTGGCAAAGCATTGGGCCCTGGCTGGCCTTTTTGGGCTTGGGTTTTGGGGCTTTTTTGGGTTTGTGGGGGTGGTTTTGTTGTTTTTTTTGGTTGGTTTTTTTTTTCAACACAAGGGAATTGAATGTATTTGCAATCAGGCTGTATTGTAGTTGTAATCTATGGCAATTGTGGGCGTAGACTTGTCAGATCCTCCATATTTATGTCCTTAAACAAAAAAAATAGTTTAGAGCTGGCTCAGTCTAAAGATGCTGGAAAGGCTGTTGTTTCAATGGGTTTGGCTTCAGAAATATGTTGTCTGTATGGGTACTTAAAACCACATCCACTGGCATGTACTGCGAGCTTTTTTTCTGATACCCAGAATGCACAATATGTATTTGCCTACATAACTCTGTCTTATAACACATTTTGTAAACTTTAACCCTTTATTCACGTGCTTTACTGCATCAACTGTGTTTCTTGCAGCCAGGTATTTGGACTCCTGCCTGTCTACGTCCTAAATGAGCAGGTGTGACCTCATACATTTATAAGTGACACCTGGGAGATATTTCTGGGTTTATCAGTAATAGAGAGCAAGAATTGCTTACCTTTCTATCTAACCTTTTTGGGTTGGGGGGAGGAGAGTTGGGGATGGGTATTAGCATACTCAGTGATTCAATCTGTTGTGTGCCTGAGTCCAAGATGTCATGGCTGGCTCTCTGTGCTGTATCTCTGCGGATGGCAGAGGCAGCTATTTAAGGCTAATGTTTGTTAACTTGTGGGGTTTATATCTCTATCTACCTTCCAAACCTTAAGGGAGGGTGAAATGGGAAGCAAATGACTGGAGCAGGAAGAGGCTCGCGGGGGCAGCCTTGGAAGAAGTCAGAGTGCGTTGGGTTCAGTCCTTGCCCGCGCTGGAGAAGGGTGGGAGGAGACGATGTTATTTCTGCAAGACATCATTTCACTGTTGGTTTTCTTCTGATAGAGGCTTTGGAAAAAGGAAGGAGCCCAGGCTGCCTGCTTCCTCCTTCTCCAAGGAAGAAGCAGCACAGCCCCTTTTAAGTCTCTGGACTTTGGTTTACAGCCAGACAAGTTAGTTTCTCCAGGTTGTCTCCTCTTCTGAACAGGTGGCTAATCCACTAAATAATGAGCTTTCTTTTTTTAAAAACCTTCAAATGATGAAGCATTAGCTCCTAAACCACCTAGGGAAGCAGCATCTGGTGTGTCTATTAAGCCATATGCACTCAAATTCAATACAGCAACAGAAGAAGACAGGGTGAACATTAATTAAGAAGTCCACTGATAATCAGAACTAACTCCTCTGTAGAAACGGTCTGTACTTGAAATACAGTTTGATTTTAGAAAAAGAAAAGGAGGGGAAAAAAAGGCCTAATTGGCAAAAGCTGAACTTTGAATGTTCTAAAAATAAGGATATTTTAAGGGGCAGATTGTAATCTATTTCTAGAAAAATAGTACGATGGATTCTTTCATTTGTGCATCGCTGCCTTTTAGCTCAAGATCTGGTACCCACATGTTATTACCTCCTGAAGATTTTGTCTGGGGACCATCCTCTTCCCACATAGCAAGAGCACTGCCTGCTCTTTTCCTCTAAATTACTGGGAGTGACCGGGCAAAGGAATGTTTCAAAATTACACCAAACCAGCCCACCAAAAAAACCCAAAAGGCACCAACACATTTCGGTTGTGGATGGATGTGTGTTTAGGGGTGTGTGTGTATATATATATATATTTGAAGCTATCTGATATACGTTTAAGAAATGACATTTGAATAATGTTCCGTAACTAGGTAAGGAGGTGAAGATCTAAATATGGGTACTTGGGTGATAAACAGCTATTATGCAGTGGTGCTCTGCAGTGGCAGTGTGGATTTAGTACTATGGAGGGAGGAAAGGGATTTCAGACCTGAGGTCAAGACCTGGTGGATTCCCGTACTGGGGTACGTTCTGTTCTCTTGGCTGTGTCTGCAAGGCCAGCTGGCAGGAAACTTCCCCAGACTAAGAAAGCAAAATCCACCAATCTCAATTTGTGCGGAGAGTGAATTTCATTGGTAAACATTAGCAGGCTTGCCCAAAAATAATGAATCATTAATTTGCCCTAGTATCTTTGCTGCAGTTTGATGTCCGGTTATAGCAGAGTCAATTGGAGGATGCTGACAAAAAATGTTAACTTATGCTTTCTAAGCTATTCTTATGGTTTGGCTTTGTTTTAATCCTTGCCCCGCTCTCCCTTCTGATGTGTTCCCCAGGGAAATTTTGACCAGAAGCCCCAGATGCTGCTATAAAATAACCTAAATAAGCAGCCATGGTGCTGTATGGGAAGAATGCAGCTAAACGTTTTGAGGGTATATAAAGTACATGCATCATCAGCAAAGCTCGTTGCTGTGGACGTTGTAATTAGAGCAGCTACCAAGTGTTTTCCATGAATGTTTCTGAATAAAATTAAAAACTTTTAAAATTCTTCTCATAACTTTGACTAAGATAACCTTTTGCAGAGTGAAAGAATCTGGGTTTTGGACAGCCAGTGGAAATTATTTAAATGCATTAATTATCCAGCAGTCCAGCAATTCTTAGAGGAAAGTTCATGTAGAAAAAATGGTTTCCATTGAAAAGCTTTGAGCAACCATAATTATAGGTGTATCTCAGTACTTTGGTGTAAAGGAATCCAAATGATGGGTAACTGGAGTGTGTCCAAGTTCCCTCAGCACTCATTGCTCCTCTTGGCAAAATAAACCCATGGGTTCTAGTAACTGTTTAGTAACAGTCTAGCAATTTTATAGATGTGTTGAAGACCACTTATACCTGCCTTTTCCCATGTGAAGAGCCCTTCTTTGTTAAGCAGGTCCTTTTTTCCATGTATTTCTTCATGAGAGGTCACCAATCTAAGTTTCTTGTCAAAACAAAGCCAGGAACAAAAAGCAGGAGATAAAACCTTCTCCTCTTCCAGTAATCAGACACAGAAAGCTGCAACTAACACATTGATGGGAAAGGAATGGTATTTGTTTGTCCTCGTTTGAGCGACACATAACTAATTTCTCTTCTAATGCTTGGGAAGATGGCACTTTTGAAAACTCTAGTGTCTGAATTTGTGAAAATATTTACTTCATAGCCAGCTATGGTATGTGGGTTTCAAGGTCTCGGTGTTTTTGAGTTAGCCAGGTGCAGGGATGAGGAGGAACAAGACCCAAGCACTTGATCCAAGCTGGCCAACAGGATTATTTCATACCATGAATGTCACATTCAATATAAATTAGGAAGTTTTCCAAGAAGTTCGCTTTCTTCTGTGATGGCTGGGATCCCGAGAACTTATTGCCCTGGTGCAAGACCCCTGAGTCCTTCCCTTCCTCCCAAAGCCCTCGCAGTGTCTGATATTTGCTGTCCACTGGGAGTGCACAGCTTCCTACCGATAGAATTGGCTGAGTATAATCCTCGTATATTTTATATTGGTATTGGGATCAATACTGGTTCTTTAGTGTTATTAATTATCTAGTCTTATTCTGTTAAATCTGTTTATATTTCAACCCTCAGGTTTCCTTGATTTTTCCCTGATTCCCCTTCCTGGGTGAGGAGGGGTCATCGGGTGATAAAATAACTGTCTGAACGACAGTAAATTGTTGTGGGTTCCTCAAACCATAGCGCTGGTGCATATATTTTAACATGTGCATATCATAGAATCGTCTAGGTTGGAAGGGTCCTTTAAGATCATCAAGTCCAACTGTTAACCTAGTACTGCCAAGTCCACCACTAAATCATGTCCCTAAGCACCATATCTGCACATCTTTTAAATACCTCCAGGCATGGTGATTCAAACGCTTCCCTGGGCAGCCTGTTCCAATGCTTGATAACCCTTTCAGTGAAGAAATTTTTCCTAATATCCATCCTAAACCTCCCCTGATGCAACTTGAGGCCATTTTCTCTTGTCCTGTTACTTGAGAGAGAAGACTGACCCCCACCTCTCTACAGCCTCCTTTCAGGTAGTTGTAGAGAGTAGTAAGGTCTCCCCTCAGCCTCCTTTTCTCCAGGCTAAACAACCCCAGGTCCCTCCCCTCAGCAGCTCCTCAGAAGACTTGTGCTCTAGACCCCTCACCAGCTTCATTGCCCTTCTCTCCAACACCTCAGTGTCCTTCTTGTAGTGAGGGACCCAAAACTGAACACAGTATTAGAGGTGGGCCCTCACCAGTGGGACAATCACTTCCCTAGTCCTGCTGGCCACACTATTTCTCATATAGGCCAGGATGTTGTTGGCTTTCTTGGCCACCTGGGCACACTGCTGGCTCACATTCAGCTGGCTGTCAACCAACACCCCCAGGTCCTTTTCCACCTGGCAGCTCTCCAGCCACTCTTCCCAGGCCTGTAGCGCTGCATGGGGTTGTTGTGACCCAAGTGCAAGACCCAGCACTTGGCCTTGTTGAACCTCATACCATTGGCCTTGGCCCATGATCCAGCCTGTCCAGATCCTTCTGTAGAGCCTTCCTACCCTCAAGTAGATCAATACTGCTGCCCAAGTTGGTGTTGTCTGCAGACTTACTGAGGGTGCTCTCGATCCCCTCATCCAGCTTGTTGATAAAGACAATAAAGAGAACTGGCCTCAGTACTGAGCCCTGGGGAACACCACTTGTGACTGGCCACCAACTGGATTTAACTCCATTCACCACAACCCTTTGGGTCCGGCCACCCAGACAGTATTTTTACCCAGCGAAGACTATGCCAATCCAAACCATGCGCAGCAGTTTCTCCAGGAGGATGCTGTGGGAATCAGTGTCAAAGCCTTTACTAAAGTCCAGGTAGACAACATCCACAGCTTTTCCCTCATCCACTAAGTAGATCACCTTATCATAGAAGGAGATGAGGTTACTCAAGCAGGACCTGCCTTTCATAAACCGGTGCAGACTGGGGGTGGTCACCTGGTTGTCCTGCATGTGCCATTTGATGGCACTCAGGATGATTTGCTCCATAACCTTCCCAGGCACCAAGGTCAGACTGGCAGATCTGTAATTCCCCGGATCCTCATTCTGGCCCTTCTTGTTGATGGGCATCACATTCACTAACCTCTAGTTAACTGAGACGTCCCCGGCTAGCCAAGACAGCTGACAAATGATGGAAAGTGGCTTGGAGAGCACTTCTGCCAGCTCCCTCAGTACCCTCAGGTGGATCCCATCTGGCCCCATAGACTTTTGTGTGTTTAAGTGCTGTAGCAGGCCACTCACTGTTTCCTGTTGGATTATGGGGGCTTCATTCTGTGCTCCCCCTGTCCCTGTCTTCTAGCTCAGGGGGCTGGGTACTCAGGGAACAACTCGTCCTACCACTAAAGACTGAGGCAAAGAAGGCATTAATTACCTCAGCCTTTTCCTCATCCTTGGTCACTATGTTTCCCCCTCCCATCTAATGAAGGATGGAGATTTTCCTTAGTTCTCCTTTTATTGCTAATGTATTTATAGAAACATTTTTATTGTCCATAACACCAGAAGCCAGATTAAGTTCTAGTTGGGCTTTGGCCCTTCTAATTTTCTCCCTACATAGCCTCACAACTTCTTTGTAGTCCTCATCAGTGGCCTGCTCTTTCTTCCAAAGACCATAAACTCTCCTTTTTTCCCCTAAGTTGCGACCATAACTCTCTTCAGCCAGGCCAGTCTTTTCCCCTGGTGGCTCGTTCTTCGGCACATGGGGATGGCCAGTTACTCAGCCTTTAAAACTTCCTTCCTGAAGAACATCCAGCCTTCTTGGGCTCCTTTGCCCTTCAGGATATACATACCTGTATATACACTTGTGTGTTTGTGAAGGTATTCTGATTTTTAAAGGGAGGAATCCTGAAAGTGAAATGAACAGTGGAGATAAATAGAACTTTTTTTTTTTCCCTCTTCCATGGGACTAGCTAAGTCTGTCTTAGTTAATACAAATCTGTGTTATGAGGCCACAAATCTTAAAGTGATGCTTTTGCTTTGTGGAGTCAGCATAGTGCATACAGTAGTAATTGAAACCTCAACTGACACCCAAGTTCTATATTCCAAAACTCAAAGGAAAAAAAAGCAGAGAGAAAATAATGTATTTTTTTAAATAGTCTCTGCTTGAAAATGCTTCAGCAACTCTCCTTTAGATCCCAAAGATACAGGATGCACATTTCTGGTGTGATAAAGGAAGCGGTTTTTCCAGCCCACAGCAGAGAGCGATTGCTGATTTCATGTTTGTGGGGACAGTAGCTATCATCTTCCCAGATACAAACAGCATCGAAAGAGCCTTTGGGTTACGACAGTAAGTGGAATATCTGAGTCCTGAGGCATGGAGATATGCAGGATGCATGCAAGCTCCAGCTTGCCTTGAGACACAGGCATGTCTGCTTGCTCTTGAAAGGGGAATGTGTTTATCTCAAAGGCAAAGTTGTCTTGTGGAGCAGTGTACGCTAATGGCCGAGAGGTCTGACCTACTCAGTAGGACCCCATTCAGTGCGTATGCGATACAGAGATGGCCTGTACAATGGCTTTCAGACTGGGAGCTGAACTACATAGGCTCATGGTATTAAGCCAGCCCTTCTCATTGCATTGCTCTCAGGAGGTCTTGGGTTGTTGCTGGCTTTGTTCTGTTGCCTCTCCTCCTGTCACTCCCTGGTGTGTAGCTGTTGATAAGCACAGCCCTTCCAGGTCCTATCACAGAGAAGTCAAAAGGAATCTGCAGGTGATGTTTCGGACCTGGCATTATTGTTTGCAGCAAAATCATACAATGAACCCAAAATGGCTTGTGCTTGGCTGTCATTGGCAGCAGCCACTGCCTTGACAGACTTGTTAGCATCTCCAGACATTGTGAGCCCCCTGAGTTACAGACTGCTGAGTGCCAGGTTGATTGCTACAGTTGTCATTATTAATCTTCTTTCAGATTTTGTGATTTCCATTCCCACAAGTGTCCCTTTCCATTTCACTCCCTGGAAATGAATAGGGTAGGAAGTTTTGGAAGGGTTTTGTCTTCACTTCCCATGATAGGCTTGGATATGGTACAGTGTGAAAGTAGCCTTCCTGTGTTGTAGAGAAATACACAGTGTGCCAGAGTGGCCAGGAATAAATCACTGCACAACTTGCCCTTGCCTGGAGGGCTTACCTATTAGTCAGGTAGGTGTATTGGCCTTGAAAACATCCAGAAAATTCAACTGTTGGTGGTTTAAAACTCCACAAAGCAAATCTGTGCATCTACAGGAGGACTCTCCTGCTTCATTCACCTAGAAGCAAGGTTGAAAGTTATTAAAAAGGGTCAGAAATGCATTTGACATCTGTGACACAAACACACGCAAATCTTCATCTTGGGGGAGGGGGGCCTTCAGGTAATGGGATTTAGGAAGTTTCTCTCCTCTTTAAGACCTTGTTAGGTGATGTGATTGCCTTGCCACCTAGTAACAGGCCAATAACGAGACTTTTGATGGCTGTCACTCGGCAAGGGAAGTGAATGAAGTTAGACGATGGTGATAAATTGCTTGCCATGTTGGCTGCAGAGGGGGTTAGGACAGGGCAATTGTCTGCCTGAAGCGATGCGGAGCAGGTGCACTCGCACCTTCACTCAGTAATGGGAAGTGCATTATATTAGACTTAATCTGTGCATGCATGTGAGAGCGACTGCTGCAAGGTATTACGGGGTTATTATTGTCATAAAATCCTTAAAAAGCAGGAAAAAAACCCACAGTAGTAGACAGAAATGTCTTAATTTCACTGGCAAGGTCAGTACAGCTCCAGAGAGCAGCGTTGCTGTGTTAACTGGCACCAGCAAGTTCCCAGCCCTACCTTTCTTTTTCTCCTCTTAATTTTTTTCCCCTCATTTTTCTCTATGCAAAGATCTTTTTGCCTCCTCCAGCAAATGCCCCACACCTTTCCATCATGACTTTCTCTCTCTCTCTGGATTTCTTGCTTTCTGCAGTCGTTCCTTGCCTGTGAGACAGCACTAGAGCCGACTTTTGCCCATGTCATGTCAACGAATCACAGAATCACAAAATGGTAGTGTTGGAAGGGACCTCTGGAGATCATCTAGTCCAACCCCCCTGGCCACAGCAGGGTCACCTAGAGCAGGTTGCACAGGAACGCGTCCAGGTGGGTTTTGAATGTCTCCAGAGACAGAGACTCCACCACCTCTCTGGGCAGCCTGTTCCAGTGCTCTGCCACCCTCAGGGTAAAGAAGTTCCTCCTCATGTTTAGGTGGAACTTCCTATGCTCAAGTTTGTGCCCATTACCTCTTGTCCTGTTGCTGGGCACCACTGAAAAGAGCCTGGCCCCATCCTCCTGACACCCACCCTTTAAGTATTTATAAGTGTTGATAAGATCCCCCCTCAGCCGTCTTTTTTCCAGACTGAAGAGACCCAAATCCCTCAGCCTTTCTTCATAAGAGAGGTGTTCCAGTCCCCTAATCATCTTGGTAGCCCTTTGCTGCAGTTCCCTGTCCTTCTTGAACTGGGGAGCCCAGAACTGGACACAGTACTCCAGGTGCGGCCTCACCAAGGCAGAGTAGAGGGGGAGGATGACCGCCCTCGACCTGCTGGCCACACTCTTCCTGATGCACCCCAGGATGCCATTGGCCTTCTTGGCCACGAGGGCACATTGCTGGCTCATGGTCATCCTGTTGTCCACCAGGACTCCCAGGTCTCTTTCCACAGAGCTGCTCTCCAGCAGGTCAGCCCCCAACCTGTACTGGTGCATGGGGTTATTCCTCCCCAGGTGCGGCACCCTACTCGCTTGCTTCCTCAGTGCCCAGCGGCCTGCTCGCTGCGCTCCCGAAGGGCTTCTTTTATGAGGGGGGAGTGGCCCCTCCCGCGCCTCGGTCAGATCTGCCGCCGGGGCGGGGGGCTGGCTCCGCCCCCCGGAAGTGCCGGGTACCGGCCCGGGCTGGCCGCATTTCCCGGCTTCGAAAAGCCTCGAAAACGAGCCCCTTGCCGGCCGTTTTTTGCCGCGATTCCCTTCCCCCGTGCGGACTTACCTGCACTGGAGCTGGTCTCCTCGGCGAGTGAGAGGGGGACGCTGTTGCTCAGGATGGGCTGATGCTGCAAGGGAAAACATCTAGGAAAGGGTATACGTCAAGGGATGTGTAGTGCACGTAGTGGAGCAAGGCTCACCGGGGATGATCTAGAAAACTGGTGCAACTGTGTAAAGAAAGTACATCTGGACCTTTCCAAAGGGAACTGTTCTTGGGGCTGGAGCTGGAGGATCAGCTAAGATTTTCCTGACCAAATCTCCCTTATGGGTAGGATTTTGTTTGCTTCCCTGCTTTCATTGCTGGACAATGCCAAGAGCAGATGTTTCCCCAGGTCCCCAGTTGCTGAGATATGGCAAGAGGGATCTTCGAGCTATGTCCATACTACACTTGAGCTGGGCAAACGCTGTCCTTGCTTTAGGTGGTGTCTGTAATGCAAAGAATGTAAATGTTAATTTGTTTTTGATTCAGTTTTGACCAGAGTTAATCCTGGGTCAAACAATATTATAGTGCAAATCCTAAACCAGCAGAACTTCCTCCAGACTTTCATGCTGACTCCTTAAAAATAGCCACTCAGCAATGTGCATTGCTGTGTAGCTATGCAAGTCCGGCTAATTTTGGTGTCCTAACTAAATCCTTGGTGGTTGTTTTGAATTTTTAGAGTGAGAATTCCAAGAGAAGCAAACTAAACTTAGGTTTCCAAACCTGTGTGCAGGCATGTAAATGAAAGGTGTGGAGTAAAACCTCTATCCATTGAAGCTAATGGTGAGCCTTTGGTCACTCCTGATTATCTTGTGCTATAAGTGTCAGTCACTGACACACACAGCACAAGACAAAATTCCCACACTCATATCTTGCCAAACTGTAGGACTTTTCAAAGCAGTCAGTGGTACTGGGAGTGATTTGGACTTGGGTTGCCAAATCATTCAAGATTGGACATTTAAATGCATTTAGGTGTTTCATGACTGGACATGCAGGACTTCTGAAAACCCAATTCTGGCTTAGAAAGTTTTCACCCAACATCTTACTGTTAGAATAAATGAATGCCTGTGAAGAGTGCTAAGTATTTGTTAAATTGGTGGGTTTTTGTTTTTTGAGGCCAAATGTTGCCATTTTCCCTCTAGGAGGGAGCAAGCTCTGGTGGCAGCTCAGAAACATCCCCTTGCTGAATCCAAAGTGATACAGAGAAATTTGCTGGACTTGGTTATGGAGAAAGAATAAATGCCTGCTTAAGCAGTATCCTTTATTAAATTTGAATTTGTAGCATGGGATGAAAAATGTCTCTCTTCATAAAGGGTATACTTTATGAATCAATTCTTTGTGATGGTGGTTGATGGAGGCCCTATACAGAGCGTATACTTGGGAATTTAGCTTGGGCACAGATGCAGCTGCGAAATTTCTGGCCAGCAGCAGCAATTTCCTTATGTCTGTCATGAAATTATTGCATCAACATTTACCTGTCTGTGTACCTCAGCAGCAAATGTTTGCACAGAAAGGAGATGACAAATATAATTCTTCCCCCCGCACTTCACACACCTCCCCTGTTACTCTTAAGAAGTATTAATTGCTTGTAAAGCTAGAGGTGAATAATGGAGAGGGTGAAAACAGAAGGGGGAGGCCAGGAGGGAGTCTGTGATCCAAATACCTGCGCAGCAGGGGGGTTGAGCTGAAGGCACTCTCAGATCAAAAGTAATCACACTACTGTGAAACCCATAGGTAAACACCCGGTGTCCTGGTAACAAATGTTGTCACTGCACAACAAAAACAAAAGGATTTTGTATGCATGTGCCTTGCTAGGACCTTCACTTGCCTGCAGCCCCTCATTTTCTCAGTTAATCTGAGTGCTGGCGGGTTGCATCCTGCTTTCGGGGCTGACCCAGGGGCTGTGGAGTGCGGGGACTCCGGCATTGCAGGGGACTGCGGGCACAGAAGCCTGTTCTGCAGTTAGTGCTACATGTCTCTTGAGATGTACCCTGCAAATAATCCGTTGATACAGTAATGCAATCAAACAGTCAAGATTTTAAAAATATTTTGGTTTCTGAATTACAAATTGCAGTGAATTTTTTTTTAGAGCAGGTGCTGTTATGGTGTGAGTAGAGCTGGCTGGAGTGACAGCACGAAATCTTCCAGTGCGTCTAGACCAGAACGATTTTCCATGCATATGGATGAAGAGAGGAACTATTTGTATTTTCCCCAGTAGGCTCTACCGATGTCTGACATATTACCGCAGGTCTTCCAGCAGAATAACAAAGAAAACAATAGTTTTCCTCTGTGGTCTCATCGACTCTGTCTAAGAGTTCTGGCTTGGTATTAACAAGTAAACAATGTTTGCTTCTGCTAGATTGCCTTATGCTACAGAGATAAAATAAAATTACCAGGAAGAGAAGGTTTTATAAACGAGTTACTGGGTTTTGGTTTTTTTTCCTTTCTGAAAACAACCCAAACCAAATGCTGCCAACTGAAAGGAACAAGGGGAGAAGTCACTGAAGGAGGAGGTGATTGGATATATATTTATTGCATTTGTAGGAGTACATTATTGCTGATTCAATGAAATAAGAAAATTGTTTAGGCTTGCCTGAATGAGCATTACTTTATCTAATCAACCTTTTCTAAATTGGTCTTAATGTACTTCTATAAATACATTAGTTCCAAACCCCAGGTTGTGTGGGCAGCATCAATTCTGCTCTGCTGTGGCACTGAAATGTGCCCACCCTTTTATTCCATGTTGGAAAGCATTGTACTCTTTTTCTTTTCTTTTTTTTTCCCCCTCCTCCTGAAAGAGGGGTTTGGAAATTGGTTGGAAGGATAGCGGATGATGTGTGGCTGCATGGCATGGGTTATTTAGTGGTAGATTGCCAGATTCTCTGTAGGCAGGCTGCTGAGCACAAGCCTGGGCTGCTGTATGTGTAGGGCTGATTTTGGTGACCCTCTCATAGCCTTCTCGTGTCCTTCAGGCCAAGAGGACTTGGCATCCTTGTGCCTATGAGGTGTGTGGAGTGAGTTGCCTTTCTAGGGGCATGGGAAGCCAAAGTGCTTTGGCATTTGAGTACTGAGAAAACTGTGGCTTGGAACCCTTCAGATTGCTGCCAGGCTCAATTTTGGGGTTCTTAGAAGATAAGTCCAAAATGTGACCCAGAAGACTGATACCATGAGAAAAAAGAAGGATGCAGTGCCACAGTTTAGTATAACCTCAGGCAAAGGAGGTGCAGTGGTATTGATTCAGGTGTGGGAAAAAGAAGAGACGCAGTTAGACTCTGAAAGGAGCCATGTGGACATTGCCCCGAGGAGTTGGGATCAGGGGCTAAGACCTCCTCCTTATGCCAGTGAGCAAGGAAGTTCCTGGCTAAGCAAATAAAGCAGGCTGATGGTTTATGCCTTGCTAGCAGAGCATGCAACTTCTTGCTCCTACTGGAAATTAAGCTGGGATTGTTCCCTTAAACACATTAAGTGGTTATAATTGTGTTGTTATTAAGCTGAAATGATATATCTAAAGGTCTTCATGCATGGATCATGAAAAAGCTAAGTAGTGTTACAGGGCTGGGAAGGAATAAACCATGGATTCATGCAAAACAAAAAAAACCCAAACCCTTGTCAGTTTTGCCTTTGATAAGCAGCTAATTTAGCTCAGCACTGGTGGAATTCCCTGTAGTTTGTGTAGGGAATTTCTAGGTTATGCTGTGAACATCAGAGTAATATTTGGTTATCTAAGACAACTGACAAGTGTTGGAGCATGACAGCTATTGGGAAAGCAAATTCCAAAGACAGGTTAAATCTGAATGTATTATAGCATAAAAGCTGCTACAGGTGTGTGTGATGGCAAAACAAAAAGCAGGATTGTTTAGTGGATGATAGTAGAGGCTCTGTCTACATTAGCAGGTGGGATGACGCACTGGGGATGGATTCCTAGAGTGAAGCAGCATGCTGTGCACCTTGCAAGGCCCCTGCTTTGCACTGACTGTGGCTTGGCCCCTTGGAAAACCCTTGAGAATGAGAAATGCACTCCCAGGGCACATTCAGGTTGAGTTTCATCCCCACACAGATCCGTTTTGTGCAGTTGGTATTGTGTGCTGAAGGATGGTAAGTTGAGATAATTGAGAGCTTCACTTCAAAAATACACTCCTGAACCAAATGCTCAATGTAAGTACATTTACATTGTGTTTTGCAGCATTTACTTTGTTCGCACTTGCCTTATTTAAACAACTGTCCATTTTGGCACCAAAACATGGTATGGTCAGTAGCTTTGCTAACACTGCACCTGTAAACATGGCTGTCTTTCCTCCATCAAACCATAACGCTTCACTGTGCTATTATGATACAACACAGTACTCTTACAGGACTGTGTTTTGAAGATCCTATTGTGAGTGTCCGGTTCAGCTAGCCAACAGGTCTGTCCAGCGGGGAGACCTTTAGCAGACAAAAATACTGATGCTACAAAGAGGGACAATGAAAGCAGCCCAAAACCTGTTTCTCTCATCTAAGGAGGCTTTAGGAGACCTTTATTGTCCCTTCTGTGACGTCCTGATGCTGGCATGGAGGTATCCTAATGAAGCAATATGGAGAAGATAATTTTTTTATATAATTTAGATAAATTTGTTATGTGGGGGAAGAAGTCTGGCCTGAGATGTGTTTTTGTGACGATAACCAGGATTTTGGTTCATAACCGACACTCTAGGAGGATGCTTCCTGCCCCACTATAAAACCTCCAGGGATTGTGTCCTAGGTGTGTATAATCAACCTCATTTGATGCTCAGTGGTTGGAGAGCAGCCCCAGGTAAGGCTGTAGGTGACAAGGTGTCTTTGCATACAACAGCTCACACTGGTTGGGGAGCTGAGCCATGAGAAACTCAAAGTTAACACAAAATTAAATCTGTAACTTGGAAACTGCAGCTGAAGAGCTCATGACTATTCATTTTAGGTGTTAAAACATCTGTGGGGTTGGGGATTAGAAGGCGAGATGCTGCAAGGGTTCAAGGTAAGGTCTCTTGGGGGCAAAGTGGCATGTAGGGAGATGGTAGCTATTATACTGGCAGCTTTGCAGAAGAGCAGCCTTAAGAAATCTGACAACAAACAGATTGTATTTGATCCCCACAAGGCGATATGAGAAGTTTAATGCATAGCCTTCTGCAAAAGCAAGAACGTCATCGTTTATAACCTTTTAACCAGCAATCTCATTGAAGGGAAATAACAGCAATCTAGTTATTTATTTATTTGACATACTTTAAAAGAGATGAGAGCTAGTTTCTACGTTTGTTCATCTTCAGAATGACATGCAGCTCTCCGAGTAAGTCACGCATAAGTTTCGTGGCAGTATATTTTGGTTTTTTAAGAGCTATCGGGTAAATCCAGAGACTAGCAGATAATACACTCAGCTTGAAAATGATAAGCACGGAGATATGAAAGCCATTCCTTTCCCTGCTGTTGAAATGGGAAGATTAGTGGAAATGTCATGGCTTAGAATTCATGAAGCAATGTTTCCCTAGTCAGCCATCAGACTAAATTGCCAGAATACAGTATATTTGTATTTATTTCTTTTATATGAAAAGACTCTTCCTAAAGGCATGCTGAAACAGGTGTTATAAATATATGTAGAAACCCTTATACATAATATTCTGTGTTTTAAAGGCTTATCTCCTAATTGTGTTATGTCTGTGATTAGCTACTATAAAATAGGTCGGCGTACAACCTGGTAAATACTTGCCATAATGTGCTCTGCAGGAGGGGCCTGCCAAAACGCAGTGCTGCTCACTGCCCGTTTACCTTGGCTGGGGCTATGGCCTGCGTATGTCTGGTGGTGCTGCATCCTTTGGCTCTGGAGCAAGTAGGAGGTCAAGGATTGCTTTGCTTTGAAGGAGGTCTTGGCAGTGCCAGCAAGTCATTTGCTGCTTCCAGGTGCAAGTGGTGACATCTGGGTGGACTTGTCCATGTTGCTTCTGTCATTCCTGGGAGATGTATCTGTGCTAGAAAATGCCAGATGTAGGAAGAGTGGGGGATAGAATTTGCATAACCATGTCCTGTACATATAAATATAAAAAAAAAATATATATACACATACACACGTGTCCCACTGCTCCTCAGCTGGAGGTTTCTGCCCTTTTGCGTCTGGACACTAATTAGAATGAGTGAATTAGTGAAAAATTGTAACAAATTATTTAAAATAATCAGCTTGTTTCATTGAAGCAAGTGAGGGAGAGATCACTCCAACTGCTTTGCTGGCATATCTGGAGGAGCAGTAACTTCTGACCTGGAGAGTACTTGGGGCAAATAAACTCTTCCCAGGAGTTTAACGCGGAAATGGGTGCCCTCAGTTCTTCCCAGGATGGGATGATCTTGGTGCTTCCCTGTTCTGCAAAGGGAGCAGAGTCAGGAAAGTCACTCTGCTTATTCCTGAAGATGCTGTGTGAGCAGAGAGAGGAGACTACTCCCTGGTAAAGGCAGCTCGCGAAGTAACTAGGAGATGAGGGCCATAAAGCAGAAAAAGCGCAAAACCTGATGGACAACATAGGATACTTCCCCAGTTAGCGACCTTGTAATGGGAACCCAATGGGCCCAGTAAGTGTGCCAAAAAAATATTGCACGTTATTTTGAGGTTATATTACCTTTTTTTTTAATCCAGCACGGACAAAATTCATGTTCTGTGGTCTGGGCTGAGATTTACAGCAGTGCAGGATATTAGTACTTTTCCGATTACAGTGCTCTGGTGGCAGGAGACTTCCATGCATCCCTCTTACTGCTAGAAGGCTGACAGTGTGTGCTTATGCCTGCATGTGTATTAGCAAGGGTTATTAATTTCTTTTGGATGCAAAACTAAAATTACTGTCCCTTGGCTTTTTCCTAACTGAAAATGGCTTTTTAAATATGTAAGAATCAGAATTTTTTTTTTTTTTTTTTTTGATACCTGGATCCTTTCCCAAGCCTATCATTCACGTGATCATTTGTCTTTAGGGACAGCGGGCAGGAGGTTAATTGTAATTGCGTGGTCACCTGGACTATTGTGTGATTTTAAGCAGAGTTTCTCTGCTGTGTCAGGTCCAACAGTATATTATTTGAAAGCATTAGTGCCAGGTTGCTCTTTAAATCTGCCAGGGAACTGAGGAAGAAGTGATTTAAAACTTCGATTTAGTGCTCTCTTCTTGCTGTCCGCTTCAGGCCACTTTACTAGCGATAGCAGAATGTGAGTGGAATTAAAATACAGAATTTTTAAATAAAATCAAAAGTAGCAACCAAGACGGTGGAACCCTTAATCTTGGTAACTTAATACCATGTATCTTTGTTGACAACTCCATATGTAAATCACTAATTATTCTAAACTATTCAGTTCCCCTCCAGGAAATCCAGACTTCAACATTAAAGGCTAGCTATAAGGAATGAAAGCCTTACGCCAATTCCCCACAGGTTTTATTAAGCTGCAGAGAAAACCCATGGGTTTTTTTGCATCATGAATAACAGCGATAGAGGGGTCAGCAATTTACCTACATCAGTGGAGATTACTGGGTTTGGGGCCATAATTGTAAGCACTTTACGGCTTCAGTAATACATATTTTCTACCTCGGTGGAGCAGCAAGGAAAGGAGGGCACGACTGGCTCTGCTCAACCGAGGAATCCTTTCGTGGCTTTATGCCAGAGGTGATGTCCAGGAATGCTGTGAAGGTGCACAACTGATCGGGGATGTCTGTCTTGGATGGTTTGTGACACAGACTTTTTCCCAGCCTTCTCTTTTTTGGGATGGCAGGTAATTTGCAGACCTTCCTGGTGGCTGGGACACTGTTTGGTGGCTTTGGCGCTGACTGGTCCACCTCTTAGGCTTGCGGTTTGGTACCGCTTGTAGACTGAGCTGTAGGTTGATTGGTCTGCGTACGTGATGGTGGTACGTACTCTCCTGCAGCCATGGGATGGCTGGCTGTCTTCTCCATCGACGCATTTGAACAGCACCTGGATGGCCCTGTGTGAGCAGGAGGTGGCTGGGTGCAGCATGAAGATTGTGATCTCTCGTGTTTTGGACCGTGAAAACTATGTGTTGGGCTGCATGGCCTTTGAAAGGTGCCTCTCTGCAGCCGAGTGTGGATGTGGCATGAGCAGGTGTCCTGCATCCCCGAGGAGGTGAAGGAAAGCCCTTGCCTGGTCGTGCTGTCTGTAGGCAGCACTGGTGTGGCTGATGCTGTGTGGAGGCCCTGTCCTGACTTTGGCATGTGCTGAAAGGTAAGGCCTGGTTAAAACCCTACTACTTAACACCTTTGTTCTGGATTTTAACTCAAGTTATACATTCACTTTTGCTTTTAAACCCCTCTTGGAGACAGTCTTGCAGAGATGCAGGAATCGCCCAGACATTCAGAATCCCCTTATTACATTCATTCACCATTCAGTTACCATAAACCTCTAAACTCTGATTACTGTCTTGTTTAAATGCTATATTAATTTTCGGTTGTTTCATCTTTGTAGCTAATTCTTACTGTATTTCATTGTAACCCATCCATGTGCTTCTGGTCTGAAGTTCTTTGCAGGGAGAGACAAGCTGAAGGCTTCTAAATTTGGGGCTCCATAAGCAGAGCATGTTCCTGCATTATCCCTGGAAGAGGCAGCTTCATCACCTTCTGCTTCTTTCCTCAGGCTGGAAAAGGGCAGCCTTGGAAAGCAAAACTTCCTATTTAGATTTCTTCTTAAATCTAATTTATCAGGATCAAAGGAGACCTTTTTTTTTCCTTTTTTTTTTTTTCTTCTCTCCTTTTTAAAAAGAAATAAGATCAGCCAAACATCTTTTTGTGGATGAGTGTACAGTGATCCCGATGCCTTCTCCAGCGCTCGCCTTTTGTCTTCTTTCTCCTCTGCCTTCTTGACCACCTTTCTTGAAGGAGCTATTGATTAAAGGATGCAAACTGCTTCAGATCCTGCATATCAAGCTGCTCGTTTTTTCAAGTTGCTTGGTATGTGGAGAGCATCCATTTTTGCACTGCAGTGCAGCTTTACCCAGATACCTGGTCGCTCCGGCTCTCTTCCTCCCCACCCCCTTCCTTTGCCCTCCCATCCTGCTAAATGGACATCTTGTCAAATCCTGTTTGCACAGACTGACAGCTATAGAGGTCTTGGAGAAAAAGCCAGATCCCTGCACATACACCCTAACAAACAGAATCAAAATGTCAAGGCACAAGTGAAATATATCACTGTGCTTCCCTGTCAGATTTTGCTGATATCACCTGGATAAATAGACAGAGGAACACCTGCAGCAAGTTAACCTATTTTTATTAGCACTTGTTTCACATATTTATATTTGGTTATGAATATAGGGACTGCTGGGAAGAAAGCTTTCAATTATTTCCTGGCAGGATGAAATGCCCCCTGTTTTTCATGCCGAAAGACAGTTGGGGCAGTGAAGTCGCTTTCAAATAGCGCAGCAATTAATAAAGAAAGAAAAAATAATTTCACAGTCTGTTGTTAAATTAGCAATTCTTCAGAGTGTCTGGAGTTCCTGGCAGAATTAATATGCACTCTGAAGCCTCGGGCAGCCTCGGTGCATATCATTTACCCAGCAGCTGTAAGAGCAAAATGCAGAGATGAGGAGAGGTCCTCGATTGCAAGGGAAATACTTGAATTATCTGTGTAGTAATCATTCAGCAGCCTTGTTCACAAATAATCAAGAAACATTTGGATTTGGATTACATCCCTTGTTCTTTCAAGACAAAAGTAGCAGAAACAGTGGCTGGAAAATTATGTGTTAAGTAACACAGGGGGAAAAAAATAGGCAGGGAGCAACATACATTTGAGCAGGGAGAAGAAAATATACAATAAAAGTGCAATAAATTTCCCTTGTATTGAAGGGGAATATTTTATAGCAGCTTTCTGCAAATTGAATGCATCTACATAAATAATGTAGCGACACATTTAATTGCAACTATTTATTTTTAAATTTGTCTGGATGACGAGAGAATTTCTGTGCAGAATAATGAACCTTGTGTTTTTCCCACTTATACAACTTTTAAAACATAAATAGTGAATGGTATTTGGGCTAATCGTCAGAGCCTCAGAAGTTCCTAGCTGCTCTCTAGTGCATCTGAAAAGAAACCAACATGCAGAAGTGCATCCATATGGAATGGGTGTTGGATATTGGGGAGGCCAAGAGATGACAGGGAGGAAAATATTACCAGTCCTTACTTGAGTCAGGAAACTCCCATTTGGTTTTTCAGTGCAAAGCGCCCACTTCAAATAAAAGAATAAATACTGGGCTTTTTGCATTTGCCTTCTGCTGGTTGAGCTGTTGGTGTTTGCGTTTTCAGGCTTTCTTCTCAAAAAGGCTAGAAAGCTCTTTTCTCTCTCCTGCTTTTTTTCATGACAAGACTGATTCTTCAGATTCTCCTGCAGTCTCTCCATTTCAGGGCTGCTTAGAGTCCAGGCAGCATCCTCCGGTGCCACCCTCGCCCACTGGATACCGTGGGGTAGATGCCACAATACTTGACAAGGCTTTGAAAACAAAGTGTGGACGAGGAGCTGTGGGATGGCAAACTGTTGGAGGCGGTTGTGTGTGAGAGATAAGATCAGCAGGTTGTGCTCTTTCATTGCAAGATGTAGGTACACCAAACCCAGGGTGCAGTGCCCTTGTGCCCACACCAGCTGCTCCCCTTTCTCCCCTCTTGTTGTCTTCCAGTCTTCCCTTGAACAAATCAAACATGAATGGTTTCTGTAAAGCATAAGTGTTGAGTTTTTTTCCCAAATCGCTTAGGAAGACTGTTCAAGTTGATGCGATGCAAGGGTGCGGAGATGCAGCAGAAATTACAAATAAAGGTAGTGTTCAGTTTCCAGGGCAAACAGGCTCATGTAGGCAACGTAGCTGGAGAGCAAGCTAAGCTACATGTAAGCAACAGGATTCCCTTATAATAGTTTGAGAGTTAAATCTCCATAAATCAAGCTTTGGCAGCTCAAAACCTTAAATAAAAAGCCTGTGCGAATGGCCAGAATCACTGCTGCAAAGTGCGCTTCAGGCTAGTGCTTTACGGTATGGGGAAATGGATTTGGCAGGAAGGAGGTTGCGGTGAGGCTTCATGTAGCAAGAGGGAAGGCAGTGTTTGCTTTTCTTTACTTACTGCTTCACATCTGAATTTCTGGAGCAGTTGCACATGTCAAACACCCATTTCTGGGGCAAGAACAAAGCCCATGAGAAGAGGCAGTGGACAGGGATGCTAGCAGGACATCTCCCTCCCAAGAGTAGGATGCTTTTGCCTCAGAAAAGTACAGTTTATAGTCTGACAAAAGAAAATATCTTCTTGGGATATAACTGCATTTTTTTTTTCTCTGGGGTTTTGGTGTTTTTCTGTCTGGTCAGTCGCAGCAGTTCTAGCTAGTTCATGGCAAGGACGGTCCAACTCCAGCATCCAAAAGCTGTGAGGCCGCCCGTCCAAATAGTATTGAGATTGGCTCCAAAATCAGGAGGTTTAACGTGTCAAGTTGTATTAATTTATCTTGGGTTTGAGCATGTTTGTTCATATGCGGCAAGTTTTCCTCCAGAAATGGGAGAGATCGTACTGAAATAAATGTGCTTGTTGTAGGGCTGCAGGATTGGAGCTCAAAGAGAAGCTCCCGATATTGTCAGGCCGACATGGGAAGAGCCATCAATGCCTCAGGTTGCCCTTTATTGAGCTTATTCCTAAAGAGGAGCTCTTCGATGGAGTTCTTGGCAAGGCAGATGAACTGTGAAGTGTTGCAGTGTTCATCTGACCCAAAGGAGTAGTTTAGTCAACTTAACAAATAATGTCAGTATTTTTATGTCTGGTTAATTAAACCGAAATCATGAAGTGTTGTATCTGCATGCGCCAGGATAACCGCTTGATGTTTCTGCACTTCGTTGGGTGTGCGTAGCTTGCTCAGCTTTCCTCGCTATATTTCTGAGGGTATTAATATTTGCCACATCCTCCTTGCACACACCCTTTGCTTTGTTGCCTCCTAACCCAAGCCAAAGCATCTCATGGTGTGCATATCAGGAGCAGAATTTAGCTCAGCAAGAGCTACATCTCTAACTCCAACCAGTGTGCTCCAATGCAAAAACCCATGAGCTCCAGGGAGACCTTGTAGCAGTCTTCCAGTACCTGAAGGGGGCCTACAAGAAAGCTGGGGAGGGGCTGTTTGCAAGGGCCTGTAGCGATAGGACGAGGGGCCATGGTTTTAAACTGGAGCAGGGTAGGTTTAGTTTAGACATTAGGAAGAAGTTCTTTACAATGAGGGTGGTGAGACACTGGAACAGGTTGCCCAGAGAGGTGGTGGAGGCCCCATGCCTGGAGACATTCAAGGCCAGGCTTGATGAGGCTCTGATCAATCTGATCTAGTTAAAGATGTCCCTGCTTACTGCAGGGGGGTTGGACTAGATGACCTTTAAAGGTCCCTTCCAAACCTACACATTCTATGATTCTGTGATACTGCGGAAGGAGGCATGACTGAAAGGAGATGTTCCCCAAGAGACATGTCCACGTGTCCTTGTGTGCGCCTCTAATCTACCTGCCCACTGCAGAATTGGCTAGCGTCACCTGTATCTTAAATTTTTAAAAAAATCCAGCACTTTGCTTGAGTCACTTTTATGTACGTAAACCCATTTAGCACACTTAGTCCAGGCAACTCTGGATAAATCTTTCCTCTCTTTTTTTGGTCAGAAGAACTGTTACAAGATCCATCTCCGTCGCCCTCTGATGGAATTTGAATAGATGTGTCTGGAGTGACATATGTTCAGCCATAAATTACAGAGGAACAATTTTAAAATAAATTGTCTGCAGCCAGTCCTACCAAATTTACCTCCTGAGACAGATGATCATAAAGCTAGAAGCAAACAAGCCCTTAAACATTTGAGGCAGGGTTTTAAAGGATCCTTTTGTGTTCATGTTAGCATCACCGTAGGCTGGTGGGATGCTGCCTATTTTGGACCAAAATAGCCAGCAGAGGAAAGGCTGATTTTATACCACCTAGAAATCTGGTCCACACAAATGAAGTTGCACAAGGTAGAGCCAACCAGCAGGAAGTATTTTATGCATTTTTACTTCTCTTTACTGCCTGCATATGTACAGTCTCTTAGTTCAGGCTAAAACCCTGGAATGTTGGTAGAGTAAACACACATGACATAAATCATCAAAATAAATCCTCCCAAACGTCATATTTCTTAACCACAATGGGATGCAATTGTCCAAACCACAGCATAATTAGAGAATCTTTCTTTCTTTGCTGGCTGGTCTCCAGATCCCTATGGCAGACTGAACCAGAAGACTAAAACCCTTTTATTGTAGTATTGTGCCAGCAAACATGTGGCTTTGAGGAACCCTATTTTCCAGGAGATTTTACTGACTGGTCTTTGCATTACCGTCTGTAATACATGTGCACAGGAGGGTTTTAGCTGCATCATTTTCAAGTTTGATCCTGTCCCCCTGTTGCCATTTGGGATGATGCTTGTTATTGCTATTCAGTCAATGCTGCTGTCGAACTCGAGGGAGTTCTGCAGCTTGTCCATCAATCCTCCCCTCACTTAGCACGCAATGCATCTTGAATGTTTAAGTTGCCATTCACGTAACAAAGGATAACCCAGGGTGCGTGTCTTTGTGTGCAGAAACCCCCAAAACAGACTCTTGTGCCTCTTGGATTATGCACGGAGCCAGGCATCTCAAGTTATGTTTACAAGCTTGCAGAAACAAATGTCTCTCTGCTGCCTTCTGTATCTTAAATCGTATTTTTCCCTTAGGTGCAGCATTGTAAATCATCGCTTCCTCTGTTTAAGGGAGTAAAATGATTTCAGTTTGTCTTCATTAAAAAAAAAAAGACAGTAATTTACGTGCATCTTTGTCCCGCACCTCGGAGAACAAAGAAATGATACACAGATAGATTTTTATAGACATAGAGATTTACAGAGATAGATATTTTATAGCTATAATAAGCAGAGAGAGGCTGTAGGAACAGGATGTGGACTGCCTTTTTTTCATTGTAAACCACATAGTTGGGGCTCAGCGAGACCAACCTGGATCTGTCCCTTGTAACCAGAATAGCAAGGAGGACCGCAGGTGCCACCTGGGCCAAGAGATGAAGGAGCCCTTCTACACACTTGCAAAAGCATGCAGCTGCTGGTCACGGAAACTTTGGGTTTGCTAGGAAATGACACTTCATCCCAAGCAGCCCTTTCTCTAGAAATGGACCAGTTTCTCCCAGTGGTTTTTTGGACAGGAAAGTTTGGAAAAAAACCCCTACAAAACCAAAGCACACCCAGCCAGCCCTGCCATCGACACACTCGGTGGGAGCAAGCTCGCGCAGTGCTGAGCGCTTTTGAAAAATCTTCTGTTTCCCCTAAGAGCATTTATTTTCCATAGCTTGCTTCCTTCTGCAAAATCAAACCCAAATGATAGCATGGGTTTGCATATATGCAAGGATAAATCTCCTTCCCTGCTCCTCCATCACGCTGTTGAGAGTTTAGGCTTGACTCAGGTTTTGCCTCATTGATTGCCTCAAAATCTTCTTCAGAGCAAAGTCGGGATGTGCAGAAATATAGCCCATTAAGATCTTAATGTAATCACGAGCATTTTCAAATGCATTGTGTTCTAGGTATTTTTATGGCTTGCAAATGTAGCTGACTTGGGAATTTGATGAATTTTTCAAAGTGATGCCATGTGAGGAAGTTTTATACCGTTTAGAAGAAACACATTAATGTCATTAGTGGCAGTTAATTCTTAGTTTACCAGCAACTACGGTCACGTCATAAATTGTCGTGTGACAATTTAGTGAGTCACATGGTACAAAAAGTGGTATTTCAAAGGGAGGAAGTGAAAGTACTAATTTATTTATATTCTGATTTTCAAGGTTGTTTTGGTATTCAGAGCTAGAGCTGATTTCAGTGTGGAGCGCGGAGGTAATTCAGCCTGAGTTAGTGCGGGGGTTGACAGAACAACATCAAAATACCCAATGTTTTCTTAGAAAAGTGTATTTTGCACTTGAGGTGCATGAGTCGGCTTACATCGAAGTAAGGGCCGAGTCTCTTTTTTCAAGGTGCAAAGTCCTCAGATGCCCCGCTCATCCAGAAAGCTCCAGGAACCCATTTAAAAGGACCTTTAGCAGGTCTTGGGCTGCAGCGTTGGGTGCTGGAATTGCTGAAGGATGCTGGCAAGTCCGCTGGATTCAAGCAAACCGGTAGTTTGGAATTACAGTGTTTTATTTGTGGGTATTTATTTAATTCCCTTCAAATCCCCAGGGCGTGCTGCAGGAAGCAACATAGCGCTATTGCAGATAGAGAGACCAACCCTAAAGGAGATATAATCAGGGCATTTTACACATTTTTCTATAGCTTTATAGCTTTGGCAGCAATTTTGGTCTCTGCCTGCAGTTCAAGGAGAGCTGTTAGGGAGGGCAGGATTAGCTCTTGGGACCCTGCTTGTAAATTCTGCAGGAGGATGCTCGGTGGCGGGTTGCTGTAGTTCTTGAAATACTTTTTAGAAGAGCACGGAGATCATCTGTTTGTATTGGCTGGGAGACATGAAGACAATCTGCCATGGTTTTTGTTTGGTTTTTTCTTGTAAGTAAAAATGCATGTCAGGAGCACAAGCCGAGGCTTGGAGCCACTCAGCAGTTTAATTGATTCCACATCCACACAATAAAGACCCTACCTTGCTAAACCCTTCTTTAGGTTTTGGACTCATCTAAGAGGTAGTAGCCCCCTTTTCTCAGTGCAAACACTTCAAAGCATGGGAGCTCTGGAGACTAGAACAGGGATTGTTTTATTTGTAGCTTGTTTTTGCTCAAATCCTTCAACTCTCAAGGCATATTCCCTGCACCAGAGCAATGTACTAATGAAGGCAGAGTTGATGAGCTACAGACCTGCTCTCCTTTCTGCTGAACACAGACACACACACCCCATGTCCTACTTTTGTTTCAGCCAAAAGCTGGCTTGGTGTGGATTATGGATCTGTCCATGGAGTGCAGAGAGTTTTAGGCTGCAGTTGATTCTAAAGCCATGGTAATTTGACCTGTGTGTCCCTGCCCAAAGAAGTTTGTAGTTTGAAAAGGCAAATGGGGCTAAAGGATATGAAGGAGGAGCACAGGGGGTTTGCAGTTTGGGGAGGAAACCTCAGTTGCAGCCAGATAACCTGTGCTCCGTCTAGACTAGGTGTCCTTATCCTCATTAATTTTTGTTAGATTTTGTCTGTTAGCTTTATTTATGGATTAGCAGCGCTGCCTTATGAGTTATACTTGTGGTTTCTGATTACTGTGGAGACTAATTTGGTGCTCTGCAAGGGAGACAGTGTAATTCTTATGTGAGCTCTGTTTTCTGGGATATATGAAAGGTCACTTTGCTGATCCTAAGCACTTAAATACTGTGAGCTTATCCTCCCAGCATTGTGAGAGTGTGAAGGGAGTAATAGGTTGGACCTTTTTTATATCTCCTGGGGTTTCAAGGCTTATAGGGTCATGTTTCCTAGCTTTTCTCTCTCCAGGGACAAAACTGGGATTCCCGCTAATATTAATTGTGTGGTTTTACCGACATGGCCATGTATGAGCCTGTGGATGTGAACAGCCTTGGAGGTGGTCCTTGCTTCCAGCACTTGTTGCCTGGGGTTGGTGTGCATGGAGGGCGAGGGGCAGCCAGAGAGGAGAGGAGCCCTGCCTGTTGGATGCAGTCTTCAACTGAAAGCTCAGGGAGGGTTACAGGGATGCAGCTGCGAATCATTTGATGTTAAGGCTTGCAGAAAATAATCTGTCAAGCAGTCCCAGCTGTTTGATGTTATTGGCTTGTTCTGCCTGCTTTTTTTTTCCCCTCTCTCACTGGTACTCACTGTCTCTAGCACTGATACAGCACATAAAGTTCCGCGTGTCGTTTAAAGAGGCTGGTTTTCATTGTAAGAGGACCAGTGATTCCTCCTCCACCCACCCATGTTTGACGAGCCAGTTTCTATCAGCATGGCTCTTGTGGGCTCCTGTCTGCAAGGTAGGAAGCCAGTTTCTAATCCAATTGTTGCCGGTTTAAGGGATCAGCTCACACCATTGCTGTCCCGAGAGGCTCCTGCCACCGTCCTTCATTGCAGCCATCTCTCTCTGGCCCATCCTGAAGTGTGCAAGCAAGAGGCTGCACAGATGTTAATGCTCCATGCCTGCAACATTTTCTGGTTGCTACTGAAAATAAAAAGAGTGACATTAATTTGCTGATAATGGATGTGCTACTAACAGAAACACATCCCACTTGTACCTAACACCAGCAGGTTCTTTATGGCATATTTGTTGTGTCTAAAAATACTCTCAAATATTTTTTTTGTAGCAACCAATTTCATTTAAAGACTATTTTCACACATCACTGGCTGTTAATCAGTTACGGAGTTATCAGTTTTAATATTAGGAAGAAAGAAGCAGATCTCATCAACAACTTAAAACTTTATTTCATTTCTTTTCATCTGCCTTACAGCAGATTATGGGGAGTCTTAGGCTCATTTTATTTCTCCTCCTTTTCCCGCCCCCTTGAAAAGAGAGATAGTACCATTACGTGTGTGACTACTGTGCTAGTTCTACGTATCCTTTCAAGAGCTGTTGAATTAGAAACACTGAGATAAAAATATAAGGAGACAAAAATAAGATTTAATTAGAAATTAAACCTCAGACACCCATGTAATTTTAAATAAAACCATGTATATTACATGAAGAGATTATAAGGTTGACTGTCAGAAGAGGAATAGTAAGATAAAGATCAAAACCCGAGGTACATGCAAGGTAAGCTGTTTGTGGCCCTGTTCTGCTCTGAATCCTATTTCCAAAATATCTGAGATGTTGCCACCAATGGCAGAAAAATGTCATGGTACCAGCCTCTGCTTTTGGCTGTTGAGCTCAGCCAAGACTATGCCCATCTGGCTACCATGATACCTGCTCTGCAGCATGGAGACATAAGATGTTCCTGGGTCAGCTTTCATCTAACAGCATCTGTTTCCTCACAGCATCCCTGTTTATTAAAGGATTGTTGCTTGAACCACCTCACCATCTCTAGTGGTGGTCCTCTCTTTTGTGTCATGTACAAAGCAAACATAGGGAAAGGTACAGAGAAGAGCATTATAGTAGATACTACTTATGCCTGAAACACCCATGCAGCTACAGCTGCTTCTGCTTCTGAGCATGGTAGTGCAAGTGTGGTTTCCATCAGGAGTGGTCTCAAAGCAGCTTGTTGCAAGAGGCTGGAAGGCTGTGCTGGGGGAACCCAGCAAATCCCCCTCTGTCCTCCCCAAAACATCTGCTCCCGGGGTGTGGACTCAGCACACCACCTCTTGCTGTGGTAATTCTTGCATTTATTTTTATTTTCTGTCCTCCCTTTTTTTACATATCCCATCTCCTGTACCTGAATTCTTCCTTTCTAAGTGATGCAAGAGTGTTTCACTTAGGTAGGACAGCATGCTACTCTACTGGCTGTTTGTTATGATGAATCATGTTGAAATCTTCAGTGTAATTTAATGCTCTTGAATGTTCCTCCTTATACCCTTTGGATAGAGAAGGGATTTGCCTCACCCATGGGAGCCTGCAGATTATACAAAAATTGGTCCAGTTCAATTTTATTTCACGTCGCTCATTAAAACATGGGTTATTGGTGTTATACATCTGTTGGCTCCGTACTTATTCATGAAAACCAAAGATTCCCTTTGAGCTGAGCTACATATCATACCGTCATTAACAAGCTGCACCTCGTTGAAAATCTGTCAAGGAAAACTGACTTATTTTGCATTTGCTGCTTTGCACAAAACAGAAGCATGGTAAACTCTTGTGCCATAATGATTTTCTGTCTATCTTGATGGGACATAATGAGATAAATTCAAGTACTTTTTTGAAGGCTAATTACATCGAGTACACACTAGACGTGGGCTGCCCTTGTTATATGTTGCGCATTTTTGTGCTTTCATTTCCCCATCTCTATTGTCTGTGTGTGCAAGTGAGTTTGATTTGGCTTTGAAATACAAATTGTAGGCTAGAGAGGAGCTGTCTGGTGGTCTCCTCTCCCAGAAGACTCTCCAGAGATTGTATAACAAGTCCTTGCTGTAGGTAGGGCAGCATTTGAAGGTAGCTGCAAAGTAAATAAAATAACTTAACTCTGTGCTAGAAACTGAGGAATCTGCCGTAAAGCAAGAAGACAACTCATGGCAAGTCCACTAAGAGCCATGAAGAATTCAGCCCTAGGTCTATTCACTGGTCCTGGTGTATGGACACAAAGTTGTTGAACTGCATCCTGAAGTGCTCACAGCCTAGATACGGAGCACTAGTTGGATGATGAATGATTTTGGAAATTGGGTTTTTAAAACCTGTAAATCCCTCCAGTCCTACTAGTTTTCCTCTGCCTGTCTTGTGGGAAGAAAAGGGAGCTGGTGCAAGGTGTGGGAGGGTGCCCAGTTTGGGGAGGTCAGCAGGGATGCTGGACGTGAGCATCCCGTAGAGTAGGATGGAGAGGCTGCAGAGGCATGATGGACACCTGGCAGGCTTGGGAACTACAGGGTTGTTGTGAGAGCTTTGTGGTCCAGACAAGACTGAAGATGGGGCCTGTGGGAGATCTACTGGATGCTCTTGTATCACCTCTTTTGATGCATGAGTGATCTTCATCAGCAAAGACTTACTGGTTGGCTCTAGGAGTTAGGAGTTGATGTGCAAGTGTCTCACCTTTGGTGAAGAAGCTAGTGACGTAAAAGGGAAGATGTTGAGAGAGTTTCTCTAGTACTGCAGGAAGCAGAGCCAACTTTAGAGGCGGTTGTCCTAGTTGGTCCATCAGAGGAAAAGGGATCACTGGTAAAAACCTATACTTTTTCTATGGTGAAGATGAATTCTGTCATCACTGTCTGAATTTTAGCATGTGACCTTCATGCTGTGATTGTCTGGGACATTCCTGGTGGGGTAATATTAACACTTTTGCTGTGAGCTGATTTTCTTTGCAAGCTAATTACAACTGGGGAAGTTTGAATGCAGATGGAAAGACTCTGGGAATTCCTGGTAACTTCTTTAAGTCTGATAGCAGACTTGTGCATCATTGATATCATACTGGGCAGAATTATTTTAGAGCATCTCTAAAGGAAAAAAAGTAACAGCACTTTGGAGCTGCTTTAACATGTCTCTATGTCTGCTTTTTGAGACAAACAGAAAATCAAGTTTTCCTCCTTTCTAACAGCGATTTTGTAATTCTGCATATAGCAGTACAATTACAGCTGTTTTTTCCTAAAACTGGGATGGATACATGCAAACCTGTAGGTGTTACTGCTCCTGGCTGAGTTTGGCCTGCAGGTGAAGTGCAGAGTGCTTTGCTTAGGTGAAAGAGCGCTTGTTTCAGGAGGCTGGAAACAAGATATTACTGTATTCGCTTCAAATTATTTAAAAAAAGAAAAAAAATCTGAAGCTACTCTTAGCCACGTATTGTATTTGTGAGAATAGAAATACCTCTTGTATCAAGTCTTTGTGCCTTGTCATGCACATATATTGGAGCTGGAAGGAACATCTTGTATGGCAAACATGCCTGGTTTATACTATACACAGAGCAGTCTGTCTTATATGGAGCACTTTAAAATTCATCACAGGTTTGCAGGGGAAAAGACCCTAGGGAAGTAGCCTTATCACAGTGTCTTAAAGCTGTCAATCTTGAGGTCCCCTCCACCACTGTGTTGCTATTTGTTTGCTGAGACATTGATTTCTGGGTGTAGAACATCTTAAACGTAAACCATGAAATGTATTTTACCTGTTTTTCTAAGACTGAAAAAAAAAAAAACCCAAACACAATAATGTTTTCTAAAACAGAGCCCAAAAGATGTTACCTCTAATGCATTAAAAAAGGAACATAAATACCCAGTACAGACAGATGCTAGGGGAAAAAAAAATCAACAGCTGCTCATTCTCTTTTCATGCAGATATTTAAGTATGCACTGTCTGTTAGTGGCATAGACTGTTTTGAAATAGAGAAACCAAATAGCTCGTGAGTGTTTGTCTGTTTTCTAGCTGAAGGTATGTTGGTTTTTTTAAAAAAGGAAATGTGAAGAGACTAATTTTATGATGGGAGAGCTTAGCCTGTGGTTCTTCTTTTCACAGTATGCAGACCTGGGTTCTTCAAAGCTTCACCCCACAGTCCATCCTGCAGCAAATGTCCCCCTCACAGCTACACGCTTGATGAAGCATCCACATCTTGCCTGTGTGAAGAACACTATTTTAGGAAGGAATCAGACCCACCTACAATGGCCTGTACAAGTAAGCATGTGCCTATAGGGTTGTTTTTAATCCTTTCGAGCTGTTCCTGTACTGTGACTAGAAATTATGGTCCTAATTAACGTGCTTTTACAGGCTCTGGGCTGGAGTCTGAACTAGTCTTGACACACTTGTAATGTCACTGGCTTTGTCGACTGCACCCCTGGTTACGTGAGAACAGGCTTTTCGAAGCCTTTTGCTTCAAAAGCCAGCATTAAACCCAGGAAACGTTTTTGTAACAAATGGATGCTCCATCTCTCGCTGTCCACTCATGGGCGGACTCAGCCAGCAGCATGGCGTTCAGACATCCGCATCGGTGCGTGCGTGGGTACCGGTGTGGGGTGTGCACGCAGAGGGTACGATGGGTAGTGCTTGTCAGTGGTAGGCATGGATAGAGTCTACATGGTCTTAGTATCATCTTAGTATCATCTCTTGTCCCATTTTCAGTAAACAAGCAGGGAGAGAGCCCTACCTTTCCAAGCCACTTGGAGATGATTGTTCCTCAGGATGGCTTCAAAACTCTGCAATGGAAACTGCTTCTCCAAACCTGCAGCAAAAATGTAGAGCTTATCCCCATGGTGTAGGGGGAGGGTAGCGTAACAAGCAAACTGGGGCATTGGGAATCCAACATGGAGTCAGTGGAATCAGAATCACTAATTTTGCCATTTTCCTGCCATCCATGAGTTATCCTGTCAGCTGTACCTTTAAAGTTTCTTGTTCAGTTTATGTTTCAGATACTTAGGGTTGCAATTTGCATGCCCCCAGCTAGTCCCATCGAGTGTAGAACACACCACAGGTTTTTGCTGAGCTGGGTCTGTCATGCTCCAAATGTGATTTTTGCAGTGCAAAAGTGGTTTAAAAAGGACCGAAGAGGAGCTGAACTACGGGGGGAGGAACAGGTAGAGCTTCCAAGGAACTTAAGGGATGGAGGAAAAGTAGGTTTATGAGTCCATGCATGCTCAGAGCCACTGGGCAGCAGTGCAGAAGTGACTTCCATACTGTTTCCCTGCATCATACTGGCATGGATAGTGGCTTTTTGTGCCTTCATCCCATTGAATACAGATGTCCTTCCTAGCTCCCCAAGTTTGCACTTCAAAAAGTCTATTCATGTTGGAGAGATGCTCTCATAAAGAAAATTGCCCTCGGCAGGTCTTCACTTGCCCGCAGGAGGGACTCGGAGCAGAATCGGGGCCCTTGGACTCTGCGTTTGCTTTTTACCAGCCAAAGGAGCATGAAGCACGTGGCTGTTGGAAGGTGTGCTGCAGGGAAGGAGAAGACAGCCTTAGGCAGCGTGGCAGTAGCTGGTGCTGTAGGATCAAAGTGGTGTTGGGGGGGGGTGAGTCATGCAAGCACTTCTCAGTTTATTAAATAGATATGCCGGTGTCTTTTGGAGCGGTAGCTAGGGTGGGCTACAGCATGAAAACCTCTGATGCCAGGGCTTCTTGATGTCCATTTTGCCCCTTGGCTTGACTTAAAAAATATAGATAAATGAGAGATGATGAGGTCTAGCATGATATGGGGAAATGGGAAGAGAGAGGAGTACTCTGAGCTCTGGAAACACACATAAAATTGGCTTTTTTGTGCGGAAGAAGCAAAGCTAGGGACTGATAACAGAGTTATGCCAGACTGCCGGTGCCCCTAGTGCTTCCTGCCCACCATCGGTGGTGTTGCTCTCTGCCCCTTCTCAGGATGGAGGGTTATGCATCCAGTCTGTCCTGCTGGTGAATTAGCACAGGGAAAGAGCTGCCATTCCTGAGGAAGACGTTTATGCATGCCTGTGACCTGAGTGTAGGGCAGGATTTTCAGAGGGACACAAGCAAGCTTGGTGACCAGCTCAAGTTAAAAAGAAATGAAATTTGAGTGCCTATTTCCCCCAGGTATCTGGTGCAATTTGAATTCTGTACGTAAGGGCTGTAATTTTTGATTCTGCAAATACCATGGTATTTTCTTTTTATGTTTGTTTGGGGGTTTTATGTTTATTTGTTGTTGTATGTTTTTTTTTAAAGCTTGTTTGGGGTTTTTAATGTTTGGGTGGTTTTGTTTCAAGGTTTTGTTTCAGCTTTCAAAAGCTTACTAGAAGCTAGTTTTAAGCAGAGGCATGGTGCCTGAAGCAGTGTTAGGACATGGCTCGGCAGGGTACCAAGTGCTTCTGGGGCAGATGAGAGGTTTAACACCGACCAAGGCACCACTCAGCTTCCCTTGCCCACTGCAAACCCTGGGGCAGCAGTTGAGGATGTTGCAGCATCTCTGCTGGCATTCATGCTTACCATCCCAAAAGCAGAGTGGATCATCTGAGCCTTCTCCATGTGCTTCAGTCACCCTTGCTTGCCCTACGCATCCTTTCTTGGGATTTTTGTCCTAATCCAGCTATATTTGTGCTGAAGGTGATGAGGAGGGCCCGTGTGCTATCCCAGTTTACGGGCAAGGGTAGTAAATTTGGTAGGGACAGTAGAGAGTAGGTAGCGACACTAACGTTTGAAACCAGTCCAGTTAGATCTGGAAGGGAACATCTCATCATGAACTGAAACACAAGCGAGACAGACTTGAGTCGTGGCTGGTAGGAACATATTGCAAGTATTTTGTATGTTTTTATTATTTATTACTGCGGAAGTTAATAATATTCATAGGATTTCCTCAACTTGAAATCCAGTTAATTTTAGAGAATACATCAATGTGCGTTTTCAGTTCTACACCAGCAAAGTCCCCTTGCAAGTCGGTATAGCTATGAAATCACATTTTCCTAATTTAAAGCGAATGCTTTTCAGTCCCAAGCTGCATGAGTCTCCCCACCACCACCAGCATCACTAAAGAAAACTAACTGCTACATCACTGTCAACTGCTCAGATAAGTACAGTGGGAGTGGAATACATTTTTATTTAATTTTTCCAGTTCCTTAAGCATGTTTTATAAGTTTTATAAATAACGATTGGTGATCTTGAAATTAATAGTGCTGTGATGCAGTCTGAAATAATTATTGCTCTCAGGCAAAAAAAAATGTTTGATCCTGATGGGCATTTGAGAATTCTCTTATTATTATGTATAGTCCAGGAAGTAATTGCGCTTTATTTCTTCTTAACTAAGTAATCCTAGCTTCTGTTCCTGGCACAGCATCTCTTTAAAATGAAAACATAGTTACACCCTTTTTTTCCCCCTCCCATCTCTGACAAGTAACCCTATTGCTGTTCAGAGCATATCAGGGAAATATTTTTAATAGTGTGACACATGGGACAAACTGAAGATTTTATAGTGTTTAGTGTAATATTCTACTTGCAAAAAGATTACAGTTAACTTTATTTTGAGTGTGTACGTATATGTATATTTGTATCTCGAGGGTAATTTCTCAGGTTATAGGTTTTAAAATATGTGCATCAGCAAACAACAGTTTTACTGTCCATCAAAAAAAATACCAATATCCTTGTCTTCAGGAAGTAATTGCCTCTGGTCAGTAAATCGTGGTGCAGAAGGGGTGAATCTTACCTGCTTAGGGTATAAAGTAGCAAATTACAAAAAAAAATTAAAAAAATCAGTAAACTAATATATTTGTCCTTGACAAAAGGAGGTGGGAAATGAAAAAAGACCTTCTTAGCAGACTTAGGGCCCCCCTCTTCTGAAGGTAAAACACCGTTTTGTTCTCCCACCTGTGATTTATCAAAGTTTTACCCAAGTGTGATTTCAGCATTCTTCCAGTAGGTCTTGTTAGATATCTGTAGACTACTAAAGACCTTTCTCTGAGACCCTGTGAGAATGCTAATTTTATAGGTTATGAAGTCCCACCAGCTTCAAAGCACTTCCACTGAAGTTGATGTTTTTAAACCTTCAAGAAAAGCAGCTGACTCTTTGTACAAAGCAAGTAAAAACCTCTAGTGACTTTACAAAAGTAGTAATTTACCCTCCGTTAAAGACACATTGTCCAGTAAGTGTTTCTTATGCCTGAGTTCTTTATTTTTTCCTGGAGTACTGGTAGCAGTAAAAGGGCATTCATCCAGTGCAAGAAAAAATAGGGCAATTTAACCAGTTAAGAAAACATATAAAAAAACCCCTGAGTGCCATATATATAACTCCACACAGCTCCAGTGATGAATTTCATAGTTTCCATTATATCAGCACGAGTATGACAGTGCAGAAAATAGTCCTGACTTGGGCTGTACCTCGGCATCATTAGCTAAGTAGCGCTGGGTCCCTGCTCGCAGGCTTGCTCCGGGTTTGTAGTGATCTGAAGTGATCACAGAACAAAACAAACCTGATCTGCCTTTTTCTAAACTACCTTATCTTTTGTCTTCAACTGCTTTTCTCACCCCAAAGAAAAAAAAAAAGTATTGGGATTATTTATTTCCTCTGGCAGTGAGTTTCTCATTGAATCAGAACAGCTTGAGTTGAAATCATGACAGTGTTTTATCAGTGTTACCAATTTTATAGACTTAAGGGGAATAGGAAAGGGAAATAGAGGAAAATGCTTCTAGTTTATAAGGTAACTTCAGTTTTGCAACGCTGCCTGTTTTAAATAACAAATCGAGTTTAATTATCACAACAAAACAAGAAGATGACAGCCTAAGACAGGGTGTTAAATTCATATGGATTTCTAGCTGGTGAAGCTACTTGTCAGGCTCTTTTCAAGGAATTGCTCATGACTTTTGACAGCTTCATTCAAACCGAAGGGGAATGTGTTGCCTTCCCTCCTCTGCCTCCCTTGGAAGAATCCCAGTCTTTGCTGTATATCTTCTGGTGGTGCCATAATTAAAATCCATCCCGGCTTGCTTTGATAAATTGCCCCTTTCTTCCTCCTTCATTAGCATTCCTTGAGTATATAACATGTGGATCTCTTGCATGAGATTCCTGCTTGTCCTTTCACACTGTCTTCAGGGTCTGTCTGCAGCTTGCCCTTCATCTCCAAAACAAGCCAGTTAAAAACAAAAAGCTTGCAGCACCTTCTGCAAAGTGAGCAGTCTCAACGGTGTCTCCAGATGGGCTTTGCTTGCCCAGCCATGGCCTTTCCCAGAAAGTCAAAGGAAAAGAGCTCACCATTTGCAGGAGCTCTGGTACCTCTGCAGCAGCTGTTCCTCTTCGGTAGCCTTGCCAGCGCCACGCTGGCATCCTGAGCAGGGAGGCTTGGCAAAATGAGCAAGCGCAGTGTGGCTAACCAACCGTGCTGGAGCTTGGCAGGGACCAACAAGGCTGCCGTTGAATAGCCAGATACAACTGTGTTCCAGTGGCCCATGTAGATCACCATCTGCTTTGGGCTACATTGAGCGGCTCACTTAGGTGTGATTTGGATGCCCAAGCTTAGGTTTCGCTGTTGCCAAATAGCTGATGGGGAGAGACGGGTGCATGCACAGGGAAGATTTGGCATCTGAGTTGAGTACCTAAGTAGTGTGAATATTCCAGTGCATGTCTTTTTTTAGGATCTAGGACTAGGAATATAGGGGCAGTGGGCCGAGGAGGGTGAATCTTGCCCCTGGTGAAGCCGACAGTGACTTGGGCAGAGCAGAGATTTGCAGCAGCCTTCACAGGAAGAGCAGGGAGAGAGCAGAGACAACAACCCGGCGTGGAGTGCTCCTCCTGTTCAGTTTAAGCCAGCCCCGTGTCTTGTCCTCCTGTGCAGGTGGCAACACAGACCCCTTGAGGTGAGGTGGGAGTGCTGAGAACAAATCCCTATTTTCCCAGTTCTTCAGGTGCTGCTGCAAATGGTCCCTCTGTACTTTTTGGCACATGAGCGATGGGGCATCTGTTTTCAGCCTAGAGAATAGTAGAGAGAGGACGACTGATAATACTGTTTTTACCATGTGTTTTTCTCACTTTACAAACCAGGACCCCCCTCTGCTCCTCGGAGTGCCATCTCAAATGTTAACGAGACTAGTGTCTTTCTGGAGTGGATTCCCCCTGCTGATACTGGTGGAAGGAAAGATGTGTCTTATTATATTGCATGCAAGAAGTGCAACTCACACTCAGGTCTGTGTGAGGCGTGTGGCGGTCATGTCAGGTACATCCCCCAGCAAACCGGCCTGAAAAACACCTCTGTCATGATGGTGGATCTGCTTGCTCATACAAACTATACCTTTGAAATTGAGGCAGTGAATGGAGTGTCCGACCAGAACCCCGAAGCCCGGCAGTTTGTGTCTGTAAATGTAACCACAAACCAGGCAGGTAAGTGGATCTTCAGCCTGGGGAAATGTCTGGGGTGGGAGACCGAGGCAGTCAGACCTGGTGCAGACCTCCCTGTGAAATGGGTGGAAATCCCCAGCGTGGAGGGCTGGACTGCGGCCTCTTCAAAGATGTGGGGGTGGTGGTTGTGTCTCATAGGTTATAATTACTGCATTCTTCAACATGTTTCCTTCCAGCAGGACACACTTTTAGGATTTGTGGCTTTTTCCTTTTACACTAAGCTACTCGGAGATCCCTCCGCTTCTTTGCATTTCAGTGTATCCACCCACTAAATGAGAAAGAAAACAGTTGCCTCTGCTTTTGGGAAAGGGAAATTTCTAAAAGTTCATTTTGATCCCAAATGCCAGTGGTTAAAACGTCCTGACTTTGCAAACAGTTACCCTAAGAAAATTATTTTGAGTGACTTTAGGAAATTTGATCCCTCTTCTGCACTGTGATGCTAAAGTGACTGGATTCAGGCTGGTAAGATATGGTACATTGTCACTGCTTCTCCAACAAGGTAGGGCTGAGATGTCATTGCATACTGTGTCCTTCTTGGTTTTGCACTGTACAGGCAGAGATTGTGTAGACTGGTTTGTTCCTTTGTCCAGGGCTCAGATCTGTCTGCCCTTCCTTTTCCCAGCTATTGAAAAGAGTTGTCACCTTGGACACAGGCAGGGAATTGCTGTTGTCCCCTGTCATTTGGAGGTGTGATGGGAGGCAAAAACAGGATTACATCTCCTTCCATGCACACCACACAGCTTCTGTAAGCCCTGGAGACCTTTCTGTCCTCCTCTTGTCCTTCATGCTCTGTGTTTTAGGGTGTCTCCCTTTGCATACCTGGCTTGCTTCCTGCCATTTAATTCAGGGCTCCCCAGTGGATTTTTTCTGCTGTAGAGCCCTTCCAGGAATGTGAACCGGTGGCATTTGGGACCATGAGGGCTGTACTGCGAGATCACCGGAGCCACCCCTTGCCTTGTCCTTACTGAAAAGGCTTATTCAGGAAACCCGTTGGGCTATGCAGCCTAACAGCTAGATGGAGATTGACAGATGCTCACTGCAGAGCAGAAAAACGTTATCTGGAGCAAGGCTGCATTTCATTCCTGCTACCCAGGTGTATGTGCGCAGGCTTGTCAGCCAGCAGCAAGGGAGCACGATTGCATCGCACTTCGTCAGATACCTGTCCTGGTAATTAGACTGCATTGTCGAAGTGTTGGACAAATCATTCAGCTATGTCTCAAGGAGAGGAAATAAAAGGCATGCCAGGGTTGCTAGTGATGGATGTGGCAGGAAATCTTCTGGAGGAACATCAGTGGATGGCAGTATCGCACCTATTGGAGGCATTGGTTTAATGCAGATCAGTGGGTGTCACGGTCCTAATGCTGTTTACTGTTTTCCCATTGTGAAGGCTGCTGCCAGTAACTCTGTTTTTGGAAAAAGTGTATTTTCCTGTTAGTGGGTTTCATTAGTTTTTAATTGCTGCCGTTGGATTTTCCATGATGTGCGGAGTTAAATCCACATAAGCCTCAGTAAATGTAGCTGCACAAGAAGAGGTGATACATTGCTGATCAGTGCAAACTGTGAGGAAACGGTCCTGGTTTGTGAGTTGTGTCCCAAATTCCCCATAGTTGCAGCAGGATTTATCCACATAGCTGCCTTCCTGTGCATCAGGCCAAGAATAACCCCCTTGCACGGTTATCGCCTCCAGCCTTGTACTCAAAGGTCCATTATAGGAAATGGTCAACTTGTGATGAATGTGGCTTATGCTAAGGACAAGTGGGTAAGTGTAGCTTCTGGTTCAGTCTCACTGTTTACCCTGATAGAGCCGCAGTCAAGGGAAATACTAATGGATCAAGCCATGGGTGTTTAATTCACTGTATGGTGTTGAAATTGCATCTGTATCCTCTTGTGTTTGATTCAACAGGAGGTTGAATCAAACCTCTGTCCAAAGCCAGGAGTGGTGACTGTGTTGTGTTGTCTCCCTGGCTGGTCCCACCACTCGTTCAGGAGGAGAACCAGGCCTGTTTGCTGGAGCTGTAGCATCAAACGTGCTTCCCGGTAATGTGCTCTTTTGGCACTCCCAGGGGTGATCATGGGTTTGTCCATGCTAGAAATAAAGCAGCCGTTGAAGAGGACTTTGCAAAACAGACTGGCTGCCAAGCATGACAAATGGGTATCTGTTTTCTTAAGGTGCCTCTGAAAAATGTCCTTTGAGGCAAGTAATGGAGGTGTGCAGGTGGAGTGGTCCATGCCTGGCCATGCCCAAAGATGCAGGATATCTCTCAAAAAGCCTCACCTTCAGCTGTCCTCTCTCAAATAAGAGCAGGCAGGGCACATGGGGCTTCAGGGAGCCTCAGCCCACTCATCTTCTCCCCGAAATTACCACCAAGAGATGCAGCTCTGGGGCCTCATCCTTTCCCTCGCACAGGTTTTCTGATGGTATGATTATATTTTCATGAAGGCTGGTGTAATGAAGTTGAGTCACTAAAGGTAGCGACACAAAGCCAACTGCAGCAGTAGGAGAGATCCTGCTACAAGAACTGCTGGCTGCAGAAAATGAAAAAATTGCACGCTGTGGGATAGGTCTGGCTGCTGGAGCCCCGCTGGCAGGTATTCACTAACCCAGCACTGCAAAGAAATGCCAGGGTCTGTTTTGTTGGTTTGGCTTTTGTCCGTCCCAAAAAGACCAGGCTACTTTCAGGACTGCAGAGAATGTGCAGGCAGCGGGGTGCTGGGTGCACCACCTCTTCTGTGCATGGGGGCCTTTTGGCAGCAGAAACTACCTCTGATTTGGGCTCTCAAAGGGATTGCTTCCTGAAAAAAAAATGTGTTTTTCTCATTTCTCATTTTTCAAAATAATTTGTCCCTCTTCCTCTCTCCCCAATTTAAAATAATGAGAAAAAGAATTGGCACCAGCGATCAGTCTGGCATTTTCAGACAGATGTAATTTTCCTCTGAACTTTTGAAATCAGATTTGGAAATACAGCAAGGAAACAGTAATATTTTGTGCCCAAGAGGAGGCAGATCAGCTAATCTCAGCTGGTGACCCCAGCATGCTTCTGCTCCCCAGTCCCTGGGCGCCTGCTGGTACTTGGGATGGGACCAGATCACGCGGGACGTAGTGGCCTTAGGTTCCGCATACAGGACTAGTTCCTCTGTCACCCTCTTTCAATCCCCAGACCTCTGTTGTTTCTGTGGGATTTCACAGATGTTTTCTGCTGGAAAACACATATCTAGAAGGGCTGAGCAATGCCACAAGCCAGGGGAGGTGGAAAGTGCACTGGCCTCCATTGTGACTACCCCAGAGCTACTGCAGGCAAACAGAGGGCCTTACTCCCTTCCTAAGTATACGGGTTGGGCAAAGCATGTTTCTCCCCTGTGGGACTGCTGCAAAATATGTGCCCAGGGGCCTTCCCAGCATAGATGGCAGGGAGCCATCTGTAATGCGCTCTCACAGCACATTAAAAAGTGTGCCTCGTGCACGTGGGCTGGAGCACAGTGAATAATTCATAAGTGGCAATGGTAGGATTGAGTTAGCCATCCTTTTCTTGTTCATGGTTTTGCTCAAGTTTACATAACTGCCACCTATTTAGACAGTTTCCAGAGAGCAGCCTGCGCGTGCTGCTGATATTGAAGTTTGCTTTTCAAGTGACAACTGTGTAACGTTTTTTTTCTCAGTGATTTCACCAAGCTGGATGATTAAGTAACGCTGTCACTCTAGACAGAGACGAGCATCTCCCTTGAGGTCTTTCGTCTTATCTACCCTGTATACAGAAAGCACCTACCATGACGTCTTGGTCACAGACGTGTGTCTCGTAATGGGTTGTGATTCACGGTTGCCTGCGTGCCCGTCGTATCATCCTAGGAGCACACCGGGAAGACGCAATGTTTAAAACCTTTCTAGGCTTAAAACCTGCCAAGAGTATTCACTTTAAGACAGTCTAAAGAGCCGAGCAATTTTCTTTGCTTTTTGTTTCCAGCATCAGCCATGCTGGGCATGGCTTCAGGCGCCAGGCACCGACCTGGCTCAGAGGTGGGAGATGTGAGAATGGGGCCGTTCTCCTGCCGGCATCCCAAGTGCCGCAGACTCCTTTACACTTAAAGACCTTCTTTGTGTGTGTTTTCAGATAAGCCTATTTTCTGTTTGAAAAGTCGGAAGCCAGCGTTCAATCCCCTTCTGTGACCTGTATGATATTTTCCAGCCTTTTCTGGGGAGAAGGGGAAGAAAGATGCGGATGTGCCTCAAGGAGTCTGCATGCCCGAGGCCAAACCAGAGATAGAAGTTGCATCCTGTGATGCAGCAACGCTATTTAATCAAAGGTGTTGGAGGACAGGACCTGGCAACCTGTGCTGTTGCCTGGGAGGCATGACTAGGTGCTTGCTTGACCAAAAAAAACACTAGATACTTGGAGCAGCTGGAAATGGAGCTTGGAGCATGGAGGTGTGCTGAAAGCCGTGATCCTCACTCTGATTGCGCAGTGGCGGGGAGCAAGGGAGAAGGTGTTTTCCGTTGCACTCAGGATGTGCCAGTCCTTGAAGAGCAGCCAAGGGCGATTCAGAGAGGGAAACCTGCAACATGGAGCTTGTTGTGATCATATGTGAGCAGCTGCGTGCTCTTGAAACCAATAGACTGCAGCTCTGTGCAGTCTGGGAGGAAAACATCAGAAAATGAGGCAAGGAGATGGCTGTGCTGGGAAGCCTCTTTTCAGAGATTGCCTTTGGGAATGGACAGGTTCAAGTCCTGTAACGTTCAGTGTCTGATTCTTGCAACTTTCAAGTCCCTTGGTTTGCCTTGGGGTGGGGGGCAGCTTGCTTATTTTCTTTAGGACTAACAAGAAATGTCCAAGAGGATGCTCCAGTAGATGTGACATGTTGCATGCATCTCACGTGAGAAGCAAGGCTGGTTTTGCGACTCTACTTTTCAACCAGAACTGCTGACCTAGGGCCTGCGAAAGCTTAACCAGATACTTATTTTTGGAAAACTCCCTTTCCGCAGCCAGGGTGGTGAGCAGGGCTTGCCTCTAAATGTCCATTGTAACAGTATTTGGTCCACTGAGCTGCATCATCTTCCCAGCAATGGTCAGTAGAGAATACTATAACAAGGTATGAGCAGGAGGCAGACACATACCAATGCTCCCTTCCAGCCTCCGGGGACAACCTCTTCATGCTTTATAGCCCTTAATGGGTTTTTCTCCCATTAATTTGTCTAATCATTTTATGAACTCCAAGAAAATTTTAGCAGCTGCAGGCAATCCTGTATGAATTTGGTATGTCTGATAGTTTAAGCTGTGCTTTAGATTCACATTGGTCAGAGAAGGGCTATTAGTGGCATAAATAGAGGGTTTAAGGCGTGCAATTGCCCATTTATTTGGAAAGCACTGTCATTTAGAGATGCCGCACTAGCTTCCAGTGCATTAACACAGATATCGCAGCATTTAACCTGGAACGATGTCCTCTTAAAAGCAAAGTGTAATCTTCCATACCAGCATGGGTGAATACAGGGGTATTTTAATAAGCAGAGGTAAACTAGTACTGTCTCAAAGACTGTGATCTCCATTTAAACCTGGGTGTACCCTGCACCGTACCGTGGGGCAGCATGGCTGCGCCTTGGGGCAGGATCCTTCTGCTGGCTGTGAACACCCTTCGTGGCCAGGGAAATGTGAAAATGAGTATTGGGCTGCCAGTGAGGGTTCAGGCAGGAAGAGAGAATAATTTCATTTGTGAAGTCCCGTGCATACGCTGGTAATCAGCTTCAGGAAGTATTTTGATTTATTTTTGAAGCGTGGTCACATGTAATCTGAGAATGCAATCATAGGTAGTTAAAAAACAAACATTCTGGCAGAACAAAGTAAGACCTGAAAGCCGGCATTGCACAAAGGATTTATTGTTTGATTATATTTTTTTTTTTGTGATGGCCACGTTTATTCTGAATGCAAAATCTTCATCCACTGTCCTATTCCAGAGTCGTGGGTTCACCCCAGCCCAGATGGCTGGGTGTCTGCTACCAAATGAATTATGGATCAGCTGAATATTTTACACTTTTATTTATAACTCCCCAGTTGGTAATTGCTGCTTTTTCATAGTTTGTTATAAGTCTTTTTGTTATACTTGGAGTATTAGAAATACATGCTTGAATATTGAGAGAGTTCTTTGCAATATGAAAAAAAAAAATCCCCAAAATTACAATGTGACTTTTAGTTAGAGGTCATTTTTATTCTTGAAATATGCAAGACAAGCCTGTTGTTGATATATGAGGACATTAAAAGATGAAATAAAAAGTGTTTTCCTGCATCTGCAGACAGACCTTTCAGTTTTGACATGAAATTAAAATGTCTTATTTATAGATGAAAATAAAAATAGTAAGAAATAGTTGTCCCTATCCATCCTCCTCCTAAAAAAGGGAGAGAGAAAGGCGCTGAAGTTCTTGTGATGAGGTTCAACCGATGACATCTATTGCATGTTGTGCAGTAGGGTGCAGGTTTTACCATGTCCCAGTGTCAGTGAGACAGATATCTTTATGGTAAAGCAATTAGTCTCCTTCAAAACATGTTACTTATGAGACAGTCCCATGAGCTATGAAAAGGAAATGCCAGGTTACACCTGGGGAAAATATGTCCATGGACTGCACCCAGATGGTGCCATGCGGCTGGGTACGAGGGAGCAAGAGCTGCCCGAAATACCCATCTTGAGGTGCTGCAGCCAGCAGGAATGACACGGATCCCTCTGCAACGCCCTGGATCTGCTGGGATCACCACCAGCAGCGGGGCCTCAGGCTTGGGGTAAAGTAATAGAGATTGGGCAGCCCGAGTCTAGATTTTTAGAGGCGTATGAGGAGCAAATATTGATATTTTCCAAAAAGCATGGAGCGGGCTGTGCTGCCATCACATGTGGTAAGAGCTGCACAAGGTCAGAGCTGTAAGAAGCTTGTGTTCTTGCAGAGCAGCACCACTGATGTTACGTTGCAAGAGTGATAGTGCTGGTTTAACATTTTATTTCCCATTTTGCTGGCATATTTTTAAAGGATTGCCAAGTCATCTTACATTAATCTAATTCTAATCACCTTAAAACACAGTCTTCGGGGCCAAGGAGTTCTCTTTGTATTGCGCTGAGCATAGTACTTGGCAGAGAGCAAAAGTAAAGCATCTAAAATGGTTTCACTGCCCAGACGACATCAACGTATAGATTATTTTTTTTTCCCATGAATGCAGCTTCTGAATTTTACTGCTAATAACATCTTATTCAGCTCTTTAGTCTCAGTCTGCAAGCTGATAATTCCTTTGTCTGCTATGTTATTTCTCTGATTTTAGCATTAAAAGTAGTTTTACGTTTTTAACACTCTGCATAGTTCTGAAAGTGCTCTTAAGACACCAGGACTCAAAAAAAATAAAAAAAGGCAAAAAAGAATGTAAAAATACTTCCAGTGCTGTTAGAGAAATAGCAGGGGACTCGTTGGCATTTAATAAACGTCCCACTTGCTCTCTGACTGCGGCTTCTTTACTGTATCAAGTAAGCTCTTTATAGTAATCTCCCTCAAAAGTTAAATATAATGGTAGAGGAGCCAGAGTAGTTTGAAATGTTTGCATTTCAGTAATTGTGCATTGAGTGAGCTGTGCTATAGAAACACAGGGTATAGGGACTTCACAGGACATTTCTCCCTTCCCACGCAATTATGGTGCTGATAATAGGAATTTGAATGAGCATGAAGGTGTAAGTACGCCCATGGCAGCGTGTATGTGTTTGTGTGTGTACGGACATGCAGGACACACGCTGGGCAGAAGGCGGAGGTTACCCACCCTAGTTTTACCTGGGTATCTGTGACAGCTTTGTAAGGCTCACACGGCTCAGATGCCTTTCACTCTTGCCGCCCTCATACCAAATTGCATGCTAGCTGGCCCCACGTTCAAAGATGGTGGCTCTCTGTGCTGCAAGGCCACCCCACAGTTTTCTGGCTCTGTTTTCCCCCTGCCTGCTTTCTTTTGCCTTGAGCCTGACCTCTCCTTAATACGCAGTTTGTAATTTATCTATTTATTTGTTCATTTGGCCAAGATTTTTTCCCTTCGGTTGTTGATTGACCTGGTGTCTGCACCCATGGAGCAGGCTGGTTTCTGCACCTCAGGAAGGATTTTGCTGTATCCAAACGGAGCTCCAGCTTGCAGTGTGCATGAATTACAGGTTCCCAATTTAGAGTATCAGGCTGAAATGCTTTTTTCCCTGGATTGCTTGTTACTGGAGCGGCGTGTTTCAGTGAGGCTTGGAAGGTTTTTCCACATCTTCTACTGTGATTGCTATTACAGCGCACTTGAACAGCAAACCACTTGCTCGTTCCTCGAAAGTCATCTGAAATGCTACTGCTAGCACTTGTATTTCTTGCAAACGGTTAATGTAATAGCAGTAATAGGACTGGCTAGTGCTTTATCCCAGCTTAATGCCCCTCCAGTCCTCCCTGGGGGGCTGGAGAGCTCTACCTGGAGAGCCAAGAGCAGCGCCAAGGTGACAGACAGCCCAGCAATAAACTGCGTTTCTTCCACAGCAGCTGGGCCAAAGTTCAGCTACATGCAAATACTACAAAAAGCTCCAGAGTTGGAAGGCTTTAATTAAAATGCACTTCAGATGTGCTCTTGTGCCGGCGTGGTGGAACGCTTTCTGCATCTCCCGCTCCTGGAGGAACAGTCCTGATCAAAGCAAGTAACTAATGGGATTTCCAGCTAGATCAGTACAATAGAAATCACCAGAAGGAAAGCATTATTATTTATTTATTTTCCTGCTTCTTCAAGCTTGATAATTTTTAAGAATATGGGGGTCTGATCAAAAGGCCCTGTACAAAATTGATGCAGGGCACCCACTGGCTATGGTGGGGCTGGGCGAGGGTTTTTCTGCAGCAGTGCAGGAAGCCAGGGAGATGCATCGCTCTTCGCCAGCCTGATCCTGTCAGCGCTTCAGCTTGGGCAAGCCTGGGAGAGAGCGCTGCTCTGAAGGAATTGGTGGAAAAATTTGCAAACTCTGTTACGCCTTTGGCAATATCCACCCTGTGGGTTTCAGCCAGGGGTGGTGAGCAAGTCAGGTGGTAGAAGGAGCCTTTTGCTCCCCACCCCTTAGCTCTGCAGGGCCTTTGGCAGAGAGAGACAAAGGTGCCTCAAGTAAATTGGCAGAATTAGGTGGAAAATGCCAGTGCAGGGCACCAGCACCTGCTCGCTGCCTTCTGGGAATACACATCGCAATTGCCCACCATGCTTCTGTATCCTGCTGTGCCAACTTGTGCATCTTTTCTCTGTGCCTCTAAATGAGATGAAAGGAAGCAGTGTTGAATCAGGTAAAAGCAGAAAACTGGGCTTGCTCTTCCTCCTTTGATTTGCAAGGGTTTATGGGACCCTGTGTGCTGTTCCTTCATAGCTTCTTCCCAACTTTCTGCAAACTACCTCAATCCAAGGAGAGAAAGTGGTGCTCAGTCAAGTAGATTATTAATTGTGCTATCTCCTGAGTTGTCTTTCACACAGTTCAGCATTAGTGTGGCGTATTAGTGTGGACTGATCTGCACCGTGCCGTTATCCTGTCATCTCCAGGGCTCTGCTTTTCCTGCGATGGGTTCCTGCCTTGGATCATTAAACCACACAGCTCCATGGTTCTGCCTTGCTCTCCTGAGGGGTGGCACCAAGCGTGAAATCACTCGCTGACCTTACTGGAGACTTACAGCATGAGCCTCTAAACGCCTGGCCGTGCAAGGACAGTTTCCACAGAGAGGTGCTCTCACCCAGTTCAGTAAACTGGAAGACTATTGCTGCAGAAATGACTGGGTTATTTAATTTATTGTACATATTTTTGTACCAGGTGCAACTCGGTCCCTGCAAGGAGATGGAAAGGAGCTGGAGGATGACTGGGCAAGGATGCACATGATGACACAGACCCTTCTCTGCCTTTTCCAAAATTGCAGACAGCAACTAGCCAAGCTGAGTGTGCGTGAAGGACAAAATGCCCTGTGCTTTCCACGGAGGTGATGCACCAAACCCTCTGCTACGTGTTGGCTGCGTCTTCAAGGGGGACTTCTGCCAGAGTCAGATAGCCTTGCAGGGCTTTGAGTGCTATTTGCAGCCCCTCCAGAACATCTCTATAGAACAAAACAAATCATCATAAAGTAGTCAGGCAGTTGATAAGTATTACTTGTGCTCAGGTAACAATTGTGCATCCGTCGTGGCCTCACACTGTTCCTGTATCTTCTGATATTAGTCAACGTACAATGACTGCTATTTTAAAGTTAGTTGTACAGTGTCCGGTTCTTCATTTAGGACAAAAGGGAAGGGAAATACATGGTCATTATGCAAATGAATGCAGTAAATAAGTGCAAGTTGGCTCAGCTTTCTTGTATCCAGACATGATGGATACAGCATCATTGGAAGGGTTGCCTTATGTCAGTAAATTGTTATTTCATTGCCTACAACTTATGCACTGTCTTTCATCAGAGAGGTTTTTCAGGCATCTGGTTTGTTGGTGGGACAACTGAGGCACAGAGGTGCAGTGTGACCGGCTAGAGGGCACACACCAGGGCTAGGACTCTTCTAGCTGCTCCTCTGCCCCTGCTGAGCCCTTTCCCTAGGTCTGGAGCCCTGAGCTGCATTGGAGATGTTTCCTAACCTGTTTGCCAAATTTGCTTTAAGGGCAGATAAGAGAGGCTCATCAAAGACCACTGGAGATGGGCTGATGGGTGGGTTGTTGGGTTTTGGGTTTGTTTTTTTTTCGTTCTGAATTGGTTTCAATTTCACTTCAGCATAAAAAAAGAAATGTCAGTCAACAGTATATTTACCGTTTAGTGAGCTAAAGTATGCTGAACAGCTTGGGGAAAAGTGTGGCGTGGGGCCTTTTTGCTCCCAAATCTTAATTGCAATAGTGACAGTTCCCTTCTTCCCTCTTCTATACCATCAGTCAGGAAAGACAGTCTTTGATCCAAGTCCAGCTGAGTGCAAGGTATTGCCTGCAATACATTTGTTTGGTGAATTGTGCTTTGTCTGCTAAAAATGAAGCCGTTAATAATGTGACAGCGTCCATTCCAAGCGGTTGCAAATTCCCGTGCCCAGACTATTAAATGTAACTAAAATCCCGATCCTTTTGACTTTCTGTCCAGCAGGAGAGCAATTGCTACCTCTTCAGTGAATACCTTGGGTTTTACTTGGCCTTTGGCAGTAATAGAATTTAGAGTGGCTTGGTACCTACTCACTGATGAGGGTCCAAAAAAAGCACTTAACAAAAACAAGCCATAGCAGTAATGAAGTGCTAAAGAGGCTGACACTTTGTTTATCCTCGCGAGAGTTTAGCAAAGATTTCTGCGGCTCCTCCCGGTTTCTCTGCCTCTTTCTTAACTTTTGAACTTGAATCATGAGGCAGCATCTGCCAGGGGCTGGTGAGGGGGCTGCCTCCCAGCCAGGGGCATCACGACAGAGCGCTGTGTCAGGCTGTCCTCCCCTGGGATGCTGCCGTCCAGGGTCACACAGCCCTCTGCTCCCCGGTCCCCATGGCTGAGCCTGGGGCAGGTGCCCAATGGGCTGTGGCGGTGGTTTGATGGAAGAGTATCTGAAATATGGGGCTGTCGGGACTCCTGCCTCTGTGTCTCCTGCTCCAGCTACTCTGCCTCATATAGGATGGGGCATGGACGTGGCTCCTAAACTGTTGGACTCTGGAAGGTCTATTGCCCTTTTCCATAGCAGGAGAGATTAGGTGCCACATCTGGAGCGGTGCCCCGGCGTGCACAGCAGTCACCTTCTGCCTTTGCCAGGTGGGCAAAGTGAAAAGTTTAGAGATGCTTCCAGTCAGACGTTTTTATAGCTGTCATTTGGCTGAATCCAGGAGTGTTTTCCTCTCCGAGAGAAGCAGCCACTATTTTTCACAGACCAAATGAAGCCACCTGTTGGGTTAACGACTTCCTTAGGTCCTCGGGCAGCCCTGTACAACCTTTAGGGCCCAAAGGAGTCTTTGAAGTACCATTGAATTTCATTGTTAATGTCTCAGTCATTTACCCTGAATGGAAGAGAGTATTTTTTTTCACTCGCAGGCATGAATAAACTCTCTAGATTGCAGGAAATAATCCCTTTTAAAGGAGAGTTAAAAGCACTGTCTTTTAATATAAGATGGGAGGAGGCAAGAAAAAGGAAACCTGGTGCTGAGCTGTGCCTAGGACTGCTCCAGCTCTTCTCAAAAGCACTGGATTTTGTTTGGTGATTAGAAACAGAATAAATCAGATGAAAGGAAAGGAGCTGATGACAGGGTGATACATGTGTCGGAGAAGGGGCGGGAGTGGAGAAGGAAAAGCACATAATGTGGGTGACTTTAATTATGTGGAAGGTGGGAAGATTGACTTCCCCATCCTGAGCAGGGTGTGTGAAAAGATACATTAGTCTGTATTCTATCAGGGGTTGATGAGGTCTTCTCGAAGATGTTAGTAGTTACTTGGAAGAAAAAAGGTGCACTCGCTGGCAGTATTTATGAGAGCTTTAATTACATTTCACAGACTGAGTTCCAATTAGAAGGGAAGGGGAGGGGAAAAAAAAGAGGAAAGAGAAGATGTACAGCATGCGTTAAGAGCACGGTGATAAATCTATGGCTAAGGATAATGGTAAACAAGGTAGCTGTACATTATGGCATCATTTGCACACTTCTATTTTTAGGTGTTCATTCCCACTTTCCTCCCCCCCCAATCACAAGCAAAATGCTCATAAAGGGGTCAAACACAGGCCTCTGTTACTCATCTTCCAAGATGGAAGGCAAAGATCATTTGCAGTTGCTGCAGTACAAGGCTATTACTTTTTTTTCCCCAAATCATTAACTGTGTCATAAAACAGCACTCCAGAAAAGGCAGACAGAGACAGATCGCAACATTTGTCTCTGTGCTTGCGTGAACAGTGGAAAAATATTGCTATCATTAGTGCATCCTTTCACATTGTGTTTAATGCTGCAGGTTCCCACACTTAGAAACATAGAATGGTTTGGATTAGGTTTGCCTTATCCTTGTTATAATCTCATCTAACCGGTTTCTTACCCAGATGACCATGATGTCTGTTTATTTTAATGTCAGGAGGTAACACTGAAAGGGGAGATGTATAAATTGCTCAGCACTGGCTTAATTCTTTTCCCACTGTAGTCAAACAAGGAGTTTGCCATTTACTTCACTGCAAGGGTGTTACCTCTGTGCCTGGGTGGCTTTGGCACAACTCTCTCATGACATCCCTCTCATGTGCCTTGGAAAGAGGCTTTTCTGTACTCTTTGCTTGTGGTGGAAACTGTTTGCCAGTATCTTTGCAGGCAATGCAGGTAAGAGATGTGTTTTGTCTAATGACATTGGCGTTAGGCATGGGGAATACCTTGGATCTTGCAGAATTGTTCATTAAAGTAAAGGTAAGTCTGCAAACAGTTCATAACAAACACTGAAGTTCTGGCTGGAGAATACCATGAATTAGCTAGTGAGATTGCTTTCATTTCAAATAACATAATTTCTCCCACTGATTAATAAAAAGGGCTAACAGCATTTCTTAATAGCGGTGAAATGGCTGCAGTGAAGCCGTGGCAGTACTTCAGCGAATGGGGATTTTTGCTCTTCTGTAATTCCATGATCACACTTGGAAAGTTAAAAGGAATCAAAGGAGAAAACTCCTTTTTCTATGGTGATGTCAAAACCAAAATCCTTGTTTATTTAAAAGTCACTAAGTCAGGAGTAAGGTGTGATGGAGTATAATTGCAAAATTCTTACTTGGTAATTAGTATCTTGCAGCCATCTTAATGCTATTAAGAAGCAGGCATAATTGCACGTACGATGCGTATATTTATCATGGGAGCTGGCACTTCAGACCATTAGGACCTATGTGTAGCTTTGCTGTATGCTGCATGTAGATTAATCTAGTTTAGGAGACTTAAGAGCCTGTCAGAGAGACGTTCCCATCATCCGAACGGTTGTACTGTCAAGTGGTAGGAGAGCACATGGAGAGGCACCAGACGTTTCCCATAGCCCTGCTACAATAACATTGTGGCTCCCTGATATTTGTGCATTTCCAGAGGTTTCTCTGTTGCTGGCTGTAGTATTCACCACTGCCTGTTTTATATACACACATAAAAGAAAAAAAAATTGGTGGGGACCAGGAGGGAGTAGTGTTCATCTCCATTTGAGCTCTGTTGCACAGGGTATTTCTGCGTGTCAGCATGGGAAAACCTGGACTTCTGGGAGCTGCTGGGAAGAGCCTTGTCTATGGAAGTAACCCCAGCAACACATCACAGGCCTTAAATGAAAAAATTGTTGTTGGAGATTAAACCTGTTTTCTTGTCAGCCCATCAAAGAAAGTATAGGTAGAAGCGGCTTATTGTGGAAGAAGTCATGGGTAGGAATAAGACAGGAGCAACTTGCCAAGGGAAGAGGATTTTCAATAAAAGATCATCATTAGCAGCTCAGCACTCATGGCTTTTTAATTAAATGTATTTGGGAAAGGATGGACAAGGAGGATCTCGGCGGAGAGATTGTTTCAGCCACGGGCCTAAAGCTATCGCCAAAGATGAAGCTGTACATACTTCAGCAGAACGTGTTAACTGAACCTCATGGTGCTTTGCGAGGGATGTGAACATCCCTCCCACGCATTTTACAGGCAGCAAGCGAGAGTGAAGTGATTTTTGCTGAGGTCACCCAAGAGTTCAGCAGCGGGGACGGGAAGAGACCGAAAGTCACCAGGGTCTGGTGGCACTGTGCTTCACTGGAGTCGAGGTTGAGCCATAAAGTTAACTTAATTTATTTGTGTCCTCCCCTTCTCCCCGGTGATTCTTGACTACTTTTTAGTGCTCTGCACAGGAATACAGGGTTAGGGATTGAATCTTGGTGTACATCTGGGTCCTTCCGGATAAGGACTGCTGAACAGTACAAGACCATAGATAGGATCTCTTCCTATGGAAATAGAAGAGTAAGTTTTTTCTCTGTTAATCTGCAGCTGACCCTAGGTCCAAGCGGTCTTCTGTTTCATTCATTGCTTTGACTAATTCAGTACCTGGAGGGTTATATTATGTTTCCTCTTCCCTTAGTGGATCAAATTCTTGTCTTAGTTGTATGGAAGCTACTTCTGATGAAGTTGGTGAGTAGTCTCTCATGCAGACAAATGCAAGGTGTGGCCTGATGTCTCAGGTAGATTTGATGTTCCCACTTTTTCTTCTGGATGCCTTCACAGCTGCTGCTTGTGTTTCTCTTTGGGCTCTAGAAATTTTGGCTCTAAACATAAATTCTTCTCTAGAGTGTTAAGAAAGTAAGATTCTCTGGTGCGTGAAAGTATAATAATTTTGATTTTCATTCTTTTAACAATGCAGTGTTTGTTTTGCAAAACTGCTTTTTTTTCCCCACAATTTTCTGAAAATCCCTTTGCCCAGGTCATTTCGTATATAGTCATAGTATATGATTTGACATGCCTTACTGAGGAAAAGATGAAGCAGAGAGCATCAGATTTATTATTGGGTCAGTGACTGAGATATTTTTTGAGTTCCCAGAGCTTTACCATAGTGACCATCCTGGGTCTTGTCAGTAAAGAGATGATCTTGAGAATTAGATCACTGAGATTATAATATACTGCTGTGTTAGACAAGATTCATGGTCAAGAGAGGATATGGCATTTAATGGCCCTTTGAAATGTCACATCCAGGCTTTAAGGGCCATAGTCTCAGAATAAACAAAAGAGAACGCAGCTAGCTCCAGCAGTTTTGAAATGAGCAGCACCCCAGTGATGCCAGTGGGAATTCGCAGTCCATATTTATGCAGCAGATACAAGACTAGGCGGCCACTGGAAACCATGCAAGAATGATAACCATATCTTTCTTGAGATACAAGGTAAGATGTGCCTATGCGGTCAGCATGCCTTTCAGTTAGCAGGAGAAGTAAGTAATATGAAGTTCTTATCAGAGCAACGCACAAGAAGTTGGACGGGCATTAATGGCTTGAGTAATTTTGGTTGGAGTCCAATAAATAAAGTGATTGTGTACTGCATGAAGTAATACAGGTCTCTGCAAGCAGTTGCTTGGCAGCTGTACGACTGGATGGGATTATTTTTTTTCTTAGCTATGTAACATTTTGAATGGATGGTAACACTGAGAAAAACGTATTTCCACTTTTCTCAGATGCATTCATCACTGGTAGAAAAAGGCCCATGGGAGGGTAATCCATGGAGCTGAATTCTGTACACTGTAGTGCTATGTAGTAAAAAAATGCATGTGGACAGTTCATACTGATCAGATGTGATAGTTCAGTATTTGCAGGCTTTTTAAAATCAGGCTGTTTTTATGATTTTTATAGACTGATAAATGTTGCCAAATTGCTTGGAAATTCACTGACAGTCTTCAAGGGACTTTCAACTTTAAAATGCACTCTTGAAGCATACATCCTTACTTAAGGCTTTTCTTGTTTGGTTTTTTTTTTCTGGATGACTCATGGAAGTGTGCATGTGTGTATATCTATATTTAAAAGCGTCCTTTTCTATTTTGTTTTTCAAGTTCTCAGCAAGTAACTGTTGTACTGATTTTTATCTTTGTTAATACTTTTTGTCCTCAGTACTAATTTCCAGCACAAAGTTCAGTTATCTCTTAAAATGTTCTTCTTTTTTTTATTAACCAAGTTTACCCCCTTTTTTAAATTGGGTCCCCCCTTTTTAAATTGGGACCCAAGGAGACATCACTGTTAGATATAAATGTGGTTTTGTAATTAAGGACAGAGGGCAAGATGGGCAGTACTCCAGCAAGTCACTGCATGGTGAAGTTTGCTAATCAGCCCCCAGGGTTGAATCATTATTGATTTAAAGGAAGGTGAAAACTCAGTGGTATTTTGTGGGAGGGCTAAATTATCTCTTCTGGCCTTAAAATCTAGGGATATTGATTTAAAATTTATTATCTTGGTTTCCCTACTGCCTATAAATTTGCAAATGCAAGTTAAACGAGCATAAAACACGTTCTGCTTGAGTCCAGGGTACTTGTACAGAGTTTTAACTAAACCATTTTAAATATTGCTCTTTTTGTTAAGCCCGCTTAACTGTGTTTAGCTCTCTTAGAGCACTTCTCATTCGGGGGGCGGGGGGCAGTCTAGCAACATTTGAATTCTTCACTGTAATTGAACCCTGATGCAAACCCAAGTCTTTGTTATTCTTGCATTCACTGCAGTGACCTTGATAATGCGAATGCTTCACCTTTGCTACTCCTTGGAAGGCGGTCCTGTGAAAATGGGATCAATTACGTGCATCGCTAGGATCCCGTTTTCAGTACTGCTAAATTAAAAACAGTTAGAGCTAGTTAATGGGCTTCCCCCTTGTATAGAAGGGGGGGGGGAATAAACAAAGGACAATAGAAACTGAATTGTTTGAGAGGAGGTAATCTCTGTTTTGTTTCTGCCATAGATTAGTGATGATCAATTATCATGTCAGAAGGCGGAGAAGCTAATATACCCCAGAATCTACACGTAGTTATTTAATCATGCTGCCTGATGCATAGCATTCATCATTCACATTTTTAATGCCACTTACTGTTACCATCTCACATTTATGCAGGGCACATTTAAGAAGAGAGAAGTCATCCTGATAGGCAACGTCCTGGGGAATAGAATAGTGGAGAAACCTATAGGGTTCAATTTCTGTCTCTTTAGTCTGAGTAGCTTGAGCCCTGACCCCATGCAGACAAACTGTTGTACACGTCTGATCTTGAGATGGTAGCCCTGTGAATGACTCAAATTGTCCTCTGAAGGAAAACCTTAACGAATGCCCACCTGTACTGGGTGGGCAGCCCTCAGTGGTGCTATAAACGGCTTTTTTCCAAGAGCAAGTGGGAGGTAAGATCATCGCAGACCTGTAAAGGCAAGCAAATGCCTCTGAGCAGCTGGTGTTTGTGCAGTAAGCTGTAGTAGCCACTGCATCCTGTCACCTGCCTTGTTTGGACTACTTTCAGCCATCTTCGAGGCGCAATTTCAGCCAGCCACTGGATGAGTTGAGCACTTGCAGCATGAGTATTGGTCAAGAGGGAGTCACAAACATGCAGGGTAATATCAAACAGGGAAGTATTTTAGGTATTGCATGTATGGAGGCATGCATATATATATATATATATATATATATATATTTTATTTCCTCAGTAAACTTTTTGGTGGTCTAGTCCACACACTGAATAAAGATGAAGGTGAGAGAGTTGGAAGGAGTAGGGCACTTGTTTACGTCTATCCAAGACATCCCCTGGACCAAGTTGGAAAAGAGAGCCAAGAAGCTCCTCTGAAGGAGGAATCCCCGGTAACTGATCATGTTGAAATCCCCTTTTCTCTTCTAGCAGTTACAAAGGTGAGAGGAAGTAAGTGATCAGTGTAAGGAGAACTTGCCAAAACCAGATCTGTAGCCCTATTACAGTGGTTGTGAACCAAATGAGGAATCTGGATGCAGTGAGACTTGTCTTTCCTCCATCTTTCTCTAATGAGGTCTTGGGAATGCTGGATGAGACAATGTCACCAAAGCCTCAAGATACATTTGGAGAGTGCAGCTTCATAAATGCTTACTCTGAAGCAGTAAGTTGCTTGATACCTATAAGCCTCTTCCTAGCCATACCTAGGAATAGTGAAGCCACTGTTTTTGTTTCGCAGCCAGGAGGTGGATGGATCTAAAATGGGGATTTGTGCCACGTTTCCCCCCCCGATGCTTCAGAGAGTGGCATTATCGGAAATGCAAGCCAAAAAGGCAGAAAATTCCCACTCTGCTATCCTGTGTGCATTTATCTTGCCTAATTTTTGATCAGTCATACCCACAAAGCAGTGAAAAATACTGTCGCGTGAGGACCAGCACCAACCAGTGTAGACTGCGTTAAGCAAGGTGCTGCAGACAGAAACCTGCTTCACCACAGTTCTGATGCTGAGGAGAAGCTACAGACGTGTCCATTTATGCATCACATGTGCAGCTACAATTTAAAATATCTGAAATCTCTGTTGGGACCATTTAGCTTCTGGATGGCAGTCCTACCCTTGGATGTTCAGGCTGTTTTTCTGTTCCCGTAGCGTTGCCCTGACCTCCAGAGCCCGTGGTGACCCAGCTGAGTAGGCAAGTTCTGTCAGCAGTAGAGGGTAAAAACTGGACTACAGAGTCCCTGTACAGTCTGTAAATTGGGTTTTCATGTCAGAATTGTTACGGAGTATTCTTGAGTTTGTCTCTAAATCCTTTTCAGCACCTTCAGAAACCAACTGGACTGGAAAAGCCTGACATATTTTGTCAGAAGAGAGTCTGTACTTGCTTCCTGCAGGAAGGTAATGCCTCTGCAGAGCGGGAGAGTCAAGAGCCATGCTTTCATACACAGCTGCATTTATTCCATTCAAAACACTGATTTTCATCCTGGGCATTGTGTTGCTCGGTTCTCAACTCTGCAGTTTCACCTCAGCAAAGCAATTTTACACAGTGCTCATCTTTAAGCATATGAGTGCTACTGCTTGGAAACAGAAGTTGGAGAGAGTTATTAAATTATGAAAATAAGCCTTTACCACAAATTTCCCCGTAATTTTCCTTTTTGTCACTCACGTAGGGTTTTTGTTCCATGTTTGAGCTCAACGTGGTGTCGCCAAGTTGCTTGTGATTTAAATAGAAGAAGCCGGCTGCCAGGAGTAGTGCTTGCAGGTATTCTTTCTTTTCTTTATTTGCCTTACAGCAGTGCCTGCAGGCCAAAGCAAAGATTGTGCTGGCAGCATCTGAATAGTTAATTCCTGCCCCTCAAGTCAAAATAGATAAAGGAATTATCATTATCTTCATTGCACAGATAACAGCAGGGACAGATGAAGTGACGTGCCTATGGTCATGCTACGAATCTCTGGCAGAGCAAGAAAGGAAAGTATTATTTCCTCTGGTCTGATGCTTTTATCCCAGTGCCATCCTTTTGTGCGACTAGCCACTTTCAACAATTTAGATTTTTTCCTTAACGTCTCCTGGCACCAAGGTGCAGACTGGTAAATGGCACAAAACATATGTCTCCCAGATCTCTGCCTTTCAAGATCCTTTTTATTTTTATCACTCATCTCATGATGCCCAGCTGCCTTTGTAGAGCCATGTGTCTGGAAGGATCTCAGGATGTGCTCATCTAACCTGCTTTAGAACCTCTGAAGACATAGATGCCACAAGTTCAGTGGGTGATTTTTCCCAGTGCTTCATTATTTTTGTCCTTAGAAAGCTGTTCCTCAATTTAATTCTGTACTTGTCTTGCTCCAGAGACAGCAGCCTTCTACTTATTTGGAGACTCATGTTCTCTTTCAGTCTCTTTTTTTCCTGGGACTGAACAGCTCTGCTTCTTTGAGTCTCTGTTCATAGTTTTCTCAGCTTGTGCTTGTTCTCCAGTTCCCTCTTGGATTCCCTCAAAATGCACTGTGTTTTTCCTGACATTTGAAATGGGGTACAGTACAGAGCTGCCAGCTCCCTCGAGCACTCCTGCCCCAGGGACCCGATAAAGCAGTTCTCTGCCTCCTGGGAAGCCCCGGGTTGAAGCTGCGGCTCTTCTTCCTTCCTTCCAAAGGGGCATTGCACACTCCCATGTTTCACACTGCAAAGGTTGCCCCTTTGGAAGCTGAAGGTAGCCACATTTCTCTTGGTAGTATCAAGAATGGTTTTCGCAAGCACCTGTAGCGCACTTTGCACCAAATTTGCTACGTAGCTTCATTTCAATGCTAGGAACCTGAGATTTTATGACAAACAGTGCCCATGGTCACACTTAAGTGCCAAAAACTGGACAGGATATCTGGGTTTGCAGCAAGGATGAGATCTGTTAAATTTTCTCTCTGTTTGTCTCTCATTTTCCTTAACAATGGTGATAGCCTGGGCAAAGTTTGCCCTGATCCAGAAAAGTTGCTGTCAGTCTGAAACCAAGAACAGGGTGGGAATGCATTTATGGATCACAGGTGTATAAACCACAGGTATATAAACCCTTCCATTTCAGCTTTAGTCACTTAGAGGTTTTACTATTCATAGAATCATAGAATAGTATGAATAATCTATTCTGTTCTAGGTTTTTGTCCTAATATAACCTATTTGATATATTATTTTATTTAAAGAATTTTATTTCAAGCCTTCTAGTCTCCGTTGGTTATGGAAAAGGTCTGGACCATGGTCCTGCAAAGCTGTGGCCAGGTTGGGGTCCTGTCAAAGGTGGTGGGCTCGTGCTTTTCTCCCATTTATGAATGAGACGTGAGAGAAGAGCAGCAGTGGTAGGAGGGGCCAAGTACCATAAGAAATCCAAAACTAGCTCCCACAGGAATGAAGGACTTTGCCCATTCTTCCCTCTGACCTGCTGCATCTCTTCAGTAGCTGTTCTTCAAGTGGAAACATAAGGAATTTATTTGACTGCCTCTGATTTCACTGGAGTGTTTAGTAATGTGGCTTTAATATTAGAATTCATCAGCAAGACTGATTGGTGTATCATACAGAGTGGCAGGCTTGGCAGAGAAGGAAATTTCCCACGCAGTTTAAAAATGGTCCATGAATTTACCGGGTTTAGAGTTTGATAGCAGCTGGAAGAAGGATGGAGCAAGTCTTGTATGAAGAAAGAAGCCAGTCTAGGAATGAAGGAGGTGAGTTATGGTAGGGAGCAGGAACATGCACATTTTATGCATTTTATTCAGTAGCTATGGTTTTGTTTTGCTTTTAATGGCGTGTGGTTTTTAAAAGGAAGCTTTTGCTTAAATGCAAATAAGATACTAGGTTTTTAATGATAGGAGAGGCACTGGTAAGCGTGCTGGAAGCTGACCTGGTAAATGACTCAACAATGAGGATTCTACTGCAAAATGCTGAGCCTTGTGGCTGTGATCCAGCAAAGTGCTGACAGCAGTGGTAGTACTCACACGCTTAAAGTTAAGCATTTCCCAAAGCGCTTTGATGGATCAGAGCTGGGGTCCTTATCACCTTGCTAGGAGTGAATTTATAATAAGTGAGTCAATAGTATTTATTCTTTGGCTTCATAACTAAACCACTAATGGAATATAGGGAAATTACAGCTCTTCTGTGGCATGAAGGAATCTGGCTCAGGTCTTAACCACAAAATGTTGCCCAGCTTTGAGAAAAACTTAGTATCTTGATTTCAGAAGCCCTTGAAAAAACAAAAATGGGTAATGCAATTCCCTGTGCATCTGTGCCCTGTAGGAGGATATTCCTTCATGTCTCTCTTCCCTGCTCTGGCAACCCTTCGTCTCAGGTATGCCTCGGCCTTGGGTGCAAGCACCTGCTAGGGACAGCAGAGAGCCCTTTTCCCTGAGCCCAGGCAAACCATGTGTTTGTTGAATGTGTTTGTTGAGTGAACAAGCTGGAGTTAATGCTTCCCCTCCCTTGAGATGAGTGTGCTCAATATTCTACAGTTGTCTATGATAAGTCTTCTTGGAAGTCACAAAAGAAATGAAAATAACAAAGGACAGAGGATTTCTCTACAACTGAAGTCCCAGAACACTTCTCGTTTCTCCACATCCCAACAGTGGGCATTTCCAACTGTGGCCATGCTAATTAGCCCACACTATCTGGAGATAAACTACCGCTAATGCCATTATTCTCATTTACAACTTGTAAGATTGCTGGGGCGGTTCCTGTCACCTGCAGTTGTCTCTTGTGATATTTGGTCATCTTTTCTAGAAGCCCCGTGCGTGCAAGTCGTGTGAATCTTCAGGCAGGTTCCACTCTTTCAGAGTATATGTCTCGCATCTGCAATTGCCAGGAGCTGAAAGCATGTCTGTACAACTCTGTAAACAGAAGGCAAATGGCAAGAATCCAATTTATTGTCTGTAATAATGTAGTTTTAAGAGTTTCACCCAAGATTATGCAGCATTTGGAGATGGCGGTGATATATGATGGATGCCATTAGATATGCTGGCTCTGTTGTATATGGGGTGGTGCGCACATGAGCAATGACAAAGTAGCCTTGCCCCAAAGGCTCTGTAGTTTAATGCCCAGATCCTGGGATGTCTTTAGGCTCTGCTAGTAATCCCGTCACAATTGCAATGTATGATAGCTGGGTCATGGCGTAGCTTTATTACGCTAAACTTTTTAGAAGTTATTTGCTTTTTCTGTGGCAAAAGCAGGGGTTTGGGGAAACATTTGTGCAGTCAGCAGCAACGCATACAGGAAAGACTGCTGCAGGTGAGATGTTGCTACCCCTGGCGGGTTTGCCTCCACAAAGGTTGGCGCTTCCGTGAGTCTTAGCAATATTTTGCTAAGGCAAAATAGTTTGTGAATGGCAAAGCTTGTGTTGGATGCATCTACTGTCCTTCGAGGAGTATGTGTTGAGCCCTGCTTTCTTACAATTACATCATATTTTGATTAAGAGAAAAAGACTGCATACAAGTGCTTTAAAGCTATGCATTTTATTGTTTTCGTAATGTATGCATCAATAATCAGTAATCAGTCTTAGTAAGAAAGTATATTTTATAGATACATTTTTACAATGCAAGTTAATGTAAGGAGGATTTGGGTAGTGATTTTGTACATTCAGTAATACTGCTCTCTTGCTATTTGTTCTTTTAATACCATTTTATAGCAGTAGCTAAATATCATGGAGTGTTCATCAAAAGATTTGCGGCAAGCAGCAATGGGTCCTTCTGAGTGGATCAGCTGATGTTAGCTAGTCACTGTTAAATGGAAGATTCTTGGTTTCCCCTGGTTTTTGTCTTTGCTGTTTCTCTCCTTGCAGCCTCCTCCAGGAGACGTTCAGAGAAAAGGCAGCCTCGAATTAGGTGAATTCGGCACGCACGCACCCCTCCTTCCCCCATGTCGGTCTAGTGAGGTGGAATTACAGCAAGAACAGGGTACAGGGGCACAGTACATCTTGAAGCCTTAGACCACACTGGTGCATTGCAGTCCCATTCTCAACCAGGCATGTCTCCTGAGCTGTTACACAGATCAGAAGGAAAAGATTAACCATTATCCCTGTGCTAATGCAAATTGCATGCAGATTACTTCTGTTACCTCTCTAACATGAGTATGAATTGAAGTGGTTTTTTTCCTGTTTTGTATCTTCCAACCTGCTTCTCCATAGTGGGGCTGCTGGTAATTAAAAGCATCAGGTTAGTGTGTCCACAAAACCACAGCATCCATCCTGCTCTCTTTGCCTTTAGCAGAGGTACTTTTCTGGTGTCTTAGGTCCAAGGATTAGAATTCTTGAGAGAAGTTATCTGAGGAAAGCTTTGTCAAGGAAAGAACAGGCTCTCCCAAGAGAATTAGGCAGCAACTTGGGTTTCGCCTTGCATGAACCCAACTCTGTGTCCAGCTGAGGGGCAGCAATGTCTGTGAGCACCTTGGCTCTGTGGCCAGCTTGGGCTTCAAGTCACGTCCTGCTGTTGAGCTCAAGGAACTGTGTTTAATCTTCTAGGGACTGGGGTGGGAACCACCTAAAAAATCGCCCCTTTTCATATGAGATAAATCTTGTTGCTTGGGTTAGCCATGGACTCATGTTACAAAAATGGGGCTCTGCCTTCTGTCGGGGATGCTGAGTGCTTGAATTGGGTTCCTCTCTCTTGCATGACCTTTCTCGTTTCAAGGCGCACATCAAGGTGTCTCAGGTTTCAGAGGCATTAAAATGGAGATAGGTAACACAGACTGTAAATTGGTCTAAGACCTGGCATTTACCTCAGCTGTTCGTCTTGGGAGGTAGAAGATGTGAAGAAACACTATATATTCATTGCCAAGGAAATTTGAAGATTGTGTTCTTCTTTTGATACTTGATGTGTGAAAGGGACCAGCGTGAAGTCCCCATCTACTCAAGAGATACCTTGAAAAATCATTCAAAAGATGGTGATCTCCATATACAAACCATGTTTTAGGATTGGGTTTGTATTTTGCAAGGTGTTTGGATATAATCCTCGGGCTAGAGTTTACCCCCTTGCACTATTTAGGGCCTGTGCACTGTTCAAATCCCAGATAGGATCTCAGGTAGAATTGAAATGGCATTTAATGCTATGTAGTCCAAGGACCTTTCATTCCCTGGACTCAGTTTTCAGAAGCACTTACAAGCACCTGCAAATTGGGGACCAACCTGTTCACCTAACTAGCCAGGCATGGTTTGCAACTGCTTATCCTCAAGGGACAAAGACTTTTGAAACCCTTTATAAGGCAAACTGGGGTATACTTTCGGATATTAAAAACTGCAGCACAAAAGTCAAGTTATGACTGAAACTTAAGTTCTGACCCAGGTATAATATCCGCAGTAGAAGTACCCTTAGGGGAGCCATGGGGTGTTGACCTTTTCTAGAAGTATATTATTTCTATAGAGAAATGCAAAGAGATAATACAGTGAAGGCCTTTTTTTTTTTTTTGTCTCAGAACAGTGTTTCTAACTAATGTATATATCTTGTTTAAAATTAATCTACTGCTTGATGCTGCCTGCGATTTCACATGCTTTTTGTGTGACTCGGTGAATAATGCAGGTCTTACTCCAAACTCTGGAGTCACCAAAGGCCTGAGAAAAAAATTCAATAATGTTATTACTTAGAAACTGAGGGAAAAAGGTCCTTTCCAACCATGAAGATTCTATGATTCTATGAAAAATTGCAGTATGCCAGGCTTTTGGAGTAGAACCAGAATTACTTGTCTTGTGGCTACTCTTCTGATACAGGTTTCAGTTTCTTCAATTAATGCATGTATAAAGCCAGATTTAATGATAGCGTAACTATTTGGTTATATGATGACAGGTGAAGGTATTGATTTAATCACAAGCCTGAATTTGACTTTTAAATCTTCTGGCATAAATTCAGACTGCAAAAATGACATAGCATCACATGGAGGGAGGAACCCCAAGGTGTATTGCGAGGTCTGAAGTGTTAGATCCCAAATGTTTGCACATACAGGAGTGTAATCACAGTAAAAGAAATTGCAAACACATGAAAAACGTATGAAAATCCATAGCATAGGTGTCTATAAAAGGGGATGTCTACATCGACATCTATGTCATAGACGTCTATAACAGCACCCAGGCCAGAGATGGTTAGATGCCTCAGTTGTCTTTGGAAAGGGACCTGAAGCCCGGATCCCTGGAGAGCCAAAGGGAGGAGAGGTGCCAGCCCCTTTGCCTGTGTAAATCAGCCTCTCTTCCTGGGCTCCTCTGGGTTGCTCCAAGTGAGGATCTGTCCTGGCAGAAGTTAAAGCTGTATTGAAGGTTCTGGGCTGGTGGCTTGGTTTTTGTACCGAGCGTGAAGGGAACCAGTATTTTGTTGTTGTTGTTGTTCTGATCAGAAGTGGAAAACTTCACTGGCTGTGCGTCTGAGGGTGAGATGGGGAGCCATTAGCTGTTGTTTCTGCCAGCGTGAAAAACACCAAGGCAAAAGTAATTGGGCTGGAGAGAGCATTAGATAGACCATGACATGTAGAAACTGCGTTATTTGTTTTATCTTGGTGCAGTAGTTGTTCACCTGATAACATTAGTTTCTCTTAAAATATAATTAACAGTTTATTCCACTAAGCATCATTATATGTTAGACGTTAGTGGGACACAGCACAGTATGTTGTAAATACTGGGTTTGGTGCCTAGATGGCTAATTCAGTGCTAATGTCATTATCAAAGGTTGCAGAGGAAGAATGTCCTAAAAGGTCTGTTCCTCATGAAATCATCTCCTGTAGTTATTCAGATGTGACTAATGATGCATCTTCTGCAGAAACTTTAATTTCTGTGTTTGGTATGTCCCCTTATTCTTCTTAAGAAATACTAGAAACGTAACCAAAAAAAAGGTAGAATCAGTTTTCTGTGCTTTTATTTGCTTCCTGATTAATTTTAGTCTCAGAAAAGCAAAAATGTACATTAGCAATTTCACACCTTGTTACATCTTCTGTTTGCTTTCATCACACGCATGGCTGTTTTCATGAATGGCAAACATAAACATAAATGATGTCATATCCCTCTGATTTCGAGTGTCTTGCTGAGAAATTAATGCCTGCGTGCAGATTACTTGTAAAGCAACATGTGAACAATTCGCGATGTACGTCCACCCTTTGTAGTGTCAAGGCAGGGATTTGAACAAGGCTTCTGCCTGCTTACGTAAGAAACATGGGAGATTACAGCTTTATATATCTTGACTCTTACGTGAATTTATTTTTTTACATGTTCTACTCCAAAAGGAAGTGCTCTGTGGCTTGACTTCTTTCTATTAAGAGGATGCTGCCCTTGCAGAAGCAGTGACCTTTGAAATGCAAGTCTCAAGTAATCCTTTTATTTTCCTGAGATCATATAGCACAGTATCCAGTTGCAGGCTTTTAAGATGGAATGATTGCAGACTTTGTCCGCTTGCCTGGATTGGATTACATTTTGTTTGACAAAGAAAACTCTAAAATACTTATACCTTCCTTCCTTCAATTCAGAGCATTGTAATCTCTGTGCGTTGAGGATGCAGAGCAGTTGCCGTATCATCCCAGCACCGCTGGGATTTATTGAATTTACTTAATTGACCTTTATCTCACGGTTACACTTTAACGCTTCTTTTGAAGGAGATTCAAGAAGGATACAGTTACTCCTTTTCTAATTTACTTTGAGAGTTGGGTTACTCATTTTCTTATCTTCCCTCCTTTTCCCGGTAGAGCAGAGCATTCTGCAGATCCATGATTGAATGTGTTAGAGACTTACAGGGCGAGACACTGAAGTCCATGAAGCTGTAACTAGCCAAGCTTTTTACACACTGCTTTTCGAAGAGGGTGCTCTGTTTTAGGGGAGTAGGGAGTTTGACGGGCATTTTTGGGTGGCTGGTGGTGCATTTTGTGTTATACTGTGCTGATGCACATGAGGGAGAGCTAAACTCCCCTGTACCTACCAGGGAAAGATTTTGCAACAGAATTCAGGAGCGCTTGCACCGTCCTCTTGTTTTTAAAGCACTTGTGAGCCTTGGTCCTATAAGCACTTCAGGAAACCTCAATAAAGTGGATGAAAAGTCCATTATTTGGTCAGGCGATCTTGACACTAAGAATTGCATGGTTTTTGACTTCCTGAGAGGTGTTCGATACCAGGGAGGGCTGAGGTCTCCCCTTGCTGCACTTCTCAAATTTGCTTTTACTAATAGGACTTTTAAAAGGTTTAATGCTCAGCTCTGACTTGCTCCACCACGCCAGACCTCTGCTGCCAGCTCTGCAAGCCTGGGATAGGCATTGCAGGGATTTGGGGACATTGGAGAACAGTCTGAGGGGCATGTGTCCCTTTTTCTGAGTAGTTTGGTATCCCCATCCTCTATATATAGCATCCGAGTTGCTCGTGATAAGAAGTGATCAGTATTGTCTGTTTAACTAGGGCTGTAGAATTGCCTTTTATTTGTTACCACCACCCCACAGCGAGACTTGGTTTCCAATGCCTCTGAAAACCATGTAGCTCCCTTTGCATTAGAAGGGAAGGAATTTCATCCTATTTTAATGGAGTTCACTACTCACTGTGTCTTCTCTGGTCTAACATATCTAACCAGCCACATGTGCATGGACCATACAGAAACTCAACTTGCTGTGCACATGCATGCACAACACATATTTAGGCAGCTGGATTTATTCATGGAAAGTCCTATACCAGATTAGCAGTTTGAGACTAGGTTGTTATTCACCTTCACACAGCCCAAAAATTTGTGGAGGACATCAGCCAAGAGTTAAGGTGACTTTTGCAAATGAAACATGGTTGGTGATCACCGTGTGGTGCCTACATAAATAACATGATCATCATTCAAATCAAGGTGGGTTTTACTTACTCAGTGGAGCAGTTGTGAGCACGGTGGTGGATGCACAGCTAAAAAGCGAGCATTGTCTGTGCAGCTTGATGCCAGCTCTCCAGCAGAAAACAATATGGAAATGGCCAACACCTTTCAGGATCCTCCAAGAGCCAAGTGGGGGAGAGATTAGTAAACAGCAGTGAGAAAACCTGGGGCTGAAAAGAGACTGAGATGCAGGAGCTTGCTTTAAAAGAGAAGGCTCGCTGCTAGCCTTCAGTCCAGGGATAATTGTCTGGAGCTCTTCCCTTAGCCTTTTTGGGTGAAGATCAAACTTGGCAAAATTAATTTGTTTGTTGTCTTTATTTTACTTAATGGGTTGGGTTTTTTTAGTATTATGATAGTTAGCTAGTCCTGCATATAGGAGAAGTTGTTTGTTTGGTTTTTTTTTTAATAGTTCCAAATATATTTTGGGACATAAAAAGTGGTCATTTGCTACTGCTCTTTGCATTCAGTTCCCCATATGGCACATAGGTTCCTTTGTGGCACAAAGGTCTTTGCCATGGGTCACTCCAGCCCCTCTATAATCCTTGCCGAGAGCTGGCCTGTCCGGAGGGTGAGTCAAAGGCCCATGGCCAGGTGTGAGCTGTTTTTTCCTCTGGAGAAGCTGCTCTTGGCCCTGTAAATTAGATACAATGAATTTCTCCCGTCCCCTTTTCTTTTCACTCAGTGTTGTTTCCTAATCTCTGGCATGAAATACCTGGGGTGTTAGGGTTGCATTGCCCATAGCAACTTCTGCTAGGGAGTTGGCAGGGGTGCTAACAACCACAACTTGAAAAGTCTCTGCAGATATCAGACTGGAAACAAAGGATCAAACCTGTTTCTGATGCATGTGTGTGCTGCAAAGGGCAGATAACCTTTCAGGGCTGCATCTTAAAATAGTAAGCAGAGCTGATATAGCTGCTTTCATGCTGTGGCTTCCCCAAGCACACTGCGAACTTCCGAACCGTGATTGCCATTAAAATCTTTACAGTTGCCATTTGCAAGGAATTAGCATCACTATGTGAGCTGTAACACCCCAGCGATATTTATGGAGAGCAATTGAATTATAAAGGCTGTAATGGCCTTGCTACCTTGTTCCTTGCTTCTGGAAAGAGGGGGCCGAAAGATGATGCTTTAACTACTGTCCAAGCCAAAAAATAAATAGTTACAGAGCCCATGTAATCTAAGGCCTTCTGAAAAACACATACCTTCAAAGCAGCTGAAAAAAAGCAGTATGTAATCAATATGCAGTTCCCATAACGTAGCCCCCTGACACATTTGAAAAGGCAAGGTGTGGGGCTGATGTGTTTGAAAAGTGCTTCAAAAGATGAGGTTGATGTGTAAGATGCTGATGGTAGTTCATGTTGTTACTTTGGTCGGGTGGGCGATGCTGGTCGGATCCTCAGCTGCGGAAAATCTGTGAGAGTTCAGTTGTTAAAACAGGGCAAATACCATCGAGGTGAAAACAGCCCTGCTGATCTGCAGGAGTTCAGGGATGCACTGAGGAGTTTGACTTCAGCAGGTGCAGACCATCTTACTAACCATAGTTTTTGTCTGTTCTGTTTTTCTCCTGTCTTGCAGCACCTTCTCCAGTCAGTAGTGTGAAAAGAGGAAAGATAACTAAAAATAGCATCTCCCTTTCCTGGCAGGAGCCAGATCGACCCAACGGCATCATCCTGGAATACGAAATCAAATATTTTGAAAAGGTGTGATGGACTGATTGCTGAGCATCTCAAGTACCTTCTCTTTACTGTCCTCTTCTCTTAGTTATAATTATTTGAGTCATGGAAGGGAATGGAACAATTTTATGCATAAATCAATGTCAGATTGATTTTGCAGTAAATGATTAGGAAGACTCGAAATGAGGGTGTTGTTTTCCATTAGTGTGCCACTTCTCTTGAACAAATACATTAAATCTGCGTGTCAGATTCCTCTCCGGCCTTACCACATTAAGGTAGAGTCTGCTCATTTGTTAAAAATAGGAGAAGTTGGGGATTGAGCATGTATCTCCTCCCGGAAACATCAGACTATCCCTTGCCTTTGGTATTTCAGTTCCTCACTTGATTTTGCATCCACAGTGTAAGGAGAGGGGAAGGGTTTTGTGGAGAGATTGTATCTACTCTGTTGTGAACAAGAGCATCCTGGCTTAAAAGCTTGCCTGGGTTTTCCAGCTCTTGCTCTCGGTCTAATGGAAAACGCTTTCTCTTCCTACAAAACTTGCCTCTCCTAGTCTTCATTTCAAATGGTGACTTGTTTTCTTCCTGCAAAATTAATGCAGTTTAAATGAAAACAGTAACAAATTCACTTTGTCTAAAGAGCATCTTTTGAGCAATGCAGCCTTAGATCTTTGGAAATCTTAGATTTTCAAAAATCAGGTTTGCAAGAGCTGACTGAATAGCAGTTTCTTGACTTAACTGGGATTGTAAGGTGTTCTTTTTTCTTCTGCAGCAGCCAGGCTTTCTACATGAAAACAAGAGGAAAATAGTGAAATTGAGTCACAATTCACTTGGGGGGGCGGGGGGGGGGGAGGATTGAATTTCTATTTTAAGGAAGATCTTCCATTAGTTCTGTCTATGAGCCAGTTGAAACCACTCAACATGGAGCAGATCTGGGTCCTAACTCCTCCTCTCCTTTCTCTGACCATAGGAGGGACTTACTCAAGCAGCCCATGCAAACAGGGGAAAGAATTTCAGAAATCTTCTGCATCAGGATAAAATCAGTGTTATTTTTGCAGATGAGGGAGCATGGGCAAGGGCACAAGATGTGTGAGTGGCTTAAATAGCGCTGAGGTTTTCAAAAAGATTAACGCACAAAGCAAGAATCAGGATATGCTATTGCTGGAAATAATCCATTACTGATTCTTTTATTAACTTGTTTGAATGACCATTGTGGTGCGTTGAATCCTTACCATGGAGAGGCTTGGGAAGATTAGCTTCCAGAAACCTTGATAATGAGCAAATAATTAAAGCAAAAAAATCCATATATTTGTTCATTTCATTCAGTTTGTTTTCAAACAAACTGGGAGGAGGAGGGGCTTAAAACATTGTATTTGTAGTCCGGAACTAGTCTCAAATAGCTTCAGTAAATAGTTCTTCAAGTGCAAGTCCTTCACGGGGAGGTAGCTACAGCCGGTCTGAGTTTATGCTGTCTTGATTTATTTCTTCCAGGCTGATAGCAAAGCTTAGTGTTAAAAGTTTGCAGAGGCCAACAGTGTATTGAAAACCTAATTGGGCTGACATACAAGCAAAGATGTGAACTAATATTCACTTATTGCTTTTTAACCAGTCATTGAGTTAAATTTGGGATGTCGTCCTTAATCCTTCTTGTTTGTTGCTACTGTCATTTATATTCTCTTGGTTTTCAGCCCTTTATAAGGGTAAATTCACAGTGTTCATTTCCAAGGGATGAGAATGATCTATATTAAATGTTTTGGAAAATTCAGTTTTGTCAGATCACAGTCTTTTAAGAGAAACCACTCCTTAAAAAGAAAAAAGCCACACACACACACACACACACACACACACACACACTCTCTTGTGTAGCTACAAGCTTCAATGAGAAAATCTGTAATCCTACATTTGGAGATTCCCAGGGCTTTATCCAGGCATATTACTGTCTGTGGAAAGTTGCCCATTAAATTAAAAAGAAAAAAGAAAAATCAGCCTAGATCCTAAGAGCTATGCAGAAATCTTGGTAGGGAATTACTAAAAACTCCTGTTTACCTCATAATAATTTGGATTTGAGAGGATATTATGAGTAAAAAGCAGTTTCCAAATTTGTAGACTTTAATTTATGAGCTCTTGTCTAGATTATGTGTTACAGTAAATAATTCTAAGAGTAATTACCAAGCATTTGAGTGAAATTTTAATCAAAGAACTGAAACTCTTTCACATTAGAAACTGATGTAAATGAAGATTTATTTCAGCAAATTTTCTTCAAGTTCATTGCTTCAGAAGAACAATGCAAAATTAGGTATTTTCCTGGAGTTTTGGTTTATTATTCCCTTCCCAAGGTCTAATTCATGTTTCTAGAAATGCTAGCATAAAGGTGTACAATGTATAATATATTATTCTCTTTTAGGCCTAATTACGTTACTGGGAAGTCGTTTTGGTATAAATTAAAATCCCTTTCTAAGGTGATGGGACTTTTTTTCCTCTTCCCCACACCTTGGGATTGATTGTTGTAGGATGAACCTTTCCATTGCCCCAGGCTGTGTACATCACCAGCAATGGAAAGCTGCTCCTACTGCAGATGACAGCTTGGTCCTTGTATTGTCATTTGTGGGTGGAAAGTCCCTCCGCTCTGTTTCATACCTCCTAGAGTCATTGATTATAAAAGAGAAAATCAGATCTCACATTTTGTACTGCAGAAAAGGACCTTCACAGGGGTAGGGGGTGAGGAAGAAATCCTCAAAAATGTGTATTCCAGTCATCCTTTGTAACATTGCTGTGGGGGTTGTTAAGAGTCTGTCTTCTCCAAGAGCCACTATTTGTGTGTTTGAACTTTGTGTTTTTTTGGGGGGGTGGTGGGAGAAGGACCAGGAGACAAGCTACACCATCATCAAATCCAAAGAGACAACGATTACGGCAGATGGCTTGAAGCCAGGCTCGGCATACGTCTTCCAGATCCGAGCCCGGACAGCTGCCGGCTATGGTGGCTTCAGCCGAAGATTTGAGTTTGAAACCAGCCCAGTGTGTAAGTCCTTTTAATTACTGTCAGCCCTTGTCTCTGGAACGGTTACAAGAAATGAGTCAGGGGATCGATACCTTTTACAGAGAGCTCTTCCTTGTCCTTGCCTCATCCCTTGACTTTGGAAACATCAGGCACATCATGATGGTGCACTACACAGGCTAACACATCTGTCCTTGCTTCCTCTACTCATATGATGGGGTGGGAGGTGATGTTAGGAGGTCTTCAGGCTTCAGAAATACATAGTGTCCACGCTTAGAAAAATCCTGTATTTATGAGAGCTGATACAAGAGAGGACAATGGGTCTCCCTTCAGGAAGGACAGAGAGGATGAGACCTGCTCCTCCACACCTCTTAATGTCTGTCTGCAGAGGCTGCTGAGCTCTTTTTAATATCTGCATCTGGGGGAAAAAACCTGAAATTATGCCTCTCTGCAAGGGGAAGAATTGAACCAGCGTTAGCGTCTTTTGGTGTAAGTTCCTGTCAAGTTGAAGGATGGCTTTTGCTGGCTGCCAATGCCACAGCCTTGAGGAAAGGAATTTGACTTGTGATCAGAAATGGGGAAAATGTGCACTGCAGGCGCAGGACTTTTTCTTGGCCTGTTACAAATTTGTGAGGTTTGAATTTTACTTCATTTTTTTTTAATGAATCTGATCATCCAGGTCTGGATTCTGGAGCAGATTCTGTGGCAGAGTGAACTCTCGAGGCACACAGAGGCTCAGCTACTCTTTCCCCCGTGTTCAGGCACAACTGCGGGGAAATTGGTTTTGTCCCAATTACCAAATTTTTGCAGAGGTGTCAAAAATAATTTTCTCCCTCAGAAAATATGTCCTATCTATTTCAGTTTGTACAACTGTCATTTATTAATTTTTTATACTGTTTGCATGGAAGAGAAATTTTGCGGTGGAAATACTCTGTTCATTCCTGTGGGAAAGGGCCTATTTTCTGTATGTTTTCCTTGGAAATTTAAATTTATCAATACTTTGATTACTGTTACTCTGGTTCATTTAAAATTCATCACCTTTGAGAAGAAGATGCCAAGTTGTCTTTTCAATGCATGCTACCTTTGAAGCTGTAATAGATTTTAAAGGAATCATACATGTGCAGATGTAGCTGTGGAGCCAGTGATTAGACTAATACAGTGCAAATTGCATCACGATGCAAACATTAATGCAATAAGAATGGTCTATTTAATGTATTTCTTATTATATTAACCATTAATCGTGCCTTATAAGTAGCAACAAAATCATGTTACCCTGAAAATGATTCTATATTATACTAAGGAAATTTTGCTTGCAGTTGGAAAGTTTTTAGTTTAGAGTCATTTGAGTAATAGTGTTCTAGACTATTAATAAATAATACATGAAATATTTGCACATTTGAGCCAGTGCCATCAGTACCTACGATCCTGGTCCAAAAATAATAGCCCTTCCATAAAGCCCATCGTGTCAGTGTCTGTGTTAATCAGGATTTTTTGAGGACATCACGTGGTATTATCTTTAAGAATTTTAAACCCCTGGAGTCATTTAGTCACACCTGCACACCAGTCTTTTTGGCATTTTAAAGGCAGAGGAGCAGGTACTTCTCTGATACTAAGGAGCTGCTGGCATAGTTGGAGGAATACCTACTGCATGGTCCCCAGTTTGGGAGCTGGGAACTGTTTCTCTGTTGGACTTGAGCTCTGGCTGAAGCAGGACTTAACCAGATGTTTAAATGCTTGGTAGAACTGAAATGCCATGTAAGCATCTGTATCTTCCAAAATGCACCTCTGACATTTAAAACCTTTTAAAAAGAGATTTTTTTTTTTCCAAGGCCCTACATAAAGTCAGTGTTAGTGCTGGGAGTGTTACCAGACTCCCACTGCTTTTCTGCATGTCCCAGAGGATCTGAAAGCAAGCACAAATCAAAATTGCACTGCTACATTGGAGTTCAGATCTGAACCTCTTGCTAGAGCCAAAGCAAATTATTTTGATTCAAGCACAAATTAAAATCTTTCAGTGACTATTGTGAGAATTAAAAACAGCCTCGAAAATCATTTGGACCGAAAAACGGGTTTTGTGTCTAGTTTGCAAGGTTTCTGTAAAGTTAATTTTAATACACTTGGAGGAAATACGAAACAGCAGCCTGAGAAATGTAACTTGTTTTTGACTTTTGTCTGTTTGCAAATTTGTTTGTTTGGGTTTCTTTCCGTACTGCTGCCTGCATGTGCAATTCTGCAAATTGCCACGACGCAGCCAGGGCTGTGTTTTTCAGCAGAAGTTTTTCATTTGGGTGGAAGCTGTTGCTGGGTGTATCCACTTGCTGCTGTCCTCTCCAAATGCCACCGAGCTTGTCTAGCCCTGATAAAACTAACCGTGCCAAAAGCTGGTTTTTGGCTGGATGGGTGAGCTAATCCAGGTGGCCAGCGGGGCGGGAGTGGGAACATGTCACCAAGTCGAGGAGGGGAAATGCAGGTCCCCTGCTGGCCTTAAATGGCAGCAAGGTCCCAGCTTGGCTTATGAATTCAGGCTTTTTAGCTGCCATAGATCACAGCAGCATTTATCTCATTTCCCTATCCCTTGAGCTGTGCAAAAAACCACCAGTCACAGCTTAATGTTCTCCTTTAAATGTTTTTCTTTTTAATTATTTTGTCAAGAAAGCAATAAAACATCGTCTTAAGGAGCCTCCATAAATTCGTGAGGCTAATAAAATCTCTGGATGATGGCATGGGTTTGGAGCAGTTAACATTAAATATTTAATGTATCGCAGACAATCCTTCTGAAATCATTTACGTTGCTGTAGCATGTCCGCGCTGCTCGCCATTGAGCGCCAGAGAGCTCCCATACAAAGAGCTACTTGAAACCCATTGCAGGTCAATGTTTAATGCCGTACCTTTTCGTCTTTGTTTTCTCTTAACAATTAATATGGGACTATATTCAGTTATTTTATAACCTCCATAAAGTTAATCCTGTGCTGAGGACCCTTTTTTAACTTCGATCATTTAGTTAAAGATTTCTTCAGTGTGCAATCGATTCCTGCTGCTCCCTGGGGTGGATGAAGCTTCATCCAGGGCTGACATGAGGGTAGGATATAATGAGGTTTTTCCCTGCACATCACCAGCATCTGCGCTGGGGAGCTGGTTTTGGGGCAAGGAAGCCAGATTTGTACCCCAGGGTGAGTAGATACATGCAGCTAAATAAGCTGCCAGCAGAGAGGGCAGGGTGAGGAGGCTTTGGTTTCTGCTTGGGGAACCCCACATGCAAACCCCTGGGGATACATGGGTTCCTTCCCCTGCAGTGCAAAGCAGATAAACAAGATAAAAATGGTGTTAGCATTTCCATTTTACAGGCGGCAGGAGTTTGCTTACCTGCTCTTACTTAACCTGTGGCAAAACCCAGTTCCTGAACAGCTTTCCTGACCTTTCTGCTGGCACCTTTATCACAGGACTCGTCTCCTGCCTTTTGGCAGGAGGGCTTTTTACAAGGCATGGACTGGGAGAGTTCTGCTTCTTGGCTGATAAAAAGACCACCCAGTGTATGTGTCTTAGCAAATTGCTGTTTTACAGAGGGCACCTTCTGGCCATGGGATATAGGTGCCACAAGGAGTTAGTTTTTAATTGTTTATAGCTTCTTGAAGTGCAGGTAATGCTGTTTATGTCGGAGATCTTGCTTATGTCTCTTAACAATAACATTCCATAAATGTTCTCTCTGCAAATGGGAACCTGTTGGGTTTTCATCTTTTTTCTCTGTGATTTCTAATGCAGCTAACCCAGGAATACAAACATGAGTTTGCAAACTCAAAGGCTGAGTTCTACAACACTTTGGTTTCTGAATTCAGTGATGAGATGAGATTTTGTTGGGGTTTTGGCTTAGTTCTGCATGGTTCTTTCCACCCATTTCCTTTCCAAACTAGAAACAGGCAACAAAAGGGGAAAAAACAAACCGTAAAAGAAGAAACGAACTGGTAAGACTTGAAACCTCGCTGGCAGCCTCACTAGAAAGACTCGTGTGAGTGCTGACTCTCATTTTAACCTTAATCTCCATTTTCTGTTTCTCATCTCAGCAGTAGCTGCATCCAGCGACCAGAGCCAGATTCCTATAATTGTTGTGTCTGTAACAGTGGGAGTCATTCTGCTGGCTGTTGTTATCGGTTTCCTTCTCAGCGGAAGGTAAGAGAAGAAGCTGTGTATTTATACTTCTCTGACTTCTGTAATAACTTTTATCTGACCAGCTGATTAGCACGATTTAGGTGAAAGCAGCATGCGAACGAAGCTGTGGAGCGGTAGCGCTGGAAAACAGCACGAGGGTGGGCTGATTGATCTGTTTGGACAGGCAGGAATGGCAAAAGCTCACTCACAGATGTAGTTCACTTCCCAATGATTTTCATCTCCGTATAGCCTGGCCCTGATTATTCGACTTGATTCTCACAGGAGTGTTTTCACATTCCTTTAAAAATAAGCAGAACACGTTATTACAGGTAAAATATCCTGAAGCCCATATGTTTGCGCTCAGAGCTCACAATGGGCTTTGCTCACAGAGAAAACTTGACTTCAGGAAAAAGAGAAGAAACCCAGCCGAACGGCCAAACGCCCCAAGTTTTGGTCAGGTCTGAATTTCATTTTTCATATGTAGGACACTAATATGTTCCCCACATGCTGGTAAATTATACAGAGATGGCGTCTCCCCCACGGAGGCAGATACTCCGCTTCAAACCGTCAAGCGATCCCATTGAATTCTCATGTGCTTAAACATAGGCAAGTGATGAAAGCCTGGGCTATACCATCTTTGACAACTCTAATGGAAGTTGATGGAACTTGTTGGGGAACAAGGGATTGTGGTATTGGGGGAAAATCTGGCTTATGTCAGGACTGGTTTGTACTGGGGCACTAAATTTGTGTACCACACAAGGCACTTTTCTTCATACAGTACATGTGCATTTTTTTAATGGCCCTAGTCAAATGATGCAACATCCTTCATCCAAAGCAGTGTGAAGTGCATCTATTGATAAGGCTGAATTTGTTTTCAGTCAAAGTAAACATTTATGCTTTTGACGTACCCATCAGCACGCTGTTGTTTTCATGATACAGTTCTGTCCTGAGCTTAGGTCTAGCAAGGTGTCTGTAAATTACAGGATATTGTTAAGTGTTAAGCGTAGTTACAAGATGCTCACAGAGGAACTGCGCAGATACTGAACATATTGGCTGAGGGTCTTATTTCCCAGAGGAGGTAGGATATCAGTCTGCGAACGCAGCATGGTGAAATCCAGCCAGGCTGAGCAGCTCTGTCCCCACGCATAAGGCATCCATGGAAGGACACAGCTCTTTCCTGTCTTAAAAGGTAAGTGTGCTGCCAGACTCATCTCCACTCAAGGTCAGAGACTGACAGTCTCTTCCAGCTCAGCCATTCGAGCTCCTGTCATCTGCTTTGAGTGACTTGTTGGGCTTGAAAATGGGAAAGTAAATGCTCCTGTCTGCACAAGAAACATGCAGTGATGGGGGGGGTGAATGGCTATAGGCCATTCACACCAGGGGCTACAGGAAAGCTGTAGCCAAAAAGACTTGGCTCTGAACACTGTAGGCAGGAGTTCAAGTCTCTCCTTAAAGGCTAGAGGTTTTGAGTGAAATCCCTCCTTGAGCATAGCAGGGGGATGTGGACCTTGGCCTCCCCCAGCTTGGATGCGTGCTTCTGTCAATGTACATAGGCGGATGCACGCGTGGCCACAGGGAAGCTACGGATGCAGCCTGGCACCTCTACACGGAGGAGTCTGGGGGGATGAATCACAGCTGGAGGGATGTATATATCCCTATGTGGCTGTAAGGAATCGCAGCTGTGTGGCAACCAGCAGCTTCTGCTCTTCCCAGAGTCGCTGGTAAGCACCTGGGACCCCTTTGGGGAGGAGATGCCCTTGCAGGTCTCCTTTTTGCTGCAACCCTCTCTGTTCTGAGCAAGCAGTTGCAAAGCCTGAGCCATTTGTCAGCAGTTCTGGTTAGTTATGTCTTTCTGTCCTTTGCCCTGTTGGACTTTCCGGGATGTGTTTCCTCTTGGCTGTTTGTCTCTTGGCATGTTTATAAAAGCCCCTGTCTCCTTTGGCTAGAGTTTTATTGCCACCTCTGCTGCTGCCTTAGTCCTTTTGCCTTGTACTTACACGTCTCTCTGTAGACCCCAGGGCACCTGCAGGTTCCTGGGAGCATCTCCATGGTGCCACACTGGACGTATGGGAAGGGGCAGGCGCATGGAGCTGAGCTCTTAGTCCTTTTTTATCTTTTCAACCCTTCCCCTAAAATAGGAGGAACCCAGTCCCTCAGCTGGAGGCAATGGAGAAGCTTCCAGCGCCAAAGTTGGGTCCTTCATTAGAGAATTGGCTTCAAAACCACAAAGCGTCTTGGCCGCTTTGAGTTCCTGTGAATATTAAAGCCCATCTAGTGCATTGAGTGACTTGCAAGAACAGAAAAATAAACCCCAGATTCCCAGAAAGCTGCCAGCAAATTTGAAATTAAACAAAGCAAAACAGAAAAATTGCTCCTGTTTGGAAGAAGCAGAGATGCCACTGAAAGATGTCACTTAGGCTGCTTTGCCTTGGATACCATTTTGAGACAATTCATGGAGTGACTCTCCTGCTGTGACACTGCAGGGACGATAAATGTGTTCCAAGTCATGGGATAATCCCTTTCTGAAGCTGTTAACCTGTTTCTGGAAGATGCTTTCGTCTGTCTTTGGAGTGGTTCTGTTGTTCCAGTGCCTGGTTTCAGGGAGTTAAATTTCCTTTCCTGATTCTTTCGTGTACTTGCTTTTAGAAAAACAGACATTTTGAACTCCAGGAGTTGCTCCAGCTGGAATCACCACTGCTTTCCATGCCGAGCAAGCTGTGCAAAGCCCAGGCTCGCTCTTTTCTGCTAATGTAGGAGAGCAGGTATTTCCCAGCAGCAAAGCAAAGGAGAAGAGCCCTATTGCTGTGCAGCACTGAGGACGTAGCCTGGCCAGCTCCTGCAAACAGGCTCCTCATTACTGGCTCCGTGCTGCTCCCAGGCTCCCTGAGAGTTCCTGGGCACCTCAGAATTAGGATATTCCTCCCTAGGATGCTTAATGGCATCTCTTTGTGCCTATCCTCCCAAGTGCCGGGCTGAAGCGAGCGGGGGCTTGAGAGAAATCCTGCCGTGGGAAGGGGATGTCCTCCTGCTCTCAGCAGCTCAGCAAGTAATTTCCCAGCTGTAGGACTCAGGAGCTGCTGGGCTCTGCAGGCTTTTTATTTTCTGCTAGGTCCCCGGAGGCAGAAGTTTCCACACCTCTTCCCTTTTTTTTTTTTTGCTTTCAAGTATCTCTGCAGTTTTCTCTCTTCTTTTGAACGAATGTAAGTAACAGCTTGGCATTTTCCATTGGCAGCAGGCCCTAAACCAAAGGTCAGCTGAACGGTAGTCACGGTGGCATTTCCACATGCCAGCGTCCATCTGTGGAAAAGCGCTTTGTGTCTGAAGCTGCAGGTTCCTGGGAATTTGAAACTAAATGCGCTTTGCCCTGAACAATTAAGCTGCGTTTCAGAGATGATTTACTTGCAGATGCTCCAGAAAACTCTTCCTGTAAATAATGTGTCCTCTGACCAAGGTCATAAATGCCAAGCAAAATAGCTGATCACTTTTTTAAGTTATCCTGCTCTTTGAATCAAGGACATATTAATAATATAACGATTAGGATTACAAATCAAAGAGATTCACTAAATCAGTCTGTAGTTGTCTCAGCAAAAAAAGAGAAGTGGATTGAAAATCTATTATTAAACCAGCTACAAGCATTGAATTAAAGAACACGGAGTTGTTATTATCTTTGTTTTGTTAGGATTATGTGTTCTTCTAGAAAGTGCAATGCATTTTACAGATAGAGCAAGGCTATAAATTTTGCTTTCCTAGCAATACTTGAATTAGGTGCTGCTTGGCATCGTTGTTCCTGATTGAAGCATATATATTAAGCTAAAATCATTATGGACTTATATTTTACAGTCTGTGTTGGACAATGCCAGTCACAAAGATCTTTGTGCTCCATCTTGCAAGGAGCAATAAGGTGCTGCAGTCATTGTTGTGGTGTCAGCCCCTTTCTTCCTACAAACCAAGGTAGGAAGCCAGGTTTGCATCAGCCTGGGAAGGAGAGCCAGTGCTCCAGAGCAGTTCCCCCTCTTTTGTCCTTCAAACCAAGCCCTGTTTGCAACACTGATGGGGTCTTAGGTTGAGTGTTAAGAGACTGCTGGTCCCTCCGGTCCCCAAGGCATTTGAGCTTCGTAGCACTAAGCAAAGGCATGGGCTTTCACAGGCTAAAATGGGGATGCTATTAGGTCAATACTATGCATGTTCACAAAAGCTGCTCAAAATAACTAAGAAGTGTACTGTGCATCTGCATTTATAGCTGGCTACCCATTATGGATGACCTTTCCATCTCAAGTGATCTTCCAAAGAACCAGAGGGAGCTTTTTATAGAACTTATGAAAAAAATATATTGGAAGCAACAAAAACCCTGCCCCTCGCCCTGTGTCATGCATATATAGAAAGTCTCTTTCTGGCAACGAACTAGCCTTTGAAAGACAAAGCAAAGACAAATCTTGCCACCTGGATATTGGCAATTAGAGGCTTCTGCACCAGAGTATCCATCCTTGACCTTAGCTGATTTAGACTTTTAAATATCAGCCCCTGCGGTGGCAGAGGGCTACTTTCTGGACACCAATATGTGCATCTTGTTAAAAAGTGACTTTCAGGGAGCAGAGAGGGTGAAAGGACTGTGGTGTATATCCTAGGTCCTGAGCCAGTGTTTGCAACCTTCTGTGGTGGGGAAGGTTAAAATAGATGAATTTTTCCACAACCTCCCCCCCATCCTATTTTCCAAGACGTGTCAGGGCTTAAAATAGTTCGCTTTTTTTATATTTCCGTAGGAAACGGGAGACAGTTTGTAGATAACGGTTTTCATAGAGAAAATTTTTCCAGCGTGAGTCACAATTTTTGTTAGTTGTGACTTTTTAAAGGATTTTTATCTCTACATTCTTGCCTGCTTTTCCTTCTTCCTACAGGACATTGTCTCTCATGATTTATAGCCACTTTATGATGCTGCCTACTGCCAAATATTCCCTGCAATTCACCTGACAAGAGGAAGGATTTTGTTGGAGAAGTTAATTGCGCTGCCAAGTCAAAATTCCCATCCACCAAGAGCAGGCAGGATCTGGTCCCGCTTCTGTTCGGGTCAAGGTTTTTACTACCTCCGTCATGTTAACAGCCTCTTTCCTCTTTGGCAGTACGTTTTCCCAGAGAGGAACGTTAGCTGTATCAGTATACAGGATCCCTCTCTGAAAAAAAAGTGCTCCAGTGCACCCTTGTGCACAGGGTGATGCCTTCCCAGGGCCAGTGTGGAAATCTGCTGCCTGTAGTCCCCATCTCTAGCATCCTGCCTAGATCAGCATGGCAAATTTGGCTGCTCTGACACCTTTTTTCTTTTTTATTCTAAACACTTTTTGGCTTAGTCCTTCTGTGCAAACACACCGGGCTCTGCAAGCCACTCTGAGCTGCTGCAGTTTCGAGGAGGGTTTAGGGACCTAGGCTAATCTGTCTTCAGATGACTTTGGCCCAGACAGGAGGTGAGAGTTGACCAAATCCGTAATTAAGCTCCAAGCCCATGAGGCATTGCCCTTGAAAGCATCGTTTCTGAGTTACTCTGGCAGGAGCCAAGGGAACAGGGCAGGAGAACCGTCATGAACAGATAAGAGGCTGGTGTAAGCTTTATCTGAGCAGGGGAAATGTGGGGCAGTGCAGCAGTCAGTGACGAAAGCTCCTCGCCTTCGTTCAGATGATGCATTTGATAGCATTGTGCAAGTTCAGTTTCCGCTTCAAGTAGGGAACTGGGCTGCCCTTCAAGCTGAAAATGGAGCTTGGCTTCAGTGGTAGCACTTCTAGGCTCCTGCTGAGCAATGGGGAGAGCCCATGCATACATCGTGTTTTCAGGTGAGGTTTTACAGTGTCTTCTCTTGTCTGTGGAGTGAGTAGAGGATGAAGAAAACCAGACTGCCATCCCTCTGCACTTCCGAATATGTGGATGTTTCATCTTGCTTTGGATGCTAGAAATAGGAAGCATGACCTCTCCTGGGGGCATGCCATGTTGTGGCACTTGGCCTCTTACCTAGAAAAAAGGTTACCTGTGCTTTCTTACGGGTTAGACAGAGGTCTTTCCAAGTGCAGTTCCTTTCCCTGGAAGTATTGCTCTCCTTCCGCATAGTGATTGAATAGATAATAGGATCATAGAATTGTTAGGGTTGGAAGGGACCTTAAAGATCATCTAGTTCCAACCCTCCTGCCGTGAGCAGAGACACCTCCCACTAGACCAGGTTGCTCAGAGCCTCTTCCAGCCTGGCTTCCACCACCTCTCTGGGCAACCTGTTCCAGTGTCTCACCACCCTCATAGTAAAGAACTTCTTCTTAACGTCCAATCTGAATCATCCCATCTCTAGTTTTAATCCATTCCCTGTAGTCCTACCATTACCCGACATCCTAAAAAGTCCCTCACCAGCTTTCTTGTAGGGCCCCTTAGGCTACTGGTAGGCCACCGTAAGGTGTCCTCGGAGCCTTCTTTTCTCCAGGCTGAACAACTCCAACTCTCTCAGTCTGTCCTCATAGTAGAGGTGCTCCAGCCTTCTGATCGTCCTCGTGGCCCTTCTCTGGTCACCTTCCAGCACGTCCGTATCCCTCTTGTAGTAAGGGCTCCAGAATTGGACACAGTAAATGTCAATTAGATGTCATCTGCTTTGGCTTCTGCATTCCCAGTTATTCTCAAACAGTGCAGAGATGTGCTTTAACGTGTGAACTAGGTATAGCTCAGCAGTTAGAGGAGGTGACTCCTTAAACATTCGTATAGTTCTGGGCAAAGTAGGAATATGTTCCTAGCAGCTCACAGTGTTGTAGTGCTGCTCCTCTGATGTTTGAATCAAGCATGCTGACTCACGAGGTGCGAGGTGTAGTGCTGGCCTCCCGACCTGGAGATGCAGGAAGCAATCATTGCCATCGCTGAAGGCTGCATGAAGGATTAGAAAAATCTTCCCAGGCACCCTCAAGTATTTCAGTCTCTAATTACAAGCCTCTGAAGAACATCCCATTAGAGCAGCTTATTAAAAGCAACAAACGAGGCTTTCATTTATCATGACTCCAAGTCTTCAACTTATAACTCTTAAAAGCCGCAGCTATATACGGCAGAGCCTCTCTGAGATGTATCTAGCCACTAGAAATGTAGTTTAATTCTGAATGCTCTCTGGGTCATCTGCAGACTTGTAGTAAATTAATTACATTGATTGCAGGCACAGTTGTTGGGGCCCATCATATATATACATTTCATTAACAAAGCATGTAGCCCAGGGTTTGAAATGATGCCAAGGGTGTCCTCCTAGCACAGGTTTATTAAAGTTAGCTCTCTGGACAGTTGAGTTTGCAAACCACATAGGCATTGAGGGGGTCACCTTTGCTAGAACTGGAGGAGTGTCAGCTTTGTGTGCCTACCAAAAGCAGTAGAGTTGGTCTAGCCAAGAAGCAGAGTGGTGCCAGCAGGCCACGGAGGTCCAGGAGGTGCCACTGCAGCTCCAGGCTCCTCTGCATTGTCTCTGGCCATCTGCAGCCCTTTCCTTGAAGCCAGGGCTCAAAGCAGAAGTCACACCTTGTTTCAAGCCAGCTTGGCTTTTGGAGACGCTGCCCCCTCAGCGCCTCATTCTTTCCCAGCAAAGGAGATTTAACACTGCAGGTGTTCTCTCAGTAACCTTCACCGTTATGTTGACGTGTCATCTGTTAACCTGCAGCAAATCGGAGGGGCTCCTGACTGCCCGCTGGAGTCAGGGGCAGCCCCCACAAGCTCTACTCATAGTCTGCTGGTTGATTCAGTGAGGCCGGAGGAGACTTTGCAGATAATTTTGATGTATACGGTGCTCAGTTCAACTCTGACTGCTTCCTGATACAGGTCAGCTTGCTGGCTGAAGATCTTAAAACCCTGGAGAGGCCTGGGCGTATTTCATTGAGTGGCAATCTCTTATCCTGCCACAGCATTTGATCTTGTCTGGAAAGCATTTCATTTCATCTCCTCAGTTTCTAGACCGAGAAAGCCCTGCATGGAGCAAGGAGACAGGGAAACTCTGCCCCTCCTAGAAGCCATCAGCACCCAAAGACTGTGGCCATGAGGGCACAGCAGGTTTGCTAGAGCTTAACATCCAGCTTTATTTGCCTTGGGATTTTTATATTCTGAAGTTTATCTGCCAAATCAAGACACCCAGACATCCTTTTAACATGAGCAGTAATAACTTTTCTTTTTCCCTAACTCTTCAAGCCAAGTAGTCCATTGACTTACCTATCCAAGTGCTCCTGGGACTAGAAAGTGAATTTTGTTTTCTGCTGATCCAGTTCAGTTTGTTTCCAAGAGCTTTAGACTTCCCCTAATGTTACACCTCAGAGAATGTTGACCCTAAGCGCACAGAGTGATATGACGGGTCTGCAGGAGGCTACATTAAGGCATATTTCCCTTGCACTTGAGCATTTTTTTCCTCCCCATAGAGGGAACAAGTGAGATCTGAAGCACTCTGCATTCAGTGCAGGGAACTGATTTTGTCTTGGAGCAGCCCAGTGGCTGATGAGGTGCTCAAAGAGTTGTCTTTGTTTAGGAAAACAGCAAACTCTTTTCCTTTTAGGGAAGTGGTAGCTTTTCAGGTTGTTTGAAAAACCTTGACTTTGCATGCTGATCGGTGTGGGAAGGTCTGGTGGCAACAACTGTTAGAAAATTCCTGAGGGGAGAGGGCCTCCAAGCTAAAATGTAAGCTAAGTCATCACAGCCACAGTAATCTTCTGGAGATGAACCAGTTCCCTGCACTCAAATTCTGCGAGGTTAAACCCAGAAAATGGCAAATTTGACTCAAAATATATAATGCTTGGGTTCCCTTTGTTTGGTTTTGGACCTCCGGTGTTAACTTGGATCAACGGAGAGGTTTAGTGAAGGCTAAGCTGCTCCCATATTACTATGACTGCACAAGCTGGGGCATTATGAAAATACAAAATATTGTCAATTATAGTAAAAAAATACTGGCATCACTGTTTAGAAAATGTTAGCAAGTTGTTTTGCTGATGCAAAGGGAGCTTAGAGAGCCATTCTTCACCAGTTCTAATTTAAGTAAGCACATAATCCAGTATATAATTCTGTAAATCATTGCATGCCTGAAGTTATTTTGCATCATAATTTAAGGCGGTGCAGTTGCAGAATGTTAATTTTGTCTAAATAGGCTACTTTAATGTGTTTAGGCATTGTAAGTTATACTTTATAAAAGTCTGATGGGCACAATTTTTTTTTTTTTTTTTTTTTTTTTTTCACAAGAATGACATGTTATGATTTGAGCAGAAATGATGAGTGAGATCTTCAGCTGACTTTAACTGAAGTATGTCTGCACCATGGGGCTCTTGCTTGTATATCACACTGAAGTTCCTGTTGTTTCTTCTGCACTGTGTTCTTTTTCAGGATGAATTACCTTAATAGATTTGGTAACAGAAAAATTGTCCATGCAAGTTCTCTGACAAGGAGAAAGAGCAATTACTGAGCTGCAGCCAGCCTCGCGTTACGGACTGATGCCAGGAAAACCCATACTTGGGTTAGACTAGAGTAATGGTGCGGCAGCCTTCAAAAGCAAGCTGTGGACACACACAGTGTCTTTCAGCTCACCATGTTTTGAGTTTATTTAGGCTGAATGTTCTCACTCGACTCATAAGGTCCTGCTTCTGCAGATGCGTAATGCACGTGCAAACCTTTGCCGATACCAGGCAACGCAGAAAGAGCTGTGTGAGTTGCGTACATGCATAAGGGTCTGCAAAAGCAGGGCTCACATCCATCCAGTGCTTTTTTTTTTTTAAAGGAAATTGTAACTGTACCACACACACACTTGTGGAAAAAGTCACTTTCCCTGCTCCAAGGCAGGTGCTTAAGTTTAAGCACATGGGTGGCCCCATTAATCCTAATAGTGGTACTCAAGTATGGGAAGCACATGGTTAATTGCTTTGCAGGACCAGGATCTACATGGTCTCCCCAAGGCATTTTTCCCCAACAGTAGCACATGCCATGAAGTTCTTGCAGCCCAAGGTGTTAAGATCCAAATAATAATTGCAATAAGAAGGAAGAAGTGCATATAAAAATGTTCCAAATGTATTTGCACCTTGCCAGGGCGGTGGGATTATTCCTTATCCTGGGCCTTTTTGTTTGCTTTTCAGTTGCTGCGATCATGGCTGTGGGTGGGCTTCTTCTCTCCGTGCTGTTGCCTATCCGAGCCTAACATGGTCAGTGTTCCCACCCGTGCTAGCTCCTATTTCGTGTCCTTCCTCCATGTTTTCTGTGCACAGTCTGCCTCTCCCTCCCTTTCTTGTATTGGCCTAGAAATCGCTTTCTCATCCGACCTCTGCACCCAGCTTGTCTCTCTCAGCAACTGGAAATAGCGTGCCCCGAAACAGAGTGTGTCTCCAGGAAGAGCAGGGGTCCCAGGGAAAAAAAAAACCTGATACGTAATGCTATGATTGATCCAGACACCACACCAGCAATGTCATGGATCATAATAAAACATCACGTATGCTGGACACTTCATCGAGTTCTGCCTCTTGTCACCAAAAAGGGCCGGGGGAGGTAATTTGCCCCCAGAAAGGAGGCGGGGAGCAGGTAGGAGTGGAAAGGTATTTAGTGGCATGTAACGTGCATGTCAGTGAAACGAACTGTATGTCATCGACATACATGTCCATGTATGATATACACGGCAATGACATGATGCTGTTTGCCAACGATATGCTCCAGCAGTGTTGGACATATCTCTGCGGGCGTCGAGAGCTGCGTGTCCGTGCTGCATGCTGCCCCCTTCTGCCACCATCTGGGCTGCCTCACCAGTTTCTGCTCTCTTGTACTCTCCCCTCTGTTCTAACTTACCAAAAGAGAGGTGATTTTAATTTCTGTTGGTTTGACTGGACGCGAGTTGAGGTGCTCCCTGAAGGGAATGCGTTTTAGGTCTCTGAATCGGCTGCAATCTGTGCAGGCAGAGATCTTCCTAAGCCTCCTAAGAGACTCATGAAATCACCATCCCCATCAGATAGCTGCTTGAGACCACAGGAGTGCTGAGACATCCCGCGTGCACTGTTGAACTGGGAAGGTTTTGCAGCATAGCTGGGTGAGAGGTGTGAAACTCTTCTACTGTGTTTTCTGGGGGGATGCTGAGGCTTTGCATGGTAGTAGCTCGGTCGTGGTGCAGTCCCGGGCTGTGGGGCACAGCAGTCGCCAGGGTGGACTGGGTTTGGGTCCTCTAGTGCTGTATGTTAGCTCTGACAGAGGCCTGAACCAGGGAGGAGCTTGCAAATGGAAATCCCGAAGGCCCTAAAGCAGGAGGCACTTTTTTTTATTCCTGTGGGGGTGTTTTTAAGTTGTTTTTTGTGACTTTTGAGTGCTTAATAGCAGTGTTAGTAAGCAAAGCTGCTCAGCTCAAAGTGTTTGGCTGCAAAATGCTCTTCTGGTACGTGCATTTCTTCCTGCAAGCCACTGAATTGGCAATGATTGCACTAAAAGAAAACCTCTTGGTTCTTCTGTTGTCTGTCACGCCTGTGCCACCAGTGCCCGAGCAGTCCCTTGCTGGGAGTCATGCTTCAAATGTCCTCAGCAAGGCCCCCAGCCAGAGAGTGGCAGCAATGGAAAAATGCTTCTCAAAGGAGACTGGGAATGGACTGAATGGCTACGAAGAAGAGAGACGCATAGGGAAAATTTGGCTGACCTGGAAAACACCCTCTGCAGGTTTCCTCCTAAGCTGCGGAGAGACTAATGTGGCAGCAAGCTGGGTGGGGGAAATGGGAAAAGTGACTTGAAGGCACGGGCGCCGTCGGCTGTGCTATGGCAAAGCACAACAACCTCTTTAGAGAGATTTATGGAGATCACTTCAGAGAGAGCTTCCTGCGAGAAGGGGAAACGGTATCTTGTTTAAATTATTTTTAATTGTTCTGGTGGTGGTTTAGGAAAGCGGGGAGTCATTCACTGTGAAGTCAGGGAAAGACTAAAGGCTAAAAATACTGCCACTGGAATTGTGAAACTTCCTTTGTAAGGCATCCAAGTTAATTGAGGTCAAAGGCAGGATCGCGCTGCATAGAGGGGGACAGCAGTGGCTGGAAAAGCAGCTGAGAAGACGATGAGCCTGCAACCCTTAGGAAGGGAACCTGCCCTGGTTCCCCTCAGGCCAGTCCTCTGGTGTATCTGTGAACTGAGCCGAAGGTTTTAGCTTGTCATCTCAAGACCTTTTACTGCTCTTTTGATCCTGTTCTCCAAATTGTAGGGCTTTGAGAGTAGATAGAGGAGTTGAATGAGTCAGATTCCTAGCCTACATGGGTTGCTCCAAGTTACTCCAGGTGAAAAATTTGGTCCAGTGCAATGGAAATAACTCACTACAGACATCAAAAAAACAGGAGGAAAGTGAACAGAAAAATGGCAAACAAATTCCAGTATAAAAGCTGTTCGTTTTACACTAATCCTTTGAGTATTCCATGGTTTTGTCATAGTGAATATATTCTAGGATTGCAAGCAGCAAAGGCAAACACTGAACATGGACCAACATGACTAGAGGTAGACTTTTGCCCCTGGCTCTCAGTATCAGTGTTGTTTATCCAGGATGAAACTATTTTCTAAACAAGTTATTGTCTCCACACATGAGCTGAGGCAACAGGATCTTGGCTAGATGGATGGATCCGTGTTTGTTTGTTCCTCTGGGTGGAACACGGTCCTGCCTTGTAACACGTATGCAGCCTTATTGCTTTAACATCTTGGAATAAATAGTCTGAAATGAGCACTTACCCCTTGTAAGCAAAAACCTTGCAGTTCTCCAAACCTCCTGTAAAATGACAGCTTGAGATGGGTTGGATGCATTCCTTAAAGTTGATTTGTAAAAGATGTGCTTCTGAGTGAAGGTCTCAACCCTGAAAAGCAAGTGGCATTTTGTCTCTGTTTCAGAGAAGCGCATGGAGTTCATTTATCTCCTATTTAGGAGATTAAATACATGTATAAATCTCTGCAGGACTGGGATGGGAGATTGCACAGTGCTTCAGGGCACAAGCCATTCGATGGTACTGACTGCACCTAGCGAGGTGAGGTCCCTTTCCTCATCAGGGATGTCTAAATGCTGTCCCCATGTGCATTTCCAGTAGTGCCTTCTCTGTGTGCTGAAATGCTTTGGCCTGTGCCTGTAAAAAGAATACATTAAGACTCTCCTACATCACTGCCTAGGGCTTGGATGTCCAAGGTCCAGCTCCACAGTCCCCTGACTGTGGCCTGCCTGGGTTGTGACTAGAGTGGTGGCCCCAGCTAGGGAGATGGAAACTCCTTCCCTTGGTCATTCTGTGGTTTTGGGGGATGCCTGAGGTGGCTGAGGGGCTGCACACCACCCAGCAAGGGCACCCCGAAGCACAAGGTCACATGCAAAGTATCTCCCATCGGTCCACGGAGAGCAAGCATCTTCCTGCCCCGTTTCTTGAAGGATTTTTCTCCGTGAATTGGCTTCCGCTATGAGAAGCAGTCGGCATTGGTTTCCCAGCTGGATTCTTCATCTTTCTACCTGTCCGTTTTATATTTTATAAACCTATATAGGGATCATTTTACAGCTTCACTTTTATAATCTGCCCCATAAATATTTTACGAGCTGCCTGCCAATCTGCAAGTAGTTTTTAAATAAGACATGATGCCTTAAGAATATTTAAAGTCTCACTTTTTTTTTCGTCTGATACTTTTATTGAAATACACAGAGCTGTGCAAGGAAGACATCTGCTTTCTAGATACAGAAACTGGGACAAATCCACAACAGGAGTAAATGAGTTGAGATTCAGGTGTGCTGCTGAATTAAGTTAACTCTTTGGCTGAGTGTCTCCAGCTCAGTGGGAGATGAAGCGAGCGTCAGGATCTTTCTGCTTTTGCTGTATGTCATATAGAAAATATATAGGAAATCTATGGTTTGTACAGTGACAATAAACTAGAGAATGAGTCTTCCATCAGGAGGCTTTTGGCTCACAGATTTTCCAATAAACGTTAAGAGCAAATGCACGTGCAGAAATGGATTATTTCGCAAACAAGAGGGAGCTTTTTCTGCCCCCAAAATATATTGCAAAGCCACTATATTTAGATACTTTTACCTGCCAGTAGGATTCCATAGTGAATCAGGAGTGTTAACCAGAAAAAGCAGATTTTTATTGGATATAGTTGGGGAAGAAAGGAGGAAAAAACTGCTTGTGTGTCCTATTTAAAGCATGTGAAGGTCAAGAAGGGAAGAGGTGCAGTTTAGCCCCAGTCAGTGTGTACATGGCATGTTTCTCTGGGTAGTTTAAGAAAGCGAGCGTGTGAAGGGCACAAGTGATCGCAACAGGCAGGTTTTGCAGTAATTTTTGTTAGTGACGCCCAACTGTTGCTTGACAGTCGCAGTCCACTAGCTGCCATTTCACTTTGGCATGTCCTGTTGAGGCTTGTTTTAACGATGCGCTGGGGGTCCCAGAGCCAGATTTTGTATGCTAATGTGACGAGCTGCTGTATGTGTTACTCAGCTTGAGAGAGGAGCACAGCCAGAGCCAACTGGTTTGCATTGGCCCTTTAAGCACATCCCTGGGCAGAAAAACATGGACCGTTGTGCATAAAGGTGTGCATGGATCACTGGATGCAAGCGATGGCACATTCCCCATTTCTGTCTCCTCCCTCTTCATGGGAAGAAGAATCAGGAGGTGCAGGTAGTGAAAAGGATAATGTTAGAAAAGCTTTTTTATAGGTGAAGTGCTCCAAGCCTGAGGAAGAGATGAGGGCGTTTGCTCTGAAAGGTGAACAGAAGAAATCTTGTATATGTGCATTTGGTAGAAGGATGAATTGAAACTGTTGTGTATTTTTAAGAGGAAAATTGAGTTATATGCCTCAATGCAGAAAATCACTTTTGCAGAAAGCTGATGTAACTTTTGGCAACTTGCAGCAAAAAAAGTTGCGGTTGCCAGAAGTGGGAATTGATGCTGATATTCATATCTCTATATACTTAAAGAGGGAGGCAGTATGACGAAGAAGGAGAAGAATGCATTTTCACCCAGGGATTGTGAACACTAAAATGCACTTTGAAATGACTCTTACTCCCAAGGTCTCCGCGTACACCTAGTGCTTAGTTTTTTAATTAATTAGGCAGGATCCCATGTCAGGAAATGGCACTGCTGCTGCTAGAGCAAGGTGATGAGCATCGACACGCAGACAACTGAGCCGTGTCTCCAGGCACCTCGTTGCTGCTCTCGTGGAGCATGATGGTCTCAGCTTGGTCGCTGCTGCTGAAAATACACCCTGCATGGATAACCTGGCTGTTTATCAAGTGTGACCTGTTTATCTCCCTGCCTGTGCCCCTGGACAGCCCCCTGTCAGCCTCCCTCCTTGTCTTCTGCACCTTGTCTCAATCCATTCCCCTGTGCTTGCACAACCTTTGCAGTCTATTTTTCCCTCCTCTTTGCTTGGCACAGGTTTCCCCTTCTCCCCAAGGTAAGCTTGTGTGCCTGCTCCCCTTCCCCAGAGTAACCCCGGGAGCTCACATTGCTTTTCCTCTCCTCGACCCTCTGGTGTCCAGCTCTGCTGGGGCCAGCTCAGCCGTGGTGCGTGCCTCCCCCCGTACTGGGGCTTTTGTTTGTAATCATGATCGTTTCACAAATCCAGTGCCAAAATCCTATAGCCAAAAGGCTGCTTGGCCCCTTGCAACCAGGCAGACAGCAGTTCCCTGTAATAGGACTTCATGCTGAGGACACGTTTCATGCAGATGCCTATTACTGCCTCCTCCTAATTGCAGTTTTGTTTCTGCTAATCATACGCTCCTCCTTGCTGTGAATGATGCTGGAGTTCTCACGTCTCCCTGTCTCAAAAATCGTGGGCAGTAGAAGAGAAGGCTCCAAGTTTCTTGGCTTTAAGGGGTTCCTTGATAACCTGAGGCTTTCTTCGAGGTGTGCCAGTTGGCAATCCCACTGTGCGCTGGCTGGTTTGCAGGTGTCGGTTTCAGGTTTTTCACTCTACCAAGCAGCATCCCTCTGTCTCATGTGCATTCAGTTTGCTTTAAGGATGATCTAGTTCCTGTATCCAGTTATCATATCAGGGTCTTGGAAAGACTGGCATATATATGTGCATCATACATACCTCATCCCATACTTTTAAACGTGTATATATATGTGTATGTATATAGCAGTTCTCCTTGCCTATGCAGTTACCCTGTAGCTTCCTAACTGGTTATCTAAGTGAAGCAGGTCTCAGAGATGACACAAACGCAGCCAATTAATACTAATGCAATAACATCGCCTAGAGAACCAGCGAGCAGGGTGAGGGACGAGTCAGGGAAGAGCAGCTGAAGACCAATAGGAGAATGCTCTGGGGGAGATGCAACTCCCATATGGCTGTGGTTGCAACTCCATGGTGGGATTCAGCATCCTTGCACTGCCTGGTGCTAACATGGGAGCAAGACAGGTCAGGAAGTGGCTGCGTGCCTTCTTCCATCTTTATTACTGCTGGGCAGAGGGGACTGCATGAATGGTAGCTACCTTGGGACAGGAGATGTGCAGGAAACCCCATCAGAGCCAGGAATACATAGAAGACCCTTGAAGGCAGTGAGGCAACAGGTTTTGAGGTTTTTTTAACCCATCATTTTGCATGTGTATAAGGTGTTAATGTTTACAGAAGGCTGTTTTCTAAAGTATGAAAATATAAAGCTGTGCAAGTGCCCAAATGAAAATTTAAAGTTGTACAAATACCCGGTGGATGAAGGGGAGCATGCAATACATACAACATGTTGCCTGCAAAAGCTCTGTCGTCCACGAGATCTTGCTTCTGCAATTCTACTATTTCATCCCATTCCCCTTCCATCGTCCTTCCTGTTCTTGCTTTTTTTTTTTCGTCTTAATAATAGCTAAATTACATGTATTTTGGAGTGGAGTTTTTCAGAAGCATCTGTGGGATTTGGAAGCACAAGTCCAATTCAAAATTAGTGGGCCTTGGGCCCTGACTCCCATCAGGGAAATTGCAAGCAGCTTGATGAGCTAAAACTGGGACAGCAGCAATACAGCCGCTAGAGAGGTTGGATTCGTTGCTGCTCTGGGTTTTTGTGTTTTGTGTGATTTGAAGTAAAGAGCAGGGTTCTACCATACCAGAGACAAAAATGCTCTTCTGTTTTTTTCCAGGCGATGTGGCTATAGCAAGGCTAAACAAGATCCAGAAGAAGAAAAGATGCATTTTCATAATGGCCACAGTGAGTAAAGATCGAACACGTATATATGTTTTTGGCTCTCTGTAGTAATGAGAAATACAAGTGAGAGGGTTATGTGTTTTCTTTTAAACAAAAACAAAACAAAACAAAAAACCCAAAAATATCTGGTTTTGCTGGTCATTCACACAAGAATTCAGTTTGTTCTGTTATTCGTAAGACCTCATCTGCCCCTGCTGCAGTCCCTGTGGAGAACAGAACTTTTCAACAGTCCTTTTACGTGCCCAGCTATTCACACCTGTACATTTGCAGCAGATCTCTCGAGCAAACCATTTTGTTCTGTTCCTCTGTCTTTGCTGTGTGACCCAAGGTGCTATTAATTTTGCTTGTCCAGCACGTAACAACTCTACGTTTTTGTGGTCTGGATGCCGCAGTCCAGAATACCTGTTTGAAACTCTTGCTCCACCCCAGCCAGCCGTGAGGACCGATCCCACAGCTGCTCTTTGCCTTGGATTCTTCTGCAGGGGTGTGAGGAGTAACACCTACTTCTTGCTTCTAAGAAGCTTTCAGAAATTCTATTTTAATGCCCTTATATACAAAAAACCTCTGTGGCGATGCTAGTAAGTACATCTCATGGTTACTATCAGTCCTTCCGTACATCCAAAGCCAGTGTTTGAAAAGCCTTCCTTCATCAAGTGCTGTGGGATCTGGAGATGTATAACAGCGAGGTGCCTTTTGGGGTGGAAAAGGCAAACACATCTTGAGTGAAAGTCAAATTTCCATTAGTGCTATGTAATGAAGGCAGCAGGAAGCAAATCAATTAAGAGCCACAGTGTAACGTAGCTGCCTTATTAGACTGATGAGCTGTTCTTCATGCGAGTAGCCTTAATGATTGTCAAAACAAACTTATAATATGGATAATGAAAATACTTTTTCCCTCTCTCAAGTCCTGGAGAAAAAGCCTGCTATTGATTTTGTTTATACTGGTACAACCCACAGGCTTTGTACTGCAAATATTCCATTCGTTGAAATCTCAGTAACTCCATCTGAAATAATGTGGCCGATTGATTAGCTAATATGTGGCTGTTAGGGCATAATTTATTGCAGCTTTCCATCAACCCCCATCCATCTAATTTGCTTTGCAAGTTGTTCGCTTAACATTTTGCTTTTTGTACTTTTCCTCCTGGTGTACCCTTTCCACATCCAGAAAAGGGATCCTTTTGCACCAGACCTTGGACCAGCCCGTTACGCAGCAGGAGAGGGATTTTTAGCTCTGCATTGTTCCAGCTGAGCACTATTGTGTACTTTTCTAAATACGATGAAGTTGCACATATGTCGCATATAAACTAAATGTCATTTTCCAAGAATGCTATTCATTTTTCCCATAGAAATAGGTTTCCCTGCTGCAATGTTTTCCAGCAAAGCAGAGTGCAAGGGACAGGAGCGGGTATTGCCCATCCTCTGTCATGCCATGTGCCGGTAACGCTCTTCAATTTGTGTTTGCAGTTAAGCTGCCTGGAGTCAGGACCTACATTGACCCCCACACCTATGAGGACCCTAATCAAGCCGTCCACGAGTTTGCTAAGGAAATTGAAGCTTCGTGCATAACCATTGAAAGAGTTATTGGAGCTGGTACGGAAATGCATTTCATGACCCTCAGCAGCATGGAGGGTTGGCTTTCTTAACACAAGAGATCTGGGAAGGGCCATGATTTGTGCTGTTAAGTACACTGCAAGTGATGGGGACCATGTTCCAGCTGGAGTTTGGGACAAACCTGTCATTGTCTGTTGTTTTGAAATTCAGGGACTGAACTGAAGACGGCAGGAAATGGTCACATTTGGACCAGGCTGAGTTATTCCAACGGATGCTAAGGGAAATGAGTCTCTTACTTTTCAGGTTCTTTTCACCATTTTAACCTTTTTCTCCTCCCCCATTAAGGTCAGTCTCAAAGCAAAAACTAAGAATAAGAAGTCTGGTAGAGAAAGAAAGCACAACCCAAAATGCAAAGCTTTTAACTTCCTTGGTTAAAAGAAGAAACTCCCATTTTCTTTCCACTTAAGCTGCTTGTTTGGACTTGTGTCCAACCTTAAGAATATTTTCTTTCCTCTGAAATTGCGGTTTTGGGGGTAATTTAGTGTTCACCAGAAAAAAAGAAAAAAAAATCCATTTGGGTTACTTTTTTAAAAAGGTGGCCATAAAATTGGAAAGGTTTTATAGTCTATAAAAGTATATGTTGCTGTGAAAGGCTAACAGCATACCGTCTATTTAACTTACCAAAGGAAGGTTAAGAAGCAAGTGGCTTGTGTTTTACAGCTATCTACACTGGGTGATAATATAGGATGTGACAGGACTCTTTCATCTAGTAGACAAAAACATGAAATAAAGAAAAAGCTCAGTGGAATACAGAGCATAGCTCTTTACATATAGGAAAATTACATTTTTCTTCCCAGTTTTCTTGTGCTTATGAATTACTTGGCTTGTGGTACACCAGCTATTTGAGATGGTGATCACTGTGATGTTCAGCTTTCCACATCCATGAATGCAGGACAGCCCTACGTGCTTTTGATCAGCTATCTATAGGGACTGGGCTGCGTGCCATAGATGGACACGCACATGCATTCCTTGGATGTGCTGTGATCCCGTTCTTTCTGATTTTTCTCTAAAGGTGAATTTGGGGAAGTCTGCAGCGGGCGGCTGAAGCTGCAGGGAAAGCGCGAGCTTCCAGTGGCCATCAAAACTCTGAAGGTGGGCTACACAGAGAAACAGAGGCGAGATTTCTTGGGAGAAGCAAGCATCATGGGGCAGTTCGACCACCCCAACATCATCCACCTGGAAGGCGTCGTCACAAAAAGTAGGTACAAGTTGCTGTGGACTGCTATCCTTGACCTCTGGCTGATGGGAGAGTTGGTTGGGGGAGGAAGACTTGAGTAACTCATGTTTTGACTGTGCCTTTCATAATTTCTCAAAATACAGTGAACTCCCCTAGCCCAAAATGGCACACTTTACAGCCAGGAACAGGTTCCCCAACATTGTAAAGGTGGTTCGTGCCTAAAGGATTTCGGCGTTCTTCCAGCTCAAATGGATAGATAATGGCTAAAATGATAAAAAACTTCAACTCTCTCTGCAGACCTTGCCTCGCCTAGGCATAATATGCATGGGCTAAGAGAAAACTCCTCTTCAAAGTTCCAAAATTAAATGAGACAGAAATAGGAAATGCTATGCCCGGCCAGCCTCAGGGAGTGAGTGGGTGATGGAGACGGCAGTAAGCCAGGGATGTCTGAGTGCCAGGGGAGTGTGCTGCCTGACTTCTGCCGTGCAAGTAGTTCAGCCTGCAAAATGCAAGAGCATTTTGAACACAGTGATGCCGAGCCACCCGCTAAGTTTTTCGAGCAGGCTCGCTTCTTATTCCTGCGTTTATTTGTTTACTTTTGAAACCACATGAGCCCCAGGGTGAGCAAAGATGTGCCAAGAAGTTGGAAGTGATTTCCCTGGCAGGGAAACAGGGAGGATTTTGCTACCAAGAGTCTTTAAAAAAAACCCCAAAAACCCAGAACCCCTGATGATTTCCAGCCATCATATTTCGAGAAACCGCTGAAGCAAAGCCCACAGGAGGGTAGTGCTGAGCCTTGTGATGACTCACACGGGATGTGAGCAAGGACAGAAGTTAGCTGAGGTTTTGCTTTCCAGAAGCAGGGAGGAAGAACGGGAGTGTAGCTGAAGACAACAGGACTGTGTAAAACCACAATTAAGGCGAGCTCCATCTGGGGAGCTTATGATGTCTGGGGTAGTAGTTGACGCTGGTGCTGGCATATAGATTATGAGAGGGGGTTGAGGGCTTGGGGAAAATGTGAAATGGCTGCCAAAACATCCCAACACAAGAGTTACCAAGGTCTACTCAGTTAGCAAAATAACCTTCCATAACTTTCACAGACCAGTTCTTCTCCAGATTACTGGATGCACTAAAGATAAGGGCAGAGGAAGGGACGAGACATCCGAATGTCCCCAACCCAAGCCTCTCCAGCTGTTGGTGCAGCTGCTGAGGCTGTGGGAAAGGTGCAAAACTGTTATTACTCTTCCATTTCAAAGCCTTGGAGGATCTATCATATTTGCATCAAGGATTTTGTTGAAAACAACTTCTCCTTTATTTTAAGATATATTTTAAGTGTTTTGGGAAGTTTTTGCTAGCTGAAGAAGCACCAGCCTCACAAGCATGAATGGCTGTCTCCCCTCTTGTCTTCATGATTGGTAATGTCAGAGCTTTAGCTACTGCTGTTCAAATACTGGTATTTGGGGCCATGTGGCTGCTGTTAGTACCACTTGTCATTCATCAAAGACAGCATCTCCAAAATTAGTTCTTTTTCAGGGCTGCAATAGAGAAGTACAGAGGTGCTAGCTGTTCGTCCTGTTCGTATCCTTATAACCTTCTCAAAATCAATGCTATTTTGCAATCAGCAGCCTTTTCTTGCATTTTTCCTTGAAATTGCATTTTCTAAAACTTTTAAGAAAAGAAAAAAAATAAGCAAGGTAGGTTTCTCCCAAAAAATGGAATAAATACCAAAATCTCACCTTGTGTAGCCCTTAATACATAGAAGCTCCCATTTATAGCCCTGCAGGGATGTGGGATCTTGGACAGGAAGCAAGTGACGATTATACATCCATAAAAGCTGTTGCTGACACAGGCTTGAGTCTTTCTGGCTGCTGTGGCCTCAGCGGATGGGTGGGAATCCCACTTTCGGCAAGGATGCACCTCCCTAGTGAGCTGCCTTTTATATAAAGTGGACGCCTGCTCCAAAGGATGTGGAAACACTGGGAGCTTTGCTTCTAAATTGGATGTGGAGCAGCTGGAGTTTGGATGGATGCAGGGGGGTACATGCACCCTGAGCTCCCTGTTAGCTCGGTAAATGCTTGTTTACCGCACTCAAATTTTTTTCTGTTGGGCATCTTCCAGCTTTTTTTGTTTTCTTTTAAATGGACCAAACCAAGCCTTATGAATCCCAAACTATGCTGCAATCTCAAAGTATGGTTTAACTTCTTTTTTCTTTCAGTATTTCAGTCATTGGCTTATCATAGATTCAGATCTTTAGGGTAAAATGTCTTTGCTGCATCATGATTTACTTTGGAAGTAAATTAAGTTAAATTGAATTAGGCCATTTTTAATTCTGAATGAGAATATCCGCGCAGGGGCCTAATACCATTTAACTAATCTAGTTCAAATGCACACCTTAGTTAATTTGGATTAATTGTCTTCATTGTCCCCATGCGCACAAGCCCTTAGCTATTTCTGCGTTACAAAGATAATGACGGTCCTGTTTTCATTCACGTCCCGTTTGGTTGCGCTGACGGTGTGCACATTGCGTTAGTACATTGGTATGAATGACATCTACACACATTTTATGGCCCCGTAACGCCAGTGGGAGGGAGCCCCAGTGACACGGAGAGTCAGCCCAGTGCTTTAGAAGGGCCAGTGTTTACTTTTAATGTACTTTGGTGAAAGTTACTCTATTTGTGTCTTTATTTCCGTGCTCTTGGATATGGGGCTGATTTATTCCACGATTACTGTGAACCTGCAGCAGTCAGATAATGAAACATAAGTGCCAGAAATCTTATGTTCTTTTCTCTGATGGCAACCAAAGGCGGGAGTCTGAAGGAGGTCCCCCAGGGTGGTAGCGTAAAGAGATGCCAGACTTGCTGCAACGCTTCCTTGAAGTGTCAGAGATAAGGGACCCCATGCAACAGTCGGGGATTTAGTGCTTAAAAACAACAAATTTTAAAAAAATTTAGTATACCTGGGATTTTCCATCCCTGTGTAGCCACTGATGTGTTTGCCAACCTATGGCAATGTAAACCGAGATCTCTCCTCCCTCCTGCACGCAGCCCACGTCTGTAGACAGACGGCTGTCATCCTTGAAGATGGGACCCATTATTTCCTTTGGGACTCAATGATATTTTTGATGGCTCCGAGGTGCATTTCTCATCAAGACTAATACTTTTGGCAAGCTTCAAGCTCAGGCAGTAGCTGTGGTATTAACTTAAAAGAATTGAAGCAGCGCAGGTCCCTCACACTGCAAAGGTAGTATCTGCACAGCAGTGAGTGTTTTGATTGACAAGTTCACAATTACTTTTATTATGTAGCTAATTAAGCACTAAATTAGGCAAATAGTTAAGGTAATGGGAAAGTGGGAAGATTAAGACCAATCTAAATGGTAGAACATGTGCCGATTTTTAGGAGCATTTACCTTCATGTGCATGTTACGACACACGGCAGCTCTCGTTGATCATTTCTATGAAAGGCATTTATAATGCACTTTACAAATAATTGACAGCTCCTCTTTTGTCTGTGCTTCATGCTAGCTAATGGAAATTGATTTAAATAAAAAATAATGTACATGTTCTTGTAAGATTTCATTGAATTTACAAGGGCTGGAGCACACCACATTAATTATTGCTATGTCATTGTGGCAAGCTAGCGAGAAATTAGATATAAAAACTGAGCAAAACCTATGTATAATTACCATTAAAATGACTCGGGCATGAAAATTAATCAAATGGATTTGGAAAAACATTATTATTCCTGTCAACAATAGGAGACCAGGTCTTTTGTTAAGAACTTTTATTTTGATTTCCACTCACACTCTTTACATACTTAACTTGCTTTTGTTCTGCAGCGTAAATATTCCTTTTCTTACTTCCAGATGTGTTTACAAGGGTAGTTATGTGGGATTACTTGAATTACAAGGGATGTAATCCCATCCTTTCCTGTGTTGGTGGCTGCCAAGCTCAGATAGATACTTCAGATCATCCTGGTTGCTCTTGTTGGGTTCCTGTTGTTACATTAGGGTGTTGAAGATACAGGGAAGAGTCCAAAGAGATCACTGTGTGCAATTTGGCCTCTGCAAGCTTCCAGCTTGTTCATGGAGATGAGGAGAAGGTTGTGCATGGGTTCAGCTTGCAACCTCTTCCTCAAACATCTAAACATTCTAGGGCTTGGTACCCCACCCATAATACGGGATTACTTTTTCACCCCTTCCTCCTCGATTCCCCTATTTCTGCATACATTCTGTCAAAAACTATTGTCATCCTGCTGGGACACAAGTGTCTAAGTGTAGATTCACTGTTGCATGACTGTATATTCACATTCAGATGCATTATGAAAAGACTTTATTATTATGCATGTTTTTTAAATAAATTGCTAAGAAACTAATGCACTTTTTTTTTCCAGGCAAACCAGTAATGATAGTGACCGAATACATGGAAAACGGTTCTCTGGATACGTTTTTAAAGGTAATACTTAGATGGTCTTTCCAGGGGGACTTTGGTTAAAGTTTGGGTTCTTTGCAGATGGTTAATATCAGTGGAAATGTTTGCTGGGTGCTGGTCCAACTGTTGATGCTGACTGGAGGCAGGAGTAGCTCAGTGGTTTGTTTGATCTATATTTATACAGCATCATGAAGGACCTGGTTCATGCGTTGATACAAACAGATAAGAATAAATTGGAGGATATTATGTTTATTTTAGCAGGCAGTCTGCTGCATGGAAATGATTAACTTACCCTGCAAAATTTGATGTGTTTCCAGAGCACATCCACACTGCATCACGGCAAACCCCAGACTTGTCAGAGATTTTCCACGAGACGTAAGAGCTAGAGAAGGGAGCAGAGGGGAAGTGGTTAGAAATGCAGTGTGGGAACATGGGGAAGAGCCCCTATCCCCAAATATTCACATGTGGACCTCTGCAGGCAGGATTTCCATGCAACTTGGTGCAATTCACTTGGCTGATTCAGAGACAGCCCACCCCGGTGCCTTTATACACATAACTACATGTGTTCACTCCCAGTCTCAGTCTCTTTATCAGTCACCAGTGGAAATAGCTTGCTCCTTGATCTCCAGTTAAAAGAACTGCATTTCCTTAGCTTTGTCTCTGGAGATCCTAATCCAAACAGTGAAACTTTGAAAAGCTTTGTGGTCAGAGCATGAGAGTAATGAATTATTAATTTCCCTGTTTTTCTTCCCTGGAGACTTGCCTTTGCATTTTTATTCATGCACAGGCAATGCTGAGGGTGCGGAGCCTCTCAGCTGATCAAATGTCTCCTTCCTTTTGCAGAAGAACGATGGGCAGTTCACGGTCATTCAGCTGGTTGGGATGCTGCGAGGCATCGCGTCAGGAATGAAGTACCTGTCTGACATGGGTTACGTACACAGAGATCTGGCTGCCAGGAATATCCTAATCAACAGCAACTTAGTCTGCAAGGTGTCAGACTTTGGCCTCTCCAGGGTCCTAGAAGATGACCCCGAAGCAGCGTACACAACCAGGGTGAGTTATGAGGATACTGAACTGATTGAGCTCAAGAAATGTATTTCCTGCCGCATTTTGGTGTTTTGGCTCTCTAGCAAAGAGGTTTCTACAAATGCAGAGCCTCTAAACTGTGCGTGAGGGTCTGGCCAGGTGTTACCTGTTAATCTTTATCAGATTAATTTTGTAAATGCCTGTAACTTTGTAATGGGGATGGCCAAATAAAGCAGAAAGGTGTTGCGCTCTCAGCTCTATTCTGTTCTCTTTGGTGAATATCAAAGGGAGGAAAGAGCAAGAGCAAGAGCTTTGCTTCGGCATGCATGCAGAGATGTAAGCCATGGTCTTTCGGACAATTTGCCCCTTTTAAAACATTGCTAAGCATGTAATGCCTGTTGCAAGTGACACACATTGCCCTCAACATTACCCTGTTGAGGGTAATTTCCCCCAGCCTGAGAAGGAGCTGCTCCAGCCTCAGTGCTCTGCCCCTTTCCATCCTTCATCCATCCTTTCAGGGCATCAGCCCACCCATCCCAGTGTGAGGCCACGTGGCCCCAGTGCTGTGGAGAAGGGGTGGGCAGGACCCATCCTCATCAGCACAGGCTTGATGAGAGCCTCGATATTCATGCCAGTATTTGACATGCCTGGACGTGTCCCATTAGTGTGTTTTTCCAAGGGTATTGTTTTACGGGTGGTGGGAGCTCTCTGGGTCATGTTCCCAGTTCCCGCGGAGATCTGGGAAAGGCCTTTCAGCTCTTGGCAGTCACGGCGACGGGACTCGGTGCACGGCTGGACCGGAGCCTCCCTGCAGGCTGGAGGGCTCTCAGCCAGCCCTGCTGCGGCTGCAACGTGCTGCCATGTGCTAATTGGTACTGCTGGGAATCTGGCTCCTCACTTAAGGCATGTGCTGATAAGCCTGTGAATAAATAATTATTGGAAGAAGGGACTTTTTTAAATTTGCTTTGAAAATGTGTTCCAAGTTCTACCTTTTTCCAATAACAAACACTGTTAGGGGGCATTCAGGGAGGCTTTCCAATATTTAGCTCAACATTGAGAGGAAGGGACTTCACAGTAAAATTTGTTTTGATACAAATCAAGGGAGATAACTCTTTAAACCCAATGAGAAAAGTATTCCTTAATCCAAATTCTCCTTTCCCGCCCCTCTTCCTTCTCAGAGCTGGTCTGAAGTTTGATTTCTAAAATGGTAGAAAGGGAAAAGGGAGACAGCAAAGCACATTTGACAGCTGTGGCATCATTTTCAGTCCCACAGCAGAGGCCAAGCAGGCTGGTCTTTGCACACAGAGATTTCTCTGCCCGATCTGCAGGATCAGGACCGCATTTAAAAAAAAAAAAAAAAAAAAGAGAAAGAAAAAAAAGGGCATTACTTCCACAGCAATTTGCATGAAGCCCTCGTTAGATCAAAGTCTTCCTCGGCTTCAGAGCTGTCTGTTCCTCCCCCACTCACTCTCAGAAACGGAGGAACTGTATTCCCCTACCAACCCGTGCAACATAATTGAGATGTTGATCCTATACATGTCCCAGCATTCAAACAGCATTCAAACAACAAACCTTCAGGACAGCCAATTAGTAGGCAGCCTACAAATGCTTATGGGCTGAGATAATGTGGAAAGGGGCCCCATGCTGTCAAACAGATTTACTTTAAAATTCGATGTCTCTTTCCAGAGAGAAAATAACATCCCTCGGTGCTCTAAGAAATGCTTTTTTGTCCTCTTTTGCATGTTCTCTGCCCTCCTCTGCAATCTGTTTTTTGGGGTTTTTTTTCCCTTTTCTTTTCCTTCTAGGGAGGCAAGATCCCCATCCGATGGACAGCACCCGAAGCAATCGCCTTCCGCAAATTCACATCGGCCAGCGACGTCTGGAGCTACGGCATCGTGATGTGGGAGGTGATGTCCTACGGCGAGAGGCCTTACTGGGAAATGACAAACCAAGATGTAAGCACGTGCAAGAGCTGCCGCGTGAGGGGACTTTGAGGGCTCAGCGTTATTCTGCAATCAGAGAGGCAGGATGGGAACAAGAGGAGGAGAGCAGCTGTAAAAATGGCTTTGCTTGCCCATGCCAGGCAAAAATGATTCTCCTGTTTGATGCTCTTTTTTGCAGCAGCAGCAGCCCAGAACAGGCTGTGCACAGAGGGAAATATGTCTGCACAGAGGCAAGCCTGCTTCCCCCAGCAGACCTCTGGAGCTTCACTAATGCTGTTAGAGCTGGAGCCTGTCCCTCCTCTGCTTAATGACAAAGGTCTGCCAGGGGATAGATGCTGATAACTGGCAGCATTTCAATTGTGTGTTCAAACCCCTGCTGCCACGTAAAGCAGAAACTCAAGAGAGTCATGGTAGGGGCTTTGTTTACCTTCACAAAAGCTGGGGGATTTGGTCTAGTGATAGCAGTCCAGAGAGCTGCATCTCGGTTGCCCTTGCATTGCTGATCTCAAGAGCATAGTTTTGCTCCTGTTGTGAACGTCTTGTAAGTCTGGGCTAATGCAAGCTCTCATGATTCATTTGTACAGCACCCTTCAAGTTGTGTCCCCTTGCTCCTGGGCCCCAGTGCCCCCTTGAGTCTCTGACCTCAAGGCCACCCTCTGAAGCATCCCCAGGGAGATGCCTGGGGACACTGTCCCCCTCCAGCTTTGATCTGCAGCTCTGATCCCAGCCTGTGTAAGGATCTCTTGATCCCACTGCAGGGCTACCTCCTACCCTGAGCTCACCATAAATGTCTGTCCTTGTCTAAAGCTAAAAAAAATTTAAGCCTGGGGTTACCAGATTTTCTAGGCCCCTCCTTCCTCTCCACATCTCTGAAAACCATGACATGTGGAAGTCTCGGAGGATGCGGGCTAGTGCATGAGGTCGGGGGCACCATGAGTTATGTTGGGCCCCCAGAGCAGCTCTGTGTTAGGGGGGGAAACGCACTGCCCTGCCTGTGGCAAATGGAGTTGTTCCTCATCCCTCTCACTTTGTCTCTGCAGCCCTGCCACCTGCAGAGATGCTGCTGCCGGCTGGGCAAAGCAAGCAGGTCCTTGCTCCACCATGGATTTCCTCTGGTCACAACACTCTTCTTTTTTGAAGCATCCCTGTCCCCATGACTTTCTGCCGTTTCGCTGGCAGCAAAGGCCCTGGCTGAGCCTTCTGTTTCTCCTGTGTTTTGTCTGTGGGCATTTGCCATCAGTGGATGTTACTACCTGTCATGCCGAGTTGCTGTCTCATCTTGCTTTGAGTCCAGGCACGGAAACGAGCAGTACCTTTGAGACGGTTGTGCCATGCTTCTTGCCAGGGAGATGAGTGTGTTTGGCATGAACGCCCCACCGCTTCTGCATTGCTGAGGCTGTCACATTTGCAGTGAGTTTGGTAAAGCAGCGTGTATCTACATAGGGATTTATCTCAATCAAATACAGAGACTTTCTTCCATAGCCTGTGCAGAGAATGCAGCAATTGGGAGCCAAGCTTTTTGGGTCACACTGAGCACTGTAACTATCTTTAATGCTGATACACTGGCATAGCACAGATGTTGTTCAGTAAATGCCAGGCTAAGATTCAGGCTGGTGCCAGTGAAATAATGCTCTATGGCCAGGGGAGTCCCTTGTCTGGATCGTAACGCTATGAATATCCACACTTTGCAGAACTGTTCCAAAAAGCCCAAATGCCTTCGTGTGCTGTGGGGCACAGGGTGAATTTCACACTTGCCTGAGAAGAAGCAGATGGGGGACTGGTTTCTGTAGCAGCAGAAAGCAGAGGACTGGTGAGATGTTTATGAGCAGCAGCTCCTGCTCAGGCTTTGCTTGGGTTACCTCTCTGCCTGTGTGCAGGTGGCAAGTGCCTGGGTGGTGGTAGCTTGGGAAACTTAATTCAGTGCTGTGGCATGTTTCTCATGTGATTTATGCCTTCCTTGTTCATCTTCGGAAGGGCTCCTCTTCTTTTTTCCTCCCCTGCTTGTGTTGGCAGAAGAATCAGTGGTGTTAGATACAGCATTGGCTTTCATGCGGAGGACCGGGGGGCTCTGCTCACGTGAATTTCGGACTCTGTTGCAAAAGAGTTTCTTGTTGCATGGCTTGTAATTAGAGCACATCATTTGACAGCACAGTCAGTGATGAGCAAAACGATTCTCACCATGTTACAGCCGGATTGCTTCAAAGGAGTTGCAGTGCCGTAGGGCAGGCAACATTGAACTGCAAAGACTACAAACCACGTTTTGAAGTCGTGCTGGTTTCTGGGTGACGGCCTAAAAATGTGCTTTGACTTGACCACAAGATAAGGCTTTGATGCAGGAATTGTTGGGAGGAATTTTGTGACCTGTGTTGCACAGGTAGCTAAGCTAAATGGTCATAGTGGTTGCTTTTTAGTCTTCAGACTGGTGGTTTTATGAAAACACAGAGCTTAAAAAATGTTGCTTTAGTTTACTGGAATAAACAATGGTCTTCTCCCAAATTTCCAGTTCAGTCACCCCAATCCGTAAGTGAGTAGTGCTTGTCCAGAAGACGAACAAGGACAAAAACCTGTCCTTATAGGTGCAAATTTTTCAAGTCTTACAAAGCAGTATGCACCAATGAATGGAACAGCAAATGTGCCGTTTTCTTACTTTTCTAAGTATTGTGGTGGCTACAAGTGACTCGGTCTTTGTTCTTTCATTCTTTTGCTCCTCTTGTTGCCAGACCCCCAAGGCACCTTCAGATGCAAGAGTGTATTTCAGCGTCCTAGCTCCTCACAGTATTTTGATACCATTTACATTGTATCACCAGAACGAATGACATCCTGTAGATTGAGTTAACGCTATTGATTGTGATGTTACTGCCAAGAATAGCAAACATGCATAACCCCATTGCAGATGTAATTCAGATATTCTGAGCTGGTGCCAGATGGTCTGCTCCCTGTCTTGCTACTATTTTCTTTCTGCTACAGCTGGAGGATGATCTGTTATTGTTATAAATACAGACACGGACACAGCAAATAATGTTCTCGTGGCTGGGCCACACTGAGACTTTTTTTATAGGGCAGCTGCAAATTTGGTATTAGGGTCCAGCTGAAAAGCATGATGTGAAGAACAGACAGTGCAGTGTGGTGGGGCTGGTTTTTGATGCTACAAGCAAAAGTTAGGCTGTAGAAAGGATTGCTTTCCAAGTGCAGGTTGGGTGGAGAGCAGTGCAGCTGCTCCACAGACAGATTAAATCTTTGATGGGCGCAAAAGGGCTGCAGGTCTTGTGGGGCAGATCTTCAGACATGCTCACTACCCTTGGAGAAGATTACAAAGCCTCGCCTAACTTCTCCTCTACGTCCTTAGGGAGTCTGAGGTTCCCGCTACTGCTGCTCAGCCAGCCCAGCTCATTCCTGGGACTCTTCCACTTGGCAGAACGCCCTGTGGTGGAGGACGATTTGAAAGCGATCCCCAAGGTCCTGAATTTCGGGGCCTTCTGAAATGCAATGCCAGCCTGACGTGGCTCTTCCTGTACTGCTTGTATAGGCACTGAAGATCAAGAAAACAACTTCCATGCTAACCACAGAGCCTTCTTTTTAAACACAGGATGTTTTCAAATCCTGAGACAGTGCCTAGAATGACTGGCATCTGTGGTTTTCCACATAGCGAATAGTTGCTTCCAGCTCCTTTTGGTCAAGGACTCTTGGGAGTAGAGGGTGTGAAGATGGGCCGCTGGGACTGTCTTGGAGCAGTCACAGACCCTTGTGGCTTGAAACATGAGCTGTGTTCTCCTGAACATGGTAATGGTTCAAAATGGGAACTGCTGGGCTTGGAGCCCTACTGTAAATCTGGCCCAAACTGGGGAAAACAAGTTGCTTTCTTCAGTCCTGCCTTCATTTATGCATTTCTGCCTTTCAAGAGGGCAGGCAGCACATGTGCATACCACTTGTTTTAGATAGAGAACCATAGATGGTTTGTATTTGAAATCAGTGCAACAACCCTCCCCTGGTTTTAATTTACATACTCCTGGGCTGACATTTTAAATTCCTGGCAGAAATGTGGCCACACTAAGAAGCGACTAGACCCAGACAGCATTGAATGATATATGAGATGGTTGTTCTGCCTCTGCCTTGAATCCATCCATCAATTAGCATTCAAAGTCTCTTTTGAAATACAGTCAGACTTTTATTACTGTAATACAAATTTGTGGTCTAACACATGCCTTTTCATTTAAAAGGAAGCCAACATCTGAATAAACAAAATCACTGCACTCCAAGAAGATGCCAGAAAGCCCCGTAGGCTGCTTTTCGTGAACTCTAGGGTAGGCTCCGGGAGTTTCCTGGTATATAACCTACAGACCTCAGCTGAGCTTTGAATAAGTCCAGCCTGGCAATCTGGTCCCCATGGCTGCAGCAGTGCCTTGACTTTCTAGATTCATTTTGCAGTGATCAAAAATTAGGTTATTCAGCCCATCCCGTAGATAATACGAAAGATGGTGGGGTTTACTGGGTTTGCCTCTTGTGTGTGGATCTGGGGGGTGGGTGGGATTTTACGTGAGCATAGTGCTGGTCCGAAAGTTCTCTGTTTTAAGTCAACTTGCATTTGGGAAAAAGGCGAGAGGAAGAAAAGCAACCCATCAGCCTTGTGTGTTGTCTCCCGTAGGTGATTAAAGCCGTGGAGGAAGGTTATCGCCTGCCAAGTCCCATGGACTGCCCTGCTGCTCTCTACCAGCTAATGCTCGACTGCTGGCAGAAAGACCGCAACAGCAGGCCCAAGTTTGACGAAATTGTCAGCATGTTGGACAAGCTCATCCGTAACCCAAGCAGCTTGAAGACGTTGGTTAATGCATCGAGCAGGTACAAACTCAGGCCAGAGCTATTTCTCAGAGCAAGATCCTTGTCTGAATACCCACCCCTGGGGCTGAATTACCACTTACTCTGTAGTCTATGTGCGTCCGCGGGTGGATGTTACTCCAGCTTCATTATGTCATAGAATCATAGAATCGTAGAATGTGTTGGGTTGGAAGGGACCTTTAAAGGTCATCTAGTCCAACCCCCCTGCAGTAAGCAGGGACATCTTTAACTAGATCAGATTGATCAGAGCCTCATCAAGCCTGGCCTTCAATGTCTCCAGGGATGGGGCCTCCACCACCTCTCTGGGCAACCTGTTCCAGTGTCTCACCACCCTCGTTGTAAAGAACTTCTTCCTAATGTCTAATCTAAACCTACCCTGCTCCAGTTTAAAACCATGGCCCCTCGTCCTATCGCTACATGCCCTTGCAAACAGCCTCTCCTCAGCTTTCTTGTAGGCCCCCTTCAGGTACTGGAAGGCCGCTATAAGGTCTCCCGGGAGACTTCTCTTCTCCAGGCTGAGCAACCCCAACTGCCTCAGTCTGTCTCCATAGGAGAAGTGCTCCAGCCCTCTGATCCTCTTCGTGGCCCTCCTCTGGACCCGCTCCAGCAGGTCCATGTCCTTCTTGTGCTGAGGGCCCCCGAGCTGGACACAGTACTCCAGGTGGGGTCTCACGAGAGCAGAGTAGAGAGGGAGAATCACCTCCCTCGACCTGCTGGCCACGCTTCTTTTGATGCAGCCCAGGATGCAGTTGGCCTTCTGGGCTGCAAGTGCACATTGTTGGCTCATGTTCCAGCTTTTCATCCACCAGTACCCTCAAGTCCTTTTCCACAGGGCTGCTCTCTATCACGTCATCCCCCAGTCTGTATTGATAACGAAGATTGTCCCAACCCAAGTGTAGGACCTTGCACTTGGCCTTGTTGAACTTCATAAGGTTTGCTCAGCCCCACCTCTCTAGCTCATCCAGGTCCCTCTGGATGATATCCCATCCCTCTGGCCTGTCAACCGCACCACTCAGCTTGGTGTCATCGGCAAACTTGCTGAGGGTGCACTTGATCCCACTATCTACATCATTGATGAAGATGTTGAACAGCACCGGTCCCAGTACAGATCCCCAAGGGACACCACTTGTCAACCCTCTGCATCTGGACATCAAGCAATTGACCACTACCCTCTGGATGCAACCACCCAGCTAGTTCCTTATCAACTGAACAGTCCACCCATCAAATCCATATCCCTGCAACTTAGAGAGAAGGATGTTGTGGGGGACCGTGTCAAAGGCCTTGCAGAAGTCCAGGTAGATGATATCCGTTGCTCTTCCCTTGTCCGCTGATGCAATCACTCCATTGTACAAAGCCACTAGGTTGGTCAGACAGGACTTGCCCCTGGTGAAGCCATGCTGGCTGTCTCGAATCACCTCCCTGTCCTCCATGTGCCTTAGCATAGCTTCTAGGAGGATCTGTTCCATGATCCTCCCAGGCAGAGAGGTGAGGCTGACAGGGCGGTTGTTCCCAGGGTCCTCCTTTCTACCTTTTTTAAAAATGGGTGCGATGTTTCCCATTTTCCAGTCACCAGGGACTTCACCTGACTGCCATGACTTTTCAAATATCAGGGGAGTTTTCTCAAATCAACTTTTTCAGTTGAAGTTGGCAGACAGGTCAGCAATTCAGTTACTCTGGAAATGCAGTGGTGCTCCCACAAAGAAAAGTACTGTGGCCTGTCTTTCAGGAATGGGAGTTTCAGCAGTATTTATAGATCTATGATAAAGCTACCTGTGCTCTACCCCAAGGTTAGAGAGGGCAAGACTTGAGTGCATGAAGTAGATACTAAATGCCGCTCGAATTATCTGCCAGTTGACTTTATCTTGGTAATACAAATGAAGAGGAATCTCTTGGGGAAATTCTTAGGATGTGCAAAGCTCACAGATGTCCAAGTGCATCCTCCCACAACTATTCCCAGGTGTGGTAGCCTCCACCACCAGTTCTGACAGTCTTGGTAATCGTGAGAGGATCCCTGCGGTTCCCAAAGAGTTGTACACAAACCATTTGCTAAAACTACATTAGGTGAATAGAGCAGCCGGTGTGCAATTAAACATGAATCCGAATAGCTACATGGCTACAAGTAAGGTAAATATGGTCAAGAAATAAGGTTGCTCTTTGAGAAAAAGAGATTAATAATTTTAGTGAGTTTTAATATTGGAGTTTCCACCATACTGGAGTCTTGGAGAGGCTTTTTCTTTTTTTGATGTAAGCACACAAGTATTACTTCTGAGCCATCTGCGTTGCTAATCACTCAGCCCCTTGCAAGGTCATGAAAGAGCGATGAATATAAATCATCGCTGCTTCACTAATGGCAGTGGAGTTCCCCTGGTGAACACTGGAAGATGCCCTTCAGAAAAGCTTATTCTCAGAGGACGAAAAAAAAAGACACGTCATTTTCCTTGAACAGGAATGAGAGGGATGTAAGATGAGGTTAGACTGGTGGTGTGGACCAAAGCAGATGTACTGTTGCGAGCTTAGACCCATCTGCCTCCACACCTTCTGAGTGAGTCTTGCACAACTGCATGTGGTCCATCTCACCTATTGCAGCTGGACCACACATCCCCATTCTGGCATGTCCCCCCGTAACATCTCATGCACTGGAAGAAGAGAAACATGAAATCTCTGTTAATTTTCAAATACAAGATAGATCTGTGTTCCTTGGGCTATTTTACATGCATCATTTTCCATCTGGAGAAGAAATTACTCTTATTAGCAGTTAAATGTAATGTCAGTCCCAGCAAACCTGCAGGAAAAAGTTTATGATAGCACAAAATATGGGATTTTGTTGTAGTTTTTTTTTCATTTTATTTTTATTTTCAGTTCAGAACAATCGTTTTCCAGGCCTGTTATGTGGTGGTTCATGCACTCTTTTATACCAAACTGTTGTGCCAGAAAAGAGGCAAACAGGCAGCAAACCATTTCCTTGAGCTGCTAAACACTTTGCTGATGTTTTATTACATGAACAGGTCCATGCAATTCCAAATCTCTCCTTTTCAGAGCTGCCGTTAGTATCTTTGATGTGGATGGAGCACCTGAGCAGCCAGGCTTTGGGACTGTGTTTCTATAATCACAGATTGCCATGCCCAGACCATAGTAATTCCAAATGAATCATAATTTTAACATACAGCAGCTGTAAAGGATTTTTTGTATATGTAATGTATTCTTTATGGAAATTCTCATTAATGCAAATAAGGGAGGAAGTCGCTCTCTACATTACAGCGTATGCATATCAGTAGGTACCTCCTGACATTAGTGATGAAAATCCACTTCTCGTTATGATTACTTAGGAGTTTTGAATTCCTCATGTGTGTAAAATGTTATGGGAAGCCATTATGCTCTTGGTGCTGCAAGTATTCACATTTTATTGGACCCTTCAGCATTGCTATTAAATAAACAAATAATACTAATGTGCTCATAAAATACATGAAGATTCCTGAAGTGCTGTAATAATATAATATCCCAGCTCTCCTTCCAGTTGAAAGTGTAATTCTCACCATCAGAGGCTGACCCAGAAAACGTTTTTTTTTCACTTGTGGGTAATAATCTTTATGCAAGGCTTATGGTAGCTGTATTGTCCCAGTTTACAAAGCAGGGGACAAATCTAGTTTCTTCCCTGGCTGACCTTGGACAAGCCCCCTTTGCTCTCTGCGCATCATTAGTAGAGTGGTGGACCTGTATGCAGCACGGGTCGCTTGTGCCAGGTACTGTATCGGTGTTTCTGCAGCAGCGAAGGGTTATTATTTGCCTGAATTGCTTCTTCCGTGCATGGCATAACTGAGCAGGTAGCAATTGCCGCGGCAAGGTCTTGAGCGAGGGTGCGGGAGCAGGAGTCCGCTTCTGTTTTCAGGGCTGGAGCGTCGTTGGAGCATTGCTGCTCTCTGCAGGGCTCGGCGGATGCTGCCCGCATCCGAAATCCCCACCCGACTCTGCAGGAGCAGCCCCTGAAGTGTTAACAGCAGCCTGGCATTGATGGCCGCTGCTGGGAAATGTAATTTGGGTTTCAGCTTCCAGGCTCTGGACTGTCTTAAGTTAATTATGACTTTTGAAGGAAGAGGAGGAAAACAGAGCGGGAGGAGTGAAACCGAAGACTGAAGTAGGAGTGACTGGGGCAGCCTAATAGAAGAGGAGTGAGAGCTAACAGGGATGGATACTAGTCCTCTCCTCTTACTGCTTGCAGTGAGGACCAGAAATGCCAGGAACTAACTCAAAATGTGAAGTGGTATGTTTGATACGTTGTGTATCAAGCCTTCTGGGAGGATTTAGGCTGCGGCAGTCACGGAAAATGCAACAAAACAATCATCTTTACCATATAAAAATGCAAGCAACTGAGTCACGTTGGGTACATCTCAAAACTGATTCTCTTTCCTTCTCTGTTTTTGCTTGTCTTTAGAGTGTCAAATCTGTTGGTAGAGCACAGTCCAGTTGGGAGTGGTGCCTACAGGTCGGTGGGTGAGTGGCTGGAAGCCATCAAAATGGGCCGATACACGGAGATCTTCATGGAGAACGGATACAGTTCGATGGATGCTGTGGCTCAGGTGACCCTAGAGTGAGTAGTGCCCAGATCATTTTCACCTCATTCGTTGGAATGGCAGAGGGGTAGGAGACAAACCGTTCAAAAACCTCTAGGAATGAGGCTGCAGAAAGGAAAACCATTACCCTTTGTTTGCAGTCAGCAGTTTCTCTTTTAGCATCTGTATTGATGATAACAAGTGCAGGCAAGACTGGAACTTATGATCACTACATTGGCAGATGGTACTTTGGCTCCTTTACTCACAGAAATTAATGCTTGAGTTTGAGCAATTGCCAGGCCGTCCTCTCGACATAATAGCAGTTGACTATTTGGGGTTACTGATAAGTAAAAAAAGCCCCACCCTGCTAGTAAATGTATAGGAGCTAGTGTCCCTGCTGAGTTATGCTAGCTTTACGCCGGATTAGCTGGTTTCACAGTTGATCTGGACATAACCAAGTGGGCAGTCAAGCGCAGTAAGGCATGGAAATAGTATTCAACATTAACAGAAATAAGAAACAGGAACAGAAGAGCATCAGCAAACCCATAGCTCTAGGGGACAGGCTTCCTGGTCGAGACTCTTCCCTCTGAATGTGCTCTTGGTTTTTGCACGTGGGGTGCCCGCACTCAAACGACTTGGTAAATGCCTCGGGGCTGCTGATTTGTTATGCTCCACCTTTAATTGCCTGCCTTGCTTGTGTAATGACATCTGTACTTTCCTCCTGCCAGTTACTCAAACTCGCCCCAAAGTCTGCCTTTCTAGATGGGTTAATTTGAGCTTAATTTACTGCAAGCGTTAAGGCAGAATGGGAAGGATTATGCTCCACGCTGCTTTGGAGAAGGTTGTGGCTCTTCCACCCCATGCAGATTGCCAGTGCACATACAGAATCGGTGCCAAGGATTAGGAATAAAACAAGAAAAATTTCCACACCCCACAGAACCACAGCGTTTCTCCTGTCTGCCACAGGGCTTGCTGTGGAGCTCAGCAGAACATGGTAGGAGGTCCTTTGCACCTAATACAGGTTGGTGACATCTCCACGGAGTTCAGTTTACATGCATGGAGGGAATGCAGGAGCATATTTGCTGCGCTCACATCACCAGTATTTGTCCCTTACACCTGGACTCACCCAGTCTATCTTCAGACATTCACATGAAAATCCTGAGACAGGGATTAAATCCTCTCTAGGGAGTCAGAGTGCATGGATTTCTACCTAGAGCCCTTTTTGGGTGCCTGAGACTCTTACATGTGTTTTCTCAGCCTAGTCTTGCAATTACATGCCATCCTACTTTGGCTTTTGAGGACTCCACTGTTCATTACCTACTCATCTGATATGGCAGTGGCCAGAAACACCAGGCTTCGGGGCTCCATTTAGACTGGTGATCTACAAACATTGACCAAGGAAGGGGTCCTTCCCCAGGGTGGTCAGAGTCCACACAGCAGAAAGACCTAGCTGGGGAGTGGGGAGAGAAGGGATAGGATGAGGCAGTAATTTAAGAGAAAAGGAAAATGTTGGAGCATTCCTCTCTACTGTGCCACCTCAATCTTATAACCAGAGCGAGTTCTGGTAGAAAATGCAGATTACCTAAAATATATCACAGACTTCTTGCTCTTTGGCTGAATTAGTCATACCAAAGAAAAAAACTAGGTTTTACAAAAGCAGCTTCCAGTTTGTTCCTCTTTAGAATTTTATGCAGTTTCAAGAGCTCTAAAAGAAATGCTCAGAAGTGAAATGCTTTGGTTTGGGTCAGAGAAAATGTTGAGTTCGAGCCCAAATTAATGGTTGGTTTTAACAGTAAATTAGAAGCTCACTTACTCATGTAGCTTTAAACAGTCTTAGCATCCCATCCCACTGACAAAACTATTCCTACCTTCCCATTTTCTTGAGGGCAACATTGCAGATTGTGAAATTATCTCTTAAATTTAACTTAAAAATTTAAATACTTCCCTATATTTACTCTTCGATATTGCAGAAATTTCAGAAGTATCGCCCAAAATCTTTTCAGTCTACCCAAAAAGTACTTCAAAATGTTTTTTCTGATTGCCAGTGAACCAAGAAATCCATTATCTTTACGGTTCTAGCCAGAAAGACAAGTTGGTTTAAAAGTCTTTAAATAAAATTATAACTGCCAGAGATGCTCTGACCCTCTCGAGCTGCAAACCGCCTCTGAGGTCCCCTCCACCAGGTCCCAGTATGTTCTCTATAGCACAGATGTCATCCCACTCTTGTCCTTTAGTGGCCCCAGCCGAGACAATATGCCTGAGCTGCTCAGCTTTGGCTTTCTTCTGGGCTTTTACAGCAGCAGAGTAGTACAGAGGAGCTGATGCTCAGGAGCCTGGGAAGCTTCTGAGTTTTGGGGTGGTTTTTTTCAAGCTGAAAGGGGACATTTCATGAATCCATCTTGCATTTCGGTTGAAACTGAAAAAAGGTTGAAACTAACTCCAACTACTTAGTTATCAAGTATCCATAAATTACCCCCCCCCCCAGCTGCCTTGGACAGACATGCTTGCGTGAGTCAGGCTTGGTTCTTGAACAGCTCAGCCTGCACACCTTTGCGTTGCAAGGGGAGCTTAGCAAGAAGGCTTGATCCCACTCGGGTCTATTTTTGGGAAAACTGTGGAAGGTTCATTGAAAAGCCAAAAAAATATCCAAATCAAGACTTCTCTCATCTCTCTCAGATATAGTAAAAAAAGACAAAAGACCAGATTCTCAGCTGTTAAAAAAGGAGAAACCGTCATAATGGTTTAAGAGGAAAGGTGTCCTGTGTTGAAGACCTGAACCACGTGCTCAGGCTGATGTAAACCGTCAGATTGCCCTTAAAATCAACAAAGTAAAGGAGAGAAATGGCTCCTGAGTGGGCTCAGATGAGACTCTCATGGGTTCTCCAGAAAACGAACACCGGAACAAGCAAAGTTCCTTAAAGGTTAATATACTGAGGGGATTTGATTTTCTCCCTGTAAAAGGGAACAACAAAGCATTTTGTACTCTGTGATGGAGAATTCAGGTTAAATGTTCCTTGTCATTTTTAATAGAGGCAACTGTTCAGTATATTTCAGAGCTGGGACTTGGGGGGATCAGGTGAAAAGATGATCTGAACATCTGAAAGGAGCTTACTTTCCCCAAATGACAGCAGTAAAACATTCTTTACAATTTAAGAGGTTGCCTTCAAATACCATCCAAAATGATTTTCCCCAAATTCAAACTGCATAGGAGACAGACGTGGAAATTAGATGGAGAAAGGAGAACTGGATAATTGCTGCCAGAAAAGGCAGGAAAAAAATATGCTGAATGTAAACAATTTCTAAAATCTACTGAAAAAAAATCAGTAGCACTGTAGGAAGGGTTGGCCATAACGCTGGCGGGATTGGTGACTCTTTACAGGACCTGGTTGAGGTGGTAGATGTTCAGCATTTTTTTTAAACACCCCCCCACCAGCATGCAAAGCAAAATCGTGGTTACTGCCCTGCTTCTTACAAACTGATGGCTTGATGCATTTATTCCAGAAAAGAGTAGTATCTGTGACAAATTTCTGAAAGCAAAAGATTAAAAAGTTAAAACCCGTGAATATCGCCCCAAGTCCTGAGCTCTGCCTGCTTAAGCAAAGACCTGAAAATGTATGTGTTCAAACAAAGAGTGATTTCTACATTTAGCTCTAATTCTTGCAAAGGGACGAATCACCTTGTGAAAAGTGGAGCCTCACCCTCCACCCCCTCTTTCCAACTGGATATCAGACATGAAGGCAACCTTTCCAGTGGACCAGACCTGCTCTTTAAACTTGTGGACCACCTAGTGACTTTGAGTGTGTCTGGAGCTCTTTCAATCCACTGCAAGAATAACTTTACCAGGACAATACTCAAGAATAGATAGATCCATGACATGAGTTTCAGTCTGACCCTTGACTGGACCAATTACTAACTGTGTGGACTACATACTTCCACCTTTTGAAAGATCTGTACTCACTGAATCTCAGGACACCCTGTTGTTTGTTATTAGATGAAGAGCTCTGAATATTTGTAATAATATGTGCTGTGTTGCTTTGCATTGTATTTTTTTTCTTCTAAAATAAAATAAACTATTTATTGAAAGTTATACTGGATAAAGAGCGTTTAAGAGTTCACCTGCTCTAGATGCTTACTCTTAACCTGAAATCTTGGTCCTGGGATTGTGATACTGCATCTGCTTCTGAACAAACCAGTTCTCATCTCTTGATCAAGTAGGATGGGAATAATGAATAAGAGCAGATGAACTCTTAAAAAAATTGTTTTTTAAGTCCTCATTTCATGCAAAAGTCCCAAGCAAGTGGATTCCTCTCTCTTTAGCGTCTTCTGAAGGTCTTTGAGGTTCTTCTTCTTTCCCCTCATTCAAACTGACAACTAACTATGTGAGTAGTCCCAGTCTGAACGGGCAATTGTAGAATTACAGCATGTGAAGAAGAGTGGTGAAATCTGGCCTGGATGGGAGATGAAATACCAAATATCTGTGGTAGGTTGACGGTTGCCGGACACAGAGATCTTTCAGGAACTTGGCCCTTTTGCTTGCGTGACTAACTGGCTGGTGAGGGGGCTTGTATTTTATGTGGCAATGCAGTCCTAGTCTACACTGTGTTTGACAAACTGGTCCATGGTGTGTAAGTAGTTCTGTTTGTAAATAAAATGTTTTAAATATATTTCTTACAACGTGGACACCGTGAATTCAGCCCTTGCAAATGGAGGATATTGCAGGGAAGGGGGTACCGTGTTGTCCCTGGCACGTTGCAGGTGGGCTTTCGTGCAAAGTGGTGGTAAGAGAGCAGCGTGCATGCAGCTGTATACAGGCTGTTTGGGATGAGCCAACACCAGTTTTCCCCTTTATTTCCTTGGCTTTTTGGTCAACTTAGGTCAGCCTCTTAGTACTGTGTTGGCAAGTGATTCTAATTCCTGCCTCTTTCCATTTTCAGCCCTATGTGAATGAGAGAGAAGTGAAAAGGGGAGACTTCTCCCTGAAACAAGAATAAAAGTTGTCTCGTTGCTGGGGGGGTGGGTGTGTCAAGTATTTTGAAGCAGGGACACCCCACAGCACAGAGGTGCCCATGTCGCCAGGGTTTCGGGGAGCGCCCGTGCCGCTGCCACAGCAGCTCACACAAGGCCCAACACCGGAGGTCGGGTCACTTGCACGGCAAAGTTGCAGCCGGGATCCTGATGGCAAGTGTCGTTTGCCTCCAGGTCTTAGTTCCGCCTTTTCTTGCAGGGAATTGCACATTTCTATTGCAAAGCCCCAGTAGATACCCACACGCATCTCCTCTGTGGAGCTGAGCCCAGTGAAATTACCAGTTGACCTCCGTCCTGTGAGCCAGGCAGCTCTGGGCTGGAGCTTCAGAACAGTTGTTCTGCAGCCCTTAGGTACAGAAGTTGATATTTTTTGTCCCAAAACCAGCTGGTTTGCACACCCAGTTTTGTTAGAAGTTGGCTGCTGCCTTATGCTGCTTCAAGTCCTTCAGTGCTGGGTGCATGGGAGTGTGCAACATGCTGTAAGTCACACTTGAAAAATGGGAATTAAAGCTCCTCCATTCTCTAGGCGGTTTTCGGAAAGTTTCATTGCCAGCTTTGCAACGCGCGAGGTGGCTTTTGAATAAAGCTGCTGACTTTATACTAGGTGAGCATCTGGATCAGGAGCTGTTGTCTTCTGGTCTGTCTTTGCAGAGGCAAAAGACCCCACAGTAGTTTTTGTTCCCTCTCTGAGGAGTCCCTGTGCTTTTGGCCAGTGGCTCCGCATTCAGGAGGATTTGATATTCAAAAAAAATAGATTGGATCCCCTGGTGACCAGCTAATGGATTGAAACCAGAAACTCCTTTTTCTTCTTTCTCTCTTGTAAATCAATGAGGCGCTCCTCAAGGATGTTAAGTTAAGGGGGATACTATAAAGGGGAAAAAAAAGCTGTGTAGCAAGTAGGGGGTTTTTTTCAGACTGGCAGAGCTGCACATGAAACACCAAGTCGTACATGCCTCTCTTATAGTTTCAGGCTATTTTTTTCTGCATAACATGCAAGAGTATCAGAAGTGATACATCTGCGAAATACACGGTGCTGGATTTTCAAAAGAGCTCACCTTGCACTTTAGATACCTGAGGGGGGGAAAAAAAAAGCTGAATTTTCAAAAAGTTCCAGCAGAGCAGCACTCAGCAGGGGGAAGATGGATGTTGGCTCTCTTAAAAATCAGGTCCTATACTGGGTTGGTTTTTGGGTTTTTTTTTATCTTTGGTGTGAACTTCCAACTGTGCTGTGTACATAAAATAAATTGCATGTAACAATAGCATTACTACATTTTCCTTCATTATTAAGATGGCTTGCTGAACTAGTTTCACAATTCAGTGGAGGCAGAAATGAAAGCATGTCCCCCTGAGAAGGCAGACACCTTTTGCAGGTGCTGCAGCCTTTTCTCTGCCAGGTAAGGAGCGTTGCTGATGTGTCTCATTGACCTCCCTTGCTCCATGCCCCTTACGTTGTGATTTCCCCTATGCATCGTCGACATGCATCACTGAAAAAGGGTACAATAATGAAATGAAGTGTTTAGCCTGGAGCAGAAAATCTGGTATTTTCCAAATCAAAAGGCTGAAAGCGTGATAATCTTGGAGAACAGATCTAGCTTTTGGCTTCAACCAGCTGTATATTAATGTATCGGCCTTCACTCAGGATTGCTTTTTATTCAAAGCAATGTTCATCTATTTAATTTTTGGACATGAATGGTTGGTTGTCTCTCTTTTTCGCCTAGAAAGAAATCGCTACAATTATGCTCTGCCATAACCCATGGCCTTACCTGGTTTTAGGTGTGTCATTGAATCTCACAGGAGTCTCTCTCTAGAACATGGAGCTGCTGAGAGAGGAACTACCCACCTTCATGGGTAGTTCACACAACGTTATGTGAAAGTGTTTTGGTGGTCATTGCATGTGTTCACCTGCAGTCCAGCATGCAGCTGTGCTGTGAGCTGTAGGCCAGGTCTGCAATACGTCTCACGTGTTGGTTGGGCTCCCAGGTGTCACTGGTGATCCCCAGCCCTTGCACATGCCAGCCCTGCCAGTGTGGTTTCCAAAAAGCACCTACGTGTTCAAGGAGGTCACGTCCTGCTGGCTTTCGGTGGAGAGCTTTTTCCTAAAAGACTTGCGCACAGGGTGTTGGGAGCTCTGGGTTTCATGCGTGTTTTAGCAAGACTGTACAGCCCTACTTTAGAAACATCCTTTATTCGGTCCAGCCTGGAGGTAGAAAGTGAGGGGCTGATACTTCTCTAGTGGAAGTCTTCAGACAAAACACCACATCTCCTCTAAGTCGAACTGCTTCTCTAACAGTCTCTGTGTCCTGTGTTGGAAACACAGATAGACCTGTCTTGATGTTTCTTCTGAGCTTTTATTCCTACGATTTCTTTGATAACACTTTTCCGCCTAGAAAGAAATCGCTACAATTATACTCTACCATAACCCATGGCCTTACCTGGTTTTAGATGTGTCATTGAATCTGATCACCCAAGGTCCTGCTGTAGTATCTCCAGGGGACAACTTGTCCCGCTCTTGTCTTTTGATAGGATAAATTGTCCTCTGGAGGTGCTTCTTTCACGCCATCAACATCAACCTTGGTGATTTCCTTCATCTATACACCCAAATTTTAGAGGGCTGAGCTTCTGAGAAAAGACTTTCCTCCTAATCCTGCATTTCACCAACTACCTTATTTTACAGCTTTCCTGTAATGGCAGCCCAGTAGATAGACTCAACACAAATGCCTTTGGCTTGTAGAAATCACCCCCAAAAAAAAATCAAATGTGGGTTTACAGGAAGCCAGGGCAAAGGCCCAGAGGGGAGCTACGTTGCCAATTCTTGTTGACTTTAGGGGGTCATCGGGGTGGTGGCCATGCTCAAGGCTTTTGCCATTCAGCTCTTTGTAGGAGCTGGCTCAAGGATTGCAGTTTGTGTATCTTTGGCTTTGCCTATTCTGCTGGTATCTGAGATCAAAAACCAGCCTCTCCCAGGAGAAGAGGAAACTGCAACACAGGCTGTCTTACATGGCTTTTCTCTTGGAAGCAGGACTTTTCACACCTAGCAGAGTCCTTGGCCAAAGGTGATGCTGACACTTTGCTGTCCAGCTTTTCTCCTTAGCCAGCAAGGTGATCTCGGTCAAATCACATCATCTCTCACAGATGCCATGTCAGCCATTAAAAGATAAAAAAAAAAAAAGAAAAAGGGGGGAGGGAAATTAAACTTGCCAACTAAACTTGGTTTCGGGAGCTGCCCATGGTAAGAGGTAGGCGCTGACAGCAGCATCGGTGCGTGCGGTGCGTGGTGTGCGCGGCGGCGTGTGCCTGAGCGGTCCCTGGAACCAACGTCTGCTTTCTCCCACAGGGATTTGAGGCGGCTGGGAGTGACACTTGTTGGTCACCAGAAGAAGATAATGAACAGCCTTCAAGAGATGAAGGTCCAGTTGGTGAATGGGATGGTGCCGTTGTAACTTGGTTTTAAAGTCGCTTCCTCAAGTGGGTCGGTCCTGCACTTTGTACGCTAGCCCTGAGATTTATTTTAACTAAAAAAAAAACAAAAGAAAAGATAAAAAGGGAAATTCAGTGGTTTCTATAACTGAAGGATGTTGGCCTCTGCCGCAGTGTTTCTAAAGCAGTGTTTGACTGAAGTTTTCCTTTTCTTCCTATTTGTGTCCTCATTTTCATGAAGTTAATGTAAGATGCATGGAACATGGAAACAAATCTGCTGTACGTGAGGTTAACCCGTCTTAAGCTTCAGCGACTACGACAACAAGCCTTCCCACCACATGTTGTCTGTACATGGGAGATATACATATATATATATAGCACCTTTATATACTGAATTACAGCAGCACATGGTAATACTTCCAAGGACTGACTTGAGTGGAGGAGTTTTGTAGCCGTTTGTGGGCTCCCAAAAGCTGCGGTTTACTGAAGTTTAACTTCGAGTCTTACTTGTCTACAGAAGTGTATTGAAGAGCAATATGATTAGATTATTTCTCGATAGATATTTTGTTTTGTAAATTTAAAGAAAAGAAAAACAATGCTGTTACACAGCATTAAGTTATAGAGACTAGTGTATAAACATGTTGCTTGCTCCATGGCAAATACAATACAGGGTGTATATTTTTTTTTTCCTCCCTCTGTGTTACCAAGTTCTTTTCGTTTGCTCTTCTGGGAGGATAATACATGACAAAGATGTATATACTGTACAGTTTGCTACGCATCAGGTACAAGACTGGGGCTCTTTCCTTGGTTTGTTGGGTTTTTTTTCCCTCCTCTTCTGCTTTGGTTTGTCTCCCTTTTTTCTTACTGCTATGCTTTGTATTTTTGCTGCTGTTTGGTTTGAGCAACATATAAAACCTTCAGGACTTTTGATTACGTATATGAGGTAGAAAGAGTCTGCTAAAATAAAAGACGTTGCCCCCTCTTCCTTTCCACCATGGGCTGGGGATGTCCAGAAGAAGAAAAGTAAAACATCTGCTTCTTGGTGGCCTCCAGCAACAACATGGCATCGTTTTTCGTGTGTACGAGTCCTGCTCAAAGGTAGCATGGGATTGATTCCACACCGGCATTTCAGCCCAGTAGCCATCAACCAGTGCAGCCCTCGCCCCTGTCCCTGGAGCCCAGGAGAGAAACCACGAGGTGGTTTTAGCTGAAAGGAAGGAATTTTGCCGTTCCTCTTCTCATTATGGGGTTTAAGTCCTGGGGTGTGGCATGGAGGCAAGCCCGTGGTCATCCAGCATGGGGATTTTGCACTATTTCCCCCAAAGTGATGGTGATGGTGGGATTATTTTGGGAACTGTGGGGTCCCAGGTAGACATTTTCAGTTTGGGTATGGACCTGGCCACTTTGGGGCAGAGCAGAGGGAGGAGGGAAGAGCCGAGCAGCCCAATGGGGTCACAGCGGTAGCGTCCTGTGGGCGAGAAGGTCCCATCCATCTGGGACTCTCATGGCTCAGGTCAGCACTTGGTTGGGGATGGGATTCAATGTGTCCATTAAAGCTCACAGGTGCTGTGAGACACCTGAGGGCAACCCGATCCCCTGGGATTCCCACCAAGAAACAGTTTGGGGCTGTCTTCCTCGTTTTGTTATAGATAGGATTAATCAGCACAATTAATTTGGTATTCATAGGTTGGGCTTTTTTTGTGTGTGTGTGAAGGCTTTGGTAAAGATAAGGATTTAAAAATGGCTCAGCAGATGGCAAGTGTTTCCTGTTTTTATATATATATTGCTTCTTTAGAGGTTGGGTGGCATCTTGTAACATCCTGCCTTGATGGTAACACCGACATAGTGACTTGCCGCAGCTCCATTCGTCCCGGGCGCTGCAGAGCCAAGCCCGAGGAGCTCACCAGTGCCAAAAGTGTGTCCTTCACACCTTGCAGAAGCAGGTGAATGCCAGCTTCAGCCTTTTCAAAGGTCTGTCTTCCATTTCCCCCAAGCCTTTGGATGAGCATTGATACAAAGAACAGTTTCTAAAGAAAAGGGAAAGGTCTGGGAGGAGAGAGTTGGGTTTGTTGGTTTTCTTTCTTAGCAGCAGGGCTTGCTTGCTTTCACCAGGGCTTCTTCAGGCAATATTTGCCTGTTTTGAAATGGCCTCCTCCTCCTCCTCGTCCTCTGCAAGCTGCTGCCAAGCTCCTCGGGAATGGGGAGAGATAGGAGGGACAGGAGCCGCAGCAAGGTCTGGCGAATCTTGATGGTGTGATTTCTCATCCTGTTGTTTCATTTTGGCAGTCGCCGGACCACAAAAGAGGAGGGGGGAGAGGGAATCAAGGCATAACAGTTTCGGCGCGTAAAAGAGATTTGTCATATAATAAATAAGATTATTAGAGCTGTCAGCAGAACTGTCTTGGGATTATTTGTGCCTCCCTGCCTGCAGCACTTGGGAAAATAACCCGTAGGAAGACAGAAACAACTTGGTTCATCGGGAGGAATTGTTCAGTCGCTGCCCGCCTCCGTTGGCCGCACCGAGAGAGATGCTGTTAGCAAATATGCAGCACTTTCTGCCTGTCGTCTCCGCTCATTCCTTACCTGTTGGCTCTGCGGGAGGAGTTGGGCTTGGTCCTTTTTCATGGACTTTTAACAGCAAAATCCCCTTTTCACCATTTGCGGGCTTCTAAAGGCATGTGCGGGATGGCTGGGATGCGTACCAGGTGCTGGAGTAACCTTCAAAATTATGAACTAGTGGAAAACAAACTGTTCTGAAGCCAGACTGCATTTGTAAATAGGGCACCTCTTCTCAGTTCCTCCAATAAATAAATAACCTTTTCTGTTTATTTCAAGAGCTGTTCTTGCTACAGATCTCTGTATAATAGGCTTTGTCTCGGAGCTAAAAATAAAATAAAATGATGTTTTAATGAATAGGGTCCAAAAGTTACAGCTTCTATGTCTGCAAGCAAATTCCGGAGACAACGGAGGTTTTCGGTTCCCATCCAAGAACTATGAATACTCTGTATTTCGGGCATGATCATATACATTGGGGTGCAGCAGAAGGAGATGACGGTAATATTTCACTCGTTAACGCTCTTTGTAAGGACCGTGGGTGGATTTTCTGCCCACAACAAGTCTGACCACTTTGCTTGTCCAGCCCGCTACTGCTGTGGCTGGGCCAACCAAGACTGTTTTTTCCACTTTGCTATTAGTTGGAAGGAAGGTATTTCAAATGATCTAGGAGGTGAAAAGGCTCTTTTCGATACAGTTTTTCATTTTGGGAGAAGGACGTGTCCCCGAGCATGGCTTGTGTAGACTGTCCCCCTTTCGTTGCGTAGCTACCATTGGAAAAAATCACCCGAGTATAAAAAAGGAAGACTGATTTAAAAGAAAAAAAAAAAAAATCAGTTTAAAATTTTATTTAGTTCTTCTATATGTTAATGGCAAGAAGAACAGAAAATGAAGGTAAAAATTTTTTCTTGTCTATTCAGTGTTGAATATAATGTAGAAGTCCCAGTGGTCAAGAAATTGTGACTCCTTGGACTGCTGTGGTCTTGAAATTAGTCATTGAGGCGTGTGTAAGATATATCAGTAGCAGTCTTAAGAGTAATGCTTAGTTTCCAATCCTTTATTGTACTTCCTTAGGGCAGGTAGGGCGGGAGCTTGTGCATCCAGCGCTGCCGGAGCCGCAGCATCCGTCTCAGCTCCTCGCATTGGCATTTTTACCCATAGGAGACTGTAGCATTGCTGTATTTATTCCTCCTCTTTCCCTCCTCCCCACCTCCTTGGATGCTCTCTGTGCATTTTGTTTGTGTACATGGGTTTTTTTGTAGTGTAAGATATGAAATTTTCTATTTTTTCATAAAAATAAAAACCTTTGACTAACAGCGACATCCAGTTGTGGATCACACGCACGCGTGACCCCTCGGCTTTCCATGAAGCATCAGGATTTTCCCCCTTGGAAAGGCAATAAATCCTCTTTATTTTTTCTCTCCTAAACACAGACTTGGCGCTAATCTTGTGGTCCCTGGGAAAGAACGGGGCCTCTGGGAGAAGGGAGACACGTAGACCCCACGTGAAGGCATCCTACCTTGTTACAAGCTGTTCCCTCTTTCTCCTGTTTTTATTTTGGGGGGGGGGGGGGGGGGGGGGGGGGGGGGGGGGGGGAAATCTGCTTTTTAGTCTGATTCGTGGGGCGAAGCACCTGCCAAACTGACCGAGCCCCGAAGCAGCCCCTGGCCACACCATTCCTCAGAAATGCCAATTTTGTGTGATACTTTTTTTCCCCCCCAAGAATTGATTTTTTCTGATTTTTTTTTTTTTTTTTGGAGGGGGGACCCCAGCAGACCCATGGCCAGCCAGAGCGCCAGCCACCACATCCCCAACCCCATTCCTCCCCTGCCCCATGGATTTGGGGGCAACCTCATGCTGCAAAGGGGTGCGAGCCAGCCTTACAGAGAGGTGAGAAAGGCTATGGGTGGGGAAGGTCGAGGTGTGAGGGGGAAAAGATCAGCCTGGGAAGGTTATAATGGAGGTGGTGGTGGGCAGCCAGCATCTTCTGGCTCCTGCGAGATGACCACTGCTGAAGGACAAAGGGGAGAGCTGAGGATGAGGATGCTGGTTCTTCTGATGTCATGGGAAGCCATGGCAGACGCTGGTTGGTACGCTCGTCCCCTGGCCAGGAAAGGCATGGTAAGCTGGGACAGTGGAGGAACGCTGCTTTATATATTAAAGGGAGCACAAGGTCAATTGGGTTAGCAAATTGAGGTTGTCAGCAACTCGGATAAAATCTCTGGATTGACGTGCCAGTCCCCATGCAGTGTTTTCTTACTCAGCCCAGGGTTGTCTGATGGACCACGATGGCGACAGACGCTGGGAGGGATCAGGGGGGCTCTGAGGGCAGGGGAAAAAAAGCAGTATTAACTCGCCCCATGTAGGCAGCATCCTCGATAGCTTCATGGAGGGAGAGAGCCTGCTAAGGGGAAAACACAAAATGGGGAAACTCCTTTAAGGAAGTTGAAAGCAAAATGGCTTTGCAGGTGATGGGGAGGCATCGGGCAGCCGAGGCTGGTCTTCATGGGGAAAATGGGAAGGTTCGCCACCTCTAGCAGCTTCAACACGGAAAAATGAAAGCAAGTAAGTGAAAGTCTTGAGGAAGAGGGGTGTTTAACAAGGTCTCCTTGGTTTCAGCTGCCATAGAAATAGGGGTGGTGGCCTCATGATGACACAGCCGTGAGAGCAGCTGCCTCCCATCCCTGATCCTCAGCCAGCATGATCGGGACGGAGAAGGGGATTAGGATGCAAATGGACAAAACTTGCTACTGCTACCAGTAAAGATGAGAGCTGGCTGCGAACTCCTTCCATAATGCTCCATTTTAAGTGAGAATTAAGGCTATTTCCTTGAGCCTTTGTGCCCTTCTTGGTTTGGGACCAGCCCTTACCCAACTCTTGAATCGGGGTTGGCTTATTATTTTCCACGGCTGGACTCAGTGTGAGAAGCGGCACTTGCGCTCTGTAGCTGCTGACTAGTAAATTTACCTGCTCAGAAAGGCAAGGTGCTTTACCTGCAAAGCAGGTCCTTAAGCATGTGCCTGACTTATTTTTGGGTGGTTCTTCTGCACAGCCTCCGGCCGGTCCCTGCAATAAATGCGCAGCTGCATCTCCAGTCGCAAATGGCAGCTCTTGAGGATGCTTGAAAAGCCGTGCACAGGGTCATATTGTTCTCTGCGTCACTCTTGTTTTCAGTAAACTTGAAACAAACTGCAAAGCAAGATGGCCCTAATGCTGGTGACATTGCAGGGCAGCGAAACAGCATCTCTGTCTTATTCTTCCTGTCCAATAACCTAAAAACAGGGCTGGGGGTGCTCTGAACCAACCCCCCCCACCCCACCCCCGCCCCTCTGCCAGCCCAGCAGGGTTCAAGCCTGTAATGCCAGCATCCCCAGAGGATGCTGTGGCCCCAGGGCAGGGGCAGCGGGGAGGCTGCTCCCCATCACCCCGTGAAGCCGAGCTGCCTTGCAGAAAGCGATGCAAGATTTATGAAGCCGTGGGGAGAAAGAGCGAGGGACTCTTCATGTATTTTTCATGGGCTGAACTGCATAAATGGCATGCAATGCATAAACTGTGACCGGATACTTCCACAAAAAAGGGGCTGGCAAGCGGAAGAAGAGATGAAAGAATGAGATAGATTTATTCAAGTCAACAGGGCTTGTTGAAAGTCACCCTTGAGTGCATTAAGAAGCAGCCAGAACAGCACGGCCTGATCCCAGGGCAATTCTTCTTTGCCAACAGAAGGAGGGAGCCGGGCCCCGAGGACTGGAGAAGGGCATATGTCCTATCTGCTTGGTAAAATGGATGGGTAGGAGGGGAGAGAACACCTCATCCACAGTGCCTTGGATGTGGTGTGGGACTTAGGGAGATGCTAGGACATCACTAGCAGCCACGTCAGTGCAGAAAGCAGACCAACATCAAGGCATCACAGAAACAGCTCAAAATGGAGTAAGACGGGGAAAAAAAAGGTCTGTACTGGAAAAGTCAATGCAGGGATGTAGGGGGGAGTGCAGCAAAGGTGGCATTCCCCATGGCAGGCCCTTGAGCAGGTGCTCACATGCTTCCAAGTGTGCATTTTTAATAATGCCACAGCTCAAGATGAGTACTTGAAGAATAGAATCATAGAATGGTTAGAGTTGGAAGGAACCTTAAAGATCATCTAGTTCCATCCCTCCTGCCATGGCCAGGGACACCTCCCACCAGACCAGGCTGCTCAAAGCCCCATCCAGCCTGGCCTTGAATGTCTCCAGGGACGGGGCATCCACAACTTCCCTGGGCAACCTGTTCCAGTGTCTCACCACCCTCACAGTAAAGAATTCCTTCCCAATATCTAAATATAAATCTACCCTCTTTCAGTTTAAAACTGTTACCCCTTGTCCTATCATCACACTCCCTGATAAAGAGTCCTTCTCCACCCTTCCTTAGGCCCCACTTTAAGTACCAAAAGGCTGCTATAAGGCCTCCCCGGAACCTTCTCTTCTCCAGGCTGAACAACCCAAACTCTCTCAGCCTGTCTTCATGGGAAAGGTGCTCCAGCCCTCTGAACACCTTCATGGCCCTTCTCTGGACTCGCTCCAATGGGTCCGTGTCTTTCTTGTGCTGAAGACTCTGGAGCTGGACGCAGTACTCCAGGTGGGGTCTCATGAGAGCAGAGTAGAGGGGCAGAATCACTTCCCTCGACCAGCTGGCCACGCTTCTTTTGATGCAGCCCAGGATGCAGTTGGCTTTCTGGGCTACAAGCGCACATTGCTGGCTCATGTTGAGCTTCTTATCCACTAACACCCCCAAGTCCTTCTCCTCAGGGCTGCTCTCAAGCCATTCTCTGCCCAACTTGTATTTGTGCTTGGGATTGCCCCAACCAACGTGCAGGACCTTGCACTTGGCCTGGTTGAACCTCACGAATTTTGCACGAGCCCACCTCTCAAGCCTGGCCAGGTCCCTCTCGATGGCATCCCTTCCCTCCAGCATGTCAACCACTCCACAGAGCTTGGTGTCGCTGGCAAACTTGCTGAGGGTGCTCTCAATCCCACTGTCCATGTCACCAACGAAGATATTAAACAGCGCTGGTCCCAATACTGACCCCTGAGGAACGCCACTCATCACTGGTTGCTACTTGTACATCGAGCCATTGACCGCAACTCTTTGAGTTCCTTATCCACTGAGTGGTCCATCTGTCAAATCCATCAAGGAAGCAATCTCAGGCTGAGATCAGGTAGGAAATGGAGCGACACAGCACGGCCAGCAAAAAAAAATGCGGTCAGCTCAGCTATTTGTAGCATCAGCTCTTAGTAATATTCAACAAATAAAGTATAATATAAGAAAGAAGATGCTTTCTTACACTGACGTGCTGGATTGATAACCTATTAGCAGCTCTAACCGGGATTTTTCTGAACCGCAAAACTCTTTGAGCTCCCCCATAAGCAGCTGACGGATGCGTTTGTGCTGGTGAAGATGACTTATTTCTCTCAAAGCTTATTTTTTTAACTACGAAATCAAAAGAAAAAATCCTCCAAGTTAAAAAAAAAAAAAAGCAGTAGAACTGAGAGATAGACTGCCAGCCATTTTCTTGGTTTGCTCCCAATAAAGGCCATATTTATTACAAGAAAATTGAAATCCTATCGATTTCTCTTCTGAGGCGCTGTGTTTCAAGCTTGACATTTAAACACGAAACTCTGGGCTCCCAAGTTTAATCATTTACTCCTCAAGAAATACAGCGTGTGGAGCTGCTGAGCGAAAGGGCGTGCAAGGTAAAAATTATATTTCATTGGGAAAAAAAAGAAGATAGGGTGATATGTTCATTTAAAAAAGAAGATAGGGAACGACCTCTCCCATCCAGTGGGAAAAATGCCAGTGAAGAAGCGTCCCGTGGTCCTTTTCCATGAGATGTGTAGGAGCTCAGGGCTGCTGGGCTTGCTAATATTTTTCAAATGTGATAAAATCCATGGTTAGACCCAGATATTGTAGGAGGAGGGGAAAGGAGGCATATGTGTATGGATGGATATGGATGGATAGATATGTACGCACTTGCATGCAGAAGCAGCGGGGGATAAACTCTTAATTAGGATAAGGATTAGGACACGACTGACAAATGGTGAATGGCAGCAGATAGACTGGCAGTGAGACTGGATCGGGCTAAAAAGGGATGGTTTGGGCCAGGTGGGGATGATAAATGGGCATCATCAAGGCTTGGCACTGGGGAGGATTTAACCTTGATTAATGATCCTGGCCCAGGATGAATTAATGACCCTGGGGAGGTGGCCGGGAGGGAGGTGGGGTGCTGGGGTGGCCACAGAAGGGACAGGTGGTCTCTGTAGTCCTAAAATCCCACCGAGATCCATCCCACCAGGAAGCCACCAGCCGCTGAAGCGGAGAAGAGGGGATTGGATGGGCATAAAGTGGCCAGGAACATGCGTTTGGCGAGAAATTAGGTGGAGGGGATCCACGGGCACACTTTTCATCCTGGCTTGGCTGCAGCTTTCGGGCTTGAAAGTCATGTGCAGACCTGAAGGTCAAACCCTGGTGTCTGGATGGAGAGGAATATGTTTCTTTGGCTTGGAAGCAATGGCCTTTGGGGTTGTTTTTTTAGTGTTTCGCAGTGGAAAACTGGGCTTTCACAGCCAGGGTTTGTGAGCAGCTGGGTGCGTGACGAGCCCTGCACAGGGACCAGCTCGCTCAGCACCTGCTGAAACCTGGTTTTGAGCGATTTTAGGCCCTGAGCATGCCCAAGTGGGTCCTTTCCTTGGCCCAGGAAGGGGAGGGGGAAGCGAGAGCTGTGCCTTCACCCCTTTGAAACTCAGAGTTTGGAGAGCAGGGTGGCACAGCCAAAACCACAGGTCCTTTCGTAGCTGCAACTACACTTATTCCAGCAGAAAACTAAACTAAACTAAACTCAACTAAACTAAAATATTGTAAATCTTCTGCATGGGGAAAGGCTGATGGCTCTGGCAGAGGGGCCAGTTGGGCTCCTCCTCGGGAGGGCAGTGCTGGGGGGGTGCAGCATCCCAAATCAACATGAATAGTCGCTTCAGGGCACAGAAATCAGCCCCGTGATAATTCCATCCCTCTCCCAGCCTTAACTACGAGCTGTGGGTCATTGCCCTGCTCTCCCATTTTACGCAGCAGCTGGAGAGACACTGAACCCGTGGCCTCCATGCTTTGCATCCCAGGTCGGGGGACTCCAGCCAGGGGCAAAGTCCTCATGCACTGTCCATCCCTCCCTAACACCTTGAAATAGGGTGATTTCTTTGTCCAGGGAGGCAATTAGCATTCAGGTGCTGCTGACAGCATAATCAGACAGAGCTGACAGCGATAGCTGCAAAGCCAGGGCCCGGGTCAGAAATGTAATGGGGAAATAAATTACGGCAAGCGAGCATGTTCATATCTGGACTTCAGCCACAGTGGGTATGGGGGCGGAAAAGAGTCCTGCTTCCTGCTAGTTTATCATCCGTGCTCCGGTGATCCTCATGGCCATAGCTGATAAGCAGCTGATAAGCATCCCGGCTTCTCCAGCAACGGCAGCATCCCTGTAATGGGGGGCTGAGAGCCCCGGGTACCACCCAGGGATGCTGCCAGTCCTCTTGGCCCCACATCCTAGTTGTTTAAATCCAGACCCTTCCTTTCAAAAAAATCAGCTTATTATGGGGTGCCTTTGTGGGTGTTGCCACTGGGGTTTGTAATGGGGGGGAGTTAAGGGCCCTGGGGTTTTGCAAGCTGCTGGCTGGGCGTGTGCCAGCCCAGATTGCTGACAAAGGGTAAAAAAAGAGATAAAGCCTGATGGCCTGCAGCAGATTTGGGTGCGAAGTAAGAATAAAAAAATGAGTTAATTGTCCTGGTGCCCCCTCCATTCCTGTAAATTTGGAAAGCCTGAGTACAGCTGAGTTTTGGGAAGGGAAGGACTAGGTTGTGGCCCTTGCCATGCAACATGGCATGGCTGCCTTTGAAACTGGGCTCCCCTCGAGCCAAAAAGCCCCAAAAACAACAGGCAAGAAAAGCAAAAGGCCCATTTTCTCTGAGAAAAAAACACCAGGAAGCTGAGCAGCGAGCTGAAACGCCTCCATCAACGGTGGTGTTGTATGGGCATCTGGTCCCTGGAGATGGCAGGGGACAGTTATCCCAGGGTAAGCTTTTTTTCAACAATATTATTCACCTATTCAAGGAGAGGAGGTGTCTTATTTTCTAAAAGAAAGACGAAAAGGACAGCAGCTGTGCTCCAGGTTATTTTTTACACTGTGGAAACATCTCACCGATGAAGCGGTGAGTTTGTAGGAGCTGATAAATCAGGATTTGAATGGAAAATGGGATTTTTTGGTTTCCCTAGCTTAGTGATTTGATTTGATTTGATTTGAGCTTCATTTGAAGCTGACCCTTGGCAAAGCCCTTTTATATTCCCTGGGAAGGTTTACCCTAGGGCTCTGCAACCTCCCCAGCTTTGACAAGAGACAGCGTGGAGGGAGGTTGTAAAAATATATAGAAGAATAATTTAAAAAGTATAAAAAATATATCTAAGGAAAAAATGTAAAAATTATAAAATGCATATTAATATATATATATATGTATAAAAGCCTTTATCAAATCAAATTTAAAGCTCCAGAAATGTGATCTTGTACTTCCCACACACAAGAGGAAGCAGGCGTGCCGTGCTGAGGACTTATATTTTTGTGTGTATCTAATGGGCGCAGAAAGGGAGCCGAACTTGTGCTAATAAGCAGCTACTCAATACGCCTTGATGAGTGAATGCATTCAGAGCCTATGGAGAGCAAAGTGTTTGTCATGGCGAGAATGGGAGATGATTCCCCTCCTGCAAATTTGCCTAAGTACAGAATAAGCATCTATTTTCTTTCTGCTTTCCCCCTTTTTCTAAAGGCCAGCTGTCTGTTAATGCACATAATGATGGTCCCTCCGGGGACTGAGCCTGAATTCCCATTCATATGCAAAAATCATAAGTGAGAAACTTTAGATTTGGCCCAAATAACATTGTGTGCTTCTCCCAATGAAGTAAATTCCAGCTTGCCGTATTTTTCCTGCCCGGCACATGCCAGATGTCTTTAAAAAAAAGCAGAATATTTGTTGCCGCTGATTATTCCTCCGTGCAGATCCAGAGTCTGCGATAAGGGAAGGATGCTCCTGGCACCCCCATAATGCGCCGCCTCTGCGCGAGAGCTTGGAGCGAGGGAAAGCAGGAGAATTGCCTGTTCCGCGTTCGTGTTGAACACCAAACCTCTTGTGAGTGTGTCGCGTTGACCCTGTGAAAGGTAACAGCCCCCTCACAATGGGATGCATTTAGGGAGCCCTTCAGATACTGTTAAAGATATTTGCCTTTTGCCTGTGTCCAGTTTTGGGCTCCCCGGTTCAAGAGAGACAGGGAACTGCTGGAGCAAGTCCAGCGAAAGGCAACTAAGATGACTGAGGGATTGGAGCATCTCCCTTATGAGGAAAGGCTGAGAGAGCTGGGACTCTTTAGCCTGGAGAAGAGAAGGCTGAGGGGAGACCTTATTATGGCATACAAGTATCTAAAGGGTGGGCTGAAGGAGGATGGAGCCAGACTCTTCTCAATGGTTCCCAATGATAGGACGAGGGGCAATGGGCACAAGTTGGAACACAGGAAGTTCCGTTCAATACACGGAAAGACTTCTTTATGGTGAGGGTGACAGAGCACTGGAACAGGCTGCCCAGGGAGGTTGTGGAGTCTCCTTCTCTGGAGATTTTCAAGACCCGCCTGGATGCAGTCCTGAGTAATGTGCTCTGGGCAATCCTGCGTAATGTGCTCTGGGCAATCCTGCTTTAGCAGGGGAGTTGGACTAGATGATCTCTAGAGGTGCCTTCCAACTCTGAAGATTCTGTGATTCTGTGATTCTTTGCAGCCGTAGCCCAAGCGGTGTGTGCAAAGGGAGTGAGGTGGTGCTGTGTGGTCCAGACTTGGAGGATATGATCTGGCCATCATGGACTATTACGGTATCTTTAAAAAGTGGAGCAGTGACCCCCTCCCCCCCGGCATTGCAGGGCAAGCTGTGCCTTGTGCCTGCTGGCCAGGTGATAGCTGGCCTTCCTCTGTTGCCTTACAGACAGCAGGAGAGAAGTGGGGGGGAAGGGCTGACTATGACAGCCAAGGGGCTGAGGCAACTAGGGAAAATCAGGTATTTGTGCAAAACCAGCTCCTGGGTGCTCTTTTTCAGGGGCAAGGCTCAGTGCTTGCATGCCAGTCAGCGCTGGCTCTCAGAAGCCCTGCCTTGAGCCGTCCTCCAAGGGCCTACAAAGTGGTCATGCTAAGGAAAGCAGAGGCTCAGGAATCTCCTTTTACACTTCACGGAACCACTTTGCTTTTCAAGGAGGCTATCTGGCACGGGAAGAGGGATTGCACTGAGCAGAAAGAGGAGGGCGATGCTTTGCAGCAAAGCTTTGCTGGAGGCTCATCGCTGGGTGATGGGGATGGGGATTATCTCATATTGGGAGAAATAGTTATGAACAGCTGGATTGCTACTAAAAAACCGAAGCCCCAGCTTATCCCTCCTTTGGGAGGCTGTGACATCACTGTGGGATTATTTTGCGTGGCTGCGAGGGTTGTGTGTGGTGGGCAAGTCATTTTTCAGGCTGGATATTGGCCTTGGGACTGAGTGCTTCAGAGAGAGGAACTGATTTAAGAGGAAGGCAGGCAAAATTGGGACTTTTTCTTTTTTTCCCATGGAAGGGGAAGGGTCAGGAGAATATTTCTTCCCCACCATCTCAAGGGACGAACAGGGACTTCGTGGCAATGAGGCAGCGGCAGTCTGTTAAGAAACTGGAGGGTTTGGGCTGTGGGGGTTTTACGCTGAGCCTCACAGCTGGTGCAGGTGCATTTCCAGCCATAAGAAGTAATAACAGTCCCCGTGGAAACACTGAGCTGCAGTAAAAGGAGACAGAAATCTATTAGCCATGTGAATGCAATGTCAATGTTTACAGAGGGAGGTCAAAGAAGAGAGCTCTGCTCGGGAAATGTCAGCAGCGAAGGAGGCATTTGCAGCATTTGCATTCATCCTCGAGCAATCCCCACAAGGCGGGGGAATATTGAGGAGGATTTGCGACTTCCAGCGCTCTTCACACCATCCTGCAGTGTCACCCACAGTGGTTTTGGGCACCTCCGCATTGCCTGGAAGGGATGCGGGTTGTTTACACCTTGCTGCAAATGCAAGTGTGGCTGCAGGTGACTTTCCTTATCTGCTGTTAACAGGGGCTTTTACAGAGAGGGAAAGACAAGTTTTTTTGTAAGACTGCCTTTTTTGTAAAACTTTGCAAAGTCCCACGAAACGCCAGCCCCGTGTTGCCGGGCAGGAGCCGTGTGTTACCCTGACCAGCTGAGGAGGTCTATGCTATAAATTGCATTGCTTAATTTACCTGCCAGACATCGAGGCAAGCAATTACCAAACTCTCATTGCTTTTCCTCCGGGGTGGAGGCAGGATTATGGGTTTAGCTAAAGGATTTCAGAATATTTTTCTGCAAGCTTGTTGCTTTGGGTGGAAGGTGCTCAAGATGGGTTTAATCCCTACTGCTCAGTGTTATTAGCAATTATTATTGGTAGCACAGTAGTTGCCAGGCCCTTTTAAACAAAGACGAAGGCTGCTTTGTATGAGCATGGATGGTTCCTGCTTGGAAGATGTCGTAGCCATGGCAGGGGCAGGCAGCAGAAGCACAGGCAAGGGCACAGCCTCAAAAACAGCTTTTTGCCACCCTATCCTGCTGCTGCCCATGGATATTACCCATAGGAATGGCAGGAGCCCCAGGTGATGTTCCCAGGTGTCAGAGGGCAGGGGAACATCATCGCCACGCAGAGCGGGTATCCAGCCCTGTGGCTGCTGGGTGGGAGCAGGTGTTTCCCCCCAGGAGCATTTTTCCGCCGGGTAAGGAGGCTTGTGTCATCCCAGAAAAGCCGGAAAACTCCCGCGTGTTTGCCAAGTGGAAGAAATGCCTCTTGCCAAGGAGTGAGTTCCTTCCTCTGTCCTTGGGCTGACTTTTTGCCTGTAACTCTCTTTATGCTCGATGAAATCTTCAGGGACCGGTGGCCTGTGAGGATGTGGGATGTGCCAAGCTGATTTTCATCGGCGCCCAGGGCTTGGCGGTATATACGTGTGCATGGCCAAACGGATGGGAAAGCACCCAGTGAGACAGAGCCAGCAATGTAAAAACACCCTTTCTGCTCGCCTGCGCATCGGGTGCTGTGCCCAGGTTGGACTGAACACAAAGCCGGGAGATTTGGGGAGCTGAGGGGGTCCACAGTGGGAAAACCTCTGCTGTAGAGCTGAGTTCAGGGGCCGGGGCAGCTCTGCAGGGTCCGGAGCATCCCATGTGTCTGTCCCATGTCCCTGGGATGGGAAAGGACACCTTCACACCTCTGTGGCATGGAGAAAGTAATTTTGGGTTTTCCAGCTCCCTCCAGATTAAAGGTTATTGTATTTGGGGGTGGGGGGGGGGGGGGGGTGGGGGGAGGGAGATTCTGTAGATGTTTCTTTGCCATCCATTTCCCTCATAACAGTTTTATTAATAAAACAAAATTGGCAACAATCTTTGGCAGGTTTATGCCAGTTGATATTTAGAGCCAAGTGATACAGATTTATTCTGCACGGGCTGTTGTGATTTGCTCTATCTGCGGCGCCAGTCACTGGTAATGGAGTTGATATTAATACTGATTAGTAAAAATAACACCATCTTCCCAACACCTGAGCACAGCGATGTCGCCGTGGGGCGTACGTGTGCGTGTGCAGGGAGGGCTTTGCTGCGGACAACAGAATATCCAGCGCCATCTCTGTGAGGACTGAGCCCCGCTACAGTCTCCCTCCTTTCTAGAGGGCCTGCGGGCGCCCGGCCCGACCCCCAGCCCCCTGGCAAGGGCGAAGTTTCTTTAGGTCTCGTAATGCCCATTCCCATCCCCATCCCCATCCCATTCCCTGCCCGTCCCTGCCTCCCACGGCTGTCCCGCTGCTGCCGGCCGCCATGCGGTGCCTCCCCGCGGCCGCCAGGGGGCGCCGCCGCCGTGGGAGGGGCGGGGGAAGCGCCCCGGTGGCGGGAGCGGGGCCGGGGCTGGGGCAGCCCAGCCGGGACCGGGGCTCTCCGTGCCCGCCTCCGGGCGGCCAGGGGCCTGTGCTGGGGCCGCTTCCCCGCCACGGCTGCTCCCGGAGCCGCCGCCGCGTCTCTCCGCCCGGGGCCGAGCGAGCACCGGCGGCCCCCGGGCGTGCTGCGGGCCGGGGCCAGGGCGAGGGCGCCGCTGTGCCGGGCACCGGCTGCGGCCCGCGGCGGGTCCGGGTGTCCCGTCTCCCCGGGGCTCCTCCGGGGCGGCTCCACCGCGGCTCTCGGGGTCCCGGCGCGGGGCGGCTGCTGCCGGCGGGGGGGAACCGGGGGCGACGCCGCCTCCCGCCGGCAGCCTCGGGGTCTCGGGACGGGGCCGGGCGAGGGGAACGGGGGAGACCGGGGCAAAATGGGGCAAGCGGGGTTCCCCAGGGCTCAGTATGGGGGCCCGTTCTCTTTAATATCTTGATCATATCAATGATCTGGACGAGGGGATCGAGCGCACCCTCAGTAAGTCTGCAGATGACACCAAGTTGGGCGGGAGTGTTGATCTGCTTGAGGGTAGGAAGGCTCTACAGAGGGATCCGGACAGGCTGGATCGGTGGAATGAGGCCAGTGGTATGAGGTTGAACAAGGCCAAGTGCCGGGTCCCGCACTTGGGTCACAACAGCCCCATGCAGCGCTACAGGCTTGGGGAAGAGCGGCTGGAGAGCCGCCCGTCGGGAAAGGACCCGGGGGTGTTGGTCGGCAGCCGGGCGAATATGAGCCAGCAGTGTGCCCAGCTGGCCAAGAAGGCCAACAGCATCCTGGCTTGTATCAGAAACCGTGTGGCCAGCAGGGCTCGGGCAGTGATCGTCCCCCTGTACTCGCCACTGGTGAGGGGAGAGCCCCGAGGCGGCGGCCGGGCGGACCCGCACGGTGGAACGGGGGCACTGGGCGCCCGGGGGCGGCTCTGCCGGCGGGGCCCGGGGGATCTGCGGTGCCTCAGGAGGGGCCGGATCCCTGCAGGGTGCCCGGGATGGAGGGGTGTCCGTGACAGGACACCACTGGGGAAATGCTGTGGTTTTGAGCCGTGGGGGTCCCCTTGGTGCTGCCGCCTCCGGCCCCCGCCCTGCGCCATGCAGGCCTGGGACAGGCAGCCCCCCAAGCCCTGTCCCCGGCAGCTCTCCCCTGAGGGCGAGGCTGTGGAGGCTCGTCCCAGCTCCGGGCACAGCTGTCCCTGAGGGGCTCGCAGGGAGACGGCGCGTCTGCCCCGTGGCTGCAGCAGAGCTAGGGAGCCGAAGGACACCTCGAGCGGGACGGGTGACATGAGGACGGACGCTGGGGGTGGCCGGGGGGGCTCTGTCCCGCTCCAGCTCTGACCCTGGGATGTCCGAGCTCCGGGTCCGCCGGCCTGAGAGCAGCAAGGGGCCGAAACCGGGCCCTGGCCCAAGAGGCGCTGGGGAGAGCGGGACCCCCGGCGGGCACAGACCGGGCAGGCACCGGGGCACAGCACCGGGCAGCCTCCGCCGTGCTGCCGGGGGCGGGCGGTCGCTGGGACCCCGCGGCCGCCGGCCCGCCACGCCCCCCGCCGGGCCCGCCGCCGCGGAGCTGCCTCTCCCGGGGCCGGGCAGGTTTGAGCCCCGGCGGCCGCCGTCCGGCCCCGCTTCACCCCCCGAGCGGCAGCGGCCGGTGCGGGGTCCCCGGGGGGGCACGGGTGAGGCGTAGGGGCTCCGCCCGGGGAACGGCTGCGCTGAGGGTCCGGGAGCGCGGGGATGAGCCCCGGGTGTCTCGGCGGAGGAGATCGGGGCGCCGGGGAATAAAGCCCGGAGGGCCGGAGCCCGGCGCCCCGCGTCCTGCCCCGAGCCGCCCGCGGCCGGTCCCGCCCCGCGGGTCCCCCCGGCCGGATCCCCAGCACCGCCCGGGGCTCCCGGTGTCGGGGCTCAGCCTCGGGGTCTCGGCCGGGGTTTGTGCGGCTGGAGCCCCGGCTGCTGCGGCCGGCTGTAGGAATCAGCAGCACGGAGCGGGTCGGGCGTTTTGGGGGCCGTGAAGCCCGGCCTGTCTCTCTGGCGGCGGTGGCTCCTGGTGTGGCAGAGGCTCCTCCGTCCATCCGTCCCTGCGCAGGGAGGGACGCGGGACATTGGGAGCTCTCGGTGGCACGGAACGGCCCAAAAAGCCCCTGGAGGTGCTGCCTCCCGGGCACGGGCAGCTCTTCCCGGCAAGCGGTCTCAGCCTTGCGAAATGTGTTTTCACTCCCTCTTTCCCGGTGCATCCCCTGCCTGCTGTGTCGCGCCCGGCTGCACGCGAAGCTGTGGCCACGCACAGAAGGGAGCCCCCAAGTCCTGTTCCTCTTACCCTGTGCTGCCAACCCTCAAAGCCCTGCCCGCGCCCACCTTCGGTGAGGCTCGTGGTGCAGATGGGTGAGTACCTGCAGATGCTGGTGGGGGTGTCACCGTTAGTCCATGCTTGCCCTCAAAGAGCTTTCTGCCAGCCACAATTGCCATTGCAGCGAGGGATGGGAAACCTGAGCACGAGGATGAGGGACTGGGTCGGGGGGACACACAGAAGACACAGTCATGGTACCTGGGGTGAGGAGGGCGCTCCTGCAAGCCACCCCTGATGGTATAGACCCCTCTCCTGGTGATCTTCTGCTACTCGTTCACCACCACGTGGCCCTTGGTGTCCACCTGCACGCCCTGCTGTGAGAAATGGCACCCACCATGGCACCCGCGCTGCCTGAAATGCACCTCCAGAGATGCCTGGGGGGTGGGTGGTCTGTGCTGGCCACAGTAGCAGCTGCCATGTTCCCAGCTATGGGGGCACGGCAGGAACACTATCTTATGTCAGGCTCTGGAGACCTGTGGGACCCTCGGAGACCCTGCCCATCGGTGACTGATAGCATGATGGATTGTCTGGCAGCTGGTCCCCACCATGAGGAGTGTGACACCTGCGGTACTTGCAACAAGCAATGGTGGCTACACTGTATGGCCAGCAATGCCGCCAAAGCTGTGACATGGCAAGTGGCACTCAAAATACCAGCTTTCACCCCAATCCTGCCTCTCCAGGAGGGATGAGATGGGACAAGCTGCAGGGCTGCTCTGCATGCCTGTACTTGTGTGAATTTTCACGTCTTGACGCCGGTGTTCTCCAGCTTCTGGGGCAGTTTGAGCTGATCATTGAGTCGAAGGCCCTCAGGACCTTCAGCTGACCCTCAATAGGGAAGACTTGGAGCCCAGCATGGAAAGGATCTCCACAATCTCTGCCGCCATGAACCTGGCACTAACAATAGCACTGCGCCTGCAGAGAAGCGACGCTACCGTGCAGGCATGGGGAGCAGAGGGAGATGGATGGGCCAACAGCACAGGCAAAGGATTGCAGATGTCTCTGCTGGGTTTAGATCAGCCAGCTCAGGAGCTGTGCTCGCCCAGACCTCAGTCTGAATTAAAGGTGTGGGAACATACCCAAGACATGGGGTGAAGGGGTTCAAATCATTTGAACGTGCTTAGTTTTGCTTCTGGTCTGTGAGGATTTCAGCTGTTACATGGAAAGTGTGCTGGGTTACACACGCCTAACGAGATAATTTCACCGTGACTCTTACACCGTTTAACCCCTAATAGATAAGAGACTGACATTGGAAGTCGTATTTTGCATGTAGCAATGAGTGAACATTGACATGATCTAGCTAAAAAGCAAAAATTAAAACCATTGAGGGCTTTTCCCCCCAGCTCCCTATTACCACCCAGCTGGGGACATCTTTTTCAACACTTAGGCCAAGCCTAATTCATGGGGATCTCTTCATGCCAATGGTATGACATTTTGGTCCCTGTATATTAAGCATGAGTTATCCCAGCCTCAGAAGCTATTTTCTCCCAGGCCTTGCAGCTACAGCAAGTGTTTCCCATAGGTCAGCCCTGAGATAATATCTTACACCCTTTAACTCTTATTATTATCTTGGGGAGGGAATGTTTTCCACTTTGGTGTGCTGTAAGGATCCCTTCTGACTGTAACTAGGCAATGGGCAAGGGATGTGTCTCAGAAGACAGAGTGAAAGCTGCAGGTACAAAAAGTTCGTTTAAAACACATAACGATTTTTGCTAAGAATTATAAGAACTAATATATAAATAAGAGGCATTATTCTGCACAGTACTGCAGAATTATTTCCCAGAAACAGGCAGAGGAATTGAATTGACTAAAACTTGACGGCTGACTCCTCTGCTTGGGAACCAAGATGAGCATTCCTGTTGCCACCAGCTTGGATTTGGGCTGAGGATCTCCCTTCTTCTACCTCTATCTCTCCACTGTGAGAGACCTTCAGAGCCAGAAGGGCTTTTGTCTTTGTAAGCCTGCTCTGGCTTTGGAAAAGCATATTAGCTCCATTTTTTGTTCCAGATTGGGTGCTGAAGTGATAAACAGGATTAAATATGAAGTCTGCTATAGACTGTGACACTGCAGGATGGGAAAAAATCCATCTGAGTGGCAATCTCTCCTGGTAAAGGCAGGATAACTCCCTGTGTGGCGGGGTGAATATTCACTGTCCAAGTGGTGGTGGTTTCACACTTAGAAGACCAAAGCTCCATAGACAACGGTATAAAATATTCAAAGTGTTGACCCTACAGTCCTATAAAACTGGGAGACGGGCATTCAGGTAATACGGAATCACTTCTAGTTTGGGGTCATTTCTTATATCGAAACTAATGGATATTTGCACCCAGGAGGGATTTTAAGTCAGTCTCTCCATGTTTGGTTCTGTAGATCACAGCAACATAGGTTCCTCAATCTAATGCACAAAACAGAGAGCTAAATAATTGTTATTTTAGGTCTGTATGAGCCACGTGCAAAGAAACTCAAACTAGCCCTCATGTGAGAAGCTGCACAGATTCAAAAATAAGGTTTCTTGCTCCAAGAAATACATACGTGATTGAATGGCTTTTTAGCTAATAAATGAACGCGGGCTGTGGATCTCAGCCATCAATTTGAACAGAGTACCTTAAATCCTCAGAGCATCAGCTTTGCACCGTAATCTGTTTGTTCTTTTAGGTTTCCTTAACTAAGATTTAATAGGAAATGAAACAAAATTTAATGAAAGGACATGAAATGGGATGTTTTCTCAACTGGTCTAAAGGTCTCTCCCCCCAACACTTCACAGGTCTGCACTGCTTTCTTCCAGCTGTGGATTATGCCCATTTTATCTATTTGCAAACAAAAATGTCTATACATAGATAACAGAAGTGTGCATGTGTATGTGTGCATGCAGACACATACATGTACAGGTGTATACATTAATATAACAAAGATAAACCCCAGTTTTCTGAAAGATAATTGAAAACTTTTTGATTTACGTCGTAAAATGGACCTTTGCTTAACTGTGACAGCTGGAGGAGTGGTGGTGTCTTAGCCCAGCTGAGAACTCAGCCCAGCTGAGAACTCAGCCCTGGAGTGCAGCTCCGTGGACACCACATTCTCTGCTCTTCTTGCAGCAACCAGACTTCTCAGCTATTTCTCAGATTTTTCCTTCTCTTCTACTTTTATCTGTCAGTAACAAGAGAAAGGTAACCTGCAAGTTACTTCAAAAGGAAAAGGTAAAGTATGTGCCAGACACACCCTGCCTGCTAAGCCCGGCAGCCTCAGCCTCCTGTCTGAGCCCATCACCAAACAGAAAGACCTCAGCCGCTTTCTCAGAGTACACTGTTCACTCATGCACCTTGGGGAAGGGCATAAAAGTATCCGTACTGTCAAAAACTCTACTTCTATGTACCTTGTGGACAGCTTAGCTCCAGGTTTCTTTTTAGACAGCCTTTGTGTATCCTTTTACTCTGTATGATGTTAACAAAGGAGCTGTGTACCAAAAAGTACTGTTTTCTTTCACTCCTTGTCTAGTCTTACACTCACTGACTGTATCTAACTTTGAATCAGCCACTGCTCTTCACTGTTTGCTTGGACTTACTGTCTTGCTCCTGGCAGAGGGGACAGAGGGCCTTACTGTTCAGTGTTCAACCACACCAGCAGCTCTTCCAGGGGAAAGTGAAGATCAGCCTCCAATTTTCCCCATGGTTGGAACGGATTGACTCCATGGGCCATCAGAGAGAATCCCTCCAACATCTTGTCTTCTGTGCGCCACAAGAACCATCAAGGAAGTGAAGAGGTTTCATGGGGTTTGCCAGGGCATCCCTGCTACGGTCCTCTGCAGGCAGACAAAAGCTCTGAGGAGACATCATCCTCGCCCAGCTGCACTGCTCTAATGCAAGGCTTAATGCAGAGATCATCAGACCTGAACTCTTGGGGGTCCAATGCAATTCCTCAGTCTCAGCTAATGGTGCCAGCTGAAGAGCTTATTGCCCCCCAAAAGTCCCCCCAGTCTTCCTGGGGAAGTTGTTACGTACAATGGGAATGGCAGATTATGACATGTATCCATGTGCTTAGCTTCCAGTTCAAATCCACATTCACTGGGAGTTCAAGCTGTAATACACTGGAGTAGCTGAGATGTAGATTCCCCTCTGTTGAGGCTCTCCTGAGAACATCTGTCAAAGCCCCTTCTTGCTGAACCTGATTTACTTGTGGAAGCTAGGGATTAAGGAGACCATTTCAAAGCTTTCCTCTTTACTCAGCCTGAAATCACGTCTGCAGTAAAATTTCTCTCCAGTCCATGGCTGTGTAACAGTCTTCAGTGAAATCTTCAGCTGTCCTCCCCTGAATTCCTAAATGGTGCTTCAGATGCCCAGATTCCACTCAAAGCAATAACAGAAATGAATGCTTAAATGCCCACTGGAAACAATGAGTGTAATGAACACATAAAATTGCTGGGGAACTTGAGGGGCAATTTTTGTTTCACATCCTAACTGGATTCTAGGGATCTTTTGCTGGTGACGCCAACTACTGATATTCCTAGTGGCTTAGCAGAGCTTGGCCAGTTTAGGATTCAGCCTTACGTTGGCACGTGAGTCTTAGCAAACCAAAGGGATAATTTCTCTGCAATCTTTTTCTCTGGGTAAACAAAGCACATTTCCCTAGGTTCTCTGTAGATCAAGAGCATCTCCCACACAGCAGTGCAGGTTATAAAGGTCAGCCACCTTTGAATAAGCCATAATTGACACTTCCCAGAATGCAGGTTATCAAAGGCTAAGGTTCAGTTCCTGAGGCAGTCAGTGACCTAATTCTAAACATCATTAATCTGTTTCACCCTGAAAAATAACACTGGCATTTCGAAAAGCCCACTACCTTAAGCAATGCTGATGCTGCTTTTCTGGTGGTTGGCCATGTTGGATTCCTTTGCCAAGAGCTCAGGTCATCTCCCACAACCGCTCCTCAAACAATGTTCAGCTTTTGGCTTGTTTCACCACTCATCATTTCATTCCCGCTGTGTGCTGGGAGCATTCTGCCATGGGAGGGAGCACAATTCCTCTTCCTCTCACTGAGGTTGGCGAGAGCTTATGCAGTTCCCAGTTTCATATCTCCACCTATTCTCAAACGGTTGACAATTTCCCACTTAGAGCGTGGGTTTGAGCAGCTCCTGCTCTGCTCCAACATAAGCTGGAAATGTTTAGGCTCAGGTAAGGGTTATGGGCAACAACTCACCTGACCGTAGACTGCACAAAGGACACTGTTATGCACAAGTCCTTCCCTCTTCTCTTACCCTCTCTGTTGTCCTGGGAGGGTGCAGGACAGCTGCTTTGGGTCCATGCCGGAGTCATCCTGCTGCCCCAGCAGAGCTAGCCAGTGTGCTGCCCAAGCATAAAAGCTGTAGTGATCCTCCTGCTCCAGCTACCTATAAAGATTGTTTCCAAGGATTGCTATTGATATTATTTATCAGTTTAATAGCATGCAGTAGGAGGAGGTCTGGTTTAGGCTGCTTTTAACTTTCAGTTCAGTAATGCACAGAGCAGGGGGAGGTGTTGAGAAATTCGGCATTCTCACTCCTGCGGGAGAGGCAAAGCATCAATAAGGTACACACAGGTTACCAATTTCAGTTCAGACTTCCAGTAAATAAGCCTTAGTCTTCTGCTGTACATCAAGGTGATGAAGAGGCGAGTGTTGCAGCTCAATGCCCACGATGGCCATTTCTTTTTTCTTTTGACTTAAAGAAATGTCAGCCTACTTTTTGACACATTTGAAATATCTGCACTGTGGCCTGCAAGACCTGTTTCAGGACTTGCTAGAAGACATATTTCATGTTTCTATTTAATTTCTCTTTTTCTTTTTTTTTTTCATAGTCTTGGATAAACTGTTTGTTAATGGCTTGCTTTAATGTTTTATATTGTATTCTATAAAACACTGCTCTTAGTCATACAGAGTAGCAGACAAGTTACAACTGTCTTTCATTAATATTAGCAAGGCTATCCAAATGAGAACCAAATACCTCAATAAAGATCCTCTTCCCAAGTCTCCCACTATTATTCCCACTTCACTCGACTCCATTTTTCTTTTTCAGAGTTCATTTCTAAAATAAACCCAAAAAGCAAGTTCCAGCCACGTATGTGCATCGAGAAGCTGCTCACTCTGTGACCTTCTCCATTTATTTTATTGGAATGACTCAGAAAAAAGCGGTTTATGCAGGGAAAACACCACTCTTAGACCTGTTAATATCTTTTTTTTTCCCCTTGTGCCATACTTAGGGAGGCACATAAAGGTATTTTCTGCCAGGGAACCCAGGGGCAATGTGGCTGCCTTTCCAGGAGCTTGGACATGGACAGTGTGTGTTGCTGGCCCTGCCTTGCTCCAGCTGCTGCCTTGAGCCAGAGGAAGTCTGAAATACGTCCAGATGCATGGGAGAAAAAGAAAAGGCAGCTATCGTAAATGCATAGGACCACTGGAAGATACGGCCCATCTGAGAAGATCCTCAAGGTGCTCCAAACTTATTTTAACTAAAAACTTATTTAACTTATTTTCACTAAGGAAAAGTGCTTTTTGGAACAACAATTTCACTGGAAAACTCAAGAAATCTCCTCTCTGGCTGAGCATTACATAAAGAGAGTGCAAACTGTTAAGGCTGCAATCTGCACAGTCACAAATAGGGTAGTATCTGATATACTTACAGATGTTAGACTGAAAGTGAGGATTCATAAAAAATACCATTTAAGAAACAAGGATGTTTTAGTGTGGGGCAAAATGCACTTGTTCCTGTGTTGGTGTTCTGGCTGAAAACAGGCTAACAATGTGGATTTCTTTATACTACCCCCCAAATCAGAAATTCTCCTGTTCTTTTACCTAGTTGTCCCACCAACAACTTAAACTTTCACAATATGCTTAATTTTACACAGCGGGAAGATGTCACTGACCAGAAGCACATCCTGGCCTCCGGTGAATCTCTTTGTCAGCAAAGTGCACCAGACTTTCAATGGACCAAGCCAAAGGCACTAGTTCTGCAGCACCAGGCACTGATTTATCTGTAGAGGAGGCATCACCAAAGCCAGGCAGCAGCTGATTTCTAGAGAGGTGCTAGTTATAACCCAGGAGCTTCCTTACCTGCAAATCACCCAAGGCCGCTGCAGAGCCATCCTAGGGATGCAAGAGCACTTGCCCACCAAGAGGAGACGCATCATCTCTCTTCTCTTCTACACCTTCTTAAAAAACTGACAAGACCTGTGTGAAAATATCAGGTGTTATCCTGAATTACTGCTAGCACAGAGATGCTCCATCCATGTAACTCCAAACTGAAGTGTACATTTTAAAATCCTCTTAACATGCATCTTCTTAGGAAGAAAAAGATGTAAATCAAGAAAGAACTGCAATACTTCAGTTCCTAAGGCAGCATACTCAATGTAACCTGGGTTACACAACACCTGTACATGTAATTAGTATTGAAAATGAATAAGTTTAATTCTAGGAACAGGTGGACTACGGTATTCTCTAGCTTCATTTTTCAGCTTGCCTCTGATCATTCCTACACAAAAGTGTTGTGAGTAATTCTGTAGATACTACACTAAGTGACATGATTAAAAGGAAGAAGGTAATTTAAAAGCCTGTATAAAATAAGATAGGTACTTAATTGTAAAGTATACCTTAATGAAATAATTATTATTCGTAAATTTAATCAGCCTGTGAAGTAATTTGCCTCCAAGGCACTCGATTAAAATAATGCCAATGAAATCTTTGCACAGCAAGACAAGTACTCAGGACCCAACAGCTTTCAATCAAAAAGACTCCCTGGTACATACGCCCCGCGCTTCTGTCTGTCCACGTCAGCTAAGGACAATAGTACCGAGCTGCAAGGTGAGCCCTGAGAGGGCTTTTAATGCAATCATTTGGTTTAAGTACTCAGCACTTGAAGCTGGCTGTGCTGTGGTTCTTCTAAGAGAAGGAAAGTGTCCTTCCCAGAGGACAGAGGGCTTCTGTATCATTGTGGGATGGACTTGATAACAGCTTTGGAAAGGTGGAGATGCAGCAGCAGTGAGGTCTGCTCAAAGGGGAACAGGGCTGCAGTGAAGGGAACCAAGAACCAGCTGTTCCTTTGAGCTTGGACATCAGTTCTTATTCTCATTCCTCCCGTTGTGCTGAGTGTAGAAAAGGTTTTCACTCCAACAGGACTTTAATGGACCTCAGTCATCTCCAGGAAGCTTTTCTTACTGAAGGTTTCTACCCGTTTGCTCATTTGTCTCCCCAGCCTGAGATATTCCAAAAGCGATGAATAGTTTACGCTTCTCAGTCCTGTTCAAGACAATGCGGTGTCCCAAGGGCCTAGGGATCTAGGAGAGGCAGCCTTCAAATGCACTGCTTCCATAGAAGAGGCTTGTAGTAAAAACACTATTGGGAGCTAAATTTATTTATCTCAGATAAGAACTGTGCCATAAGTGATCTTCTCATGTTACCTGCAACATTTGTTATCATAGAATCATAGAATTGTTAGGGTTGGAAGGGACCTTAAAGATCATCTAGTTCCAACCCCCCTGCCATGTGCAGGGGCACCTCCCACTAGACCAGGTTGCTCAGAGCCCCATCCAGCCTGGCCTTAAAAACTTCCAGGGATGGGGCTTCCAACACCTCTCTGGGCAACCTGTTCCAGTGTCTCACCACCCTCATGGTGAAGAACTTCTTCCTAACGTCCAATCTGAATCGTCCCATGTCTAGTTTTACTCCATTCCCTGTAGTCCTACCATTACCCAATATCCTAAAAAGTCCCTCACCAGTTTTCCTGTAGGGCCCCTTAAGATACTGGTAGACATCCCCCTTAAGATACTGTTATCTACTGACCTTCTAGAACAGGGAGACTTTTCCAGGCAAAAGTCTCCCTGTCATAATCTTCTGGATTGCCTTTTTCCATTTTCAGACTCAAAACATTTTTTAGCCTTATCTAGCACTAATTGTGTCTTCCACAAGAAGATATCATCAATAACAGATAAGGATGACTAGTAATTTTTTTTTCCCTTTTCTTTCAAATGTGAGCCAGGTGTTTCCCCGCTGCCGAGTCCTGCAGAGCAGGACTCAAGACCCAGTCTGAGCTTTCCAAAGGAATGAAAAGGAAACTAAGATGGCATAACAGGCAGCTTTCTCTTAGCCTCTAGGGAAAAGTCTCCCCAAACCTCTGTGCCCTGTATTTCACAGGCACAAGCAGATGGCAGAGCTCCAGCTGAGTCACTGCTTCTCTAAAAAGGCTCAGAAGCAGGGTATTGGTATCTCCAGCTGCACAAAGTCATCTCTGTGGGTAAACCTGACCTGGTAAGACCTGGCCATGCTCTGGCGCTGCAGGATTTGGCCCAACACCAAGGATGCAACTTCTCAAAACTCTGGGCTTAATTCTCACTTCATCTTAAACACCTCATGCTCTCCAGCTCCCTCAATGCAGATACCATCCACTGCTTGATTTACAAATAAACCAGAAATGCCTATAAATCCCTTTATTTTCCAAGCAAGAATGAGGTGGGTTCCGCTCCACCCCCACCCCAGCCTTAACCTGTTGTATGGTACTCTAAAAGGATCACCCAGAGCCTTCAGTCCCTTCCAGACTGAGGAATAGTTTTTCTTGAAGTCTGGGGAGTCCTTTCTATTTCTTCTTTGGTTTGGGGATCTGTGTAATACTGGGAGATTCTATGACTCACACATGCAGCAATTTTTAAGACTTACCCTGGGAGATCCATGAGAGGTTCATCTGAGAAAGTCTTGCAGCAGGTGCTTAGCTTTGTCTATGGTGTAGCTGGGACCAAAGACCCCATCCGAAAAATGAAACGCCCACAATTCAGCAAGATAAATAGTGCAGGCTTTCTAGTCCTCATTGGCAGGATACTTACAGAGCCAGCCGACTGCTTCAAGGATAGAGGATCTTTCCTGGCACAAGCGTGCTCATAGAGCACTCTGCCAGACCTCAACAGGCAAAAACCTACATTTAACCTTAGGATAGTGGCAAGCTGGGTTGCTCCAAGATGAAATTAAAATGTTATAGTTTGAATATCAGACCATCAAAAAGTCAGCACTTAGCCCTTGAATACTGGTGCTGGTAGAAATCTGAAAAATGGGTCTGTCCCAGAGCACTTTGCTGGCTAGGGAGCAGCACTCCAAGGTCCAGCTGGGCAGCCAGCACAGCCCGGAGTGCACATCACACCTCCATGCTGCAAGCATCTTGTAAGCTAAAAGAGCTCAAATGCTGACTGTGGTGTGGTAGCATGGGAAAGCTTGTGGAGAAAATCAACCAAATAACGTGCCTGATTTGATATTACATTTATGATTTCTCTGGTTTGGAAAAAGAGAGTCTGCTGGAATACCTGAGAAAATTTCCCTTTCTGCAATTCAATACTCAGAATTCCCTCCTTGATTTCACCACTGTATTTAACATGGGAAGATGCCAGTGCTACGACAGATCTCCTGATCTATATTTCCTTTTGTAACAATGAATTGCCAAAGGCAGTTGAAACCAAGAGGAGGTTAGACTCTGGTGTAACTAGATCTACCCTCATTAAAAAATCATTAAAAAACCACATCCTGTGTTGTCATGTAAGTTGGGACTGATAGAAAGAAATGCACCTGGAAAGCATGCTCTTTCTTTTAAAATGTCCATGTTTCCCTGTCTTGACTTACATCTTGATGCAAGAAGAATTTTACAAGACCCATCATATTGCTTTTCTCCATCTCTCTAGTGTTCATCTGCTGGCCACATCGGTCTGAAGTCAAAATCAGGTTGGTGAAGTTTTGGCCACCTGCAAGCAAAAAAACAGATGAAAAATGTGCTTGCTTGTGAAATATTCATCTGAAATTTGAAACTCAGGATTAAATTCTTAGCTGTCCTACAGAATCCCAATGGATGGCTGGGAAAACTAACTCAGCTCTGGGTCCTGGAGCTGAACTCTTTTTCCCATCTTATATAAGCCCTGCAAGGTCTCATGCTTCATATGTGTGGATCTCCCAAACAAACAACAAATAAAGATCTTGCACACCCTGAAGTCTCCCTGACTCTCCTTAAAGCAGTGTCTATTGTTTAACTCAGTGAAACACTTCAGCATCCAAGTCCCCAGGTAGCTCAGTTGCTGCTCTAAAATGCATTGCTGGAGAGAGTGACCTCTGAAAATGAAGCTGAGAGAATGACATGTAAAGCACTGTGTATCAGGTTTATACCAGAGCATAGACCAGAGTTATCGTCCAGAAAAACCTGATGGGAATCTGATTATATTTCACTATGATGCCTGTATAGCGTCCCTTTGCTTTAGCTATTTGTCTGTTAAGCCACCTCCTCAAGTAGATGACTTCTTCCTGCCTTAACCCATCCATCCCTACTGTATTCCAGCAGCAAGACGCATGGGCTAGTGGTAAGGATCCAACATCATTTGTGCTCTTTCCCCACTCTACCTTTATGCATCACCTCCATTCCCCGCTTGTCATTCACTTTGATGCAATGCTTTCTGTCAAAGGCTGTCCCAAGCCAAATGGGGAGTGAAGGGAATTGATGGTCTTGACATGGAGCCTCCTGTTTTGATGCATGTTTTTCAATTTGCCATTAATGCACTGGAAATTGTTCTCTCTGACCATCCATTTGTTTTCTCTGCCAGCAGAGCGGAGAAGCAGCCCCTCATATCATGTTCAGATGGGGCAAAAACCAGGCAGAGCTTGAAGTCACTTCAGTTTTGTTCCCTTTCTAGGTGCGTGCCAGATTTGTGCTGAATAACTAATCTGATTTTCTACCCACAGATCACACAAAGAAATTTCCAAAGCCTCATCATGAACCTGGATGTTCAGATCATCCTCAGTTTATTTTCAGATCCAAGACTCTGTGTTTGAATCTTTTGCTTGTTTTGAAAATTGCAGCCGAAGAACAAAATAAGGGCGAGGGGCTCCAAATTTAGATGAGATAAATAACTGCCTCCTGAAATGGTCCCACAACAAAAGTGTTGTTATTTTCATCCTGAGAGATATCTTTAAATGTCAAAAAGCTGTTTTGACTTAGTTTGAAATATAGAAACTATCCTGAAAGACCATAAGGGTCTTTCACACATACTATAGGAACCAGGGCTGGAAGGAGCATCAGGAACCCACACAGTCTGTCGTACAGGGTTCGCACTTGTGTGTGCAAGTGGTTGTAACTATACCTCCAGACCCAAATCCCAAATTCAGAATATCTCTTCTGACCTGAGATGAGAATCTCTTGTTTCGGGCACATCACCATAACAATTATCACAATTTGCACTGGAGCAGCCAAGGAAGAGCAAACGAGGGCTCACCAGGGTACAGCATGAGCACTGCAAGAGCGCTTGAAAAGATTAATCGACTCCTTCCACCAAAAATGTGCAATTCCAGCAGCAGCCTAGAAGCAACAACTGGAAGCATCAGGCAGATGGGAACTTAGGGAACGCATAGTCACAGCAAGACAATTACTGATGAGCAGTGATGCTGTGCGTCCTCGGTTGGGACAGCACTGTGAATAAGACAGTGGGTTGATTTCCCTGCTATCTTGTGGGCTACACACTTAGCACAGCAAAGCGACTAGAAACAGAGTTTCGCATTTTTGATCACCTGCTTTATGTTTGCTTTGTGCCACCAGGGCATAGTTGACCAGACAGTGCCGGCCTGTGCATCTACCTCTATGATATGAGGCCAGGTGGGGAATAAGCTACAAAGACAGTTGAAATACGCACAGAAACATGTCCATCTCTAGAAGGATCCTGCAGATGATGGTGAAGATGAGATAAAAGATATTTCAATGGGGTCTCTTCTCTGCACAAGACCATCAAGTCCTAAGTACATTCATAAAAGGCTCACCTTTCCTCCTTTTGTGCAGACACAGCCAACATCTCACCATCCTGACTTTCCTTTTTTCCCCATGTTTTTTTCAGTAGAGTGTCCTTCCCTGAATAACAAGGCTATTCCAGAGGCTGGAAGACTTCCTCGAGACTGAGAGCCTCACGGCTTTTACTGGTGTAAAGAAAAAAAGAAAAAGAAAAAAAGAAAGTCAATTTCCCTGCCAGCAGCCTTCCATTAAACAGGAGCTTGTGCATGGGTGATGGAGGGGAACAGTCCTGGGAAGAAAACAATTTCAGTGTCAAGATTGCAAAGGGTTATTAATATAAACAGAGGACATAAACTACGATTGCTGAAAATGATGAAAAATATCTCAGCAACATCATGTTGATTGCTCACCATTTGAGAGTTTAAAGGACAGAATCACCACATGGATCCAAGAGGCTCCCTGGAAACATTCCTGATTGCCTTCAAGCGTGCATTTATTCTCCTAACCATGGGATGCATAACTGACCCGCTGTATTTAGCAGCTGTGGTTATCCTTCTAGGTAGGGAATGCAGCAAAGACAGTTGCCTCAATATTGTTCCTGTTTTGAGGGGACGGAGGAGGTTTCGGTTAAGTCGTAGATTGTTCGGTAGAAAGAAATAGTGAAGAATGGGACTTTTTTCCTTAGCAGCCCCATAGAACAGCAAAGCTAAGAACAACAGCCCTGGGTCTGAGCACCCAGTTCAGCCAGCAGCAAGCTTAGCTGGCAGGCTGGATGGTTTCAACTCGAGTTCAAGCAGAGCCCTGGCTCTGGCTCAGCTCTGAGTGCAAGCAGGCTGCAGGGCTGGAAACACCATGAGTGTTGGCCAAAAATGATGTTCCTTATGGCTGGGGACAGCAGAGCAGTTAGGCTAAGTTCCCAAGGGAGGCCCATGTCAGCCATGTTCCTAAGGCAGCTTTTTAAGCAAGTTGTTTGAAGGCAGAGACTGGGGCATTTTCATCAACTTTATACATATATTTTGCTATTTTGGGGAAACATTCTTCAGTTTGTTTTTTGGGTGCAGCCCAAGAGAGAGAAACAAAGGCAGGGAGTGTTGGGTGGGAAAAGAGAAACCAGACAATAGGTTTATCTATAACTAGCAGAGCTGCAAGTTTCTTTAATTAAGATAAGGGAAATAAAATCACACCTCAGGGGCTATGAAGGCACATTTTTTTGTAAACTATGGCCATACAGCCCATCACAGGCAATGAGACTTTTTACATTCCCATAGAGGGAAATGGGACCTCGCTGTTCTCCCGGCTTAGGCTCCAGCACCAAATCTGGGCTCTGAACCTGTCCCACTGTCCACATAGACTCCCAAAGGAATTTATTTTCACTCTTTTTAAACTTGAGGAATATTAGACTTTGGGGTCTATACAGCTCATACCAACACCTAAATACAAGAGAGAAGTAGGAGGATGACATGGGTGAGAAGGGACAGTCTCCTTCTGTAGGAGCATTTGATAGTAAATGCTGTGGAGGACAGGACACTAAAGAAAGTAGATATAGCCTTAGTCCTGTCCCTGTGATCCTAAAACTCTATTGTATGCCTTTGAATGGTACACAGCAGCCTTTTAAAAAACTTTAATAGCCAGATAAAGTAAAAAATTGTTTTCTTCTTTCCCCTTTCCACAACCCCTTGACCCTTGGAAGGCCAGCTACATTTAAATTTGAGAATCAAGTTTCCCTATTCTGTCTTAGAAGATGAACATATGCACCTAGAATTGTCTTTGATTAATAACATTAGAAAAGAAGAAGAAAATAAATGGTAGAAGCCACAACAATTCTGATTTCTCTGCTGGCACCTGGCAACCATAGAATCACAGAATCCTTTAGGTTGGAAAAGTCCTTTAATATCATCGAGTCCAACCATTAACCTAGCACTACCAAGTTACCATTAAACCATGTTCCTAAGCACCACAACTTTTAAATACCTTTAGGGACGGTGGCTCAACCACTTCCCGGGGCAGCCTGTTCCAATGCTTGGCAACCCTTTCAGTGAAGAAATTTTTCTTAATATCCAATCTAAACCTCCCCTGGTGCAACCTGAGGCCATTTCCTCTTGTCCTATAACTTGTTACTTTGAAGAAGAGACCAACACCAACCTCACTACAACCTCCTTTCAGGTAGTTGTAGAGTGATAAGGTCTCCCCTCAGCCTCCTTTTCTCCAGGCTAAGCAATCCCAACTCCTTCAGCCGCTCCTCATAAGACTTGTTCTCCAGGTCCCTCACCAGCTTTGCTGCCCTTCTCTGGACACTCTCCAGCACCTCAATGTCTTTCTTGTCGTGAGGGGCCCAAAACTGAACACAGTACTCGAGGTGCATCCTCACCAGTGCCGAGTACAGGTGGACAATCACTTCCTTAGTCCTGCTGGTCACACTATTTCTGATACAAGCCAGGATGCTGTTGGCCTTCTGGCCACTTGGGCACACTGCCATCTCTTATTCAGCTGCCTGTTAACCAACACCCCCAGGCCCTTTTCCACCAGGCAGCTCTCCAGCCACTCTTCCCCAAGCCTGTCAGAAGAAATACGCTCTGAGACTGGATTGCTCTGAATGACAATGAGAAAACAGTGTGCAGGGGTTGCTAAATAGACTTGTTCTGTGCTGGGTGGGACTGTAATACCTTGCTACATCAAGCAAGCACAACCACAGGTTCAGTTGTTTACACAGCACTATTTTGTTCAATACCTTTCTGTCTTTCTTAGACTGAAACAAGTAAAAACCATGATTAATACCCATGGATATTCTCCTACATGAAATTATATTAGCAGAGCATTAGCAGGTATGTTTTAAACAGTGAGGCTGATGAGACAGTCAAACCCTGAAGATGCACAGCCCTGCCTTTCCAGATTTAATTTTCTCTTCAAGTATTTGCCTAGTATGATTTTGCATCATTGCATATCTACTGATTTCATGATGGTACATTCATGCTGAGCCTACAGTCACCTACATATTTCACAAGTATCTTCTAACTATGGGGACACGGTAGCGAAGCAGGAACCCTGTAGAATAACCATAGGATAAAACTGCTCAGGTGCCTTGCACTGCTTTGAATATACCCCAACTGTCACGATTAACGAGAAAAAATACAAGGTCCCTGGAGAGCTGAACTCCAGCTCTTCCTCTTTCACAGAAAGTGCCACTTTCTTTGTGGCACTGATAAATCACTCGCCAGCCTCCCTCTCCACATCCTGAACCTCCACGTTGTCTCTTGAGACGGGGGAGCTTTATGAGATTCCCTGAACTCTCCATTGGCAGCTCCTAATGCAAGCAGCTACTGAAGTGATGGGAGCCTCTAGAGCCTACAGTCATAAAAATAATCATCTCTGAGTAACACTGCATGCCCTGCATCAGTCTCGTCCAGGATGTGTATAACCAACCACCTTCAGTTTTCGAGACTCACTTGCTGTTGTGTTTTTAATAGGAAAAGCCAGGTGTCAGAGAGCAACAAGAGCCAGCAGCCAAGGGTGACCACAGCACAGGCAGAGCTGTGACCCCACTGACCAGGGAGCAACCCCACAGCTCCCGAACCGGGTGGGCAGGGAGCTGGCAGCAGAGCCCTCTTGCAGGTAAAGCAGGGTCACAAATCTGTGTGGTCCTTTCAGGGAATCCAGACAGGAGCAGCAGAAGACAAGTCCAAAGACAGGACTAAAGACAAGTACAACCATAGCATCACGCAGGCACAGGCTGCAAGCCCTGAGGAACCTAGCTGTCACTTGCTGAGAAGAGCTGCTCTGGAGCCAGCCCAATCTGCAGCGGAGCAGCAGATCTCAGCGCACAGGGGAGTTTCCTGAGGTAGGGAAACATGGGGACAGTGGAGAGCCCTGCCAGGAGCCAGCAGCTCACATGGGAGGCACTGATGGGACCGGGGCACTGCCAGACAACCGTGACCACCCCCTGCTTGTAAAAAGCAGCCTGGGGAGTATGAGCGACCAGGACAGCTGCAAACAGAGTGGGCAAACAGGGCGTCAGTTTGTGCAGAAGAATGCCTTTACAAAGGAGGAGCATTCCACCATCCAAGTGGGAGACTTGAAGGACACACAACCCAGCAACTGAGCACTGTTCTGTGACCATCTGCACAGGTCAAGGGCACTCACCCTACCTCACCCTCAAGGCAGAATGGTGGGCATTTGTTGGAGAGCAAAAGCTGTAGCTCTGGCTGGGGGGTGGAGGCACCATCCATCCCAGCGGTGTCCAGTGCCTCCACCCAGATGGAGCTGCTGAAGCGGGAGGCTGCAGTGCAGACCTCAGACTGCAGACGGTGGCAAGACCTTTCTCCTGTGGCAGGGATAGGTGGCACACCTGCCTGCAAAAGGTGTGCCCAGGTGGAGGATCTCCTGCAGCAGGTGGCTGAGCTGCAGGAGGCGGTGAGGAGGCTGCATAGCATCAGGGAGGCTGAGAAGACGACAGATAGATAGTTCCAAGTGCAGTTTGCAATGGACCCACAGCAAACAGGCCAAACAACCAAAAACTCCCCCACTGACACACACAGAAGGAAGGAGGGCCAATAATGCAGAAGAATAGAAACTTGCAATGGCAAGGACCACCAGGAGGAAGAGGCTTCCCCCGAAGCCTGAGCTGCCCTTGCAGAACTGCACCACTCTGCAGATTGAAGGGGGAAGACCAGTCACATCAGGAGAGGCACTGGGGCCGAGTAAGGCAGCCTGATCTGCTCCCCGTATAACAACCAGCGCAACTAAGAAAAGGTGACAAGTAATACTAGTAGGTGACTCTCTTCTAAAAGGTACCGAGGCACCCATTTGCTGACCTAATGCACTCTCTAGAGTGGTGCGCTGCTTACTGGGGGCTCATATCAGGGATGTCTCCAAGGGACTACCAAGCCTCACACAGTGCTCTGACTATTATCCACTGCTGTTGTTTCACGTGTGCACCAGTCATGCTGTAAGGAGCAGCCTGTGGAGTATCAAGAAGGACGAAAGAGCCCTGGGAGCAACAGTAAAGGACTCTGGAGTAAAGCTAATTTTTTCATCAATCCTCCCAGTCAAAGGAAAGGGGTTTGAAAGGGCCAGTTGAATCTGGTGAGTCAACAAATGGTTACAGGACTGGTGCCATAGCCAGGGGTTCGACTATCTGCACCCTCAGCAAGTTTGCTGATGACACCAAGCTGTGTGGTGTGGTCAACATGCTGGAAGGAAGGGATGCTATCCAGAAGGACCTTGACAGGCTTTGAGAGATGAACCTATGTGAACCTCATGAAGTTAGCCAACCATACCCTGGGCTGCATCAAAAGAAGCGTGACCAGCAGGTTAAAGGAGGTGATTGTCTCCATCACGAGACCTCACCTGGAGTACTCCGCCCAGCTCTGGGGCCCTCAACATAAGATATTTTTCCAATGAGATTAGCACGGTAGCACCACAATAGCCTGAAATGTCAGTGTTGGTTTGCAGCACACAGCAACAGAACAGATCTTCCTCAGATTCCCCAGAAAAATCCTACTAGCAAAATTGTACCACAAATCTAGAGCAGCGCTCAGTAACAACAGAAACATCCACAGGGACGGATGTCAGCCACTGGGCAATGAGGAGGAGAACACAAACTGCAGTAGTAGTGGCAACGAATACCAGCACAGCGCCTCTGCTCTCCAGCCATTATATGTTTAAGGATGACCTATCAAGCTACCCAGTTGATGTGTAGTGGTGTTCTTTCTCTTGTTATTAAACAGTAGCTGCTTTCTAAGTGGATTGTTATATACTTTTTAGTCCCTCAGCTGTTTTTCAGATGTAGTGAGTACATACATACCTGAAACACCAGCTCCTAAAAGGCTATTCATATCTGGGGACTTCTGACAGAATCTATTGCCAAAGCAGTGCCTCTTGTCCTTACAATTTTTATATGACAGGTTTATTTCCGATACACACATTGCTTTCTGGTGCCCATCTTTCAGCAGTATACTGTAAGCTGGTTCTGATACTGAGCTTACTCTGTAAGCAGAAGCGTGCGATTTGTGCTTACACAGTTCAAATGTAATGTGGATCCAAGATTAGGGACACACAGAAATGGGGATTTAATTTGGCTCAGGGGGGCTTTTAGGTCCTAGCAAGAACCAGAAGTTATTTAGTTCTTCTCAAAAGAATCCTGTTCCTACACAAAGGAGAAAAGCTCACTTCATTTTGCCTTTGAGGAAGTGTCAGATTAGATGAAACTAACCATGCCAGCTAGCTTTTTAAAAATCTTTTCAGTTCAAGCTTCATAAACCAAAAATTCTTTTTTTTTTTTTTTTAAGAAAATCAGGCATGAGAACCCCAACAAGTACCAAGAAATGGTCACAACAGATCTGTTTTGCCTCTGGTAGCCAAATCCTGGTCTAGCAGTGGGAAACCAGTAAGGTTCCACCTCCGGGGAAGAGAAAACAAAAAGTCTGATGCCGGAGATGAGTGTCTGGGGAAACCAGCTGGGTTCAGAGGTCTGGGGAGGCTGTTTCTTAGACAATGGATATCTACACACAATATTTTGCCAACAGATGTGGGCTCAGAGCTGACAGCACGGTATTGAGCTAATAAGCCTCGATGAGAGGGTGAGCACACAAGCTAGTCAGCATAAACCCACTGGGGCCATGTTAACATTGTTCATAGAGCTTATTATCAGACTGGAGCATTGCAGTTGTCTGTAGACATAACCCTTGAGAGGCTGGAAAAGCAGCTTCAACCAAGACAATAGGGTCAAATTTTCAAGAACATCTCCACTGCCAAAGCCTGACACCGGGTTTGGCAGAAAGCAAGTTCATACAGCTCTGTGACATACTTGGCTGGATTTGCAAAGAAAGCCACCATGAGAAAAAAGCCACCAAACTCCCTATTTTGGACCACATTTTCCAGACTACATTGCTTCTAGCCATAGTTCCCAAAATGGCAGCTACGGTGCGCTGAGAATCTCTGCTGATCTGCCTGTTAATGTCATTAGTAGAAAGCAAATTCTTCCAGAAATCTCACCCCAGTTCTCAATGTATTTCTGAAAAACTGCATTTATGTGCACAGTAATAAAAAAAATCAACCCACCTTTAATTATCTTCCAAAAGCAGGGCTCCCAATAAACTGCTGAATTATATTCCCCCACAAATTAGTAATTCTTCAATAAAACAGCCTGGCCTCTTATGAATGGGAAAAATACGAATGGAATTGCTCACTAAGCTGCTGATGGTCTCTTTATTTTATTGTTTCGCCAATTAACCAAGCCTGAGAGCCTTTGAAGTATCAGCTGTGATAAGCTGTTTGACACTGCTGTCAGGCTTCATCATTCCCAATGAAAAGTGACAGTCCTGAGATTAAACTATTATTTCCTTATAAAGATGAGGAGTCACATTTACTTATAATTAGTATGCAGGCTTTGACAGGCCAGACATTTGTAACACAATTTCAAATTACCAGTACCAAAAAAATAGACTTATTAACTGCAAATTAATATTTATGAGGTGGGTGAGTAGCTAAATGTTACTTCCTTCAGTGGGAAATCGTTCCATAAAGGAATAGTTGTCCTCTTTCAAGAGAAAAGTATTCAAAACAAAACTTGTGATTACACGTATGCATTTTGTTTGTATCTGTTATGCTTGTTCAAATGCAGGGGAAACTCACACACTGTTGGAAGAGTGCTTTGGAAGCTGCTTTCCACAAGTTTATCTCCCACTGAATTGATTAAACTCCGCACAGAGAAATCTCAGGCCAGAAATTAAGAGTCTGAGCAAGTCTGAGAGCCTGTTTCAGCTTCCCATAGCAGACAGGAGCTGGTGAGAGCAAACACAAGAGGCAGGGCTAATCTGGGAGGCAGGCTCCATTCCCAATATCTTACAGGCTGCCAGTGGGGAAGAGTCACAGGATACAGCTTGCGGCTTTGCACAGCAGAGGAGAAGCCTGTATAAAGCAAGGCACTTCCCATGCTGTGATAGTGCAGTGAGCTGTTCTGGGAGAATGGTTCATGGCACACTCCTGTTCACCTATGGGTCCTATGGCATGTAACGGGATGACAAGAGAGTTCTGGGGCTGCGTACCACAGAAAATTCGTGCAGCCCTCAGCTACAAGCGTGCAGGAATATAGCCCCTGTTAGGCTTTCAAAGTCTTATTTCAGCTCCTCCAAGACACTTCAATGGTGTTCAGTCAGTGCTTCCCCCTTACCATCATCAAATCATTGCAATCTTTTTGACAGAAAGCCTACTATGCATGCATTGCTCCACACATAGAGGAAGAAAGCAGACCTGTGCTCAATGTGGCAGGCCAAAACTTGGGTAGCCATCGATTCAACATCTCCTCCAAGGTATTGGAAAGGCACAGATTGTCTGGCTATGGGACTGAATGTGTGGCTTATTGTGTTTTTAGCCACTCTGCAACCTGTTCCTTCACTGCAGTACAGCAGAGAAAAGTCCTCACTCCCACCACCCTTACAGTCAGTCAGGTCGGGAGGGCAGACTCCCAAACATGTACACAACCACAGCAAGCTCCGTGTGCATACAGCAGCCTGCTAGCATGGCGTTGCACCCAATGGCAGGCAGATTTTGGCTTTGCAGCTCCAAGCCAGCATGGACTACTTCCAGGCACTTACGTGCTGGTAGCCCACAATGTATATAGGCTCAAGGAGCCACATTCCTGTTCCTATTCTGGGAGCCAAGCCTCAGTCTGTCTGTTGACCATCTGAAGCAATTGCAGGAGGTCTGCCGTGGGCCAGATACAGATTACAGTTAGCTACTTTTTTCCAGACAGAGCATTTCTGGTCCTATGGGAGGTCTCACAGTGCTGCAGAAAAAGAAGACATTAGTGACCACAGTACTTGCCAAAGTAGAGGCACAGAGAATCACCAGTGGCAAACACACGAACTCAGGTTTTCCAAGACTCAGGCTGGCACATGGGCCAAGCAGGGACAACCTAAATACATTCAAGAAGACATTCTTTTATTTAATAAATAAAATGGAATAATTACTAAATTGGCCAAGAATACAAAAGTACAGCATTGTTCACACATTAAGGAAAGTCATAAAATCAAGAGGCTTCTGAGGTAGAATACAGCTGCAGCTGGCACGCGAAGAGTGCAACATCTGCGATTCCCTGTACAAGGTTGTTTGTGAAACTACACGAGGGATGGAACGGAACGCGATTGTTCCGTGGCCTTCCCTTGTGATGAATGGCAGATATGGGAACAAGATGGTACTACGGAACAGATAAGCGGCCTACTTGCTTACTACGAAACAGATAAGCAGCCCTACTCGCTACCTGAGCCAACATTTCGTCAAATGTTGATGAGATGCTGTCCTTTGTGTGAACTTTGCTCATTACAATGTACCAAAAACACACCTCCGTCCTGGAGGCTACCCGTCCCCAAGGTGCGACCACTCCTCCTTGAGAACACCAATCATAATAAAAGTATTTATGACTAAAGCCACTCAAACTCCACTTTGAAGATAAAAAAAAAAGTACAAAAATAGCCCGAGAGAGGAGGGATATCGGGGAAGACACCATCACGAACAAGTCGAGGAGAACTCCATCACTGACTTCCGGGATCAGTCAATGGGCTGAGCCTTTCTTCCCCCCCGCATAGGGACGCTTTTGGGTAAGACTTAGATTATACCAAGTGCTTTCTCGGGAAACTTAGAAATTTCTCTAGAGAATCTCTTTCCTACATTTATAGCCAGGCTGTATCATTTATAACTTTGTCGCGTGTTTGATATATGTAATAATACTTTCATTTGCACGTGCTTTGCAGACAGTGTATTTATCACCGGCAATCCTAAGAACCTCTATATCTGTTGTTTAAATAAACTGCACTGTTTAAATAGCTAGTCGTTTCGGTTCCTCATTGAACGCGACCAAAGATTCGAGAGTAGCCATGCTAGTTCATGAGCACGACTAGACTGAAGGTGCAGTCCACTATTAGTGTATCCAGATTGTAATAGTTTAATACATATTAAATGCGATTGGACTGATAGTGCTGAATTGGGCATCACTCAGAATTTAAACCTAGCCGCACCTAGCCTCCCACCTCGGTGAGGAGTGTTAGAACGCAAGGGGGTTTATCTTCTGCCAAAACCGCTTTGCCTCCTTTCACACAACAGATGTCTTTTTCCCCTTTCAACACAGTTACTGTTTGAGAACAGACAGAAAATGAACACAGTAATCACTCCACCACGCACTATCAGGTGTTATTGCCAGCAAGGCCTTTGCTAACCACTCTAATTCCTGAAAAAGCAACAAGAAAATGGGGTCAGTAAAGTACCAATTGTTCATTTAAATTACAGGGATGGAATCCAGGATCTAATAATATTTGCAGAAACAATCTTCAAAAGAACACAGGTGGCAATAATTAATTCTAAATTTCCTCCTTTTGCGCAGAGTGACCTGGATGAAGAAAAATTGTCTGAAACATGAAAGAATACAAAATAGTTTCTTCAAAAACATCTCTGATGAAGTAAACTATACTAGGAGAAAGGAGCAATTCTGCTCATTTTGCCCACATACCAGAAGCTGATGGCCTTTTGCTTCATTAGTCTGAATCACATCCAGCATGGACAATACTGAAGGAGTGTTTACTGGAGGAAGGCTGCCATGTCTGCACATAACTCTTCCAAGGATGAAATAGGAATTAGAAACTGAAAGCAAACAACGAGATCTTTGTTGAGATGACATGAGTGTACACTGGAAAGACTGGAAGATTTACCAAGCTACGTGGCAATACCATCCTTTTTTATTTGCTCAGTTGTGTAACTGGAACAGTGATATTTAATTAATCACTTAAATGCTTTTACCTCCCACAAGTGATTTTCAGATGGTGGCAGGCAATTCATGCCATGCTGGATAGCTTCATCACCAAGATTCACCTCAAGTTACATCATTTCTTCCCTTGTTCTCTGGAAGGTGCATCAAAATTCTGCAGTTAAAAGAAAAGCATAATCTCAAGGAATGGCCAGTCTGAGAGCTACAGCAATCATTTTGGGCAACTTTACTCACTGAGAGCCAACAGGAGATATCCTGAAGATGACTGTACATAAGCAATGAACCTCCTTATCCTTTTTGGAGTTGGTGAGATAACTCACTACATGTGGAAAAGGCTGCAGATGATGCAGTGCAAATACTTTGGGACAGAAACATCCGTTATTCTATGCTTAAAAAGGCCATGATCAAGGCCTCCAACTCCTACCACAGCCCATGGAATACTGACAGTACTAATAAGTGACTCAAAGCAGATGAAGTGCCATAAAATCTTAACTGCATTTCTTAAAAATGTTATAATTGAAAAAGCAGTGGTCAGTAAGCAAGTGCCAAACAGGCATGAGCTACTGAACATTGATTTCATTTAGAAGCCCTGTGCTGTGTCTCTTTAAATTAACTTAATTTAGAAGTCCCATCAATAACTTTACCAGCACCAAAACACCTATGGGCTGAGACTCTGCAAGCAGCCATTCCATCATGTCAGAGTTTCTTCTCTCTGGAAACTCTGGCTGCTAATTAGCTGCAACATTTCTGACAACAGACCATAATTCACCGAGGTCTTTTGCAAATGCATGTTTTCTCAGAGTTAGTGTGTTTTCAAGGCTTAAAAGCAAAGTGACTCCTTTAGCTGATTCTCCATCTTGGAAGTAGTTTGCTTTATCTTGCACTAGCTGTATTTTGTCAGGCATGTGATACAGTAAAACTTGATATTAAAGAGACGATGTGGTGTTTATCTCAGTATTTCATCTGGGAAGCATTTGCTGTCAATTAGGGAAGTTAGCACATACTCTGGGACAGATTCTTAGTTGGAATAAAGTAGTGTACTTCTCCGTAAGTCGATTGTGCTATACTGATTACTGCAACTGAGGCCATGGACTTCAGCAAGAGTAAGCTGATTTGCACTGGCAGAGAACTGGATTTATGTTATAAAAATTTGCTAACAGCCCTGTGTGCTCTAGGATTGACTAGGGTGCCTGGTACTGCTTGGTCCTGTTGTAATTCAGGTGAGTGCTCCCATCAACTTCTGTACAGCATATATTCTGAAAGGGGCACTGCCATGCTCAGTCTCGCCAAACCTAACATTTTAGGGTCTACCTCCCCTTCCCCAGCTCCCCTTTCCATCAGCTCTCAGAGGTGCATAGGTGCTATGCAACTCTGATGCGTTTGGAAATCTTGCCCTTAGGTAGCAAGACTTCTTGACCTCTAGACAGAAGTTTTTAAACCACCTAAATGTTAGAAGAGTTACATCTCCATCTCAAATCATGATTACCCTTAAAGGTAATTTTTAAACAATTGATCCTCCAAAAGCTGTCTGATTTTGATTGGTGTTAACAATCTACCCAGGAGATAGGGATCCTGATCCTTCTCACTAAAGCTCTTCCTTCTAGTGTTTAAGCTGTATTAATGACACCTCCTACTTATTAAACTTAAGAGTTCTCACTAATCACTGCTTACAAACGTTGTTGCAGTCAGGCACTTAGAAATGTAAAGTTTCATTCAAATTATGTACTACCCTCTTATCTCAAATGCCAAAATCACTGCTAAAAGAGACTTCTAAGCACTCGACAATTTTCAAAATGCTGCCTTTAATCAAGGTAGGGAGAGACTCTTTCTGATGTTTTGTACTAAAACACTCCCCTCAGGATTACTGCAGTAAAAGTTAAATGTATCAGGGAACTGCAAGAGTTGGGTGACTTCTCAAGGAAAGGCAAGCTGGGAGCTGAGGGTGGCCACAACATGAGCAGGGCAGTGACCTCAGCAACCTGGCACGGTCCTGCAGTGTCTGAGCTGGGCAGCCCAGGCACAGCAGTGGCAGCAACAGCTTCTGTCAACAGTCCAGCAACCATATGGGAAAGTAACAAGTCAGATCCACTGTCAACCCAGGAAACCTGAGCAACAATCTGGGAACACAACTGGAACAGGTACACCTACAACTTTGCTCAGGCCAAGACTTAAGGCCTGGGCTTGAGATTAAATGGAGCTCCTGGCCAATGAGCAGACAGTGAGGGTGGAGGTCCCAGGTAAGGTCTCTTAGGGTAGTTAGAGCCCATTGGTGCACTCTGGACTCTGACAAAATGTGAAAGAACACAGATTTTAATTACAGCATGACCAGTCACACAGTATGAACAACAGATTCAACCGAGTCTTAGCAATTATTGGCTCAAATATAGCTGCAGAAAATACCTGCTTACTAATTTAGAAAGATGGAAGAAAATCAGTCTTTGCAAACAGCGTAGTAGAAAAGTTTAAAGGGGTTAAATTATTAATTACAATTAGCTCATCCATTAATATTTTGGTAGCTTCTAAATGCACCAGTCACCAACTACTTGTGTTGGTCCCAAAAGGGACTTGGCAAAGTACAAACACAGTCCCATAGAGACTAGGAGAGAAGACCTCCTCCAATTGAATGTCCCACCACCAGTCTGCCAAGGTCAAACTGCTCTTCTCCTTACCTGGCCCAGGTAAGATCAGAGCTGAACTGAGCCCATTCACTTCTTCTGTAAAGAATTTAACCACTGAATAAGAGCATTAACAGGGTGGTGGAGGGTGTGTGTGTGTGGCTTTTTTCCCTGAATATACTTCAAAAGAAAATAATTCCTTTTGGAAGAGAGGGAACAAGCATTTCTCTTCCAAACAATGAATGTAGGGAGTGGGAAGATGTCCCCTGGAAACAGTGAATCACCCAAGCCTTATGAAGGTTGGATTCATAGGCCGATGGTTATCTCCCCTTCTGACATCCCTGTCCCTATGCACTCAATATATGCAGGCAGGTGATGGGACCCTGCATTGTGCCCTTGGGAAGAGGGAGCACATATTTCAAAGTGAGCATTACAGCGCTCAGCCTGAAGGAACTTAGATCAGCAGCTTAGAGTTTCAATGACAGAGCAAGGACCAGAGTGTGGGGCCCACAAGCCACAGTCCAGTGCCTGATTCACTGGACCACAACCCAAACTGCTTTAAAAAAAGCCTTAAAATATACGTAGCATGAAGCTTTTACCTATTACTCTATCAGGATCAATAGGACAATTCCATTCTGCAGAACTATGTTCTACTAAAACTCAAAAGACTGATTAGAACAAAAGTTTCAATAGTATATTTTTGTGATACCATTTATTATCCCACATGGTTTGACACAGTGTAGTATATTGCACCTATAAATCAATTGCAGCAAATTATTTAATGATGCATTAACTGTGGAATTTCACATATATTACAGTTCTTTAGCCAATGTTGAATGCTTTTTCAATAGCTTAATCCATCCCAGAAGTACCGAAGCAGGCATATTCATCCATCATCAGAGTGCACATAGTCTTCTCTTTGCTCTTTTTACCTTATTAAAGCCCTCGATCTACAAGCACGGCATTAAATAATTCCCCAGAGCTTTTTCTGCACAATAGTCCCACCACCATACTCACCCTTCTATCACAAAAAAATCTTTTCATTCCCTATTAGACTTTTGTTATCCTCTGGCATAGCTTAAGCCTGGCATTGACTTGGGCCACACTGCTGAGAACTCACAGATGACACCACAGCTATATATGTGTGAAGGTACTATAAGAAATTACATTTACATTACAGAAATTAAGTATTCAATTTGATGAGAAACCTTGAAAATACAAGCAGTGAGTCCACCTAGAATAGGACACAGAGAGGAGGAAAAGATACAAGAAAGTACGATTACAGAAGAAGAGATTTTTAATTTTTTTTAACTTCCAAGGTATTCCTTGCTGGAGATTCACCTGAGGTCCTTGAGGCATCCACCACTGGACCAGAAAAGGCTTTTGGAATTGCTTTTTAAGAATACCAGACACTGAAATGACCTTCTTTAGTTTTGTGATATTCAACTCATGGTGCTGAACCTAAATAGTACTTTCACAGATAGAAACCTAGTAGTTTTACTCTTCAGCACTATATTTGGGGCCTGCATAAAAGGGTGAGCACTCTGGACCTTCATGGAGTTCTAACTGTGCACCTCAACAAGTTCCTCCATTTGGGGAAAATCCTTACAACCTTCAGCTGTTAGGATCTTGCATGATCACCTTTCCAAGCATCTTCCATCCCCTCCAGCTGCTATGTGAAACAGCTTCAGTCCTGGAGAGCAATGTGGAAGGTGATGATGGATCTCCCTTCTGCCACTTGTCATTGCTAGCAGAGAAATACAGAATAACTCACTTGTAGCTATTCCTCTTGGCAGTTGTCCCTCCTCTCCACTCACTCATGGAGATAAACGCTGCTGTGGTAGAACATAGCCTTGAGGCAACTCTTCTGTACAATATGCAATGTTAGCATTGCATTTCATTGTACAACATTGGTTTTAAAAGCTCCTCCCCTTCAGTTGGTACTTTTTCACTGTAATATTCATTCTCATTTTGCTATGTGCTTTTTCTTCTACCTATTCTTTGTGTCCTCTCTGTGGTAGCAATTTATGCAGAACCTGCCAGTTCAATCTTCTTTATGCAGATTAATGATGGCACAAGGACAAAGAGCTGGATCACGTTGCTTTCTTTTTCTTCTTTAGAAATGAAGCACACATCTCTGAGGCATTGTTCCTGGGTCTGGATATCCTTCTTAGACCAAACCTTAGGATACCGAGTTTGATAAATGGAAGCACTTTGGAAAGTCAGTGTGGTCTCTAGGAGAGGAAATTGGGCTAGCACTCTGGAGGCCATGAGGAAACCAAAACCCTGTAATTCAACAGCATACAGGGAGAAAAGGTCACTCCAGCTGCCTTTCCTAACAACTGCTGCAGAAAGAAGGTGGGGAGACAAGACCAGATTTCTTAAGACACAAAGCCTCTCCTTTCAGTGGAGCCAGGAGGACGCCTCCAGCCAGCGTGCTATCCTAGCACCTAACACTGAGCTAGTACAGCTGCAGAGTTCTTATGAGACTTATGTTACCTGTTCAGCAGACACACACACAACCACATGCGTAAGACATCGGGAGTAATGTTGCAGTACTGTAGCAACAATGTGGGAAAGGTCAGTGAGAGACCTTATAGGAAGGCAGGTGACTCACACTGGCACTCATGCCAAGCACTAATATGTGTACATGCAAAGAGTCTGTTCAGCATTCAGGGCTTTTATCCCATGGTCATCATTCTCATGATGACACAGAGAACGAGGGACTCTGGCTATCCACTCCACTGTAACATCTTAGGATGACGACCACATGTTTTTTGACACGTGCTTTTTCTTAACCCTGCAGAAGCTGGCAGCAATCCCATTAATCCATCTCATCTTTCAGGCTCATATAAACAGTCAAGAAAATTTCCAAAGACAAAATATTTCTTAAGAAAATAGCTGCCCTCCTATAACCACTTCTCCCAGACGCACATAATTCAATGAGTAATATCTGAAGGGGTCAGAGCTTATTTTTTTCTGCTGAAAACAAAGCAGGTTACAACATTGCTTTTGGAGACCCTCAAATCATCCTGATACTCAAGCACTTTCCTGAAGGTCAACAGGAAGTAACTTAAGGCTCATAGTTTATAATCAGCTTGTTAAAACCATTAGCTGGAGTTGTTCTATGCAAATAACTCTTTCTGTCCCATGCAGCACTATGTTTTGCACCTTTCCACATGCTCCTATCTTATCTAATGAAGTCATTTCTAACCTGACAATTTGAGCATTCATCTTAGCTAAGCATATTTTGCAATATGTCACTGAAATGGTAATCCGTCTCCTTCTTTCCTTATCACTAGGTATGGAACATTTAATAATTGACACTTTATACAGTCAGTATTAAATCATTTTGGCAGAACTCTTCATTTACTGGTCTCAAGACAATCCTTTTTTTCCCTCCCTGTGCAAGGGGTGGCAGAGTAGGGAGAAAGGAGAAGCCAATCTGTACAGCTGAGAGTAATGGGATTTTCCAGTGAGAAGGCGGAGGAAAGAGGGGAAATTGTTCTATTCTTGGGTGGAGTCTCAAAAAACATGTGGTAGCAAAATCCTGGCCCGACCTCAGTAAGTACAAGGCACTACCTGCATCTGCTTCAGTGCTGCAACTTACTTCCTCTAGTCAAGGCTCAGCAAATTCAGGGCTGACTCTGACCTTCTCCTTACATGCATCAATGCCCTAAGCCTTTGTGCATAGGCAAAGAGACAAAGAGCAGAGCTACACAGAAAAGAAAGGAACACAAGAGCTGAAATTAGGGGCTTGGTACAGTTTTCTGAACCTCCTGCTCACTGTCCCTAGCATGTCAGGCCAGGGAGCTCCAGCCCGTGTCCCTCCACCACTACACCTGCTCTGTTCGCTGCTGCTGTGAGGGTGCCCCCTTGGTACTGGGACATCGCCTCCCTCCCTTGCTGGCAGAAGCACCAGCTCATGTCTCATTAGCAGCATGAGTTCAGTAGCTTTCTCTCCAGATACAGTTGTGCAGATTGTGTATCTATTTCTATTACCTATTTCTTTTGATGCAGCCCAGGATTTGGTTGCCTTTCTGGGCTGCAAGCTTCTCATCCCCCAACACCCCCAGGTCCTTCTCCTCAGGGCTGCTCTCAATCCATTCTCCACCCAGCCTGTATTTGTGCTTGGGATTGTCCCAACCTATGTGCAGAACCATGTCTCAAGCCTGTCCAGGTCCCTCTGGATGGCATCCCTTCCCTCCAGCATGTCAACTGCACCTCAACAAATTGGTGTCATCAGCAAAGTTGTTGAGGGTGCACTCAATCCCACTGTCCGTGTTGCCAACAAACATGTTAAACAGTGCTGGTCCCAGTACCAACCCAAGGAATGCTGCTCATCACAGCTTGCCACTTGGACATTGAGGCATTGACTGCAACTCTTTGAGAGTGGCCATCCAGCCAGTTCCTTATTCACAGAGTGGTCCATCGGTCAAATCCATGTCTCTCCAATTTAGAGACAAGGATGTCATGTGGGACAGTGTCAAATGCTTTGCACAAGTCCAGGTAGATGATACCAATTGCTCTTCCCTTATTCACCAATGCTGTAACCCCGTCATAGAAGGCCACCAAATTTGTCAGGGAGGATTTGCCCTTAGTGAAGCAATGTTGGCTGTCACCCCCCAAATTTTCCAACTTCCCTCCTAAAGGTCAGAGGACACGCCTGAAAATGGCACTCTGTCTAAAAGCAGAAGGATCTATTTGTTGGGCACCTGCCTGGCCTTAGCACCTGGTTGCCTCTGGGAGTCAGTTTTCAATATTCCCTAGCTGATCATTCCCTTTTAATGTCCTCTGTTTGCCGAAAGGCACTGAAATTATTATTGGGAAACTTACCATCTCTTATGGGAAACTTATCATCTCTCTCCCTAATAAAATTTGCTTTATAGTTTTGCAAACAGGAAGATTTATTTTCCCCTCAAGATAAATATTGATAAACCTACTTCAGTCAATATTTACTACTTGGTTTTGGGAAGAAGCAAAAAAGTCTAGCCCAAAGTTTAATAGAATTTGATATCTGTTTTTTATCTACACTAGAAACACAATATCATATTGCTGCCTCGGCAGATGAAGGAAAAATACTTTTTATTCATATTCACTGAAACAATACGGGGCACTTTGTAGTAGGAGAAGGACGGGAGCTTGGGGCTTGTGCACCAGATATAGCCGCATTTTTTACAGCCAGCAGCTTTACGTTGGTTTTGATTTTTTGGGGGGAATGCTGAGGTGTGGGTTAGATGCAACCTGTCACTTCTGTTATAAATGCCTGTAACTCTGTGACACAGAGGCTCTCCTCTCATTCCTGCAGGAGTAGACGTTTCACAAGCACTCTAAATACAACAGCGCTTGCTTACAGAGCTCTTCACTGTGCTGTGTGAAAACATGTGCATTAATTTGACCTGGCATAAATTCGTAATTCTTGACACCTAGAAAATGAACATATTACCTTATTAAATGCTGCTCACTCACAAATGTGCAGACCAGCTGTTTCCTCCCTCCATTATTGAACTGTAGCAAGCACTTTCTAGAGGAAAATTAAAAGTAATGATTACAATCAATTAAAAAAATCCAATTTAAATTCTTCTGCTACACAGGGAGCTACAACATATTTTCAAGAATGTTGTGTTCTATTTTTTTTTAAAGTTCCTATGTGTTATGTTCGACCTCCTATAGATAAAATATCCTCCTTGAAAAGCACAGGTTTGTTTACTTTGGAGAATGTGCATACACCTAAGCAGAAAAAGAAAACCTGACTGCAGAAATATGGGACTTTTCTCATCCTAAAACAAGCTGAAATCGTGGTAAAATATAAACACAGGCATTTCCTCAGGCAGCTATGTGGTTGATGACTAATCTCTAAAAGATGTCTGAAATTCAGCCATCCCCTAAACCTATCTGAGGGCTCTTATCAAGTTTTAAGAGAAGTTGGAAAATTCAAGCCATTTCAACTAATATCAAGCAATTATACTCTTTTGCTAGTTCTGGTAATTTTTCAGAGTTCAACATGGAATACACTAACTTTCCCCGCATATAAAATGCCTTTAGATACGGATCACACTGAATTGCACCCGAAGAACACTTTCAGTGCAGGCATGGAATGAAAATCACTCCCTTGCAAGGTTATTGATGCATGCAGGCAGCAGGTTCTGTGTGTGTCCCCCCCCGCCCTCTTTTTAATCTCTTTGTAAAGTATTGCTTTTTAATGGTAACTTTTCCTTTGTATTTTAGCAACTTTGATTGTAGAAAGCAGAAACCATATCTTGATAAATACGTATTCTGCAAGAGCGCTTTACCTGCCAGAACAAATTGCCAGCATTGGAGCCAGCATGCAAATTTTGATTTACGACCGCTGTCAATGCTCGCCAAATGACAGCTCTGATGAAGGGAGCCAGAACAACCTTTGTTTGCTGTTCTGATTTAGACACATCCTTCCTTCCCCTTGCAACTTTTCTTTTGCATTCATGTACATGTCAGTATGTGTTCACTAGGATTTGTGTTCCAGTTACTTACTTGGTTTCTATCACATTGTGATTGCTGTTTGGTCCAAAGCGCTGACATCTTTTGCTGGGTGCTATTCTCCCACTCACTTGATGCTTAGGTGACCTTAGCTTCATTGGTATTCAGTCAGTGTCAGAGATGTGCTTGCTTCAGCTGCTTGGGCCTCGGTGAGCAGGTGGAGAAATGACCGGTTGAAAATGAGTTGTTAAGGCCACTACAGCAAAAAGATTGATGCAATTAATTTTTCATTACGTACAGTGTCTGTGGATTGTAATCAGCTTGGATTGTTCTTCCTCTGAGGCACAAATAAAATGCAAATGGTTTTTGAATGAAAGGAAATGTTCTTTATGAGGTACTGTGCTATTCAGAGCAGCAAAATGGCTTGAAATAAATGGGGATTACGAGGAATGTTTTATGAATCCACCTAGGAGAACTTAATATAAGTTTCATGCAGGGAAAACCACAGGTGAGTTTCCCATCAGATGAACATATTAATGCTCAAGCAACTGGAAACAAGAAAGAGCCAAAGGCTTTAAGCCTTATTTAATAATACTAATACCTAGGTCTTTTCATGAGGGGATGTCAATGTGCTTTATGGAGAAGGTACTTATCTTACAGATGTGTTTAAATGAAGTATCTTTTCCAAGCCTCTCTCTCTTCTCTACAGCAAGGAGTAGAAGGCATGTCTACTGTGCCCTGCCAAGTGCTTTACCCCTTGGCGATACATTGGATCACACCAGTGATCAGAGCAGTTCTGAACAAGCCCATTCATGCTGCAAAGCATTCAGCCGGACAGAACAGTTGTATTGTGAAGTTCTTTCAGAAGCTTGGCCAGAGAGTCAGCGAACGAACACTCTCCATACTGGGAACACAGTACCTAGAGATTGTTTTATAATGCACATACCTTTCAGAATTGGAGTTCCTGCCTTACAGAGCAGACACCAGCTTGGGAGTAGGGCTACTATACCAGCTACTAGTTGGTCCTACAAATTAGGATAAATGAAATATTTCTCACCTGGGCCAGCAGACCCAGGACTCAGCTCACCAATAGCCTTCCTAGTCAAGGAAGGTGGAGTTTTAACTGTGGGAGAAAGGCCCTTGGTTTTGGCAGCAACTCTTAATGCCTGTGTGTCTCCTGGAGTTCGTATGGTGCTAGTCAGATGGGGATTTAGAGAATAGGGAAGTACATCTGGCAACAAACCAAAAATTCATTCTGTGTTTCCCCCAAAACAGAGTGAGAGGGAGATCTTGGTAGGAAGAAATGGGTAGTTTCCCTGCAGTTAACTGCGCGTGCAAGCTGAAGAGAAAAGAAGTGGGAGGGAACGCAATGAGGTTTTATTGCTTGCAAAACAAAAACAGCTCTGTTGTAAAAGGAATTGCCACCAGCACCAAGGCAAAGGTTTTGCTAAATTTCCATAGTATTGCGTGCAATGGATTCTTCCTTCTGGGTATTGCTATAATACATGCACATGTTATGACTTTTAAGGCAGTGTAAACTACTGGATAAAGGCCTAAGGGACCACATGCCTACAGCAGTCAGTTGAGAGTGTTGCATTACCAACTCCATGGTATGGGAAATCCTAACACGGCCATTCTCTCTTCAGAAGTATGCAGTGACTGGCTCCCATAAGTCCTACATAAGCACATGTGTGCTTAAAATCATTAATCAAATCCCAGTGATACCAGTGAGCCATGCAACTTCATTCACAGCTTAGGGACTGTTTTCTTCTCCTGGAGCTTTCTAAGAATTAAGCTAGACTGTCAGACTAGGAGATGAAGACTCTGACAGCTACATGCACCAACAACTCCTGCTGGAGAAGCCCAAGTTGTGTGCGCCATTGCTCAGGTCAAATGTAACTGTCAGTATGTGCTCATGTGTGCAGCAGGGGTTATAACTGCTCAGCACTAACCGAGAGGTCTGCTCCACTGAAGTCAGTGTTAATTTTGTTGACGTGATTCACAGAAAGGTTACACCAAAGATGACTTGGAAAATCCCAGCACATTTTTTCCCTCATTTTCATTTTAAGGCAATGTTCTTTGGTTGTTCTGCATGTTTGGGGTTGGTTTTTTACAGTGTATCAGTTTAAATCTGAGTATTTTGTTTCATTATGGCAGAGGCTAGCCATTTATCTGAAATCTGATGTTTGTGTTTCACAACTAAAGTAGAAACATTTAAATCCATGAATATGTTCCAATGCTTTGCTTTCCTTGTTTGCATTGTCAAGCCCTGACAAAAATCCACGGATATCAGCTGATACAAGTAGGGACATTTTCCTGAGAGCTTAATGCCTTTTAACAGAATTATTACCTTTAGAAGATCTCACTCAACAGATTAGACTTATTTGGGCCCAGTGTTAGCCTGATGCAGCTCTTGCTAAAGTTTAAACATTATCTAGGAACTGAATTATATCAAGGACATTTTAGCACAACGAAGCCTCTTCTGGTTTGGAACCTTTGCGACTCAACACAGCATAACATATAGATCAAAATATCTTGACAAAAAATGTAAATATCTAAGCACAATATTTTCAAATTGCATTTGGCTTACACAGCATACGTTTTCTATCAGACTGAAGACACATTATATTCAACAACTCGAAACTATTTCATGTCCTGCAAAGAGCATGTATGGCAAAGTCAGTTCACTGCTAAAAAAGATCCACCTATTGTGCAAATTAGAAATGAAAAGGAGATGGACAGTCACTATCTGGATTGCTTTGTGTTTTAAACTGAAATTGCACACAGATTTTTGCACGATGCCCTTGCAGAATATATGGCATCTTTCTAAATAGGAAGAAATGAACACTCAGGAGAGAATAGAGGCAGTATGAACCAAATTAAATCCTTAATGGTTGGGAAATGGGAAAGAAAGACTGTCAGTCAGCCTAGGTCAAGTCAGGGCTGTGAAGTGTAACATAGTCCCACCTCTGCCCCACAAAACCATCAGTCTATCAGCAAGGCCACTGGCCTTTTCTTCATGGTATGATTTTTAATGTGTTCGTTCTTTTTTTTTAGCACATTTCTAACCTCATCTGAATTCTTTTCCTTCCCTTCAATCTCTCTTCTCTCCTCATTTTCTTTTATGCTCTCACTTTGCCCTTCAAAACATCATTTTAGTGTGTTTCTGGACGGAGAGACTTAGAACAGTGCTTTTTTCCTTGATCTATGTTTTCATAATGGGCTTCTTAAAAATTAAGCTGTTTTGTCACAGTCTCTGCCTGATATCAACCTAGAGCAAACATGCCAACATACATAAGAGCCCCATATCTGAAGAGCTAAAATATCCCCCTTCGGGACAGAGAGGATATTTTGAGTGGAATTTTTCCTCGGATTGGAAAATTCCTGTGTCACTGCAATATCTGAGTCCACAAAATATCAAGCAAATATTTCATATTTATGTGGGTTGGATTTTAAAGGAAACGGCATGTTATGCTGAAAGAGATGATTATCCTGGGCCTGCCACTCGGTAATCTTTGCAGTTTATATGAAGATTTCCTGACATGTGAAATGATGCTAAGAGGCATGAGTGTTTGTTTAGTTTTAAGGATCTAACTGCAGAATAAGCATCTGTGAAATTTCTTGCCCTCTGCAATGCAAAAAACTCTCCTTGATTTTGGCCTGTTTTAGAGAGTGGCCAGTAGCAGATGCCTACGTACAAGCATAAGACCAAAGCAAGATTAAATTGGTATTTCCCCAGTACACTGAAGCTTACAGTAAACCAAGATGTAAGGCCCCTTGAATGGCATGTGGTGATGGGGATTAGCACTCTCCAGTGATTTTTCTATTTTTCCTGAATTTATTCAGTCACTTTTTGAACCTTTGTAAGCTCTTAGCATCCACACCATCCTATGGTGAAAAGTTCCACAGATTAACTGCATGTTGTATGAGAAAGCGTTTCCTTACATTTGCTTTGAACCTGCTCTTCCATTAGATTGCTCCTCTTACAAAACCCATTCTGTACCACTGATCAGACTGTAGACCTTTCCCTGCACACTAGATTTCAGAGGCTGGTATATCATGACAAAAAAAAAAAAAAACCAAAGGAACTAGCTTCAACACAATACTGAGCTGCTGCTACATGCCTGGACTCCTGATGTAAACATGTACTAGTGGCATTTCTGATGGGGGCTGGCAAATTTGTTCTCAGATGATGATATGCCAACAGATGTTCCTGAAACACACAGAATATGTTTAAGCATCTTGCCCTGATCTGAGAGTGTCTGCTGCATAAAGCACAAAAAGAAATGATGCTGTCTGTTTGACAGCCAATTGCTGGCACTTTTAAAAGAGAACGTCTACATTCATATTTCTACTTTATTGCTTTGCATGTATTTGTGGCCCTCCAAAGCAATAAAGGGAAAATTAAGCCCTCAATGTCACAACCCATAAACTAATTTTGCTAACAAAGAACAGAAAAGGAGGGGTTCAATAGAAGCAGAATTTCTTTCCATTTCTAGGAAGCAGCCAAGTGGTATTGCCCTGACCTTTCTTCAGCCATTTGTTCCTCTCTGCTTCTCCCTGGGATGTGTTTCTGTGTCACTTAGCAGTCGCATAAATAACGTCAAGAGTCTTTAAGTCATGGAAAGCTGCAGTGAGCCATGAACCATTCCAGATTTAATTAGGTACACAAACTAAACCCGCGGTAGTATGTCTGGGGTACCATGAATGTCACTATCACAAGTCCTTTCTTGGTGAGGGCAAAACATTGTTAGGAGGCATAAAGAAAGCCTTTATTATAGAAGCCGGTTTTGATTTCACTGATTCTGTTTCAATTGGCAGATATCCACTCTGTTGAACAAAGACCTCAGAGTACTCCTCTCTCCATCCTGCCTTTGTTCACCCACCAGATTTTAAGGCTGGGTTTTTCTAAGAGGATATGGTGAGTAATGCTCAAACCAGCTGAGATACTATCTTGAGGTAAACATGACATAACTATCTGAGCAGCTCAGGCAGCATTCCCAACACAGGAAAAGAATTACTGGCTTTCTGAATAATACTTTGAACCTTGAGGATATTTCAGGCTACCCTGTAAAGTGCTCAGCTAGGCCCCACTCTGCTCTCAATGAAATAGTAAGCCTGATTCATCCCGTGTTCAGTTATTGCAGATGACAGCTACTTTTGAAAGCATGGCTTTTAAAGAAGCACAGAGCAGGGATTAGGGTTACAAAAAGACTTTGGGCCAACTGCTTTCCCAGTCACGTGCCTGTCAGGCTGCTGGCCAAACAGTTTTGAAGACAATCTATCAGATGGCAACATAAGTAAATCAGAAGGCAATGATGCAAGTGAGGACAATTCAAATGGTTTCACGAAATACCCAGTTCTTGAAAGTCTGCTTGTAGCAAAATTGTTTGACAAGTGTGGCTAATGCTAAGACAAAGCTAATGGTCCCCAGTAGAAGCAGTTGAAAAACAATTTCCCTGACATTCCTATAAGCACTTAAATCATTATTGATATTTCACAGAAAATTCATAAGCTTCAATATTTTAGAGCTGTTTAAAGACACAGGGTTTGTAGCTTCTACGAAAGTTATAGGCCTGTTTTTTTAGCTTGAAAACCACTGCCATTATTTCAGTGTTTGTAACAGCTATTTGAATATCCTGACAGGTCTAGGTGAAATGAATTGAAAGCTCTTGACTCACTGTAGATGAACTAATGTTTCTTAACAGCCAGCTTTAATTCACATTTATCTTGTGCAGTTTGACCAGTCATTCATTCCTGCAGTTGAGAGAGACAGGTAAAGTTACAATTTTTTTCCCCTCATTTCCCTGGTCAAGTTTCTCTCAGTTACATGTAAGGGACGTGCTGGTATACTAGCTGAGTTTTCTGTACAAGCTTTCTATACAGAGTATTTCTGCCCAGGTCTGCTCCTGGAACTTGTAATGAGTATTTAGTGATACATAAAAAGCATGTAAGAACTGATGCAAGAGGGTTAGGTGCATAAGGTAGGGAGGGGGACTCTATGACTTTCACTATGGTGTGAATCAGGACACAGGAGGCCAGGTTATAAAACATATTTTTCAGAGGGGGAATTTAATCACCTTATAACCATGGTATGCAGCACATATTTAGCAATACTCTAAACAGTACAGCTGCACAAACCAGTGGGTTTCAGTGAAACAGTTTTGCATGGGAAGAAATACTTCTGTTGAAACTGTTTGGAGGAGGGAAGGCAAAGTTTTTTTGACAGATAACAAAGGCACTACATGAATTGATGATTCAGTATTCGGAAACACCAAAAAAGTCTGTGCTTAGAAGGAAACATCTCTTTAACAAAGTATCAGAACTTAAGCACTTCTTGGGTTTTTTTGTTTGCAGAAAGTTCAAAGTTTAATCTAATTTTGGAATTTCCTCTGAGCTCACTGAACAGATACACAATATACTAACTCAGCTGAGCTTTCTGTATTAAAGGATCAACATAATTTACTGTTCAGTGCAATCTCAAAGGCTGACGATGTCTTACCCAATTCTGTTAAATTTCCTGCCGCTTCCATATTTTATATTAAAGGAGATTCTGCTTCAGCAAGGTAATTCAAACATAAACAACTAAGCATGTGCCAAACATTAAGCATTTATCTAGTCCCAGTGCTAAACTAGGGTTTTGAATGTAAATAAAATACCTGGTCTTCAATAGGACTTCTTAGTCTTTAGTATTAGTTCAGCTCAAAAACTGAATATGGATCTGTACCCAACCAAGTAGCAAAGCTTACATCCTAATCTCAGTGAGACAACACTATGTGGGATAAAGCACATGCTCAGAGAATTTGCACGGTGCATCCCTGGTCTTATCTGCTCTTCTCAGTTTGGCTGTGGCAAAACTGCACTCTAGTGGAAGTAAAGCAGAAACACATGCTCTGGGCTGACTCCATATCTCATCAGCCCCTTTGCTCGCCTTCAGCTCTGCAGAGATGTTTCAGGTACCTGACAGATTTTACAGGCCTGGAGTGCAAGGCCTTAGAAAATACTCCAGCCTGTGATGATCCCAAATGACACTGCTGAGGTATGATTAAGAGAGAAGTTTGCACATCGTTTTTACCATATGGCTACTCACCTCACTGGATTAGAGAGCAAAGGCATTCACAAAATATGCTGTGGAGTCCCTAAATCTCCATGGGATGCAACACCATTAAACACTAGAACATCTGGGGTCGTCAAGATTATGGACAGATTATTTTCTCAAAGCATCTGCAGACCCCGCTGTTTTAAGTGACCACTAGTATCTTATTATTTAAAATGTTCACAGATTTTAAGTGCCTTAATAGGACCCGAGTTCTTTATAATATCTGTCCCAAGAGCACCTGACCTTCAAGCTGGTTAAATCTGCATTGATACACAAAAGCCAAGTAGTAGAGCCAATACTGGAGTTATTGCAAGTAACTGAGTTGAGCTGAGGCTAAGATCAGTCCCTGTTATCTGAACAACCCAAGATGTCCCTTGGCTCATTTCCAAATCTCACCTCACAGGAAAAGAAATTAGAACTAAAAGGCTTTTGGTTGCTACATATAGCCAACAGCCACCAGAAGGAACCCATTCACGTCACGTTAACTTCACTTGCGTGAATTGTATGTTCTGAACCAAGGCCAAATGGAAGTTTAAGAGGACCAAATGTAACCACACAAATGACATAGGAATTAGTGCAGTTATTAAAAAAGTACAGGAAGGAGCAAATCTGGGGACTCAACATTACTTACACTGAAATCTCTTTGGCTTTATAAGTACAGATACTGCTCTAATTTCTGTTGCCATCTTCTGTTACAGAGGCCAGTATGGACATGATGCCACCAAATAGGTCTGGATTCAAGAGTGCTGTGCTGCACAGCGTGGTAAGTAATGGGTGAGGATGCCAAAGAAGCTTCTGTTCTCAGATTAGAGAGAAGCTTTTGAACACTTCTACACAATGGAAATTAACTTTGTTTCATTTTCCAAAATGAATGTAAAATTTCAGTAGAATTTGGCAAATATTCTTGGCCTGAAAAGTAGAAGTGAGGAAACATTTTTTTTTTTTGCATTTTTAAAAATGAAATTGTTAAAGACTTTGTGAAGTAACTTTTTGATTACCCATTATCTTAATTTCATTTTTGAAAACTGAAAAAACAGTCAGGACAAAATATATGAACCAGAAATCTATTGTTTGACCCCTATTTCTGTATAAGTATTCATTCTAAAGGTTTGTGGCCAGTGCCATGTTTTTGCTGCTGGTATCTGTTTTGCTGCTGCACCTTTTAGATGAAAGGTGCATCAGGCAGGTCATGGTACATCTCAGGTATACCCTTGGTGTGTGCAGAGCAGAGGGCCTTTGAATCTTTCCTACTACCTGGGCCTGCAGCACAAAGGGACTGCGAACTTGGTTTGACGATCTAAGATTCACATTAGTACTGCCAATAATAAAGAAACACTCACAGTCTATACAGCAAGACCCCGTTTTCTACTTAACATTTTAACCTGCACACTGAATTGCAGATTTTGTGATAGAGGCAGCACTTCCAGATGCTTGTTTCAAAAATACAAAGATATTTAAAAGCTGTTCACAATTGATTTAGGAAAAAAAAAAGAAACACACAAGGGACTGTATTTCTGTGATAGCTGCGCCTTCATTTTCACTGTCACCAATGTGATTCTGTCACAGGCTTTCTTCGCAAAACATAAAAATGCCTCCCTTTGCTATCTCTTTTTGAAACAGCATCAAGGAAATGTGGTGTTCTAACTTCAATTTCTAGAATGAGGAGTTAAGGTTGAGCTCTTCCCCCTGCACTAAAGAACCAAAGTGACTTAACATCTTCTGTTTCAGAGAAGACTCTCCTTTTGTGCTTAATATTCCATGGTCTCAATCATTACCTCTTTTTAAAAAAAAAAAAAAAACAAAAACCCAAAACAACAAACCAACCGAATTCCCCCCCCAAAAAACCACAACAGATCACTTTTTCTCCTATTACCATAAAGCTGTAGACCATACATCATCAGTCAGGTGCATGAATAAAACATTCTGAAGCAATTTTTCCATGTGCCTTGTCCTGTTTCGGTCCCTGTTCAAGCTGTTGGCTTCAGGCAATAATTTGTTAATGCCGGTGTGTCATGTTTTCTTGTGACTGCACAGGCTGGGAAAGTGACTTTGAGTAAAGGAGAGAGGAAATTCTAAGGCTGTAACAGAGTTGGGCCTAAAGGTAGGGCTATGGACTGACAGGGGACTATCATCTTATAGCCATGCCTGTAGAAAGAGATTTTTACCTTCAGAGAAGGGAGAATACTTATTTCAGCAATTGACTGTAAATGTGATTCAACAGTAATGTATTCAATAAAGCCCAATAAAGGGACTAAGGCTGTAGTTTCATGTCTGTCTTAATGCTCTTCTAAACATGGGTAGTTCCACTACCCTCCCACACAACCTCTGCACGGTTAGGTGGTGAGGCAGAGCAAAGGATGGATCTGGCACTGTGACAGCAGCACCCTACTCAAATTAATTTGTCTTAATGAGGCCATAGTATCACAGTCCAAGGTATAAAGATATCCACTTTTCCTGAGGTTTCTGGAAGGCTGAAACCTCAAGAAGGGTTTAGAGATTACAGATGGATCTCCAGATGCTGATGCTCTCCTAAATCATAGGTCCCTATTGCTCATTTGCTCCAAAATCTGGATCAGGACACTTTGAACAAGGCCATAAAATTCTGCTTTAGTCTTTTTGTAGTGAGCTTTGAGGGGCAGACATTTGCCTCTTGCAGGAAGGAAAACTGTTGAAATAAAATAGGAGGAGAAATAGAGGGAGAACATCAAAGACATTCACATTTAAATAAAGCCTATTTTGCAGATGCTAGGGTTAAGGTGCACAACAATCAATACAGCTGACATGTTTTCTTCTAATTGTCATCCTTGTTGTTCTTTTATATCAAGCCCACATGCTATGAGAAGTAGTGAAGAGACAATTTCATATCTACTAATTATTATCATGATGTTATTAATTTAGACTAAGGATAATAATAAGATAGGGCATGTGTAGAAAGAATTCATTATGAAATTAATTGCTCTGATTAGGGTCAACACATAAGATAAGGTTTATAAAGCATTTCAGAAACAATTAGTTTTGATGGCTATTTGGCATCCTAAGACATGTAAATCTAGAGCATGTATTTTACATTTCTCCCCCTCCCCATTCATATGCTAAGTCCTCTGATAAACGCTGCTTGTTCAAAAGAAAATTGAAATCAGTGGATTGAAGCAAAGCTGGATAATGAGGTATTATTGATATATTCTGTAAATGCTTCAATTATTCCTGCTTTCAGTTTTGAAATTATTTCAGAGAAACAAAAAATAAATAAAAAATGGCTTTTTACAAAGTCAATTTTAATCTTTCCATTGCATTTGTGGTTGTTGTCTTTTCCCCTTAATAGTCATGGAAAGGGCTTGATTATAGTTATCTTTCTGAATATACTGTGTGTCTCTGTAATTCCTTTCTCTTGACTCTCACGGGCTATCTTGCAGAATGGCGCCCCTCAGTTATGTGAAGCACCTGTTCCCAATTCATCTCTGTAAATGAAACTTAACATGGCTTTGTCTCCTTGCATCTTAAATGCACTTCTTTCTTTCTCTCTTTCTTTCTCTCTTTCTTTCTCTCTTTCTTTCTTTCTCTCTTTCTTTCTCTCTTTCTTTCTTTCTTTCTTTCTTTCTTTCTTCCTTTCTTTCTTCCTTTCTTTCTTTCTTCCTTTCTTCCTTTCTTCCTTTCTTTCTTCCTGTCTCTTTCTTTCTTTCTTTCTTTCTTTCTTTCTTTCTTTCTTTCTCTTTCTTTCTTTCTTTCTTTCTTTTTCTTTCTTTCTTTCTTTTCTTTTCTTTCTTTCTTTCTTTCTTTCTTTCTTTCTTTCTTTCTTTCTTTCTTTCTTTCTTTCTTTCTTTCTTTCTTTCTTTCTTTCTTTCTTTCTTTCTTTCTTTCTTTCTTTCTTTCTTTCTTTCTTTCTTTCTTTTTCTTTCTTTCTTTCCCCTGAATTCTTAAAGAAAACAACTGACAGAAGGAGCTAGCAGAAATATCCTTAACATGAAAGAGTGATTGTGCATTCAGGATGTTCTCTACCACAAAGGTCTGCAGTGGTCTACATTCCTTCCTAACGCAGTGAGTTTAGGCACTTGATTTTGATGTGATCACAGTTGGTCAATCATGACAGCTTTCAAAGATCCTATCCTAAATATAGGCTGTTTACAGCAAAAAGACAATTTCGCTAAGCTAAGTGGTTCTGGCCCAACTGTGGTCTGATCTTTGTGTATCACAACACGTGGGCTCTCAGAGGATCATCAATATAGCTGCCCTGATACTAGATATATCCGTTTTGGTTTTGTTCGCCTCCTTTTCTCACAGTCCAGTCACTCAAACTAACAATGGAAGCAATCAGCTCCTCTGTGCAACAAATGAGAAGTCCTCAGGAATTATTTTAAAAGAAGCAACTATCATTATTGTTATCTTTGTAGATGGGGAAACCAAGGCCCTGAGGTGTATAACTAACGTACCCAGAAGACCAGAGATACAGCCTGTTTCTCCAGAGCCCTGGCACAGCAAGAACATTAGGGAGCTGCGGGTGCATCAGCACAACGTATCTAGCTTCCTGGATTCAAGTCCCTGAGAAACACGGGAGGGTGCGATTAGGAAGGGAACCAGAGCTTACTGAAGTTAGTGGAAGTCTTTCCAATTCTTTCAACAAGTATGTGGCACAAGACCCTGATGCATCCTCTGGGGCTGCCCGTTGCCTGCTCTGCGAGGCTGATTAACATCAAAATTCATCTTGAACACTTAACTCCTCAACTGGCAGGTTTGCAGGTATCTGTGCTCATCCCTCCATTGCAAGCAGCAGCTAACAGAGACGGGATGGAGAAAAGCGTGTAAGAGGGGAGAGGTCAGCCATAGCAAGTCACAAGAGGAAGCCGTTTACAGGAATGGCAGGACCTCTTCTTCCCTTTTGCCTGTCCCCCAGGAGCTTGGCAGAAACCTGACAGCTTTGTGGCAGTTAGTAGAGCAAACACCATTTATCAGCTTATTTTCTACTGCAAAGACGAGTGGCTTGATACTGTGTTCGATCGATGCTCCTAGCCAGTCAATACTCAGATCACATGCAGTAAATCCCAGGAGCAGCGCCAAAACTGCAATGAGTGACTATGTCTCAGCACATTGCCAAACTCTCCTTCCCACCACCCCCCACTGGAGACTCACCAAGCCGACGGAGCTGGTGCAAGTCGACATCAGCACACCAGAAGCTAGAAGCTGCCTCATTTCAGTCTCTGAGACATCATCACTGGAAATATAGCTCCAGGGGAAAGGTCTAGAAAAAGCAGCACTTCGTCTAGAAGAGAAAACAGCACTGAGGAATTTCGGAAAGTTGCAGTAATGCAGTACACTACACCAGGTGATACGCCACTCAAACAATGCCCTGTATCAGTGCAAGCTATGTTGTTTCATGGGTCTAGTATAATAGCCAGAAAATAAAAAAAAAATAGATTATACAACAGCAGGCAGCCCTGCTGCTCAATACTGAGTAATAAAAATCAACTGAATGATCAATAGGCTTTTCTGTCCACCAGGGCTTTGAAGATTCTGCTGTCATGCTCTCTGCTATAATTAGCACTTGATGAACTTAAAATGTTTAATGACTGTGAAATTGCATTCCTATAGAGACAACACACATCTGGAATAACAGCATGCAATTCAGGGGTCTATGGAGTCCTATACCATTAAACACAGAACTTCAAATAGAGTTTTCACCGTGAAAATGGAGCAGGCTCTTTGACGTGCTAACATCAGCTCTGGTCCACTTGTTTCTCAAATCACTGGCGTAGCAGACAAACTTCAAAGAGCTCAGGATACGCTTTAAAGTGACTACAGCATTTGCTTGTTTAGGAATGAATGTACTCTCCTGGCAGTAGATGAAGACAGACAGACCACCCATACCTCAATTTCACCTTCATAGTCAGAATGAAGGCAAAATGGGGTATATCACTCTCTATATACCAATATACATATAGAGGGAGAGAAGAACTCATTAACCAATGACTTCATTCCAGCTTCAGTATAAAATAAGCTGCTTTGTGGTATAGATTATAAAATAGAATCTTCTGCAGGGAGAAAAAGGAGAAAATGCATTGCAAACATGATTGTCTCCAACTGACAGTTTTGCAAGGCTGAGAACGCAATGGAGGCATACAGGAAAATAAACATTTTCTTCTCCAGAATCGGTATTTTTCACCTTAAGTATTTCTGCCTTGCACACTAAATGAAAGCAGCCACTCTCTTGCCTGAGATGAGGGAACACACCTGAAAAGAAAAGCTGAACTGGCAAAGACAAGACAAAGGGCAAGGAGAAGCTGATGTTTTCCTTCCCAAGTTCAGCAGAAAGTTGGCCATAAGCTCAGTTTAGAATTGATACCTTTGTAGGGCCAGGATATCCTGGACTAATGTTTGTAGCTGTGCTATTCACTACTTATCCTGGCAACTAAAACCCCAAAAGAGAAGACCCATTGTATCAGACAGCTATTTCCAAAGAGCATACACACAAGATAGATCAGGTGGTGTCATCAACCTTGCTTTATGGGCTAGTTCCAATAGAGTATGAATGTGACTTTCAGAAGACGTTCACCATGAGAAACTGGTGGTCTCAGAATGAGGACCTACAATATGGGAGCACTACGTGGCAGCTCAAACTGGCCTAAGCTGCCTTTCACTCTATGCAGGCCTAAAAAAAAAAAAAAAAAGAGAAAAGAAGGCCTGCAAATGGATTTTGTCCTTCTAGGGCCTTTCAGGGCCAGTGTTCAAAACCAGATCCCTCGTTTTCTAGTATCATGCTGGCAGATATTAAAAGAAGCTGAGGCAGAGTCCCAATCAGAATTATCTCCTTTAATGCTGTCTCCTCAATCATGGAATAATATTCTCTTCTGTTTCCCTATACCTCCCGCCATTGGCCCCAGAGTCCAAGGCCACACAAACATAAGCCTAAATATTAAATATTTGTAAATATCATGATTACACTCTGACTACATGTGTGTCTGCACAGAAATTCAACTGGGATTGCCATTTTAAATCTCATGCTTGAGCTCTTCAATTTTTAAAACACTGCTACGGAATGCTCTTCATGCATTTATTGTGAAGAAAGAAAAGTAAAACTGTTAGCACTATGCTAGCACTCATGCGGACAAGGTTAATGCATGGTAAGATACGAGGGCTGGATATGAATCTATAGTGCTTGATCTCAGAATTCAAGCTGACGTGCTTAAAGGTTTGTCTGGGATAACACTGCTAGAATTAGCCATGTCACTCCTGTTTCCGATCTGTAAGGTCTGCACGAATATGGATTAAAAAAACCAACAAAAAAATCCCTTCATATATCACATGAGAAGTACCAGTATGTATTTTCTGTCTGCTTTTGTAAGATGTATGTAGAACCTTTTAAAGCTAGGGGTTAAACATTCAACCTTTATTTTGACCTTTCCCACCTCTGAAATGTTTCCATAGATACTTAATATATAAGAGAACTTGGCCTTTGAAAGGTGCTCTAATGAGTTTTCAAATATTATTTGATTGTAACGCTTTAAACACTTTATCCCTAACCTGTTCTTGGCTTCTGTTTCCTGTTAGTATACGAATAGTCACTCTACAGGGGCAAGGTTTTTGTTTTTTTCTTCAAACTTCAGTAGCGCAGCACTGGAGCCAGCCTTTGCTTCACCGGTCACGTGAGTTGTCACAACAGAACCACAGCAAAACCACAACGACTAGAGAAGTTTTGTGAATTCAAGTCCCTGCTGCTCTTAAACAACCCCCATACGCCTTTTTTCTCTTTTTCTGGAATAAGCGCAGGTGTAATTACATAATATTTGCCACGTCGGCCACGGCAGGCAGCAACACAGCCCAAAGACACGGCACATCTTTGCTTGGCTACTCCTCAACCTGTTACTTGAGTAGCAAAGGCCACACCAAATTCCTATCCTGTCCTAAGAGCACATCCCAGCACACAGCCTAGAACATTAGTTATTGATCTACTGCACCTGGGTTGTTATACTCATCTAAAATGACTGGATTATAGTTTATGTTTCAGGGAAATAGCCCAAGTTACAAGAGCTGGAGCAGCTGGGTCATTGACCTCAATGAAGACATGGTAATTTACATCAGCCAGAGTAGCAGCTTGGTGGAGCTTTGCTGATTTAAACCCATGGAGGATTTCGCCCATTATCCCTGGAAATGTTCCACAAAATACAAGGTTCCCTCTAGTCCCTGTTGTCATTGTCTTAAGCAATTACTACACTACATTCCCAAGAAAGGGTATAGCAATATATATTTTAATCTCAAGGTGACTTACTGCCTGTTTTTCCATAACGAGAGATGACTGCTTTACTTCGATAGCTTTTATTAGTGGTGAAAAAAGAAAAGGCAGTGATCAGATTTTGTAATTGAATAGAGAAGGTAATTTGCACTCCAGTCTTCTTGGAAATGAGGCTTTTTATTAGAAAAAGGAAAAGGTCTGAAAGGTATAACTGTCTTTCATGCATTGCGGTATATAAAAAAAAAAAAAAGGCAAGAGAATAGCAGGGACTGTCCCTTTGTTCTCTTGTGTACTTTTTTCCTGGAGAGAAAATCAGAGCTAAATCCTAGCCGATCTCTGCGGCACTGTCCAGATAGTTGGCTTACTATCTCTCAGGAGTTCTGAACGCGTGTAGCCCTTGTAATTACAGGCCTTGTCTTGCACTGAAAATACTGAGAAGCAGCACAGGGGAGAAGAGGGGTCAGGTTCTGGAAGAGTGTGTGAAGACAGTGTGAAGACCTGCATCGTGTTCCAGACCGTACCTACAAAGACACCCTCTCCCCATCCTACCTTCCACCTGCCTACAGGAGCCATCACTGCAGAAGTTATAAAAATGAGCAGTAAATACATCCTTCATTGCTGACATATTTGAGGCAGGGATACTGCTCCTGCAAAAATCAGATGTCATGAAAAATAAGCACTGTGTACTCTAGCTATAGCTCAGGTGGCTATCTGAAGAAGTAGAAAGCCTCAATTTTAGAAAGGGTTTGATTTAAAAATAGTGTCAAGAACTTAATGAATGAGACTGAAATCAGTGTCTCAGAGCTATGTTTCCACTTCAGTAGACTGGAAGGTGGGTGAAAGCCCAAAGACTTCTGTTTCACAAAATATAAAGTAATGATTTTGACACCGTTTGGTAAAATTTCTAGATAAAGCAAAAAAACCCTGCTTACAACTCAAATTTACATTTACATTTCATTATGAAATAGCAATTTCTTTTCATTTGCTTATTAAAATCCAGTGAAACACAAATGGAAAGTGAAAATGCCAGTTTTATTTTGAATTTCTTCAAGAAAAAAAGAAACACCAAAAGCCAAACTGCAACAGCAGTTTAAAGACTCCACTGTCAGAAAAAAACCTGCTCATCTCCTCATTAAGGAACAAAAGTAGGAACAGTGATATCTTCCACAGATTTAAAAAAAAAAAAAAAATACTTAAATACTGTTTCCTGACTGCATTTTATTCAATGTGAAGGATTTTCTCACTGTTTTCATCTCAGACTTTTCTCTATCTGCAGGCTACACCTGCAAAAAACAGATAATGCCACTGCTACACAACTAGAAAAGAACTGACTGGAGCACAGAGGTGTGAATGGCTGAACCAGCCTTGACAGGAGCTCAAAAGAAGACGACGACTTGTTGCTCAGAAAGGCACTACACGGTTGTATAAGATGGGGATGGCAAGATCAGCTGTGACTTCACATTTGAATCTGTCCTGAGCCTGGAACAATCAGAAGCTGCACAACTGCAGCAGAAGAAAAAAAAAATCTTAAGCAACAACTTCCCATTTAGAAATCCCGGGTCACATCCCCTACCGAGAGAGTAGGCTTCTTTAGAAGAAGAGATCCCAGGATCAGGCCATCTGGACTTTTTGTTCATGTTTTCAGAGCATGGGAAATTCAGCAGCAACATCCATCTGAACAACTACATTTTAAGCACCACTTTTGTATATATGAAGTTTTACAGTTCAAAATTGCTTGGAGGATCTTCAAGAGGGGAAGGGAAGACAAACTGTAGATTTTAATAAACTGGTGTGGTTTTGGTTTCTGCCTCTATCTTATTTGGTTGCTAAGTATATGGCAAGAATAAATGAAGATAGATAACCTAGGGGGAAAATAACTGCATTGCAAAAACAGTTCAGCCAAGCTTTATTTTTCAATTGGCCAAAGAAGCTTCTTAAACTTAATATGACCTAGAAACTGCACATTCTCCAACAGTCCCAGCAGCCCTAATTAGTTGAAGAAACTGAAGCGTTTTACCACATAACCTTCAAATCATCTCTTTGAATTCATTCTTTGCCTCTAAATCTCACTGCTTTCCCAAGTGTTTCCTTGTCTCATTTCATACAACTAATGAAACAACTCAATCAAGGAGCAGCTTTTTATATGTGAGCAGATTCTGTCTGCATTCTAAAGGTCTGAAATTTGAAATAAGTTACCACTCTTTGCTTTGTTTCTTAAAGCAAAATGAGTGTCAGCATCACATCCTCTTTCTGACCCACAAATGGTTTGTCAAGTACCTCACCTCCCTCTTTACTCAGAATACTTTCACATCCCAGGTGAAGAGTTTGGGCACAGGAATCCAAAATGCCGTGTTTCTCATGTGCAGCTGCTATTTGAAACATGTGACCCCTCTAGAGCTTTACTTTTTGAGACTGGGTATTTTGCTCTGTACCTTGCAAAATATTTTGTTAACACAACACAATTCATACTTGTCAAGGCACTGATATTGCCAGACCTGGCACATACATATAGAAATAAAATTTTATCCAGGGCAGAGAGTCAAGGGGGCATCCTGTTCACCAAAGGCCTCTCTTCCTTTTTTTCCTTCCAACAGACATTCAGAAATTATTTGTATTTCAGTGACTCTTAGCCAACTTCCAGGAACAGACCCCTAGCCTGAGACATCTAATGTAAATTGGTGCAAGTAGTGTGATCCCATTCCAAGGTTTCAGAAATTGACCCACACAGAGGAAGTCTGGAATTTGTGCAGCATTCCTAGAGCTTCTTCCGCCTTTCTCCTTGTTTTCTTTCACTCACTTGTTTTCACTATGACTAAGTAGGACAAATACAGTTAAAATTGCTATTAGGGTTATCGCCATTGGCAAATCCTCTACTAGGGGAAGAAACTGTTGGATTTCAATCCATTTGAAACATCAGTCAATAGTATTAAGATGGTTAGAGTGTTCACATCCTATAGGTACTTTCACGTCCTACAGGTACTTTCAAAATTCGGGGTCTAGTTGGCTCATACAGCTACCCCAGAATCCTCAACATGGTCACTGTTAGCTTCTTTCACACTTTGAACTGACCCTACTTAAAAAAAGGCACTTAGTCAAGAGATTTGTAAGTTTATCTAATCAGTGTTTTGAGGACAGCTGGTAAGCAAATGAAATCAATTAATACGCAAAAGAATTTTTAATGCTACTTTTTTCTAAAAATATTCAACTAAAAGCTTGTTTAAAATATGAAAAAATATTACTGGATTTTCACTAAAAACCACAAATCTGTTCCTGCTAAAGTTGTGGGGGTTTTAGAATAAATGAAGAACATTGGGCGTGTGAAAGTTTTGGTGAAAAAAAATTGGCGAGCACCAACAGACTCCTAGAGAACTTCTTCCTTTGTTGCTCATGCAGGAATAAGTACACAATGGGGTAAGGAAATTACTGATCAGCAAAGGCTCTTACCTGTCTGCTTTCTGAAACAAATATACATTCTATATTTGATGACTATAAAAACTATAGAATGAGAATGCAAGCCCACAGCCTGCAGCATTATAACCCATTAATGCCAAGGCACAGTGAAGAGAACAAAGGCAAACAAAAAGGGAAGAGATGAAAGAAAGCAGGGCATAAAAATCTCACCTCAAGAACCAGCCGGGATTTCTCCATCACAAGGATTCCCTGATGGAAAACAACTTCCACAAAAATTTAAATTGCATTTTTTACAGTAAATATTTCAACTCCATAGCAAGGGAAATGGCAATGGAGCTATGTGATTTCAACAGTATTCAACATTTCCAATCCTACTTTAGGTCAAAGACAAATGCTCAAAGATTGGAATAAGAGATAGAAAGATAGGAGAGAAAAAAAAAAAGTCCAGATTTTGCTCACTCACTTTGACCTTCCCGGGTAAGCTTTTCTTTGACAACCATATTCCCATCAGATGGAAGCAAACCAATGGTTCAGTACCAACTGAGATGTCATTCAGCTCACCTCACAGTTTTGACAACTTCTGCTTTCCTGGATGTTCTTGGAGTAATGTTATTCAGAGCAAGTTTGCTTCAGATTGCAATTCCTTTTGGATGCGCTTCCTTTTCAGATTAACTGGGGACACAAACAGAAATCGACACTACCAATAAATGACCTATCCCTGTTCTTCTGTACCATATTCTGACTTCCCACAATGGGGTAACGAAGTAGGTTATTTGCTGGGCCTGTTCAGTATCACATAGACGTATAATTCTTCCGCTACAACTGTTATTCCTTTCTTAAGGGCTGCTCATTTTCTTCACATGCAAAATTTCACAGCTGCTTGAAAATGTGCTTATGTTTCTGACACTATTTTTGCCTAGTAAGAGATCCACTTACACAACTAACTTGGAACTTTGCGAAAAATGCAATGGATTCTGGTTTTGTGTCAAAGTTCAGGATTGCGCAACTTCCACGATGATTATACTAAAGAATTGGAAACAGCAATATTTAGAATTATCAGACACTTCATTTACGTATCTAAGAACTGAACTCTGCTGGATATCTAGCTCTATGATGCTGAATTGATGTTCTACCAAATGGTTAATTAACAGAGCACAAGACAGTTCTGCAGGCCAACGAACTTGTTATGCAACTCCAGCGCTCACCCTTCTGTTACCTGGTTCCGGTATCTTTAAGCAAACTAAAAATATTTCTTTAAACACTGTTTCACCATGAGAAAAGTTTACACTGCAGAAACTTTCTAACCCATTTGAAATGCGTCTGAAGTGTAAAGCACGACTAGTTCAAGGGCACCCAGAAATGCAGCTCTGTTTCTTTCTCATTCTAACTCTAACCAGTTTGGCTTTGCCTACCTGGACTTTTGCAAACTGAACTGGCCTTGTCGTCCTCACCCCAAGGTTTCCAGCCCACGGACAGGAGTTAGAAGTTGGTATTCCTCCAAGCTGGAAGAGCAGTGCTGGAGCTGGTGGACTGCTCGCACCACCTAGTGATGTCTGCGGGCTTGCACAGCTCCTCCTTCCTGCCTGAAGCACAAGTGAATCCTGGCTGAGGATGCTCATCATCTCTGGAGATAAAAGGGGGAAAACAACACTTAAAACACAAATATTGTGACGAGAGCTAGCGTTCTCTCCTCAACATCACCATTTTAACTGGCTTTTCCCGTGACACACCATGTAACACTAAGTTAAGTACATCTGCATCACATTTGTATGGGTGTCAGATGAACTACATAGGGCTTACAGGGCACAAGACAGTGGTACTGGACTGAACTAGAGAAAGCAGGATGCAATGGGGACGGTCAACAACATTTCCACATGCATTTTTCTGTAAATCCAAAGTTTTCAGACAAAAAATACTAGAGGGTCATTTATATTCCCCAGAAACAACTTTCTATATTAAAGAAACTTTTCTGTGCAAAAACATTTTCACCAATTTCTTCACACTTGTCTATTAAGTGACCTTTCTCCAGAGATTTTCCAGGATCCAGATCATTGCAAGGAGGGAGCCATGTCTACATGGATATGAGACTTTGCAAAGAGCTAAAGTGCACTTGTGTCTAGGGGATAAAAGGTTGTCCCCGTTGAAGCAAAATCCAAAAGATCACTGACTTAGTTTGGCCCAGGAATTCACGCTTACATTGCTACACACTTTGGTGGGAACAGCAGTATGTTACAAAAGGCAGAGATTTCTTTGATTGTTTTTTTTAATTAGAAGTGGGACACAGGAGTCCTAAGTCTCATGATCTGTGCTGTAAGTTACTAAGCACTTATTTTAACTTGAATTGTATTGCCTGTCTCAGTTGACCTTTACATAAAACAAGTGTAATTCTTACCTGTATTGCCAGAGTATTTCCAAGCTTTGCGGTCTCATGCTTGAAAAAGACATAGAAATCTTTAAATTGAAAATTCTGTAACACAGAAATTCAGGGGATCAGAATTAAAACAGAACAAGAGCAAGAGCAATTTGTGCAAAAAAAACCCATTTCTCTAGTTCTGCCATGGGGAGTAGGGAAGCTATTCACCTAAAAATGAGCTCATAGGCTACTGGTGACTTCATGGCGATTCTCATTCTTTCTGTCGAGTTTGAGGGCACGGAAGATGAGAAAGGATGTGAGCAGAAGTGAGGAGCACTCCATTTTTTCATGGTACCATGTTAAAACACAGGTTGAATTTGTGTTCCCAAAGATTAACTCAAGTACCGACTCACAGTCCAATCTTTTATTACAATTATCCAAAGAGGTTTCACCTGAAGAGTTAAGTTGCCCAGTGACATCTATATATGAGCTGATATGCACTTATGGAGTCTGCATTGGTCTAGTAAAGAGCCACGGGAGCTTTTTCGTTGCACTTTGGGCTATGAAGATACACACCGCCTTTTCTCTTCCTGAGCATTTCTCTGATGACTAGTCACTTAATTCCATTAGCAATTAATATTAAGCACTCTCCCATCTGTGGCTGCAAAAATGAAAATGCTATTACTTCAGGCAAGCCATAGGTAATTGGGCCTGAATAGCAACAGGGGGAGGGTGTGTGTGGGTGGGGTGGATTTTCTGGTCTTTGTTTTACTTGATGGTCTTTTCTGCTCTTAATTTCTTTGGTTCTGGTATTTAAAAGGACAAGCCAGTTGAGCTTTAAATTAATCCTTTTTTATTATTAACTTGCAAATCCATTACGAATTTCCTGTGTTACTTGCTTTTCAGTGAGGGCATTATTAAGAATTAAACTTAAGCCTAAAAAGAGCAGGCTTTTCAGGATCCTCCAGCAAACACAAAACCAGACAATATTAACACTACTCTGCTTCTCTTAATACAAAGCCATTCCATTGCTGTGTTTCAAACTAATTGAATGTTTATCTGAAAGCCTTCATTATGCTAATATCTATAGGATCCATCTCGATGCCAGCTTCTACTGAGATGACTCATTTTAATCTACATTGTTGCAGAGCTCCATTGCACAGTAATATGAATTTAATGACAGAAGGGCCTCAATTAAATCTCTGAGGTTTCCAGGAACATCTTCAGCTCTTCAAAAAGTTATTATCTCCCAGACACATTGATTGGACACAGATATTTTAAAGGCAACCTCCTCCCCCACCTCATTACGAAGGCTCAAGTAAAACTGACATCCAAAAAAATGGTGGTTGGTGAATCAGCCTTTTTGTAACGATAGCAAGAGTTAATGGAGTTTGGACATCTTGATTTTAGCATGTCCTTCGAGATTCATCTTCCTTTTTCTCCTGACTTTGCCACTTGGATGTTGACCTTCCCTTGCTGTCATTGTACCATACAACCTCATGGGTGTTCCCATGAAGCATGTACTTCTCACTGGTATACGTCCTAAGAAGATTTTGTGAATTTGTGTAACTGCCTGAGTGGGGTCTGCAGTGACAAAAGGGAATCCTTGACCCCACTCTTCTTGAGCTCCGGAGTCTGATTACTAAAGCCTCCTGCTCTTAATGCTTACCCCTCTGATTCACTGGAACAAGTGGGGGACCTCGAGACCTATCTTGTGCTAGCATAGCTCTTGTGAAGACAGTGGATCTGTGCCAGAAGAGAATTCCAGAAGTGTTAAGTATCAGGGACAATTAGGTCCTTTCATTTGACCTCCTTTACCAAACTCAAGGAAAGAAAAGAGCCCAAATATTCCTATTATTTAAGAAAACAGTGCTCAGATACACATCTGATCTGAGGCCATCAAGTAATGGAGAAACCCAACAAAGATTCTCATACATTTTCACTTGTTAATTGGCCTCACTATTAATAGCTGACCCTCATTTTTACATTGGTTTTTTTTAAATGTAAAAGTACTGTGTCTTCCTAACCTAAATCAAAGTTCTTTCCCCCCTACAGTTATTTCTACATTATTGCCAAATCACACCTCAATCAGCTTCATTCTTAGCAGAATAAATTGTCTCCCACTTTAATGCCTATGGATATAATTATAACATGCAAAAATAGTATTCATTGTTAACATTTCTGTGTCAATAAAACATGGGTGTGCTTGACGACTACTGTAATTTCACATAAAGGATCTGAAACTTGCCCTGAGACTGCTGTACTTGAAGATGAAGTCAGGTACAGTTTCCTCTCAATGTAAATGGGATTTGTCTTGAAGATGAAAAATTCCCAGACAAGCTCTGCTGTCTGTCACTCCTTGGCCCACACACCTTCTAATCAACTGCCTGCATTCAAACACCAAATCCCTTACTACTGTGCTTCGCGACCGGTGGCAGATATGAGAAATTCCATGTCAGTCAAGAGAAATATGAATAAATGCCTTGTCACCATTGAAAGCAAAGCGTGATGCATTCAAATTCTTTTACAAAGGCCAGATTCATGTATAAATCAAAGTGAATGAAAGATTTATCATCTCTATCTGCATTATATACACATCTTCCAGGAGTTATACTCCTTCAAACATATTTGTCACAGTATTTCTGTCATATGCAGGAATTTTATATCAGTAGCGACACCTGAGTACCTTCAGAATACCACCAACCACTTTCAAACCCGTGCATTTTTATTTGACATTGCCAGAAATAACTTGGTTTCCAAAGACATTGCAAGAATGCAAGTTTCTTTAGGTAGCTGAGTGGATTTAGCTGTCCTCAGAATCAAGCCCCGCATGAATACAGATGCAGCACCCAGAGAGAGACATGATGGGCTTGGCTTCTGTTCAGTCCTTGGGTGGGAACTTGCACAGACACTTCAGGTTGTACCTACACACGTTTACTCCGAAGCTGAGTGGTCCCAGCTCTTTCAGTTACTGTCACAGTTCAACAGCTGTTAAAGATGTCCCTGCTCATTGCAAGGGGGTTGGACTAGATGACCTTTAAAGGTCCCTTCCAACCCCATCAAAATTTATTTTAACTACAATCTGCATTTCCTATACATAGGCAGCAAATGTCTTCAGAGCTGTCGGGGTTTGTATGAGTGATAGTATTGTAAAGCAGCAGGAGCAGGAGTAGTGCTGAGTGTAGTTTTAGTGGTGCTTATTACCAGTAAGTCCAAGCCATGACCCAGTAGCAACTGCTCAGTCGGTACAGAAACATTATGTCTGCATCTCTTCTTTGTCTGCCAATTGGTTTGCTTTAACATGTGGAAGAAGAGGTCCTCAAACCAAAAGGTATGCGAGCAGTCCAGCAGCAATTCTCAGTAGGCACCTTTGAAGAAGCACTGGTGATCTCTTTTTGCCTTTATGAATTGGACTGGCATGGATCTGAGCATGCAGCAGACCCTGTTCCTAAAGTTGGTTTGAAAATGGCTGTGAAGAATTTCAGGACCCTCAAGAGCTTTGGAAGTTTCCAAATCTGTGCCTCTGGAATATTTTAAATTACGAGAGCAGTAACAGCCCTAAAAATTTCTCAGGCCAAACAGCTGCTAGCTGTCATGTTTGCATATTTTTAAAATGGTTCTGGGGACCACTTATGACCAGTGCCTTGCAGTTTGGCATGGAAAGCAGACTGTAATTTGGGAGCTACTGCACCTAAGCCAACAGGCATTGGCTGGCTCCTCCATTACTTCAGCATAGACACTCTTGTTGAACTGAAGAGCTTAACAGGGACAGAAAGCACAGTATCATTGTGCTACCTGCAGAGATGATTAATACCTTGGAGAGAATGATAACTCAATCTCCCCTTATCCCTTGGAAAAGCCATGCTGGAATGCCATCAATCTGTTTTGCTAGCAATTTAAAACTGACTCTGCATAGGAATAAACAACTTAATAAGCTGTGAATGGACAACATTAGAGTAAGACTGGAGATTTTTTGCTCTGAAGTTAAAGATTCTTGGCAGCATTTATACCAAGACTTTTACATCTACTCAAAGTATTCAGTACTTTTCTGTGCCGCCTTAAATTCTGCTGTTATGTACTTACTTACATTGCTTCCACAGGTGGAGATATCAGGTACCCTGTGGTACAAAAAATTCCTGCCTAAAAAGTTCAGAAAGGCCTAAATTTCTAGAGGAGTCACTAAGAAAATAAGATCCCTTCATAGTGACCAAAACTCTGCAGCCCAAAGCAAGTAGCCTTTCCGCAACACTTTCTGCAACTTTGAGACAGCAGCAAGATGCCTTACCACATCAGCCCATCTTTTCAAGAGCCACCGTACTGCCAGGGCAATGGGAGTATTATTGGTGCAGTTAGTGTAACTTCTCTCTTGCAGAAAACAAACTGGTAGTTGTGCCCTGTGGGCTGTCCATTTTACAACTGATGCACCGCTGAACTAAACAGGGCCAGATCCATCCTTATCCATGCCTTTCCATAGGCACTTATGACCATGGTCACAGGAGCTTCTCTCTGTGTCTGCAAGCAGCAGTAAATAAAGTCACTCTCAGTGATTGCAACTGCTAGGCCGTAGTCGGAGGCACAGAAAAATGAGGTCACACAAAAGGTTCAAAGGCTGAGTCAGGCCACCAGAGCTGCTATTTTCCAACTCTCAGTCCAGCAGCACAACCTACCATGTCACACAACTGATGAGGTGAAACTGAGTGCTGGGGAAAACCCACCTGCTCTGACAAAACACCCATCCAAGTAGATTTCTTGGAGAAACTCTGAATCATCACTACTGTGGTTCCTCCAGACCCCTGCAAGGCTCCCCTGTGGGTTACATTCCTGCACTCCGCAATTCAGACTGGGACCTCAATCTTTTCATCCTGGATAAGTACCCCGAGCCAATCTGAGGTTGATCTTTTACCTTCTTCCCCAAGAGTTGCATCACAAAGCATACAAAAAGAGATTTAAGCCTGAGACGTCACAGCACAGTTTTGGATCTCTTAGCACAGCGAGTCACCAGCCTTAGCAGGTGCATTTTATGACACCAGCATCAAAAGAACAGCCAGTTACACCAGTCACCCTGCAAAGCATGCCCATGTGTGCTGGCCACTTCTGCCTGGGTCGCAGCCTGGATCCCACCGGCAGAGCAAGACCTACCCGATCATCAACACAGCAACTGACGATATTGCCAAATATCACAATTTTATTACACATATTATGGATTCTCCCCCTCCTCCCTCCAGAAGACATTTGATTTTATGAAAAGCAGTTAGGTGGCTAATCATCATCACAGCCAGGAAGAAAAGTCATTCAATCCTGTGCAGGTTTCATGCAAAGTTTCAGCTTTCTTTAAAACCACCACCTCTTTTGAGCACTTAGCTGCAGAAAGATGCTTCCAAGTGGCGTGTGTTCACACTTAATAGTCAATAAAAAGAAACACTGGAGTTTCCTTTGTCAGACAAAGCCCTCAGGCTCATTACCTGGTGCCTTAGCTGATGATTTTCAAACAGCTAGGCTGCATGACTTCTGGGGGTGGCACTGCTGCACTACCAGCCTTCAGAACAGGGAAAATGGGAGCACACCAACAACCTGAAATGGCTGTGCAAATGCTAGACCAGTGACCGCACTAGCTACAGCCTCTTCCCTTCTGAGGTACTTGGATGGCTGAGTAGGCCGAAACAGCAGGCACATGTTTATTGCTGATCAGCAATTGCTATGCACAAAAAAGAGTCTGTTTTGGAGGTGTTATTCTTATGCATTAAGCTACTATTTGGCACACATTACGCCTTATGCAGCAAGACCTGTCTATATACTGCTTTATCCTATAGGGTATTATAATCCTTTTCATCTGATTTTTTTCAATGCCTCTTCCCTATGCTTAAAGACAGGTGACTGTATGTACATTTCAGCTTTTTAGATCCTCTGTCATTTCCCCTCCTGAAATATATTCGTTACAGTCAACACCTGCAAGCCAAACAGGGAAGCAGCATTTGATCTTTTTATAAAACAGCTGGGATTTTCTCCTTTTGCTTTCCTGATGTCACATCAGCCAACCCCCTGCTAGAATTCAGAATAAACGCAGGCTGCCGAGTCAGTTGAGATGAAGGCAGCAAACATCTCTAGGGAAGAAATGTCGGGTACCTTGTTACCTAAATGTTGATAGCATCCATTCCTTTTTAAGACTACAGTATTTGCAAAATAATTTCAAGCCTAGGAAGCATTCGCATGAATGCCTGCAGTATTTTTACAATTGTCAGTTAGACTGTATCACAGCCTTATACACCTTTTCCTCGTAGAATCTTTATGATTGGAAAAGACCTTTAATATCATTGAGTCTAACAGTTAACCTAGCACTGCCAAGTCCACCACTAAATCATGTCCCTAAGCACCACATCTACACATCTTTTAAATACCTCCAGGGACGGTGACTCAACAACTTCCCTGGGCAGCCCGTTCCAAAGCTTGACAAGCCTTTCAGTGAAGAAATTGTTCCTAATATCCATCCTAAATCTCCTCTTGTGCAACTTGAGGCTGTTTCCTCTTGTCCTATCACTGGTTATTCGGGAGAAGAGACCGATCCCCACCTTGCTACACCCTCCTTTCAGGTAGTTGTAGAGAGCGATAAGGTCTCCCCTCAGCCTCCCTTTCTCCAGGCTAAACAACCCCAGTTCCCTCAGCCGCTACTCATAGACTTGTGCTCTAGACCCCTCACCAGCTTCGTTGCCCTTCTTTGGACATGCTCCAGCACCTCAATGTCTTTCTTGTAGCGAGGGACCCAAAACTGGACACAGTACTCAAGGAGCGTCCTCACCAGTGCCGAGTACAGGGGGACGATCACTGCCCTAGTCAGGAAGGCCATACAAGCAGTTCGGTTACTTGTCTGTGGTCAGATAGCAGGTCCATATCCGAAATGGGAATGGAGATTCAGCAGGCCTTGTAGGAAGGCATCGATGTTTTCTTCTGCCAGCTTTCCATAGGGAACTAAAGCCTCCGTCCATGCTGGCTGTTTTTTAGCCTTTCATAAAAAAAAAAACCCACAAACATCACAAGGGAAATGAAATTGTTTCAAAACCATTTACTCAGAAGCAGGCACTCTGGATCAAAGCCTGTGCCAGACCCCTTCTGGGCACGACGAAACCCCCGCGTCCTGCCAGACTCGCCGCCTCCACAGCCACCCGGCAGGCGGGAGGGGCGGCGGGGCCCTGCCGCCATTACAGCTGCGCCACACGGACACCTCCCCCCGCCGCCCCTCAGGGATCCGGCCGCCCCCGGCGGGGCTGGGGCCACCTTGCCCCCGTGGCTCCCCTGGGCACGGCGGGAAGGCTCTCCACACGCAGCCTGGGCTGGTGGCCCTGTGAGGGGCTTCTCCCCCTTCCACCCCGCTGTTTTATTCCCAGGACGTATTTGTCGCCCGGGCTGTAGCAGAGGTGTGTTACCAGGCTGCCGCCCGCGGACGCTAGAGGTCACTCCCGCCCCACGAGAGGAGCGCGGTGCGCGGTGGTGGGGGCCGGGCAGGCGGTGGGGGGCGGCGGCCGCTCCGTGTCCTGGCCCCGAGGGCCACTGGGGAGGCCGTTGAGGGGGCTCGGATGGCGGGGGAGCCCGGGCCCAGCGCCGGGGAGGAGCGGGTGAGGATGCCGGGCTGGCACGGTCCGGCCAGAGGGAGCTGGGGCTCTTTCAGAAAGGGCCTTTCCGCCTCCATCGCTCCTTCAGTGCAAGGGCTGCCACCGCCCTGAGAGAGCTCGGTGAATTTGTGCCCCTGCTGCACGCAGAGGTTGGCCGGCTACTGCCAACGGGAGAGCCAGCACCTCGCTGTGCGTAGCACCTACAGGCCTTTTGCATATCTGAAGGCTATTTGTTTTCCAGTGGACTGTAAAGTGAAAGGAAGGTTGGTAACTAACTAGATTAAAAAAAAAAAAAAAAAGCGAGACCCCCTGATCCATTATCATTTCTTCTCATTCAACAGGGAATTCTGAGTACCGACTGCTACGACATCTTATCTTGATGTGATTAAGGTAAGATATTGTATGCTTAGGATGAAAGTGACTAAACTAACGAAGTGTCTTACTGGTGTAGCAGTAAGAGGTCAGATTTTGATCTTCTAAATACCAGAATAGATCCAGAATGACTTCTGTGGAGGACTCCAGACTTCACAGGTGGAAAGGACAACAGAATTTGGCTACATAGTTTAATTTCAGTTCCCCATCAAAAGCTGCTAAGGATTTATGAGCAAATCCATTAACCCTAGGGAATGCATTATACTTCTCTTTTTTCTTCTCACTAGTAAGTCAAAGCATTGAGCAATGCTCAGAGGAAGCCATGGGAAGAACAACTGTACTTTGGCAGGTTGGGTGCAAGGGAAGCAAGTTTGACATCAAACCATCAGGAAGAATCCCTCTTCTTAAAGAAAACATTGATGCAGCTTCATTTTACAAACAGAAAATAGCCTTTCAAGCTTTCCAACTAGTCAGGATGATGGATGTTTTAACATTACTGACAAATAACTGTAGGCCAAGTGTTTCCAATGTTTTGCCTCTCAAACAGCCATAAAAATAAAGATAGCCAATCATAGAAACTGCCATATAACTCTGAACAATTTTTCCAGTTCAGTGTCTTCACCTTCTTCTGAGTGGCTCATGATAAAGCAGAGTTGAAAACAGCAGCAAAAAAGGTAGAAGTGCAGAACTGACCATAATTCAAAAGATGTCACTGATCATAGACATAGGACAGACTCTCAAATGAGACAAAGTGGCAAGAACTGCCATTTATGGTTCCTTGGTTCTCTATATTAAACACTAGTGTACTCTGGATCAGTAGAGATATTACAAATGAAGAGGGAAGACAAAAGAACGAAGCATGGAAAATCAAGAACTCCCCAGGCCAACATCATTAAAAGTAAAATTGCTCCTCCTTTTGTACTTGCTCTTTCAGAACACTAGCTATTGCCGTTAATTCAGTCCAAAACGACGTGGTGCTTCACATCAACCTAAGGATCTGTCTAATCAAATAGCAATGTGCAAGAAGCCCAAAACACGATGGGGTCTCAGAGGTGCTCTAGGAATGCAAGTGACAGAACAGGTGCAGAAACAATGCATTATAAGAGGAGTTTGTCTACAAAAGGAAGAGCAGAAGGAATGATTTAATAATGTAGCTGATGAGCAACAGGGTATAGTATGTAGAACTGTCAACTGATTTGGTATAGCTGAGCTGATAAGCCTGTGTGATGAGAAGATAATACTTTTATTTTTAACTTGATTCCATTTCGGGAGTGTTTTACAATGGTGCATTAACATGGAGCAAAAAGCCTTACCCAGTTTCTGAAACTAGAGAGCTGCTGGGGAGGTGCTAATTAACAGAAAAAGCAGCTAGTCTACTGCAGGTTTCCAAGACCTTTTTTAAGTGCCTGTTCACTCTTTTCTGCAGTGTGCTATAATCTTGACTGTTATAAAAAAAAAACAGAGCCACCATCTTAGGTTATGGGATGTTTTACGGCTCATGGGTTGTGTTTGAGATACATGAAAGGGATGATCTACAGATCTTTCAGCATTAATAGGCCATTGCATGCTGGCCTGTGATGGCAGAGAATTGGCCAACTTGGCCCCTCCTGGTGTTTTTTGCTGGCAGTGATCCACACACCCAGTTCCCTCTCTTGTGCTGTGTTAGGACATGATGGTAACTGAACTTCTGCCATATTTTAAAGGGTGAAAAAGGGTTGGAGAATGGAGATATTAAGAATTAGGGTTACACCTATAAAGCAATGTAGAAAACTTACTACACTGAACGACCCTGCCAGAGGGAGTTTGGATTGCTGGCTGTGACATTCCCTACAGCTTCCTTAAGCTGAATATCAATACTGATGTCAAGGGACCATTGCATCAGCCTGGAAGTGTCACGCAAATTTCAAAACCATTTTCACTTTTTTCTAAAAGAGGCTTCAAGAGCTTTTGAGTCTCCAGTCAATGCAGTAATTTTATTCTACAACAAATTTCAAAAACCTATGAGGTCTGTGAAAGGAAATATGATCCTAACATTTGCGTTTCAAATATTTGGTGCAAGTGAAGAACAGTTCTGTAATATCCACAGCAATGCCTTGTTGTTAAATTCATTGAGTGTGGATACATTTTAGATCTGTAGATATTTGCATAATTAGCATACTTGATAAATAATTACTAAGTTACAGTTAATTGTCCAATTAATTATGAGAAAATCAATTTGAAAATTGGAGAAGCCTTACAAGTTGCAATAAGAAGACTGAAGAGCAGATGAAAGGAAAAGGTAAATTCAATTAAAATGTCATCTAAGTCAACTCCATCATGTTTAAGACAGTGAAGAGAGGTGGGCAGCTTCCATCCTACTGCGGTGGCGATGCCACTTCTCTGCCACTGAGATTGCTGACACCATTAGCTCCAATCCTCTGAACCTTTGCACGGTAGCTCAACCTGTGACACAGAGACCATTAGTCTCACTGAACTCTGGGTCCACTTTCCCTGAGGAAGTTTTACATAAACAGAGACACTTGAAAGCTTCTCGGTTTAATAATACATTACTGGGAAGTAGCTTGCTATGGTTTGGAGTCTTCTCATTCATTTTTGCAAGCTCAGCATAAGGCTTATAGCAAATATAGCTACATCAGGAGTACGTATGCAATGCTGCCTCTACCACTGCCTTCAGCTTTGGTGACCCTTCTTTGATAGAGCTGTTAGCAGCAACTGCAGACCAACTTCTACAGAACGCAGAGCCTGGGCCACCCTGTACAGGACTGTGCATCACATTATCCACACTGAGGGGGCACAGAAAAGCTCATTTAAGGTTTGGTTTTTAAAGAGGAAAGAAAGAAGTCGGGGTGTTAGAATAGAAAAGCTGAAGAGCAGAGGGTAAATTGCCCTTTCTGTGAGCCTTGCAGTTGCTTGGGCATGACAAGACAGAAGGACTGCTCACCGCAGCAGGGGGGAGGCGGCAACTTGGAAGAGGCTGGGAAGTTCTGACGTTCACTTTCTTTGACCACCTTAAAGCACAGCCTCTGCTTTTCACGTGTTACTTCCCAAGCCTCCCATGTCTTAGCTGGGCTTTCACCCCCCAGCAGGTTTACTTTTCCAACAGCATTTGAAGTGAGGAGACAATAACTGCAGTTTTAATAATGAATTCTTTCAGATGTGTATTTATTTTTAGTGAACACTCTGTTCTTCCCTCCTTTCCTTGCTTTGCCAGGTAATTGGGTACACAGCGCCTACTAAATTACCTGTTGTTCTTTGCCATTGCCTTCTGATGAACTTGTCCCTGTCACTCATACCTCCTTGGTACTTCAGAAAGTCTGCCAGTATGTTTTACTGTTTGTTTTATTATACTAATACTGAGACTCCCTTGTCTGGTTTTTTCTTTCCCCCGGTTTTCCTGGTTTACAAATTATATACCATGCAAATCCAGTCACTTAAAATCTTTGCAAAGTCTCATTTTTTTCCTCTAGCCCTTTAACTATTGGAAGCAACGCTCCCATATTTGACATATAGTGAATGGGCATTTCTTCTCTTCCTCTGCTTTCCTACCTCCTCTATCCCCAGCTCCCTGTAAATACTGATAACAAAGACAGTACAAGCCCCGCCTGCTTCAGCGTGCCAGTGTCGCACATACTCCCCAAGAGGTAAATGAGGGCCCCCTTTATGCTCCTGTGACTTTTTTGCCAGGGGAGGTTGCGTGTGGGTGGGAACACAAATACAGGCAGATATCCCAGCTCAGCTGACCATGGATAACTGTATAGCGTGCAAGTCTTCACAATTAGCGAAAAAGAGGAAAGCCGGATATTTGCTAGTGCTTTTGACAATGAGAACAAGCTGCTTTGGGAAGGCGGTTTGTTTTGTTCGCTTTTAGGAAATAAATGATTGTGATCCCGATTTGAACATCTCTGTGTTGCTAACCACAAATTACTGATGCTGTCCAAACAGTCTTTCAGTTATTGCTCATATTGCTCTTTTTCCTTGGCATTTTCCTATTGTGTTATTTCAAATGGCTGTGATTGCCTGCTGACCACACACTGTGACTTGGGGAGTTGCACTCAACACAACTGCATTACCTTTTTTCAAAGGAAGCAGGCAGTGTTGAGATGTGTTTAACATCAGGCAATATCCAGGGAAAAATTTGTGTAAGAGTGAAGTTCAAGGTCACCATAAGAGACATTTAGCCTGGTTTTGCAAGGTAACTTTGTCTCAATAATTTTAAAGAATCTGTACCAGAATGTTAGCCAAGCAGAATGTTACTGTTATTCATGGTATAGGACTGTATCAAAATGCTGAACACCTGCTCTATCTCAGTTTGTCCTCTTCCACTCAGCAAATATTGGAAAGTTCTAATTAAGATGGAGAAAAAAGAAATCAATGGAGATTGTGCAGCTGAGATTAATGCAGCATCAAGCAAACTGAAAATCTGGAACAAGTGCATTTGCCAGAAGTAGTTCTACATAGGGTAATATCTGCTGCTCAGCTCCACCAGAGCGGAAAATGCTCTGGTAACACATAAGTGCTATATATATACACACACATATGAGATAAAAGCAATACTATATTTACTATATTTGTAAAGGTATTTAGGGGTAGTTAACTTCTAGTGATTTTACTGAGTATGGGCACCTTAGCAGCTCTTGAAGTATGACCTTTCCCTTGTATGTCGTCAAGATACCTGGATGTGAAAAAAAATAAAAGGCAGTAAAACATTTCCTCATAGTAACACAGGGATAGACATATTCAGGTTTGAGATACTGAAGTAGTTTGGTGATGGAACGGGTCTAAGTCCCTCAGAAGTCCCCAAGGAGGATTCTTCATGTACCTAAATTAATCCCTTCATATCCCTGATCCCAGTCAGAGCCAAACTCATCAGCTCCAGCACAGCTGGAAGTAATGCAAGGTGGAGAATGGAGGATCTCCTGGTGTCCCCATGTAGGTGTACAGGTCTTTCACCAACAAGGCACTACCAGCAGGTCCCAGATGACAGTGGCAGTTTCCCTTCTGGGCTGCACCGAAATCAGCATCATCTGAACAAGCCATGCTGCTCATCAGCTCCTCAGAAGGGTCATTCAGGAGCTGCTTTGTTCTGTTCCATGGGACATACACCATGCTGTAAGATAATTAGGGCCTTTGGCAGTCTTTAAAAAGGTAAGATTTTCATATAAGCCTGTTCTAAGAACCTCAAACCCTGTTGAATTAGTAGATATTCGCCCCTGTAGTTCTGTGTCCAGCAACCCCAGCCATAGAGCTCTTTCCCACGTAGTGTTACAGTGGCATGTCAATATTTGTCACTTGTTATTTAGGGATAAGGTGGCATTTCAGGGGACACGAGGTCTCCTGCATTTAATAGGCTTAAGCTAGAGGATCAGTTCTTTGCTAAGCTCTTTCTTGCTGTACCGCTTGATGGCACACTTGCATTAGCAACTGCAGCCTGAAGGCAGGACAAATCAACAAGCAAGTCCTGTCCAAAGTTGTTCCACTTAATTTGTTTTGCATCACGAATGTACCTGTTTAATTGATTAAAGGAATCTTACACTGTAATATTGAGTAGGAATAAGCAGGGCATACAAAATAATTACTCCAAGAAAGCCCTATATTTTGCAATTTTAATCCCAGATATTGTCTGGATAATTCACTACTCCTTCATTATTTCAGTAAGTTTGGCAAGAAACTTGCTATTGTTTTACTGAGTCTTTTCTTCCAAGGGTGGCAAGTTTTCCTTGTCCAGTATTTTCTTTTCTCTATCAGAAGGTTTCAAGCAGGTTTGTTCATTGCATGTATTCATGCATGATTCAGGGTTTTCTTTTGTCCTTTCAGGTAAAAAGCAGCAATTAATTGCTACTGAAACTAAACAACAATACCTTCTGTTTGGCTAGATAGTAAATGGAAATTAATTTGTCCTCTGAGTAATAAAATTATGATCCAACTTTATATCAAAGGAACATTCTCCAGTGGGCTATATGAGGGTATGAACTGTTATCACATGTGCCACTTATCTCTGGATGGTTATAAATACATCAGTGAATGCTGCAGATGGTTACAGGCCACAGGTAGAAACATCTTGCTGGTCTGTTGGATTTTATGACTTCATGAAGAATGTTTTAATACATTTATTAGCTCTTTATATGCAGAATTTTAATGGCAAATGTAGATGACCAGGGTCTGAAGTTAAAATGTTTCAGGGACTGGGGTGAAATCTTCAGAGGGTGGCTGACTGTCATACGAGCATCTTCTGTTCAATGGCTGGGATCCAAGTTCTGTATAAGAACCTCAAGGGGAAAACTGGAAGCACCTCAGTACAAATGACTGAATGCCAGATGACCCTTGGATTTACCAAGGCCTAAATCTCACAATCTTTTAAAAAAAAAAAAACAAAAGAAAACTTTACTTGGTCCACAATGAAGTTGCTAACAATCTTTCCTGCCCATGATTTTAACTGTCTGATTCCTTACTTTGACACTTCATCAGCTCCCCTAAGGGCTAAATTAGTGAGCACAGGCTTCTTGCCTTTGTTCTGTAATTACCCTTGTTTAACTTTTTGAATTTGTTCTCCCCCTCCCCCAACGCTTCTTCCCTGCTTCTTCAAATGCACAGCTAAAACATGGGCTAGTGGTTTAAACCAGGGAGAGCTCATGCTTTTTATTCTGCCTGGAACAACGAAGGAATAGAGCAGGAGCCTCACAAATAAGTATCATGGGTAGGTAGCACATGAGAGGTTTTGAAGCATACACTGTCCTGACTTCCTCCATTACCCACTGAATTGCATTGGCAGCAATAATTGCAGCTCCAGGAAAAGTAACTGCTAAACAATGATAGCAGTAAAGCCCTACAGCCTTTCTCAATTAAATTAAGTGGAAATTTAGTCCTTGAGTACTACTCCTGAAACTGGCTGAGCAGAATAAGAGGCAGCACCCTGGTGTGTTGGAGGATAGTTCAGGGCAGGAGAATAACTGCTCTCTTTGCTCTGTGACCATCATTCTTATGGCCCCCATCTGAAAAGTCAGTGGCCACCTCTGCCCTTTATCTGCTGTTGGCACAGGAATAAAAGCAGCAGATTGCAAGTGGAATCTACTCTAACAGAGGCCACGTAAGCTGGTGAATTTAGGGGAGAGCCATTGTCATCTCTGTAGCCATCATTTCTCTTCTGTTCTGCATCAGCAGCTTGTACTTCCAGCATTATTCATCTGTCTGCGCTGCAACCTCTTGATCTTTGAAGGCTATTTTGGTATTGTTAGTATGTCCTTTCTACCTCATTTATTTCTACCCTCTCTGCTTATCCTGGTACTTGCGGTTTTTATCAACACCATCTGCAAACATCTCACATTTGTTAACATGTCTTGCAAACTTTAGTCATACAAAATAGATCTTTTTGTCTCTATACACTCCTGTGTGAAGGGGAACTGGAGTCATTTTTGGTAACAAAGGAAATATTTTTACACTGATTTGATCTAAACTACCCAAAATGAAAGAATGAAGCAAACAAGAAGTCTTTGTCATAATACTCAGTGAATCCAGGAGATTTTCTTCAAATGATATCTGAGAGAGCATTTACTTCAGCCTTCATATAGGAAGGGGAACTTTGCCTTAATGAACATTATTTGGGATAAAGATAGGACAGGAAAGATAAGCTTTTATGGAAGACAACAGCCTGCAAATTGATATAGCCTTTTAATCTCTTACCTCTTTAACCTCTTTCTGCAGTGCTTAGAAACAATAAGCAGAAAGGTTTTTAGCCAACCTTTACGTAATGTAACTCTTTTAAGGAGTGCTGTCTCAAACTGATGCTGTCACTTGACTACCTATTAAATGAAGACCATGCAGAAGAAATAAAGAAGGTGAGATGAATTTAGTGTTTTCTATTGCAACTGAAATAAGGCTTTCTGCAGCTCAGAATATTCAGTTGTCTGTACAGTATGCAAGATAGCATGTGGTTTGCATTCAGAGTTTGAGGTTATTTGTATCAATGCAAATACCTTGAGGGAGAACAGCCGCTTGCGAGTTGATAGGATAGGCAGCAGTGGCATAGCACAATAGTGACTTCTGAAGAGTCTGCTCAGCATGCTGGAGACAGAATTTATTCAGGCCAGTCTCCAGGGGACATGGGCTCTAACTAGTGCTGGGGAAAGCTGGCTAATTTCTCCCCACCACTTCCTTGTGGCATACCTCAGTTAAGGGTCCCTACCCCTGGCACAGAGGCTGTCCCCAATGGCAAGTCAGGAGGTTTTATCCTAATAGCATTTTTGTCAGGGGATAGTATTGCATCCCAACTCACATGCATCAACCCTTCCACAAAGCACAGAACTGGTTGGATGCATACATCTCTGCTGCTCAGTGCAGAAGGGGAGGATGAGGACATGGCCTTACACTGTCTCCCTTATTCACTACAGTGCAGTTCTTATGTGAAGTATCTGGGCATAGATTTTCTGTATCCAATTTGCTCACAGTGCTTAGAGAAAAGCTATCTAAAACTTTGGAAAGCAGGTAGACATAGCACATGGCTGTGACCTAAGAAAACTGGGTGCGTTCAGCTTGTCTGCCATCCAGACCTTGTCCACTGAATTGAATTTGTGCAGTTCTCCCCATAAGGTGACCAAGGTGCTTGGGTCTAACCTGAAGTTTCCTTTCTCTCTTTCATCATAATTTCTTGTGCCAATCCCCCATTGCTTTTGGAGTATTTTGAGCAGCACTTAACCCCAGCACTCTGTGACAGGCACTTTATCAGCGTAACAAAGCATCTCTGGTCTTTTGCGAAAGATAAGTCATCATCTGTCTGGAAGCGGCCAAGACTTACTACAGGTTGTCATGCAGAGTCAGAGGCTGAGAAGAATGAACTTGTCAGCTTTACTTTGATAAGCCCATGAGTGTGAAAGACATGCCACATGCAATTTCCATTACAGAGATCACCAGGAATCCATGAGAAGCATGAATGAGCAGGAGTCAGGCATGCAGAAAATTATTCTAACTAGAAACCGTGGGCAGTTCCAGGTGCGCCTGTTTTCCCAAGAAATCAAGAGGCTTCTCAAAATTGTTTTACAAGATCAAGAGGAGATCATCCATTACAAAGTACATCAAGATAGCAAGATAACATTTTCAGATTATCACCTTTTTTGCTTAAGGTGGGGAAAAAAATACAGGAAGGTTAAATTCTCTCCCAGTAGGAAAGCAGTCTTAGTATCATCCAAAAATGTTTTGGTGCTTTTCCACTTAGTTAGGACCATCTTACTGGTTTCACTTAAGAGCAGTGTACTATGTCTTCCTTGTCTTTCCCTGACACCAGCAACTTCATCTGCAGGTATGAGCATCCTCTCCCTTTGTGTTGGAGGAGGGATATGGACTGTTGGTGGAGTGGGATTTCAGGGGCTGAAAACCCCAGGTGTCCTTACAATGAGAGATCAGCAATGAGGATCCTGTTCTTTAGCAGCATCTCAAATTTTGTAGCTGTGGGAGCAACTCACAGCAAAGGAATTGGCATGCACTATACATGGAAGATTCCATCCAGGAGCTGACTGCAACTTGGCAATGAAGAGGACTGGCCATCAGCTGGACCCCTACCACTTCTTCTTCTCCCTCTGAAACACAGCAATGAATAATTATCTACAGTAAATACTTGCACTGTGGCACCATTGCCAAGCAATAGCAGATGTCACATGCTTGAGCTTGGGATTTCTATCAGATGAGACATCATGATTTGTGGCATGTATTTGTACAGCAGTCTAATTCATTCTTGCACCAGCCTACAGTGGAAGAGGTCATGGAAGGAAAGACCCCAAAGGAAGTCAGGCCAGTCAGTGGGCTAAATCAGGTGTTGTCCCCCACATACACTATATACATGCCCCACTGCTGGCCTGTAGTATCTTTGCAGCTCAGCAGCCTTCTTGCAGCTGACATGGGTCCAGCCAGGAGATTAAGGCTCATCTTCCTGAAGTTGGCTGTTTGCTGTCAGCTGGGGGAGATGCAAGGAGCCATGCAACTCAAACACGTCTTTGTACTTGGTTTCCAGGCACCAACTTTGTTTTTAAAAGCTGGTTACAGTTAAGAAGGAAACAAGCTTTTGTTACTTGCATTCACCCCCTCACATAAAAAGCTTTTGCACACCTGGAAACTAGTGACACCACAGCATATTTGTACAAGTGAAAAATACTGTTTCGCTTATGAAAAATAATGCCCTTTTGAAAACTGCAGTGAGTTGAAAAGCAATGTAATACGCATATAAGCTCTTTCAGACCAGTGTTACCCCTGGACAAAGTGCTTCATCAGTACAATGCAAAAATTCAGCAGCCTAGTTTCAAGAACTAAAGTCAGATAATGGTTACTTTTGCAAGACAAGTAGAAGCAAAGTCTGCTTGTGTCAATCAGTATGAAAATGTAATTTAATTCAGTGCAAAAGAAATCAATTTTTCTCCTAGGATCTAAGGTAACCAAATATCACACAGTCAGCTTAATTAGTTTCTGATATTTGCACAACTTCACCTTTAAACTCTGGAAAAAGCACAGTTCATGTGTTTGTTCTTTATAATTCCTTTCTGTTCTGCTTTACTGCTTAGAAGAAGGTGGCTTACAAAGCTTCACAGTAGCAATAAAGTCTTACTCCAATTCGGACTTTCTTTTGGTGACCATGAGATGGAATCAATGCTCCATCAGATCCATGAGGCCAGCTCATTTGTATCACTAAAGTGCACTCAACAAAAGGAAGAGCACAAAACCAGAGGTCCTTAAACCCTTCAAAAAAACCCTTTTCTCATCAGTTGACTTCCCTAGAGAAGTAGCAGCTCATAAACTGCACAAGACCCTCATTCAAACAATTGTCTGTTCCTCAAAAACCATATCTGTCCAAGTATTTTTCAGTATCAGTGGCTTCTCTTAAAACCCCTGCTCTGCCACCTTGCAGTCCAGAGGCACCCAGGTCCCCAGGTTTGGTCTAGGAGCTATTGCAAAGTAACCCAAGTTTCTCTACTGCAAAGAAACTAAGGGTCCTGTGCCTTCATTTTTCCCTGCCCACACATTACCCAGCTCCATTTTCTGGTCCCTCATACCACGCAAGGTCCTGCAGGGAGCATTATATTACCAACACAAGTCTTAGCACCCGTGTCATGGGCAGACCTCCTGCCCCGGGGGGGTGCTCAGCCAGTCTCTAGTGCACAGGGCACTTACCTCGGGGGTAGGAGACCAGCAGCAGGGTGCAGGAAGGACAGGGCTGCTCTGATGAGGAGGACAAATCAGGACACACAGGTTCCCATACTGCAGCAGCTTCACTAGCGAAGGACACAGTGCCAGGCAGCACAAGCAGAGCAGGCTTGGTGGCAGTAACAAGTCCCAGCAACAGCCCAGTCAGACAAACATGCAAGGATAAAGCAAGTCCCAGGGCAAGCTAGGAAAACTGGCTTGCTTACCAGATTCAGGTCAGGCTCAGCAGAGAATAAGGCTAGAACAAAACCCTCTCTAAAACAGCACACAAGAAGGACGGGAGAGATGAGACCTGAGCTTATATAGAGCTTCTGGGCTATGGGTGGAGGCTGGAGGTGCTAGGAGACGTTGATGAGGGTAATTAGAGCCTATTAGAGCCTATTTGCACCCTCATGCCCTGTCAGCTGGCTCTTCTCAGGCTGGTTTGAGTCAAGAATTTTACCACTGCTCTATGAGCCACAGTAGACACTTTGATTTCCAAAATTCGGACTGCATTTCCTCAGTTAAAAGAGTTTTACTTATTATAAATGTTTTATGCAGACTCCCGCACTCATCCCTCATCCAGGATGGGGTTTGTAATGGTTGAACTAAATTGGTTCTTGCACTTGGGTTTGTGCCTCTAAGCTCAAGAAAAGGGTGATTTCTGAGACCCCTGCGGCCTCTCTTTTTCAGTTTGCCCTGAAACACTATGCTTTTCCCTTGTACACCCTTCTGGCTCTGTAGTCCTTCTCCATACTCATACACTTGCCATGAGCACTGTCCTTGAAGAACAAAGCCAGGTTCGTGAATTTCACAGGCATTTGGAACAGGCATGGTCCTGCTGTGCCCATAACTCAACCTGAATGGCCCAAGGTCACACAGGTAGTAAAGGATGAAGCACAGATTTCAAACCCCCCCATATGATTAATGTCATGTTCTTTAGACCACAATAAGCACTTTTATAAAGCTATGCTCACTGAAGGGGGCTTCACAGCATACTGTAGCTATCCAAAATTTTCTTGGCGACTGTTGGTTGGAGAGAGAGAGGATGGTTGCTTTAGCAGAGCTATGTGCTCCTTTAAGCACAAAGTCATGATGTGATAAAATGAAAGATGGAAATCTGCATGGCTGTGCAACGTGCAGTGATAAAGATGATTATAACCTCCAGTTCTCTTTAAACTTACCAAGGGCAATGGGGTGAGAGCTTAGTTAATCAATCCAGAGGAATCCTTTCCTGCTATCTTTTCCATCAGTGAAGGAATGAAAGCACAAATGATGAAGATGATTCATGCCCAGCAAACAAAGGCATAAGAAGCTCAAAGTGCGGTTGGCTCAACACAGTTTAATTAAAACAAGCATTGTAGGAGACTGGATAATGCCCTCTCAAATCTCTTCTTTTTGAAGTGGCTGCATCCCAATTAGATAAGGTCTTGAGGTAAAACTGCTCTAAAACGGAAGGCAAATAGCGTGTCACTGTTTGTCCTACCCCAACACTTAGATACATTGGGGCAGGAGGCAGCACTAGTATTCCAGGCAGGGTACGTATGTCAAAGTTGTATTGGGATCACTGTGGTTTTGCCACACACGCAGCCGCTTGAGGCTTTCAGAGGGCTTACCTGAGTGAGAAGCTGGTTAGTGGCAAAAGCTGAGGAACAGTATAAAAAACACAATCCTGCTTTCAAAAGTTCACAAGTCAGAGTTTCATTATTGACTCTTGGATTAGTTATAGGATTGCAGAGGTAAAGATGTTGAAAAAAGAGTGCATGCATGTGTGTGTGCATGGACTGATTGTAGAGCAAAAGAGAAAAGCATCAAAATTTAAAAATTCAGACTGGCAGGGGAAGCAAGTTGGGGTGATGCCAAGCCTCTGCAGAACATTTAATTGCCAGTGATGACAAGAATTCTGTGTGTGGTTCAAAGTCCTCATCTTCATATTCCCATTGGGGTTGTTCATAACATGTAAAATGAAGCACCTTTTTAGAATCAGGGCTCTAGTTGTTCTCTGCGAAGGCAGACACTGCCCCACCAACACAGACATTAAAATCATCACATGTGAGGCATCATAGATGAGAAGCCTAACTTTTTGTTTATAAAAGCTGATACTGTAGCATAACCACTTTACTCCAAGAGGTGGATTTTTCCAGGAAATCTCAAACACCTCAAATCTTATAAGGTTCAGGCTTAAATCTCTGCAGATCTGATTTACAGCACAGGATGATTTTGGAGAAAAAAACAATCGTAGCCATAATGGTCCTTATTATTGTGAACAACAGAATTAAAACAGGTTAAGTGATGAAAAACAAAGGAAAGATCCCCCTTAGGAAGACTTCTGTAATAGAAAATATACTTCATTTTGCCTGTATTTCATTAGTTTAAAGATTGGCTAGTTTCAAACTGCAGCCTTTAAAGTCCAGAATAATTTGCAGTGCAGTGCACCAGCTTGTCAGAACTTCTGATGAGAGCCCGACTCAGGTCTAGGTTTGTCATTTCAGCCTTACTTGCAACTTTCTCTTCCTGTAAGTTGCTGGTCAAACTACTCAAATTTCAACTTTTTCCTGTATTGACTTGGCTCTTATCCTCTTATATCATTAATTTTTCACATTTACTGGGAACTCATCTGGGCTCTGCTACGTAGAGCCTCCTTTATGCTACTCAAGGAGCCTGAATTCAAATCACAACTTCCATGTGATTATCCTTGGATTAGAAAGACATCCAAAGGTTTTGCATTTTTCTCAGATGGAGACAAAATAAGATTTATGTGGGGCTGGGAGATGTTCATGTCAAGAGTTACTAACAGCGTGAATTTCTGGATTGCAGTGGCTATACCCACGTTTGGAATAGATCAGGGCCAACCCTTTAGTGTCTGAGAGCAGAATTGACCTTTAAGACCATTAATAGAACAAATATTAGCACCCATTGTAATATTACTTGCATCTAATAATGATGCAGAAAAAATATGCCCATATAGAAGGAAGGTACAGATCATATCTGTCTGGGACCTGCTGGTTTTCTGCACTGGTACTGTCTATATTAAGATCCCATATATATGGTACAACCCCAGAGCAGCTTTAAATGATATCGTGGACAGTTCTGCACTTGAGAATCATTGCATCGGGAACAGCTTTCTCATAGTCTGCAGTTTCTAATGTGTTAATCAGTCTGCCTCAAGAAGCTGACAGTGTTCAGTCTGCTGTATTTGAAGGTAAAGAACAGGATATTCAAAGCTGTCATGCTTACTTTTGGTTATTTAATAAGACATAGCAAGGAGTTGTCTAATTAGTAAATATTGTCTGATACAAATTGTCCAATACCAAACATCTGATCCCCTGTCTTTAGTTAGCATGAAGGGCTGTTTATTACTAGTGCTATTTCCAGTGTGTCTGAGAAGACAGTTTTTATTTCATTAACCTGCACATAGGTAATTCTCAGATAGCCGTCCTGTTGTTCCCCTGTGGGGTAGATGTATATAGCTTATGGGATGCAAAAGGTGTTCAATTTTAGTGTGGAAGGGCTTCTCACCCTTCAAAACTATGAACACCCTTCAAACCACAGTCGCCTTTCTAGAAACTGGCAGTCACGCCACTGTCCCTTATGTTGCTGTTCTGAGAGAGTGAGTAGGAGGTAATTCCGTTCATCTTGCACAGAAACTACTTCGCCATGTTGACATCTGCAGCCCTCTGGGATAGCCCCAGCTACTGACCTGTTTGCTAAACACTAGTTCAACTGTGTCAGTTCTGTCGAAAACTATTTCCTGGCATTTGTGTTCAGCTCTCACTATTTTGCAGTACCCCAGCCATGATTGTTTCCTTTCTTGAGGAAAATAACCTCTCTACTTAGGCCATTGAAAACCTGGGTGTTAAATGCCTTTCATGTCTTTTATCAGCACCGCACGCCTGCCTTCTCTGTTGTGAGAAGTCATAGCGTGTCCATTTGTCATGCTTCGTGTCTGCCGACTCTTAGCGGGGTTGTTGCTGAGAAGCTGCATTGCACAGAATGACCTCTGGATAGTCTGGACTGTGCAACTGCATTTATGCTTAGAAGCGAAACTCAGAAGCACTGTCCCTCACGCAGCAGAAACAGCAACATCTGCCTTGGGCTGGGAGGAAAGCTGAGCCCTCAGAGGCACAAAAGCCTAAAGCTATTTCCTTCTGTCAGTTATTCAACTGAAATAATTGGGAAATTACTGAGGACAACACATCTAATTAGAGAGATCAGTTCTGCGCATCGGGACAGCTCTACGCAGTGTGCATAGTTCCTTCAGTAGCAAGCAGTGAAAGCTACTCACAGGGATGCCTGCAATTCTTTGAATGTACTCACACTGCAAGCAGCATAGACAAGGACTACCTTTCTGTTTGCATAGCAGCTAGGTAATAATTAAAACTGGAGGACAGCACTTCTTCTTTCCTCCAGTTCTGTACTGTAGACATCTGTAAGCTCCACAGATGTTCCCCACATCTCTCCTAGTGAGCAGGTTTGAATAGGTATTATGCCATCGTATCCCATACGCTTAACTGGCTCACGCTCCAACAAGATTCATTTGGGGCTTATGTTTTAATCAATGAGATAAACAGACCTGAGATTCTGTGATTCAACAAGAGAGAGAAATGTGTTGGAGCAGGAAAGAACTACAAAACTATACAGGGAAATGAGTTAAATTGTATTAAATTATACTTTTTTCCAATTATTTTACTGAAAACATCCATATGTATGCAGCATAGGAAGAAAATACTGAAGGAGACAGAGAGTCTGATAGACCAGAATCAGAAATTGGTTTGCAACCCGTTTAGAAAAAGCCAGTGGCAATCTAGGCTGCCTTTACAAAAGTACTCCAGTGCACTCATTTCTTGAATGTCGTGCTGAGTCTGGGCATTGTGTTATCAGTATTAGGGAGAGGTCAGACCTGAAAGAGAAAAAATTGATGAGCAGATCGTTGACTTGGAATGAGCGACTTGTACAGTATGAGAAAGATTAAAAGTACTAAAGTGATTTACACCAGCTGAGGATCTGAGCTGGTTAGTTTAGTTTTGGCTACTAGCCAACCTAAAGGGTGAGAATGGAGCTCAGCAGTCTGCAAATAGCTGAAGGATGTTAAATACCAAGGAGGAAATGAGATGATTTAATGAAGCACACAAAGGTGTAACTAGAAGTAGTTGGACTTAATTAAGGAAGGGAAAATTGTAAATGAGTATCCAGAAAGCTTCTTGCTAATGAAATAGGATAGTCTGCAAAATCACCTTCGCCTGAGACTTTTACAACTGGGTGTGACAGAATACAAATGTCTTGCAGGTCGAGGAAGATTGTGTGCTTATCGCATAATAATTTATAGTTACCATGGGGCTAAGCTAGCTGAGGCTTCGCAATCTTGGGCTCATCATATTTAAAACTTCCTAACAGACACACCAAATAATATGCGCATCTTACCTGTTGCACACCATCATGTACGTTTGAGAGTCATAAACACATACCCAGTATATTTTTTTGCTCCCTTTAATGTGTATCTGTTTCTCTCACTTCTAAAAAAAGCACTCAAATCCTAGCATGCTTAGTGGTGAACTGGTTTTATGGTTAAATGGAGAAAAGCGATGATATGATAACTATGTGGAAGAGTAGCCAGGATAGCCCTCGCTAAAGTTCTTGGATCAAAAGATGTTTTCTGAGCTGTCTCAAAATTCTTAGAAAATGTCCGCCCTGCAGTGACTGCAGCAAAGGGGCTGCCTGTGCAGTCCCAGGCAGGAGAGAAACTTGAGCTCAGCTGGAGCATCTAGGTACCTCTATGATGCAAAGAAGAGGTATAGAATTGTTACTGCTCCCTTGACATTAAAACCAGTAGCAACAGAGTGGGGGAGTGACATTTCCATTTGTGAACAAACTGTGAATCATTAGCTCAGATATTTGAGAGATGGAGATTATTCTGAATTTGCTAAAATGGCCACATCTGAATTTATTTCACAGCTCATTAGGGAGCTGCGTATAATAAATTACCCAGCATGTTATGTTCAGCTAACCTGCCAGCTCCCTGGTTTGTTTTATGCTGTGGGTTGCTGAATGTGAATAAGCGAATAGTGCCTATTCGACCAGTGTTTCATTGTGCAAATGACAGAGGCAGTGACTTGACAGAGTTTTTTTTTCTTTCCATCAAATCTAAAATGGTTTCTCGCAAACCTAGAGATGATTTCCTGCGCTCTACATACATGAGGGCTGTTTCCAGTTGATAAGAAAGGACCCATTAGCAGAAGGACAGAGCTACCTAAGGGCAGGAGGGTCTATTTTTCTTTCCTAATTGGCGCCCACAAGGATGGTTCCTCTCTGAGGGTAATTTCCACTGCCCAGTGGGCCGGATTTCCAGACAGGCTTGAGATGTCTTGTAGACCTCAAGGACATGCTGGACACAGGCTCAGCCTCGTTGTTTTGTTATTCACTTTGGACTGTGGTCTCATGTGGCTGCTGCACAGCATTGGGCATAGGGAAAAGGCTTCAATTCAGTTTCCATCTATGTGGGGTTTTTTTTGTACTTGACTACGCAGTCGCAGTTTGCTTTGTGGTCCCCCGCTTGCCATCTCTAGAGTTACGAGAAGGCACAGCTACTGATGTGGGGGAGGGTGGTAAAGCAGGAAGAAGTCCTGTGTGTATTTTTTTTAAACAAGTCAGCTTTTCAAAGAAGAGGGGCTTTTTATTTTTTAAATATTTTTTTTTTTCAGAATTTGAACCCTTTTGGCAAGATTTTCTTATTTTTACTTAATCTTTTTTTCCTTTTCTGTGTTACAGTTATTACCTAAAATAGGTCTGTATAGAGTGAGAAAATGTTTCATTAATTTCTTTGGTGCTTCCAAGGAAAGAATAATTCATTACTGGAACTAGTAAAATATATATATATCTGTATGCATATATAATAGTATTTATGCTTTCTCATAGCAAAAGCTTTTGATGATGAACAGGGAGCTTTTATGAGATGTTTCACTGTGGAGTGTTTCCATTTTCTGTCAGCACCGTTCATCAATGGGATTGATTTTTTTCACAGACCGACTGTTTTAGGGCATAATTCTGGCTGTACGAGACTGTGTGGGGACAATTCCTGTTTCCTAGTCTCTGGCATGTTTGCATTAAATCTGGTCTAAACATAAAGACTGTACTGACTGTCCATGCAGATTTCCCAGTTGATGTCATTAAATCAGCAACATCCATGACTTTGATATGTATTTTAGATTGGAGAGTGCTTTATTCAGTGTTCTGTGACTTCTTAAAAGGAAAAAATCACCCAGACAAGCACTGGATGCTCTTATCTCATATAAAGACTGCCATGTGAAAGAAATGTTTTTACCAAATCAAATTTCAAACAGATACAGGAAGATTGGTGCTCAGATGGACTCAGATTCTTCCATAAAGTAAGTCACAATCTAGACTTTAATTTACAGGTTGGTGTTAAGGGATCAGTAGCATTCACAGGTACATGAAAGCAATACACAGGTGTTAAGGCACCTGAAACCAGTGGCCGCATTTTTAAAACCAGACACTTCCATCTGCTGGGCCGAGGCCAAGGTTTTGTCCACTCATGTGGTTGCGTGGCTGACCAGTTCTTGCACTGAGCTGGCATTTGAGAACCGCAGGCGCCTCGCAGCAGGCAGTCGCTGTGAGCCTAACTGGGGGCAGACCGTGCCATGCCTCTGTTTCGCTAGCTGCGGACAGGGGAAAAAGTGCGCTCACTTCTTTACACGTGCTTTGATGACAAGTGCTCTGTTAGAGTCAGGCACTAGGACTAAGAAACTGTCTTTGTTCCCCTGTGCAACGGGTAACACTAAACAACCACCCCCTTCACACACATGTACACCTGAATAGCTCTGCGAACTTCTGATGTTTTCTGACACTGACCTAAATAGGGGATGGAAACAACCTGCTCTGTGCAACAAATCTGAGGGATTTCCATTTTCTCCAAATCATAGAGTCTACCTTAATTGCTTTCCTGTAATAATACAGTGATACGCTGTTGGCTCTGTATGAATAATTCAGGGCAGTAAAATGATAAAGTTATCAACAAGAGATGGCTTACGGTGATTATTTAATGCACTTCATAGATATTTCAAAGACAAAAAGATATACCTGCAGGTGGAATGCGAAATACTACTTTGAGAATGCGTACAAATGTATTAACTCTATTACTGGGGTAGAGGAAAAATAAGAGTCAGATGAAGATAGTGAATAAAACATTTTTATATTCCCTGAATGTATGCTATCTTCTTCTATTAAATAATGAACAAAAGATCTTTGCAAAATTCAGATAATCTCTTGTGCAATAGGTACACTTTAATTTATGAAAAGGAACAGGAAGACTTGAAGAAGATACAGGACTCTTCTAGTGGTTTGCTTAATAAATGTGGCACTATGTATGCAGCAGCAATATATAAGGGGGCAGATTTTATGTGTGGACTACACATATCAGAGGGTGCTTGGGCTTTACATTAGAAAACATGCCCTGCACGCAAAAGTTCTTTCTTTGTCCCCCTCACTCCTCAAGTCTCCAGGCTCTGCATGGTGTGGGAGTAGTGACCCATAGTAGCAACTGAAGGCAGGTTAAAAACAGAAGATGAAATGTTGGAGCTCCGAGCTCTCCGGCTGCGGTAGCGTTTTGTGCTGCCTCTCTGGCCCAAGCTAGTGCTAGAACTGAAGGAACTGAGGGAAACAGCTTTTCAGAGCAAAACCCAGTGGCTACTAAAACCTGCCGATGGCTTCAGCTGTGCTAACAAAGGTGACTGATGGGGTGAGGAGCAGCCCACCTTTCCACAGGTCCCCAGTTCCCAGAGTGGAGCGAGCCTGTGCATTTTGCTGCCTGCTCGGAGGATGGGGAAGGTGACGAGCCTCCTCAAAATGCAAAGCAGGATGGCCATCTCGTGTGCTGCTCTTGCAAGCCAGCCACCAGGCAAACAGACAAAAAAAGATGTTTTATCTAGGAATCTTCCTGCATGCCAAATCCTCACGTCTGCACCACCCCTTCAAGGAAGGTGATTTTCCCTTTCAGTGACCTGATATAAGCATTTGGAGAAGCAGGGAATGCATGGTTGCACATTTGGAGAATTGCCTGAGGCTCTTGGCAGTTTGCATCTTCAACCGCTGCCTCTGCTGTGGAGGCTCAAAGCACTGCGGTGTATCCATCGCTGCCCCGTACCGCCCCCTCGGGAAGCTGTATGGCCACAACCAGCCTGCTTAAGAGCTGCAGGCTTTGCAGCCTAGACCTTGAGAACTACTTGACTAAAGACCACTGCTTATCAGCTGCTGTGGAGAACAAAGACTGTAAAGATGGAGGCTTTGAGTTTTTAGGGACAAGTCTCAAGTCACTCTTAAGTTTAGACCACAGTTTTCTTTATTGTAAATCATTTATCCATGCAGTAAAGTTCTTTGTGTCCATTTACCCTTGAGAAGTGCAAGCACCACTAGAGATCTGCCCCTGAAGTCAGCTTTCAGATTTCTCTTGCATTAAGTAAATTGCCTTGTTAAATACATGTTCCTTTTTTTTTTACATTCCTCCTGATTTAAAGCAAGTTAAAGAGGCGTCTTCACTCTTCGGTATTTAAAAAAAAGAAAAAAAAAGTCTTGACTTAATTGCCTTTTTTCTTTTTCCTCCCCATTCTATTACCCTTTACACTACTCATTTACCTGTTCACTATTAAAATAACTACCTGATGGTGGCATTACTTGGTGAAATGATACAGATATGCTAAGTGGAGTGTGACAGATGAATTCTATAATTTGAAAACCTGCTAGCTATGAGGTAGCAAGCATTGCCTTTTTCTGTCTTTATTGACTATTAAAGCTCCATTTTGCAGCACATACTGTTCCAGTGACATGGTTTTCCATACAAAAAGTCTTGATTTTTTTTTTTCTGAAACGAAAAATCTTCCCTTCTGAGTTCGGGTGAGCTGTGTAATATTGGGGTCATTTATTCAGGCCAGAGAAAATACTTTGTTTTGTTAATAAAATGGCTTTTCATTAGCTTCCTAGAGTGTAATTTTTTCTAATAGGTAAATTAAAACCTTGCTCATTAGTTGCAGAGCATGCAAGTGCCATTGGCATTCTTTCAGTATACCCATGCCAAAGCTGCTGCTGCCCAGGATGTGACAAGGCAAAGGGAGAGATCTGAGGTTGTATGAATCCATCTGGTCTGAGTGATCCTGACGGGAGATCTGTCCACAAATCCCTCTTAATTCCTTTCTGTGATTGCTTTCTGCTCTAATTGCTTTGTGAAAAGACAGAATGATTGTCTTTTTGATAAGATGACATACTTTTTAGATTGAAACTGTAAAGTGTTTTCCTTCGGTGCAGGCATCCACTTTAACAGGCTAGGAGTGCTTACAAACTCAGTTAGCTTATCTCATTCTGGCTCAGTTCAGTTCAGCAACGAACAGCTGAGGAGTAACTTCATTAAACATGTGCTGTGTGGCAGGGGAACACTGCTTTGCCAAAATCTATACTTATTGTGAAGTATGTTATTTTAAAGAGGGAAAGCTAGGATTTCATTATACATTTATTCCCATAGTAAAGGTAATTGTATTTGTCTCTCATACAGCAACTTCCATGCACTTTAATAAACATGAATTAAACCTAACCTAACCATTTACTCTGCAAACAAAATGATAAATCTCCATCTTTAAAAATCAGCTTTGAAAATAGGCTTTCATTTTATGTATGTATCTGTTGTTAATGGGACTGCGTGCTGAAAATGAAAGGCCAGATCTTGATCTTGCTTACCCCCAAAGGAATGACAGTAGATGTGCTGGGGCTAACAGGTTCATGCAGATGTTTTCATAGTACAAAGCTTGTCTGCAAGTGTTAACGTTGGAATGGCGGGCTTGTCCTTCACTCTCTGGTGGCATGTGTGCACATGCACTGCTCTGAGAGTGGGGTAGTAACTTGTCTTCTAGTGAGAGTCCTGTGCTACTGGGAAGGCTTTTTTTGTAGCTGATATCTAAAGTGCAGTTTCTAATTACCTGCAGCTTGACTGGATCCCCGCCTACCTTATCTGAGAAGTCTGCTAATCCCAAAATTTAGGCCACACAATGGCTAAAGTGCATCAGAAAGCAGAGCTTTCATCCCTTGTGAGTTTGTGATGGTGGACATCTAGAAGGATATTCAGAGGGTCCAACCTCCGTCACACAACTCCATGGAAAAGGGAGTGTTTTTTTTTTCCCAGGCTTGATTTAGGTGCCTTAATTTACCTTCTGTCCACTGACTATGTGTGTAGGAAAGGTATAAAAAGCAGTTTCCTGTGCTGGATGATGTGAATAGCTGTATTTTATTCATTTCGAGCCTAAAATAATCTGAATGAGACAACGACTAAACTGAAATCTCTTTAAACCTTTTATCCCATAAAATGTTACTATCTTGCTCAGTTTTCAAAATATTTCATTTTTTAAGTGCTTCGTTCAGATACTTTTAAGCAAGGACACAAACATGCTGGTGTGATTCAACCAAAACCAAAGAGTTTTATTTCGGTTTGTGTTATTTCAGAGCTCAGCCTCCAGGTCACTGTCCACTGAGCCCCCTGAGACCTGCAGTTTTTTGGAAGCTCCCTCTGGCCAAATGCCCAATCCATGCTAATGCACTTGCTGTGATTTTCAAAATTCTACCCAGATGGTCTTTTCCTCTGGAATAGTTTGCGATGCTCAATCTCCCATTTTCCTCAGGGGAGAAATATATAATTTAATTTGTGGGTTTCAGTAGTCTTACTAACAACTTTCTGTTGTTTTTAAGTAGTTACAGATGCTTCACTGGCACTTTTATATTGTCCTGTATTGTTTCCATCAGTTGTTGGATTTCAGGAGGGAGAGATGTAAACAGTACTTCAGTTTCTTTGAGACAAAGCTGACAGAGCTATTAAAAATGAAGCACGTGCTGCTGCTGAAGATTTTGTCTTTTTGGGTTGCATTTTGCAAGAGAGCTGGAAAAGCATATCCATGTGAGAAACTACTGATAATGAAATGCTTGTCTCTCAAAGTCTAACGTGCATCAAGTAGGAAACCATTAACTTTTGGCTCAGAACTTGCCCTTTGGCAATACACAGAACATTATTAAAACAACCTTTAAGGATTTTGCTGCTGAAGATGTCTGACTACTTCTTTATCGGCATGTCAACAGTGCTAACTTGAGGCATGGGCCTGAGGAGCTCAGTCTGTCTCCTGATCTGACGGGTTCACAGGTCTGCACGGTGCCCCACCAGCAATGAGTGCAGCCTGCACCTCCTCTACAACTGGGGACCTGCTGGTCTGCCTGTGCAGTATTCCTGGGGCCTCTACTGTTCTTAAAAGAACCTCTCACTTTGTTTAGGAGTGTTTTAAAATGGTGTGCTGCAGTAGTTAGCATGTAATGACAAAATTTATACAAGCAGAATAAGCAGAAATTATTTCATCCTTACCTTCTGGTAATCCATGCAAAAGCAAGATAGAAGGTTGCTATGTTCATGTTCCGTCAGATTTTTTTTTTACCCTTGAGTGCTACAGCTAGCTGAAAACAGAAATGTTTTCTGGGAGAAACTTTGAGAGAAACTTCTTTTTTTGGCCCTGTTCATTAAAGCTGTGTTTCTATTCTAGCTGAAGAACCATTACTTCAAGTTTAAATGGGTGTTAAGCCTGCTAAGGAAGCGCTCTGAAAGAAATATTCCAAGATGGAACTTATGGTTCCCTCTATGTGGGTAGCTCTGTGCTTAGCTTACACCAGTGGTCAACACCACCAGCAGTCAGCCTGCTTTGCTCTACGTGTCGTGAATTCAGGGAAAAGCTACGAATTCAAATATTCATTAGAAACCTGAGGCTTTGCAATATGGCCATTTTTTTTTTTTATTACTAAAACTGTATACACCAACAGTTCACATTGCAGCTGGGTGCTCTAATAGCTAAACCTACAATGAAAAACTGCAATAGACAGTGATTAGGTTTCTTTTACTATTTTCCATGCCTGTTCTTGACTGTTGAGCTTTGGCATGTAAAAATCAGCTTTTTTGAGAACAGAGTGAAACTCCCAAATACCCCAAAAACCCCAAATACTCCCAAATAACAGCAGCAATGGCAAAGCAGGTTCTTTATCTGTGAAGAGGCTTGCAGGCACAGCCAATTCCTCTTGGGCTGACATGACGCCAAGAGCTCTGGCACAAAGACCGCTAAACTGGGTGGACTCAGATACAGCATCTGCGGTGCTTGTGCATGGTTTGCTCACAGTGGAAAGTCGCAGGAGAAAGCAAGTTGGAGCAGGGTCTTTCTGTGGCGGTGATAACCACAGTTGTCTGCAGCTCTGGAGAGAGAGAAAAAGAGGCTGTGAAGGTACAGCATGGCTGTCAGGTATGCACAGCAAGTAACCCTGGTCAGCTCACACCTCCCAGTCAGCAGCAGACAAGGATTATGTCTAAGTACATCTGCAGCATTACATGGGTTGCCAAATATCTGACAGCTTGAGGTGCTGGGTGTATGGAAAAATAGCTGATGGTCAAGGAAGAAAAAGCCAAGCTGTATCTTGTTGCTCTTCAGACAGGACACAGGACCAACTATTTATTAAGGCTGTATAGGATGTCTAGCAACCTGGCTGATGACAGTGGTCCTTTCACATGCAGAACAGATACTCCAGTCTCCTCCTGTAAGATAGCACAGGTAAAGCAGGGTTCTTGGAGAGTTTCCCTATTTGTAAAAAAAAAAAAAGAATTTATGTATCTCATCAGCTTGTGCAAATAGCGATAACTGCACCAAGTCCCACTAGGCAACTGTGGATTTTCCCGTTCCACTGGTAAATTTCTAGCCCTGGAATATTGCAGATATGATGCAGATACGATTGCAGATATGATCTTCCTTCATTTCACCCTTATAAATGAGCAGCACCTTCAGCCTTTTAGAGTACTTCCTACGGTTGGGTATAGAGAAAGGACATTGTTTCTACTCAGGGGATTTATTTTACAGCATTCTTAAAGCTATCATCTGAGTTGCTTTCTGCTACAGGAAGTCCTGGTGAAGCATGCTGATATCTTACCTGTAATCCTGCAGCGTTGCTTCCCAGACTGTTAAATGCCATGGCTCTCCTGTCACATCTATCTGTATGACCTTGCCCCCAGGATGGCTATGGAAATTGCAGGAATGCTTTACAGAGACAGTTGTCAGCCTACAGCATCAGTGTTTTTTTTTTTTTTTTAAAGCAAAGATAATTCTGACAGCTGGATGTAACCACACGGTGGTTGTCCTGACATTGTTTGCAAGCTGGTCACAGTCATTCCTGAGTAGGAGCTGTTAAACTGGAACTCAGACTCCAGAGGTGTTGAGTGACATGCTGTTGTCCTAATGCGTCAAGCAACAAGTGCTGTCTTTTGGCAGCCAGAGTTTACATATCGGCTCCTGTCAAGGTTTTAGAGTCTACTGCGGCAACTGTCTGCTTTGGCTTTGCTTGTCCTCAGCCAAACTACTTACCGCTGAGTTGTCACATGCTAACTAACATAAGCAGCAAGCCTCTCTCCTTCCTGATTTGCTACAGGACAAGGGAAGTCTGTGCGTTGCAAACTTCACACAAATTAGTACACTCTTCCCTGCCAACAGTGCTGTAACAGAAGCAAATTTTTTGCTTTAAAATGCTTCTGTGACAATGTTGGTGTGATAAACCAAAGCATGAATAAATTGGGATGTGCCAGCAACAGAGCGCCAGGTGGAAAATGCTTTCTTCACCAGGAACGCAAGAGTTTCACAAGAAGCCACAAAAGCATTTCTGGAGCTAACACTACAAATTTTCCTTGAAGCTCAAGTTTAAAACCCTGTTCTTCTCAACTCATTCCAGGTTGCTGTGTGGTATAGTACCATTGCATAGATGAAATGCACACTTGTTTGTGCCTGTATTTCTTTCTGGTGGTTAACAATGGAAGTGAGGGGAGGCCTGGAGCTCACTTGGGCTCTATCCTCTCATGTGTGGCAGGATGCCCTGACGCTCTACTGAGATTCATTGACTTTATGTCTGTGGGCAGCTCACTTCCCCTATGGATCAGTTCTGCTTTCTCCTCAAGAGTACAAACTTGTGGCATGCAGCATGAGAGCACAGGCCAGATCCTAAAAGGGACCCTAGTGCTACAGCACTCTGCTCTGAGACAGGTGGGTCCTGGAGAGGTGTTCAGAGTCCAGTGTTGAGCTGCCAGGGCACCCTGTACCTGTGTAGGGGAGGCAGGTGTCTCAGCATGGGGAATTTATCTGGATCTCGTCCCTTGGAGGGATGTACAGACTACAAGAGTCTGATCTGCTGGGCGTTCTCCAAGAAGAGAGAGGCAGGCAGGAGGCAGGTCTTTCTGTGCCTGGTTTCTGGAGCCTTATCATGCTTAGGCATGAGCAAAAGGGCCAGGTTGCTCAACTAGCTTGAGGGCGAGCCAGCTCTCATGATTCAGCGTAGCACATGTGGATGTGCCACCGGGCTCCCCATGGAGCTACTGCTTACTGTGATTCTATCGGTATCCTCCGGTCTAGCTGGATTTCCCGATGAAAGGCAGGTTTTATTTCAGGCTATGTGGTGGCTCCAGGTGTGAGGATGGCAGGTTTGATGAGGCGGTGATCTCAAGTGCACGATCCTGCTAAATTGGAGGTAGTGAATCAGTGACATTTTCACCTAAACCTGCTGCAAGCAGAACTGGCTGTCTGAGCACTGCTTTGCATGCCAGACCAGGCCCCAGCCCTAGCAGAAAAATGGTCTGATCTCAGGTGAAACCTCTTTCTGCTTCTGTGGTGTAAATAAAGAGTGGATTTCGTGTAGTGCCTTAAATATGATAGATCTCCTGTACTGTTTTAAACAACAGTAGTGAGAAGACCCAGGTCTCTGATGTAGCCTTGGCAGAAACAATGGCCAAAACATGAAACAGAAGGCACTATCCCAGGACAATACCCAAACTGGGGTAGGATCACTTCCTCATTGGGGTCATTACTGAGAATGGTAGTAGTCTGGGGGGAGATGATTTAGCTCTATAGGTAGAAAAGTCTAAACAGGAGAAAAAACTAGGAAAAAAAAAAGAGTATTTCAAACTGATGAGCATGCTTGCCTTTGTTTTTTAATTTTGCTGCATGGAAATATTTTTCCACACATTTCAAGCCTGAAAAAACCTGGCACTGAACAACAGCTGTAATGAAATAAATAAAATCCTCTTTTGTTTGCTTGTCTAATTCCAAGTTTTCAGGAATTCTGCTGTTTCTCAAAACCATACTGCTTTGAGAGAAAAATGTCACAAGAATATATTTTAGTCACAAAATGAATGTAAAAAAGACTGATCATTTTTCTTTTAGCTTGAGAATAATTTTTGGGCTCAGCCTGAGTATTAAAAATGTCATACTAAATGGCAACTTTTTTTAAAACTTGAAAGTTTGTGAAAGAAGGAGGTTATGCTGACAGATGTTTCAGAAACCTAATTAATGAAGCCCTGAAATGAAAAAGACTGAGAACAACTTGACTTCTTGTATGAGAAGAAATAACACGTAACGTTTCAAAAGTAATAAAAGACCAATCACCCCAAGAACTTCAGACAAAAAAGAAGTATTGTAAAACAGAAGTTAGGCTTCTTTTTGTCTTTCTTTTTTAAACTTTTTAAACATATCTCTGGGTAGAACTGTCTGAAAGACCACAATTACATTTTGTGACAATTATTGAGGTTTCAGGATTTTTGTACATTCTACATTAGCAAACAAAACCTTTTGAATATTTTTATGTTGAAATAGCTCCATTAGGAATCTGTAGGTGTTCTAGTCAAGGTTGTTCTTCCCTCCTACTGATCAGAAATTATTAGAGAGACCAGAGTGTTCTGAACCTCGGAATCTTTTCATCCAAATGAGTAAATCTTTAGAAGTGCTTCAGCATCAATGAAAACTTCATATTTGAACAACATTTTGTTTTCCTGAAACTATTCCAAGTGACTCCAACTTCATCTTGCACGTAATAGTTTTGCACAAAAGAAAGATGTGTTTAATCTCAGCTGTAAGAGCATTTACCAGTTCTGTACTGCTGCCGTTAGTGAAAAATGCCTTTGCCTTACTGTATTTCTTTTCATCATCCTTACTTAGTGGCTGATCAGCTTCCGATAATGTAGTTAGTCAATCTTACCCTGTGAAATTGCAATCCATTATCTTGTCAGGATATGTTCTAGGAGGGGGATTAAAAAAATGCTGTGAGTAATACACATACTCAGTTGAAATTAAGTGAAGACACGAAGTCAGCTTACACCGCTGCGAAGTACAGGGTATCAGCACCTGTCCTTCATTAATCCGCTCCATCCTCCCTCTTTACACTGTGAAGTGGCATTATAACATAAAGCCATGATGAAATACATGGAAACTTTTTGTCTGTCCATGCTTTGAGGGCTCTCATCCACCTGGATGCTGCCTTGTTGCTTGCTTTGCTGCTGGGCGTGATGATGGGTGCTGAGATTGACAGGCAGCTCATTACAGGGGCTTTCCTCAAGTAAGCAATGGCACATTAGAGTGCACAAAGCCTATTGTGAAAACCTGAAATGAAGCCAAACATTTGGAAGCAAGTTTCTGACCTTTGTTAACTGAGCTGCTATTTTATTAGGCAGAATTGATGATGCAGCAAGATCTCACACCATATTAAGACAATGTACGGAAATACTTGTTGCCATTGAAAGGCAAAGGCTGGTTAAGGAGGCACTAAAGGGTGAGTGTAATGCTATAGGGAAAATTCTGCAGGTAAAGGTCAGTGGAATTTTCCTTAAAAGTAGTTCTTGGACAAGTTTGGGCGACATTTCTTTGTCTGCTTTCTAATACTGCTTTCTAATCTTTTCCTCAAAGAAACAGTGGGGTACAAAGCATATTGTCTATGTAAGGACTTAAACATGAACAGTGTTGATCTTGCTGCCTGACTGTCTGCAAAATGCCAAGACTGGCTTAAAAATCAGAGACTTTGTTTTGGGGAAAAAAAAAATATCTTTGTTTCCAGATCTTTTGAGGTCAAGTTTTCAGACATTCCTGTATGTTTCTAAGGGCTACACACTTACCTAAATGAAAAAGAATAACAAAATATAAAAGTAAAAAAAAAAAAGACATTTCACATAGTCACATACTTCCAAATACCATGTATTTAGGGGAAAAGACCATCACATGCCTCAAATAATGAGAGCCAATAACATCAGGAATAGCACAGTTTGCACTGATTTAATTTAAACAAGAACAGAAAATTCTCAGCTGCAGATCTGTAAATATACTATTTATTGTCAATAACATGAAAAGGTTAATCTAGCAGGTCACCTACAATGGTTCTTTGGGCCTCTTCATCACCAGGACCATCTCCTCAGGCTTCTTCTATGCTGCAGTCCACCAGCTGTTTCTTACAATATATCATGACTGTCATCAGATTTGAGCTCTGTATCACGCTGTACTTATTTTGGTAGAGAAGTAGGTGTGTGTTTGTGTGCGATGGGCTGGGGGTGGAGGTTTCACTTTGTACTTCTCGCAGATAGAATTACTGTGCCAGTCTGTTGGCTTTGCTTGTTTGTCTTGCGTCTCTTGTGGATATCTGTGGGGGATAAAATAAGCCCTGGCTTTGGATTTGATTTGCACTGTGAATTTGCTTCTAATTGGCACCACCCACATCAAAGTTTAAAGTCAACATTTTCAGTTTTCAAAGCCAGAAGGATAAAGCCAGGCTACTAGAGTGAGATTTTAAACAGCTGGCAAAACTCCATTGCTGCGATAGTCAGGGGTAAAAACTTCTCTTGCGGGGACAAGGTGGTCACTGGAGATGGCTGGGCCCTGCTTGCAAGCTGTTCCCTGGACTGTCCCTTCTCACAGTCTCTGAAGGATGTGGCCCAAGGCTAGTAGCTTTTGGCCATGTAGTGTTTCCATTGCACAGCTCACAGGATCAGAAAGGCTGGTCATCCTTTGCTGAGGAGCCCTGCCAGTTTAGCTGAAGGGGAGGGACCCGGGTGTATATCACTTTTGCCCTGTCCCTTAGCGTTGATGAGGTCTAGTTCTGACTTCAGCATTATTTAAAATAGCTTTAGGATTGTTTTGTGTTACAGAGTGAGTGGACTGTCCTTCTGTGTCTTTCTGTCCTGTCCATTACTTATTTGTCAAGAGGTTTAGCTTCAAGAGAGAAAATTAAAGTACTAAGTAGTTTCAGTAGTAACACTGTGGAGCTGCTTCGAAGTTGCTTTTTTTTTTGTGTGGATGCACATGTAGATAAAATGCTTTAAATTGATTTTGAGGCTGCTGAGGTAGACATGTGGAGGCAAAGAAATCCCAGAGATTCATGCAGAGTTTGTTTCTTTCTTTGTTTGTTTGTTTTTGCAGCCTTTATAAACAGTATTTGGGATTAATGGTATCAAATTTCACATACTATACACTGCAATCTTAGCTCTACGTTCTTAATTTCTAACAGCTGGGCTCACACGCTTAGATTTCTACTATGCTTCAGAAATGCATTCTAGTTGTTACTAATACGATATGGATAACAGAATCAAACAAAATATTTAAAAACATTAGGCCCCAAAATAGTCTGGTAAACCTATTCCTAAACTCTCATCCAGATGAAGCCAGGAGCCATACAAACAAATTATTGTTAGTGGTTTTCCAAATGAGTACATTGTATCAGGTTCTTAAATCCTTCCTTCGACAGCTCAGTAAAAAGAGCCTGGAAGCGTAGCTCTGCTCCTGCCTGGCTCTGATAACATTAAATCCAAGATTGAAACGGGGAGCCATAGAGCAGCACTGACTAGATGAGGCGCAGCACCAGCCGTCTGGGCGGCACAGCTCCGAAACAAGGGTGGTGAGAACATAGGGCATGGTGGTACCACCGGAACCTATTGCTTCAGATCTCCTTTAGCAAGGGGATCTCACAGTCGAGCACTTGGTCCAAGCGACTCCTTCCCCAGCAAAATGAATGGCAGAATCTCCAAAAATGTGACACTGATGTGAATATGTGTGACCTTGGGAATCCGCTTTGCTTTAGGCTGCATGACCTGCAGTATGGAACCTCACTTTGGGCTCTGGAGTCTTGTGTCTTGGGGCCACTGTTCATTTCTTTGGCATCACAAAGCCGGTGGGAAAGGAATAACCCTGCTTGCACCAAGCATTTGAAGTGCGTGTGATAAAAAAGCGATATGTGAGGTGCTGCTGACAAGCATCTGGACTGACAGAGATGACCCTCCGCTGCTGACTTAACAGGCGACATACTGCAGACTGAAAGGAGATGACCAGCTCTCTAGGGAAGGAGGAGTACAAAACACGACCAAAGATGAAAAGGAACTTCAGAAGCGCCTTAAGGCCCCAGCTGAGATCTTGTGAAATCCCTTTGTGCCAGGCTGTCTGCAAAATGCACAGTGCAAGCGAGCCTCACGCAGAGAAGGCATGTGGAATGGGAAGGGAAAAGCAGGAGAAACAGCAGTTCCCTAACACCTCACAGGAAATCAGTGCCATAAGCAGAAACTGAATGCTAAGTCTTAGTCCCTGCCCAGCACTTCATTACCTGTTTTGTCATGACATGCACAGGTTGATGCTTATTTCAAGATACTGTATTAGAAGTATGCATAAAGTCCACTACAGGTATCGCTTTTGTTGTGAAAATACCAGCATTTTAGTTAACCAGAAATGATGGCCCTGCTGCATGCTTTCGGGGCAGGCATTCCCTCCCTCCTGGAAAAAGTGCCTTTCAGAAGGATGGCTTAACAAAATGCCTGCCCGTCTGCAAAACAGCTCACGTCAGCCAAGTGCCAAGTGAGGAGAGGAGGCAGAGCCACAGTTTGAGAAGAGTTATGCCCATCCTCGTGGCCCCTCAAAAATACCGGCCCCTTATATGGCAGGAAATTCAGTGCGAATTGACGCTGTCAGAGATGATTTAATTCTTGCTGAGTGCTCTTTGACTCCTCTTAGAGTCCCAGAATGAAGCTGAGGTCAGGGACTCGGTGACTGCTGGCTACTAGCCCTGCCACAGCTCTGGGAACAGCAGCTCGTACCCATGTAATGGGGGTTAATAAACCTTGCCACAGGACTGATCGCTTGTCCCCAGGTGCTGGGACTCCCCATCTCCAGTGCCGGGGACTGAGATGAGGCACATATAACTGCATTGAAAGGGAAGATGTGTCTTTTGTCCAGTAATTAATGTTTTCCTTCTATGTTCACTTCTACATAGAATGGGCTGAATTACTTCACATTGAGCCAGAACATCCAAACCCATTTATGATGTTTCAAGCAAGTGCAGCACTTGTCACATTAATGGCAAAGTCCCCAATGCTTTTATGCGTCTCCCTTTTAGAGCTCAGGTAGTCAGTGGTAACGCTATCCCTGATTATTTTTGGTAGAGTAGCTCTCGCCCACCTTATATGCAAGTAATATATTTGCAGTAGACATGGTGCTGCAGTCTAATCCTAGATCCATAATTTAACACAGTGAGAAAAGGGGCAGTCACCTTCAGGGAAGCCCTACTAGTTTATGTCAGCAAAGTATTTGGCTCTCTAAAGATTGTTGTTTATCAAAGTATTGAAATTGCATATGATTAGCTTAGATTGAACAAATAAAAATACATTTTTGTAAGCATTTACCTGTAATTGGTTCAGATACTCAAATACTCATTGGTCAGTAATAAAATTCTGATCATTTAAATGTCTGCAGTAAATAAAAAGCTTTTTTCAGAAGCAGCGGCTCAAATGTTATAATTTTAAATAATGTTATAAATATACCCACAGTAATGACTGCAATACCAGTTCCTTATTTACACAGAAATTAGCCATGATGATCAATATTATTCTTTACTGCTTTTGAATTGAAATAAATTTAGAAATTTATTAATATATGCTATCACAGCTCACTGATTCATAGATTTTATGGCTAAAAGGGGATATTACATCAGTTTGTCTCATCTCTTGTAGAGCAGCTTAGACTGTTCAAAGAAGCATATCTCACACTTGGAATTTAGGAGCACTGTGTTCTGTGGTCTTTACCTGGCTGTTTTTTAGCAAACCCCTTACAGTTAGCCAATAATTTGTCACTCTCCATGTTCTGACTAGCTTATACCAAAATTTCTGCTTGCTATAGTGACTCTACCAAGGAGTTCCTTGCATACCTTTCATCTAAACTGGGAGACAGGTGTGCTTATTTGATCACAATATAATCTTGTTCAAGCCTAGCAATTTTTTTCTTTAGATGCTGGCTTGTTTTGCATCAATGGCAAGACACTAACTAATTTCAGTATAGCCAAAATTTAATCCTTGTTTGTGTTAGGTGACCAATATTGTTATACGCTTGCATTCCCAAAGTCAGGGTTTTCCACTAACAAAGCCAGTGAGAGCATTCAAAGGCTGCATGACTGCATCAACAAGTAACAGGGACGTTTTTCTCAGACCTCAGCTACACAGAAGGTTGTCATGTCACGTGAACATAAAGCATCTTGGTTATGAGTTGGAGTTAGCCTCTTTAGTCAGAACAACTGGCTAAAAAATCATAAATAAATTAGACTAGCTCTTGGTGTTGCAAGTATTTTGTCATTTCAGATGCTCAGTCCTGTTACTGCTGAGCTCAGACCTGCTCACGAGTTCATCCCCTGATAATTTGCTGTTTCCTTCTCCTGTGTCTTTTCCATATGTCTATAAGCAGGACATGTTTCATGTATGCAGGCTCGATTCTCCAGAACTTAATCACGTATACAACTTGATGTAGCATGGATTATCCCATCAACAGCAACTAGATAACTCATATACGTGAAGATGAACATATCTGTGAATATTGTCAGGAGAGGAGCTTTAGTTTGGAAATTGCGTTCTTTCGGGGGTCCCTCTCATTCTTATTTTTAATTCTTGTAACAACTCATCAATTAGTTTCTCCATTACTTCATAGAGTTTCTTGTCACGTGTCACTAGACAAGGTGGGGTGACCACTAAATTTTCTGTAAGTCATAGCAGAATCAAAGAAAAGAGACCTGTTCCCACTTTGCTTCCCAGAGCTATGAGTTGTGTGGTCAGTTTTGTCTTCCGGAAGGTTTTTTCCACTAAATTAAATTTCCTTAGTGTAACAAGCCTATATGATTTTTCTAATAGTGATTGTAGTTTCCCTGAGGTTTTACCATGTAGAAATGTATTCAGAACTTACTCTGTGTCTCCACTGGAAAGAGCTGTCTGCAGAAATCCATGGTGCCCTTCTAACACTGTTACCCTAGGCAGCCCAGGGAAATTTAGGAAGAATCTCAGGATGCAAAAGTGCTGATAGTTCTATTAAATCCTATAAAAAAGTCATGCAAGGAAAACTGAAGTTTAAACAAGGCATGGGAAGCCCATTTAGAGAAAATTTGTCATTTTAAGTAATCCTTATTTTTACCATTAAGGCTACTTTTGTTTTGCTGCAGACTTGCATTGTGAAAATTAATTGTCAGAAAAGAATAAGAAAATAGTAAAATGATCCGAGCCCTGAATTAGTGCCTTTATGGTTATAATTTCCTTTACTTCTGTTGAGTTTCCCTGGCAGGCTGCAAGGAAGGCTGTGCCCCATTAAATAACAGAGAGAGTCCATAGTAGTAAATACAAGCAGGTATGAGATCCTCTCTATATTTGCAAGCAACCCCTAAATTTTGCTGACGAACTCCTGGAATTTTGTTAGTAAATATTTCGATAATAGATGATATCTGACATAATTTTATAGATACATATATGTGTCTATATAGACACACATATAATGTGTATATACATATAAAAAATATACACACATGTATCTATACATATGCATATATGTGGACACTTAAACAACTGTCTCAGTAGATAACAGCGGAATTTGATGCTGCATTCATTCCTAATTCCTTTGGAGCTCTGGAATTTCAGGATCTGACTTCTAATAGGGAATCTCTAGATGTGTTGTTTAAAACGCTAGTTTAAATAAAAAGAAAAAAAAAAGCAGCAGCAATACAGCACATCACAATAGCAGGTTAAATATAGACATGGATTACAGGGCCATTGTTTTCACTCCGGCTAAATAAGACAGTACTCTTAAAATGGAACACCACTTGACCTTTCGTGTTTCATCGGTCTGTGATTGTATTTAACTGATACAGGGAGGAAACATTTTCCCCCTGGAACTGTCCCCTGTTGATATGACGATCGCTACTGCTGGGTCACACCATGCACAGGAGGCAGAAACCCAGTGCTGCAGAACACAAGAGGGATCTTGCAGCACATGGAGGAGCTCTATCCATGTCCCACAATGACACACGCTCTTTTTTCAACTTCTCTCAGCTTGTGCTCTCTGCTGGCCATCTCAAATCACCACCAGTGCTCAAACATTCAAAAATCACTTACTTCGAAGTGGAAATTCTTGATGTGCAAAGCAAGAAGCAGATCTGCATTGTGGACAAGGTAAGTGTATTACTTCAGCACACTGGGGATGTGCCTGGTTCACGCGGTGACAGTTCAGGGACTCAGTTTTCACTCTGTTGTGGTCTTATTCTGTAACAGAAATACTTTCATTCTTTCCTCTGGGAGATACTCAGAACTCCTCATCACTCACAATCCTTAGCTGTTTTTCTCCATCATTATTACAAATAATCCAACAATGGTTTCTTTTAGACCTCCTTTCTGCTCTGTGGACTCAAGACATGTCTGTAGGCTGTCTCTTGACACTTAAATTACAGTGTTTATTTCAGACCATGATACTTAAACGTCTGCTTCAGAATGGGTATTCACTTTTAATACATTTGTAAAGCTTAGCATCTCTGCAATGCTAAACATACTCAGCTGCGCCCTACCCATTGTATTGGGCAGGAACCTGGCAATTTTTTAAAAAATTCATTTTTAAACAAAGGGTCTTAGCTAAAAGAGGTGGGTGGTTTTGTTTGTTTGTTTGGTGTTTGTTTTTGTTTTTAGTTTTAATAAGGTGAATCAAAAAATATCAACTACAGTCAAATTGTGTAAGTAATATGAGAGGACTGGGTAAGGAAGGAAGTTTACAACACAGTAAACAACAGCTAAAAAAATGCTTCATAAATATTTTCATCACAGCTTTTGTAATTCATTGTCTCTCAGCAGAAGAGCTGGTCTCTTGCGTGCCATTAAAACGGGAATCCTAATTTATTTAGAGTATATTAGAGTATAGCATTTTTCAATAGCATGGCAGAGTTATGAGACTTACTGTTTTGCTAGAAGAAAAAAATAAAAATAAAAAATTCCCTTATCCTCACTGGCAACAGATGGAACTAGTGGATAAGTTTGCTTCAAATGTTTAATTTAATGCCTTGGAAATATGCAGGGTGGAACGCTTCTAGTGTTCTTGATCGTTTAAAGGGTATTTTCACAATTTGTATGCCTAGTTAAAGGTAAATGTCTCATTTGTTCATTCTTAATGGGGCAAAATATTTTTTGAGATTTTTTAAAATCCAGCCAAAGGGGAAACATATACAAAATAGTAATATTAATACTAGTTCTAATGTTAGTATTTGCATTATTTCATTTACTTAGTGATATTTACACCATTATTAAAAAGGGTTATCTAAATACTATACTGAATAAGGTTTCAATCCAAAAAATGACTGAGTCTTTTCTTATCTTAAGCTTTCCTATAGTGTCATTAAAAGAAATATATTAACAGAGACAGAATTAGGTGTAGAGCCACATTTCAGGAATCCTTCCATGGAAGAACTATAGTCTGCTGGGACAATAGCAAACCTGCATTTTAATCTTTATTCTGAATTTTGATGAGCATTTTCTACATTTTCTACACCTTCTCCAAATGATGGACTCTGCCCCTGTAGCAGCGGAAAGAGAGTTATGAGTCGTGATTGTGCAGTACTCCCTCTATGGAGGTAAAATACGCACAGAGGAGCAATAACAACTATAAAGTGAAAGCATCTGCTCAGGAATCTGTGTTCAATTTACATGGCCATGGCCAGCAGCGTGGACCTTTTTAAATTTTTTATTATTTTTTGGCACAGTACCGAGGTATCCGTGCAAGTATAGTGCAAGGCTGAGCTTTGTAAGGCTGCCTAAAGAATTTGGATTTTGAATGCACATTCACCTGGCTGCTTAAATCCCTTAATTTGCTGAGATAATCCCTTCCTAAGGCAACCCTGAAAGTACAGAAGTTGAGTTCCTTACTTCTGTGAACACTTGTTAGTATTGTTGAACTTCATTTCAGTTGGTTATTAGAGCAAACAAGAGACCATTTTACTGGATTATGCATAATCTTCTGCTTAATTAAATATAACATTGATACAGACCCAACATGACACTTCTAATGCCTGTTTTGTGTTTGTAAGATAATTACAATCAGCTTCATTTCTCAGGGTTGCATGTAATTATTACTTGTCAGGATTTATAATAGGAGAGAATAGGAACCCTAGATTTTAAAATGTATGTATTTACACTTACTGCATATTGTTAGTAGCTCAGACTATTATGATTTAGCAAATACATTTATAATATTCCCAGATTAATAAATCTAAATGGACAAACAATATTATAATGGCAGAGAGAAGACCCCTTTCTTTCTCCACCTAATAGAAACTCAGGCAGAGTGATTAATGGTATGTGGTTAAATACCAGTCACTGCTTCCAGACGGTTGGTTTCTATAAGACTCTTGTGTTTGCATATGAATCCTGTTCAGATTAGTGGGAGCTCTGAAAGTCTGAAAAATGATGATACATCTAACTAGATTTGGTATTTAGAAAGAAAAGATGTCTTGTGCTCAATGCAGTGTCAGGGATTTAGCAGAGGTGTGTTCGGCTGTGTGATCTCGAGCAATCAATTGACATCAATATGCTTTGGATCCAGCATAAGTAACTGTGGATTAATTCTCCATCTGTAAAATGGAAAGAACATTATTTCCTTTGGCTTTCTTACCCATCTTATACTTTGGGGAAGGATCAGTCACTTATATTAAGTGAACTGAGTGGTTGCTATAAGGTCTTGATTGTCTTTAAGATTGTCTTAAAAGAACAGAATAAATACATATTTGCCTGGTTTTTAAGCCTGTAAGATACATTCAAATCATAATACAGGCTTTTCCACAGTCAGGAAAGGCAGAAAAAAAATATTGAAAGAAAGTGGTAGAAGAGGAAAACCCCAGACATTTTGTCTCATAGTCATCCCCTCCAGGAACGAGGACATGCTTTGGGGACGTTCTCTGCTATGGATATGACATTATGCAAGTAGTTTGGTCCTTTTCCAGCGAGTTAGTTACTTAAAGAATTTAACAGTCTGAGATCTTTTTCCCCAGATTTACTCTTGGTACAGAAATTAATACTGAGGTGAAATGTCATAGAGAAGCAGCTGTCTCAATTTTTTTTCCCCCAGTTACTCTACAAAATGTCCCCAAACTACTTCTGGCAGGACAGCAAGAACTAGAAATGTATAGATAAAAGGGGGTACCTTTGACAGTTGGAAAAAGGCTTCAAAAAGGAGTTAGTAGGGAAAGCTAATTTAAACCTAGGCTACAACCCCATCCACCTGTTCTTAAAAGCAGTATATAAATGCTCAGAGGACGTACCCTGGGACTGTACTCATGTGAGCAGAGGTACCTGCACTCTGATGTGATGGCAGCAGGAGGACAAAAGGCACTGAGGTTTTGTCCATCTGAGGAGATGTCCGAGCAGCCTCCTGCTATGCACACTGCCCATGAGAGGGCAAGAACCCAGGTCAGAGTGAATGACAGAGTCCTGGGTCTTCCTTCCTTCCCCGCTCCCCAGGGAGCTGGTGTCCTCCTGCACAGTATGGCTTGGAGGTACGCAGAGCATCTTGCCTGACCTGGCAAGATGTGTGTGCTGCATGCACACACATGTGTGTGTGTGCATGCACAAGATGTGTGGTGTGCTGCAAAGATGACGGAAGCTACTTTCCTACTGTTCCTAAAACCAGCCCTCCATTCATTCATCCTCCATGGCCCAGGAGAGGATTCCTCACAACAGGAAGGTGTTTACCCAAGCAGGCAAAGGCCTTACGAGAGGTGGTGGATAAAGGCCACAGTTAGGCAAATTTAGCCAAGAAATTTGGCCCATATTTTGACAGTCAATCAAGGAGTGATAAGTAACAGTTGGACATCTTGTGGGTAAACCTTCAGTCTCTCAACATACAAATCAATACTGCATTTTTTCAGGATGTTCTGTAGTTGAAACATGAGTCGTACAGGTTTCTTGGTCAAGGACTGAAAGAAGTATTCAGCAAGGAATAAATATTTTCTTTGGCCAGCGTAAAACAACAGGTGAGCCTAGATGGTCACAAGTCCCTTTTTTCCTCACAATTTAGTAATTTCTATGGATGAAATTCCTGTCTGTCTGTAAAGAGGAGAGGGCGTGTAATTAATGATTCCGTGTTAGAAATATTTTCAATGAAAAAGAGTCCCAAAATGTCTAAGGATTTTGGCTCCCATATTACTTGCAAAAAGCTATAGAAAACAACAGAACATGCAGAATTCATCAAGTCTTAAAAATGAAAGAAAATAATTCCTTTTTGTATTTTTTAACAAATAATCCGCATTTTTCATCGTCAGCCACAACTTATGAAAAATACATAGCTACTCAAAAACTGTTTTACTTGTACATTATTCCAAAAGCCTGATGTAGGTTAGTTTTAAAGTTATCGATGTGCAGTGATTTGATTTATAAATGCTGTTAAGGCAACTCATAACTGTTTCTGTTATGGCATTCATTGTATAATATTTTTTTCTTCAAATTAACCTGTAGTAAAATGTATTTTCCCACAAACATAGTGCAATGTAATTAATTTTGCATGAGCTGCTTTTAAGGCAGAAAGTGTTACACAATATAGTTTTTACAGAATAAATCACCTTTGGGGAAACCTGCAAAGAAAGCTTTTTCCCATCAAAAGCCTCACAGCTCAGTAGTTTTGTGCTATATGATTTTGCAAGTTAAGCTAAAAGCAGAGGAGCAAACTCAGGTTTTGTCTGCTACACAGTGGCCCTCCTTTCCAGAAAACTTCTTAGGGCCTACAGAAGAGAGCTTGTTCCTAAGAGTGCAGGAAAACGTCTCTTTTCTTGGTGTGCTGCAAAGATGACGGAAGCTACTTTCCTACTGTTCCTAAAACCAGCCCTCCATTCATTCAGTGCCCTCTCCCACTGAAATCTCTTCGGAAAACCCAGTTACTGATAGTTAAATGTTTGTGGTTAATGATATATACCGTAGGAACTTTATGTTTGTGAGTGTAGACATGCCATGCAATGCCTACAATGAAAGTCACCTGAACATTGTTATTTTTCTTTAATTAAAGGACTCTTTCATAGGGCCTATCCTATGGCTTAACAATGTATTTACACTGGCATGACAGCAAAATCAGCTACATGCAGAAATCGTATCTCCAGTATCAGAAATCTATTACTTTCGCCTGTGGGTTGCAGTTCTGTCACAGAAAGTGAACAGCCAGGAACAGTCATCACCAGCTCTCTTTTGTGTAGTCACCCCTAGCAAATAAAAATAACTTCTTACAGTTATTGGAGGTTAGACATACCACATTCATTTTAGGTGAGCAAATGCAATCATTAAAGTAGGCAATGAAACTCTGCAAAGGAACTCTTTGCAGTACCAGGACATTGCCTTTTATATCAGACTGTCCTCATTTGCTTCATACTAGGGAAGTATAGTAAAGAAGTCCTTTCCCAGGAAAGATATTAGTATTTTCATTGCCTTATATAGTCTTTTTTTCCCTAAGTCTTGCAATTGCAACATTTCACTTCATAGAACTCTATATTCTTCATTGTGGAGAATGAGCAGACCTTGTGCACTTCCACAGTGGCCTCATTTCATGCACAGGATTTTTAAGATCATCATCTTTCTTGTTCAAGCAATCTATCATTAGAGGTGTCCTGCCTCTGATGACAAAGATGCCCAAAGGGACTGAATAACCAGCTATGTCAGAGGAGCGGGTTCCATGGTAAGAGCATACGTTGATGCTGAGTCCGACAAACTAGTGATTCCCACAGCAATACGGGTGAAGGAACACAGACACAAAACTGGCTGGACGGAGGCCTATTCCTGACAGAGTCCTCTTCTTTACTTCCTTTTGGAAAGAGGATTTCATGGCGTCTTGTGTTTTTTACTGTATGTTTTCACAGCATCCAGCACAACAGGGATCTGGTCCCTGCTGGGAGGCACTGCAAGAAAATACATTACATTTGCAAACATGTTACAAAGTCTATGCGTTTTCTTGCCCGTAAGAATTGAATCTTATGCCTACCCCGCAGTGCTGGAAGTGATGACTGTAGTATTTTCTTCCTCAGTTATTAGTTACATGTGGTAAAGTAGGTAAACATATTCAAATTCTGTTGAAGCAATGCATTACACTCATTTCTTCCTGCTCTACTAGAAATTCACATCATTTTGATGTCAATGTAGCTGCAGATAGTTTCAGATGAAAAGAGGCAACTAGATATATTAATTTCTGCTTGCTCTTTGCTGTCACCGTTCTCGTTTCAATATGGCATTTTACATGGAATACCTGGAGAAATGGACTTTGATTTATCTAGAAGAGAGAGAGCGGGGAGGGGAGAAGCTGGTAAGTTTAGGGCATTTAGCATTTATAAAGGGATAATTTAAAGAATTACAGAAGCTACTACAGAAGACTAATGCTTCAGCTGATACTAATTTTCAAAGCTTAGGAGTGCCTGTAAATGACAGGTTTTATACATCTCTTAATTTAGATAGAAAAGTCTAGGCCTGGGAGGGAAGAAAGAAAGAATGAAATAATAAATGAACCAAAAAATTAAAGCTTGATTCAAAGTTCAGCGAAAACAAGAGAATGAATTCTTTAGACACCAGTGGTGCTTCATGAACATAAGCCATTCTGGCCAACAGTAAAAGCCAGCTAGGCTACCAGAGCAGTGAATATTGCCAAAAGTGTATCTGTAGAGACAGATTCCCAGCCAGTGTGAAAATGTCCTCGTTCCCAACAAAGTTATGACGTTTTACCCCAGCTGCACATTTGCCTTACTGCATCAAAGATAATTCACAGATTATTGCAAATTATGAATGTACTGAAGCAATATAAGACCATAGGGAGCTGTAGGTGTTTTATTAGTCTAATAGTTAATCTGCACAACCCATGATGGAAATTTAGGTATATAATGGCTTCTCATATAGGCATTATTGTGGGATTAAAATACGCCTGCCCATGATTTATTGGTCCATCAGAACATGCTTCGGGTTCTTTCTGAAATCAGACCTGTGAATCTTCACAAAATACCTGAGCCATGTAGTAACAGATCTATAAATACCTAGCTATAATACTATCATTATAAGATATCTGCCTACGTTTAAACAGTTTTGGATTTTAAAAAGTCCTTGAAATGCAAGCTTTTCTTTTCTAATATATACAGCTCTTGTGCTACAAGAGAACAAATTGTGGCAGTCAGAGAACCTGTATCAGAAGTACAGCAAGCATCTCTACATTGCACTTGGTATTGTGAAAAGTACTTAAATTTCTAAGTGACCTGATGATGTCTAATTGCTCTCCTGTGACACTGCTGTTTCCCATTCCTTTCTGCTTCTCAGCTTCATACGTCCCCTCATGGACCACAGGGGACTTGCTGTCTCTCCATCTTTCCCTGCCTGCTCTCCCCAACGTAACTTGGAACCTACTGGCCAAATTTAAATACATCTGAAAGAGAAGGAAAAAAAGGCTCAAAAGATGAGGTAGTTGCTGTTGGTCTAATAGCAGCTGGTGGCCGGGTAGCACAGTGTTTCAGAGCGGGGAGCGCAGGCGGAGTGCAGCCTTCACCCCTGCTGCACGCCAGTAGCCAGCTGTTCACTCGACGTGCACATCCCGACTAGGCCATCAGCAAGTGCAGGGCAGCAAAACAGACCCTATTTCTTGCCCCATGGAAATGTCATAGGAGACAGGGAAGGGATATGGGGCAGCTGGAAAAGGCTTTGACGTTCTTTATTAGTAGAAAGTAAGGCTTTATTAGCCCTGCTACTTACAGAACCCCTTGTTTTGCCAATACGTGTTCTCCTGGGAATTTTCTTTTGAGTTGGTTAACCTCCGTCTTGCTTTTTGTTTTCGTACAGTCCCCCAAATAGTTTTGACCATCCTGTGCTAAGAATTGGTTGAGTTTCTTGGGTGCATGCCTTGATTTTAAATGTTAGCAGTCTGCATAGGTATAAAAAACCAAACATAAACCTCTACAGCTATTTCATGGAAAAGGGAAGACAAATTCAGAGAGATTTCACGTCTAAGCTATATGTTTAATCTGTGCTAGGACTGGCAATCAAAATCCAAACAAAACTCCAAACCTCACTTTCTTCCTGAGAAGAATTGGTCAAAATGAGTTGTTTGGGTTTTTTTTAAGTGCATATCCTAAATATTTTCTTTTCAAATTACACTGGAAAAACATGAGTCTTGAATTTTTGATGAGGTAGAATTTGTGAAAGATTGTATTACAAATTAATTTTGGAATATTTCAATCTGCTATGACACAATAAATATTGCATTTCAAGTGCAATTTATTTTACAATTTAATATGCATTTATTTGAATATTATTTCCTATTGGGTTATTTTCCACAGCATGAGAGCCATGTGTTACATTATTTTACCCTAGCATGACTGATGTGTCATAAAATAATGTAAAAGTAATGAAAGTTCCATACTGATGAGAAATAAATGAAAATAACACAATGAAATGAATTTTCAGCATGTTCCTGAAGAGGAGTTTAAAAAAAAACCAAAACATTTTCTATTTCATTTTTAAAATTTGAAGTCAATACAAATTTACAGATCCAGAGTTTTGCCAGAACAATTCCCTTTCCCTGGCAGAAAAGTGTTGCGACAGAGGCTTCCTGACGGGTTCTGCTGTTAAGCTCTCGAGGTGAATACAGCAACCTTACTCAGTTCCCTTTAATAAAAGGTCAGAAGGCATGGAGGCATACCCATTCTAGTCAGATTTGCGCAGAAATAGGGGAACGTGGTGAATTCGGTAAATTGAGGGATGGCCTTAGTTCTGTCTGCTAATGGATTGCATTCTCTTTACTTCCACTCTCATCTTCAGCAGAGGGAGAAAAAGCTCTTTCTGGTGTCTGACACTTTTTCAGAAAACTTCTTGCAAAGGGATAGGTTTTTTTTAAATATAAGTACCCAGCTAGCAGTACAAAACCAATATAACATCTTCAGAGACAAACTTGGCAAGTGTAAATTGACATGACTGCACCCGGCAGGCATGTGGTTATGTGTATTCTTAGATAATTTGCCCCACAGTCACTGGAAATATTAGTCAGTTGGATTATCTCATATGCTAAAGTTCATGTGACCACCTAATAATCTAGGAGTATGCTGGAACCGACGTGAGCTAAAACCATAGTTCTGAATATCTCCCGTTTCTGGAAAGACTGGCTTAAGATCAGAGCTAGCTGTTTGGTAGGCAGTTCACTGCTGTCTACTGAGTAAAATATTAAATTCCATATAAAGCCTTTGTGTAGTTGCAGACACCACTTGTCTATATGTAGCTACTTCTATGTCATTTCCACGGTGGGGTCATCTATTTATATCTCTTTGGACATGACCGGCATACTGGTTCACCAGGCTAACAAGACAGCAGTGTGGGACACACTGAGGGAGGTTACAGTAAATCAGTATCCAATTTTTAATGCTGTCTTTGAAAATTAATAATAAAAAAAAAGTAATCTGATCTAGAAGCCAAACACAAAACACAGAGATCAATTAGAACAGGTGTTTTCCTGATTAACTTTCTGTGAAATGCTGCTGATTTCTAACAATATAGCATGGTCCAAAAGCAAGGACAGGGTGCAAAAGCAGTGATGATGAAGTATTTGTTGAGTGCTGAATTTGGAAATTACCTGGCTTTCCCATTAGCTGGTTATCTGTTTTAGGGTCAGATCCTCAGCTGAAATAAGCTGATGTCACCCTTTTGAACAAATGTACCCTGTCTGAAGATGGGGCCGTGTCTGGTTAATGAGCAGCTGGAGTGGCAGAATTTCTGAATTTCTGCAATTACGGAAAATGTCTGCCTGTTGCAAAGTAGGTGACTCAGCAGCACAGTGGTACTGACATGTCACAAAGAGAAAAAACATTCAAAGGGAAATGTTGAATGAAAGATCACTTATTTGCTGAAATTCTACTATTCACATTCTTATTGATATTCTGCTAACCTCTAACCCCTGAAATAATTCTTCAGTGCAAGAACTGCGTGATGCAATTACATACAGATCACTAGATTTGTTATAATTCCTTGACTTATAAATGTGAAAGAGGTATGAAAGTGGATAACTATCTGATTAGCTTGTACTCACAAAAGGCAGTATTAAGTTCCCATAATATCTTCCATTTAGTGCCGTTCCTTGAGTCATAGCCTAAGTTACTAATACGGTATTTTAAATCTTAAAAAGAAATGTGATGCTTTGTGCATTGCTGCATAAAGGAAGGACAGAACTGGAATGGATGACCCAGAAGGTCCTTTCATTCTTGAATTCCTGAAAAATGAAAAGTTGTCTCGAATGGAAAAGTAAAAGTATTTTTGCAAGGAAGGTATAGGAAAAATAGGACTTGAGGATTTTAAATCATCCTTTTCTGAATGAAAAGTGTAATGAATGCAACCCACACCTGTAAAATCTGCATTTCTTCATAATTTTTTTTTGTGAAGAAAAAATAGTCTTGAACCTTACACATGATAACAACTTACTAGAAAGTTAACTGTATTTAAAACCTGGAGTTAGGCTACAAGTTAAGAAGTTCGAGGGAAAACTGGCTTGACCATCAGTCATAGAAGATGTGTGCCAAGTAAGAGGTGTTTTTACAATGAAATTCATCTTATTTTAAATAAAATCAAGGGTGGTCTTTCACTCTGTTTTCCCTTTGCACATTTGAAAAGTGCTGAAATAGCAGAAAAGGAAGGTTATAACACCTTCAGAAATAATTTAAAAGAGTAAGACTAATAATTACAATGAAATGTTCCAGGGTGTTTTATTCAGTTAGCACAAAGGGTAATAAGAGCAGATGCTGTTCCAGTCCTCACAATTCTTTAGCTTATATTGATGTACAATGAAAAGAACAAAAGATAATTAATGGTCTACGAAGAGGACATTCTTAGTCGTAAGCTGATGTCTCAGCATCCATCTTCACACTGATCAATATTTGAATCTATAACTTTGCCAGTTGTTTTATGAGGTCTTTAACAAAAAGGACACAGAATTATCAAGATCATAAAAAAATGTATTTCATTCTTTTGTGGCTATGGCCCCATTATTCTGCCTGGGATACGACACTGTCATTCCTCTATGTTATAGCCCATTCTGAAGAGGATGGTATTCGTGTTATTTTTCAACTCGCAATCTGTGTAGTTTGTCTCAAGTGGAAGGGTCCTTCTCGAAGCCAGCTGGCCCATAAAACAAAAGTCTTCCTGCCCCCCTGGCTGGATGTGTGCTCCAGGCCTTCCCTGGGCACCCGCAGCCTGTAGAGTGTGGTGCCACGCAGAGCTGCCAGACTGCAACTAACCAACCAAGTGCACACTCTGCCTGGGCCTGAGCTGGCAGGAATTTAACCAGCTCTAGCCTAAAGCAGCTTGGATGTACTCAGGCACAGCAGTGCTCTTGCTAATGAGCTCTGCCTCTCTCAGAGGTGTCGTACAGAGCACAGTCCCTCCCAGCTGCAGCTACGCGTTTCAGGCACCGGCTTTGGCTGGAGGGGAAGTGGTGTGTGATGGTTCACATCACACCGCATGGATTCACTCACTGGTTCCTCTGCTGCAGCAGGCCATTGCAAGCACAGAACCTGGCAGGTAATTTGTAACTTTTAAACACCTAAAGCACGTGAATGGTTCTATAGGTAGAACACAAGCTTAGGCTAATTTCTGATAGCTAAAGTTAGGTGGTATGAATCCCATGGCTGGCATAGCAGGATTTGGAGGGGAGAAAGCACTGAAAGCCTCAGGTTGAAAATTGGGAGAGGGATGGAAAGGTAGAGTTGCTAAGAAGGGATGGACTATAAATTTTGCACTGGGTGAAAGCAGTGCTGCCCCGAAGTTGACACATACTCAGGAGCGCAGATGGAGACCATGGGCTCTGTTTTGAGCTAGCGCTGCTCTGTGAGCATGCTCAGCTTAACAGTCTTTCAGCTTCCCTTGACTTAATCAGATGATCAGCTCTCTGGAGCACGGGTTGGCCCTGGCTACTCTTTCCCAGAACCTGGCACAGTGAGATGCTGATCTCCTGTAGGGATGCAGGCCCTGCTGTAAGGCAGCTTATACTGTGTTTAGAAAGCCAGATGATCATCCGTCACATTGAAAAAGACCATCCCCGTCCTTGAGCTGGCAATGCTAACTCTGAAAACCTGCACACCTGCCCTGCACTAAGACACATGACAGGTTTTGGTCTGCAGTTTTGTGTGCTACATGGTTGTTGCCAGCTAACAGCACTTGCATCCATATCTGACGGATTCTGGGCTCCAGACCCGACAGGTGTGAGATTACAAGGTGTAAGAAAACAATTTCAGATATTTTTAGAGGTTTTGAAAATGTGTGCCCTCCCCCATCTGCCATATTCAAGTCCACAGTGGTTGTACACGTTACAAAAAAGGCACCTGTAGACTATAGGAGGTGTGCTGTTCTACTGGATGTTGCGTGGAATGACTTAAGTGCAATGAATACAGATAAAATGCTTTCTTTCCTTTTTGAATTTAGAAGGTTAAGATGGCTTCTTCTGTCGTTCCCTGTAGCTGGGAAGAAAAGGGACCCCATCTGGCTTCAGGAACTCTAAGGGCAATGTCCCTCTCCTGGCCCAGTACTGGTCAACATGGTTTGGGTACCACACAAACCTTGGTGATGCGGGGAGGGAGAAAGGGTACGTCCTTGGTTTCAAGGAGTCCAGCCCCTGATTTGGGTGGAGCTGACATTGCTTAGCAGGTGCATCAGAGAGAAAAGTCAGGGTTTATGTAGAGGTTCACTTGGAGCAGTTTCTGCAAATAAGGACTTTTCCAGTCCCCAGTAAAACCCTCTGTAACTGGGGAAAAGAAAGTGTTCTCATCTAAAGCCAAAGAAAAAGCTAGTAAAATCTGACCTTTACCTACCATTTAGCACAGGTATTGTTTTACAGCGTTAGATCATTGAAATCTGTATTAAGCACTCTGCCTGTTCATATTATTACTGGAAACAAGTTGGCTTACTCCTAAGCACTAATGGCACATATATTGTATATTTGCGTGGGGTGTCAAATTATATCAGAGCAAAACTTTTCTTTCTGTACTGATTTGTTGCTTTTGAGTCAGCAATTTTATTTTCTTACATGAGTATTTCTCCAGACTCAGTCTTTTCAGCAATAAGGTGCTGAATGATCTCTACTAGCAGAATTTCTTACGTTCTCTATTTCTTATGCATGGCTGTTGTCACAATTCACTAATATCACTAATAAGTAAAATACGTAGATAGATAAATATCACTAATCACATTTGGAAGAAGTGGGGATACAGTCTAAGGGTGATGCCAAGATCCAAGCAAGGCTCAGTAAGCCGATTAACGCTTAAGTGTATGAGTTCTACCTAATGCAATGAAAGTGCAGTTGGATTGCCCAGAAAATCCCGTAGAATTCTTTAGGTGGGAAGAAACAGGCAAGCTTCTGCAGAGAAGAATTGTTGGGTTCCTATGTAACTGCCAAGGAGACTACGTGAGGAAACTGCCACGTCCCGGTTAGTCTAAGGGAAGCTAGAGATGGAGTGAACCAGGTGATGAGTGGCCTGCCAGGGAAAATGGTGCCATGGCTGTTTCTCTACCCCAGCCCAAAGAAATTCTGCTGCTCCTCAAGATTTTGCTGTATGTCTCCACCACTTCATACTGGTATTACCCTATGCTGTGCAGTCTCCAGGGAAGGTGGTTTTCTGCATTCTGCTGTCTGACTGCAGCAATGAGGTCTCTCACTAGAGCCAAAGCAGATCCCCATGGTTAAGACAGTTCAATGTACTTCTCAGTCTCTGTGCTTAAATAAACAATACAGAATATTAAATCAGCGTCAACTGCAAAGGTATGGTCTTGTTAAGACCAGACCCTTGCCTCTTGCCACCTCTATCACCCTGAGCTTGAGCTCAACATACTACCTCCTGAAGTGTTCCATTGCCTCTCCTTGTAAGTACAAGGTACTTCTAAGTCTTTTGCTCTAGTAAATGCTGTGTTTCTCAAATACTTTGTACAAAGTGTATTAAGAAATCAATATACATAATAAAATAGAGCCTAAAAGGCCTCCAGACTGCCATCTAACACTGTGACACCTGAATTGCTTCAGTGCACATGAACGGCAGCATGCAGAAGGAAACTCATTTTAGGCAGAAAGGACAGAAGCTACCACCTTTACTACTGACCCCTTAGGAAAACCCTTTCATGTGTATAAGAGCCAGGCCCCAGCATGCTTGAACCTAACTTTAAAGCTGACCCTTCAAGTTTTCCCACTGGTTTGATCTTGAGGGCAGTTAGTGCCTCAAGCAGGGCCAGCAGCTTTCCCTCTTGACCCTTTGGATTTTACCCGTCCATTGGCCAAGCAGAGATGGCCCAGGTAATGTGTAAATCGAATGTGGACAATCCTTAATAACATGTCAACATGTCAGAGCAAATTTGCTGATTTGCTTCATTATTGCCTAAGGAACTTGCAGACAAATTGAATCATCTCTTCGTAAGAGGAGGGGAGAAGAGATCCCAGAGTAAAGAAGACAGAAAAATTAATCTGCATGCATTTTGTTTTCCTTTCCAGATACCTCCATCATCTACCCTTCTTGATGTGAAACACAAATTTCACAAAGCGTGTAAGTACTATGGCTAGCAGGCTGAAGGCATGGTTAGAGGCCTTTCCGCTTGGAGAAATTTTCAGATTTATTTTTCATGAAATCTCACATTAAAGCTGGGACTGGCTTGACAGCTTCAGTGCTAAATAAGAGCAGTGTTTGGACTAAGGTTCTACTGTAGCTGTCGCAGATATAAGAGGCTGGAAGGAGAGTAATGCATAATTTATCACTGCCAGCCCATGAGGGGCAATACTTTTCTATCCTCTTTTTAATATTACACAGTGTCAATTCAAGACCACAACTGCATTTGCCGTCACAGTGTTATATTAGATAAGCTTCGATAACATTAGACTGCTTCAAGCTGGACATAAACAGACCATGTAGACTGTAGTGGGGAACTCAAGCGCAGAGTGATTAAATGACTTATCCGAGATTGTGCAGGCAGTCTGACAGATTTCTCAACTGACTCAGCCATGTTCAGTTCCTTAATGGTCAGGGCAACCTCCCTTTCTTCTTGTACTGCTTTTTTTTTGTTTTCTATATCCATGAGGAGGGGAGAAAATAGTGGGGGAGAGGATAATTTTTGCACATACAGACTGCAGATATGGACCTGGTACATGAGAAGAAATGAGAGCAATCACACTCTGAAAACACTCTTCTTCCTGCCAGAGAACAGAGCAGTTTCGCTGGATGCTTCTTTTCTGCCTCCTCCTAACTACACACCTCCAGCCCTTACTAGAGAAAGGTGGTTTTAAAGGTGGAAAAAAGAGAAATGAAAGTAGCCGAGTGCCAAAGTTTGATGGCATTTACCATTATCCATTGAATTGCTGGTCAGGATCTCAGGGAGTGGGCCCAAATGTACCTGAAACCTACAGGATGTATATGTGTGTATAGTGTACCTTGAGTTTGGAAATGCTAAAATACTGCTGCATCTGTGTTTGTAGAGATCCTAACTGTGCCACCATTGCTCCTAGACTGAGAAATGTTTCTCTTACTCCTGCCTGTGGGAAGTAAAGTGCTACTTGTGATGAGGACTGGTAACCTTGAGTGTCACCCGCATTTGAGACATGCAGGTCTCTTCAAGGCCTATTAACTTGAACTGGACTTCTTAGAACTGCAAAGGTATTTAGTTGAGTAGAAAAAGATACAAGAAGAATTGAGAGTTGGAAGTGAAGGCCAGAGAAACTCAAAATTTGTAATGAGGTATTTGATTCCAAGAGGCAGGATGGTTTACTGTTGGAGTAAGCATCTGAGATGATGGGCTTTAATTATTTTTACAAAAATAGCATATTCAACTAAAAGCTAGATGCCTTTTACAAAAACAGCTTTAGTCAGACACTAATACTGAGTTCAAAGTAGGGTAAGCAGAAGAAATGTTATGTTTCTCCTCTGTCCTTAGAATTTTATAAAATACTAAAGCTGAAGGCTTCAGTGGTTGCACAAAGGTTCAGTTGATGAATCACAGAATCTTCATGGTTGGAAAGGACCTTTGAGATCATCGAGTCCAACCGTACACACACAAAAAAACCACCTACAATCTCTGCCACTAGAGCATGCCCTGAAATGCCAAATCTACATGTTTCTTAAATACCTCTAGGGATGGTGACTCAGCCACCTCCCTGGGCAGGCTGTTCCAGTGCCTGACCACTCTTTCAGTAAAGTAACTTTTCCTAATATCTAATCTAAACCTCCCCTGCTGCAGCTTCAGGCCATTTCCTCTGGTCCTGTCATTATTCACCTGGGAGAAGAGGCCAGCACCCACCTCTCTACAACCTCCTTTCAGGTACTTGTAGAGGGCAATGAGGTCTCCCCTCAGCCTCCTCTTCTCCAAACTAAACATGCCCAGCTCCCTCAGCCTCTCCTCATATGACTTGGTCTCCAGACCCCTCACCAGCTTGGTAGCTCTCCTCTGGAGACGCTCCAGCACTTCAATGTCCCTCTTGTACAGAAGGGCCCAGAACTGAACACAGTACTCGAGGTGAGGCCTCACCAGTGCCGAGTACAGAGGCACGATCACTTCCCTCCTCCTGCTGGCCACGCTATTCCTGATACAAGCCAGAATGCTGTTGGCCTTCTTGGCCACCTGGGCACACTGCTGGCTCATGTTAAGCTGGCCGTCCACCAGCACCCCCAGGTCCTTTTCTTGACTGCTCCAAAACTACTTGTTTTCACTCCCTGTAAGGCCTTGTAAAATGCAAAATGTTAAAAGTTCAAAAACCCCACACCTGAATATGAAAAGACTAAGTGCACAAGTTTTACTATTTCAATAAGAGTATGTCTTCCCATCAGTTTGTGAAAGGCAGTGCATTTCTGCCTACACTCCTTTACATCAATTGAAACTAGATTTATATTGATGCAGCTTAAATCAGCTGAAGATCACTGGCACAGAGGTTTATGCCAATTTAAATGTAATGAGGTTTTTAATGGATTTGGGCTAAAATAGTACAAGTCTGTGTATAAGCCATTTTAATGGCATCTGTTTTCATATTTAGAGGTATCCTACTCCTCAAATACTCCCAGTGATGTAGGTGGAGATGAGTATAAAGGAAGACAGTAAGGAATACAACAAAGCATGGAAGGGCTGGCATGTGCCTTCAATGCTTTTTCAGTTTTCAATTTTTTAGTTCAGTTCCCACCATTCCCAGGAGTACACCATGTCAGTGTCCTGTGTCCTTTCTTCCCATTCCAGCTCATTGCTTTGATCTCTCTTTTCTAGTTCAGCCTGGATGTTGTCTCATGAGGTTCCCCCCTCCTCCTCCTCCTTTCCCACTTGCAAAGAACAGACCTTCCCTTTTTTCTCTTCATATAGTTTGGAGGCTGGCAGCTTATAGGCTACAGTTCTTTTAGGCAAGAGGTGAGAAGGGGCTGAGGCTGATCTGTGGATGCCTTTGGTTAGTGTGCTATTTTGTACTAACTCATGCATTCATTTCTGTCACTTCTGTGTGCCGGACTCACGTGTTCCCCTATAATCTCTTGCTAAAACACACTCCTACGCACACCCCCTTACAGTCTCCCTGTCTTCAGACATTCTCCTTTAATCACGCATGCAATTAAGCTTTCTCCTCAGCTGGTTTCTTGTCAGCCCTTCAGTGAGAGGAACCCCTGTGCAGCAATTTCACAAGCATCATCTCTGTCACTGATCAGTTTTCACTGCCTGATTCAAGAAAGGAAGAAAAAGATTGAATTATGAATTGCAGCACAGGAGGCTGTTAATCATTAAAATTAGAGATGCAAGTGACACATAACAGCTTACTGCTCAGTAGTTTCTAAGTCAGTCAAACATTAGTTTGTATATATGTTTATACAAAAGGCAGAATATGGACTTAGAAGTCCAGGAACAAATACTCCTCAGCTCTCGCTTCAGCAAAACTGTCTCTACTGAAACAGACGTGGCAAAGCCTAACTCTGTGCTTTCTGTGGCAGAGTTGAAGGGGCCAATCCCGGTTTTATCACAGGAGATGCAGGGATATACGAGCTCTTAGTGGAGAATAACCAATTAAGGCAAACTGCCATTTCCACGGGAATTCAAAGGCTTTCGCCAGACTGGAGACCGCTGTTTTGTATCAGCCCCTGGTTGCTGTAGCCACTGCCCCTGGCAGGGACTGGCAGCACCAGCCGGGGTCAGCACAGAACAGCAGCTTCCCTGTTGCAGCCTTCCAGCTGTCAGCTCTACAGGGGCTTTCTGTAACAGATGTTAGATCCAGGCTGTCACGCTTAATAGCAAACATCACACCTGCCCACCATGAATCTGTCTAATCCTTTTTAAACCTACTTACAGTTTTGACCTCAGCAAAATCCTCTGGGAAGGAGTTCCACAATATAAGTGTGGTGAGGATGAAAATACATCTTCTATAGTGGCATCGTACAAATGTCTACAATTCCTACAGCTTGATGTTTTCTGCCTGAAATTGAGTGGCAGCTGAGTGCCTGGGTGTTACTGGCCATCACACTGTACTAAGTATAGTCAAAGAAGCCTCAATCAAATAGGTGGTGTGCACTAGGTGACTTTTACTACTATTTTCCTTATTTCTTTGGCTAGGTGGCAGAGGTGAAACAAAGCCAAAAACTAAGTGTATAAGAAGGAAGACTTTTGTCCCATTTTCTCAGTTGCTTATAATGAGTTAGGTACCTGGCATTTTCTGTATCTATAAAGATTATGTTTTCAATGGTGAAAGAAATACCTTGTAGGCTAAACTTTGCAAGCTCTTGTCCTTGGCCATAACTCTTCACCTTTAATTTATTTTTATCTTTGCAAAACGTATTGGACTGGTGGGGGAGGAAATCTTACAGATAGAAAATGAAAAACTGTAATAATAATGCTAATTCAAGTATCACATAACTAAAATAAAATACCTCTAGGACAGGTAATATAGTGGAATTGGTGATCATTAAATATTTTTAAGGTTACTGCACAAAAGTTGCTGAAAAAGCTCTTGAAAGAAGAGGAAGAACAGAAAGGAGAGGGGGAAATAAGATCTCAGCAATACTGTAACAAACTCATGGATGCAACCTCCTGCAGAAGGAGATAGCACAACTAGAGCTACTCTTTGAAGTCAGAAGAGTGAGCCAGAAATTGCCCTCTAGGTAGAAGGCAGGGGGAAGGGAAGGAAGGCAGATGGGAGGAAGCCTGATGATGGGTGGAAGGAAAAAGGGAAGTTGAAGAGAGAACTGAAAACATCACGTGCAGAATATCGCAATCTGCAGTGGGGAATGAGGTGCTCAAGGAATAAGGAACATGACAAGCTGCCAGCTGTCCCAATAAAATATCAACTCCTAATTCTTCAGCTCCAAAATTGCAGCCCCCCCCATCTAAGCTAACGGAGCTAGGATATTTAAAATAAGCAATGTTAATGAGAGCAAATTAGAATTTGCTCTTAAGAAAGAAATTGTCAGTAGATGGCACTCAAGAATAAATAGCATCATTTCTGGACACTATGAAACTTTAGAATTCTGCTATACAATCTTCCAACTGCTTCTTGCAGGTATTTCTATAGCGATCCTAAGCGGTATGTTCCCTGGAAAACCACTGAAATAATTTCTGTTGCTTTCCTCTAGAAAGAGGACAAGGAGAAAGACAGTGCAACTCTTTCATGGTGGGGACCAATCTCTCTTTTAGCCTCCTCCTACAGCCTCCTCCTACAGCCTCCTACACAGGCTGTAGGGCAATGTGATAGGATGCATTCATCTTCCAGGTTTTACCTACTGCTCTCATCCTGCATGTTCCCCAGAAGCCATAGGAGAACAGGCAGCCCCATAGATGTCATCACCCTCCAGACCACCTGGTCAGAACATACCCCGTCTGACTCCCCGCACAAAAGCAAGATCAGAGGCTCCTGTGCAGGCCCTTCCAACACCATTTCACTGAGTTGATCAGACATTCCCACTGACTTCCAAGTGCCTTGAATAAGATCTTTATTGCCTAATGCAAGGAGATACCTTACCATCTCAGAGGACAAACATAAGCAGAAGTACCATATCGCACAATTCTTTTCCAGCTGCACGGGAGGCCTCTGCATATTCTCCCTCCTTCACTTCTCAAAATTAGCTGTGACTGCCTCCAGTTCACTTCTCCCCCGAGTTGCCTGTCAGTAGTGCTCAGCTCAGCCAGTACTGAGCAGCTGGAAGGAGAGCAGCATCTTAAAACCAACAGGTTATTGTTCACCCAAAACCCTGAAGCAGATCTTCAAAACACAGAACAGCGGAAGCCAAGCTGGCCTGGTGAAGAGCGAGGAGGAGATCTCTTATTGCTTAGAAATCACAAGGCAAGCCTTGTGAGAGGAGCTTAAGGCACATGACGTACTAAAACCAATCCTTTAGTGGAGGAGGTCGGCTTTCTTTTCTCCTTTGCCAAAAGTTTGCTAAGGGTTTTCACACCCTGAATCTGCAGCATTCCTGTTTTTAATGACATCTGAGAGCTAGTAGCATGATTCCAAGAGCAAGGGCAGGACCCACATTTTGCCAGGCCTGTGCTAAAATACAGGAGCTGGATGCAGAGCTGTTGCTGGAAAGGATGACTGTTCATACTGCATCAGGTAATTCCCTTCTAGAGGCTGGCTGCGATGTTAAACTGCAAGGCTCAGAGAGGTGAGAAAGGATGCTGTGGGGATTAGTCATTAAGAGCAGTACCAGGGAGAATGGTGACTGCTAAGCCAGTGCCTTGCCTAACGGCTCTGTATAATCAGGACTGTCTGATAACACACTCTTGCTGAGAACCTGCGGTTCCTCTGATTTCTCTACACTGTCTATTACAGCTGGATTCTCAGGTTGAAGAAAGTTAATGAAATCTGTCAATTTTGATGCCTGCAGAGGCTCATGTGCCCGATGAATACACCTGCTGGGGACTCAGAGAAGCTGAATTATGCTATTTATGGCTCTCCCAAGCTGACTTCATAGTCTTGGCCTGTCAATCAACCAGGAGCCCTTCATGTGTCTCACAAACTGAAGAGACCCAAATAAGTTATATCTAGGGCACAGAGCCTTCCAGAGGGATCTTTCTTCTGCCCTATAATAGGAGATCAGGCTTTGAAAAAGCCAAAATTTTGGAAAGAAGGCGACAATCTGATCCTCCCATGAATTGTCTTGAGCTGGATGCACTTCCCAGACAGAAAGGCAGCTGCAAAGTCTGTGGCTTTTAACAAATCTCAAACTCCTTCCTCCCTGTTTTTATCCTAACTAGTTCACGCTAGCCCAGAGTCACAGCTCGAATCCATATATGAATGAGTTTTCAAAGGGACAGGCAATATCCTGCTGTGCAGGCTGTCTGACTGCAGAGCTCATAGGCCCAGCATTACGTCCCCAGCACAGATTTGCAGAGCACATTGGGCTGGCAGTTACATCCAACTATTGTTTTCAATAAATTTTCCCCTCTCTGCATTCATAACAACTCAATTGGAAATTAACAATGAAGGCGAATCACTAGGGACGGGCAGTTATTGCAAATGGGCACTAAGAAGTACAGTGATTTCATCTGAGTAAATTGCTCATTCATCTGTGTGGACTTTGTAAATGAAAATGACTAGATTAGGAGGAAACACGATTATATTTATTTCATATTATATTTATAATTTATTTTTCTTTTGTCTTAGTCACACAGTAGATAGCAATACAAGTTTACGATGAATTTCAATATCCCTCAAATGACATAATCCTAAGCTCTTTTTACTTCTCTATGCCTGTCAACACAACTCAGTTTACTAGAAACTCCTTGAAATTCTTTTTACTGCCACAGTGAGGTTTGTATATACTTAAACTCTTTACTTTTTGTTTTGCAAGGCTAAGCACAAAGTAAGCAACAGCTCCTGCCACGAAACTCAAACCAGTCGCTACCATCTTCCTCCCCAGCTCACAATCAAAGATCTAATCCCTGAGTAAATTGCTTCCTGCCTCTGCAGTGCGTGCATGTCAGAACAGACACTTAAATTCTTGCCTTGGCATGCTGCTTCAGCCACCAGGCCAGCCTGTCCGGTAGGCTTCACTGCTGATCTGTGCAGGAACAAGTATCAGGAGGACAGCCTCCTCTCAGCTTATTTGTGGCATATCTGTGCAAATGTCTCTATATAAAATACAAGTGTCTGTCTGATCGTACAGATTTGCGTAGCTTGAATTTATGCCTTAGCTGTCAAAATAATTGAAGCACACCTGTGAAAGCTGGAAATACTTTAACTTCTTTTGTTAATAACCAGTCAGGAAGTGAGAATGGCATTATTGACCTAACACAGTTAGAAGAAAGAAGGTGGCAAACTGAATTAGCCTCATGATTTTCGTCTTCAAAATGACTAAAAATTTACATTATACTTAGACACCAAAGTCTCTCTTTTTTTTCCCTCCCACATTCTGTGTTGGAATTACAGAAATCCAATTCTGGCCTATTTTCAAGAGACAGCCAATGCACGGAGTGCTCCAGCTGCAATCACAGTGGTGTAGCCATCAGGTAGCTCTCCAGAAGGTCCCGTGCATTTCACAGACACTATTTTGCATCCTGAGCTGTGGTCATAACTCTCCCATTCGACCCCTGACTCATGTGCCTCTTGCTGACACTGCTAAAGCCCAGAACTTGCATTTGGACATTTCTAGTTGGGATGCTGACTTCTGACTTCTTGCTCCTAAATGTCGGACTTAATAACGAGAGCAAGCAGCAGACTATGCACCTGCAGTTCACTTTTGACGAGCATTTGAGTCTCATTATAAGCTGTGGAGGAAGAACTATTAAATCTGAAAAGCACCTGATCAGATATCCCTGGAGTTTTGCTTTCTGAAATGTACATGCGGTTACAAAGAATATTTTCATTATGTACTGAATTAGGAAACTATGGTTGAGGTTTGGCTCACCCAGCTGGTTTAGAAGCAGTGCACTTAGTAACAAAGGACCTTAAGCAAGACTTTTAGGGTCAGATTTTCAAAGCATTTTGGTCTTCTACAGATAACAATAAAAACCAGAGGGCCAACTGGGATTTTTGAAGTGTCATGATCCACACTGAAATTAATGTGACATTTAAAACTTAGGTCTTTAAGACTTGATTCAAAACCAGTGGCAGTCATGCTATTGACTGGGGTGAGTTGTGTGCTAGACACTTTCTCCCTGTTGAGCTTCATTTTCTCATCTATAAAATAAGAATAATTAACCTCCCTTTCATCCACCTTGGGATCTTTTGTCTGTTTTGGCTGTGATCCTGTAAGAAACATTTGGGACAAAGAATGACTTAAATATACGCCTAATGACCTATTGAACCAGAGGGAGTAAGGTGCCTAAAACACAAAAGCCAGGCTATCCATTAATGCTCATAGAAATAAGATGACCTTCAGAAAAAACAGCAATATTTAAACCAGTAACAGAAAAAGTGAAGATCAACTCAAAAACTTTAATGGAAATTCACATTATTTCTCCTTTTCCTGGCAGCTGCTGCATCTGATGTTATTGCATTTCATTAGCAGGATTACAGATATCATTTCAGATGAGTAATATAATAAAAGAAAAGGCAGCGAATCTATTGAGATGTAGCTTGAAACAGAACTGGCCCTCTTTGCTCTCTGGGATATTGTTCCCAGCTGAGATTTACAGGGCTCTAACAATGCATCACAAATGACATCCTATGTAAACAATCGGAGAACAAATGTGAGATGCTATTTAAATGCCTCATTAAGAAAAGGAAATTTCATAGCTAGATTCTTTGCTTTTCTTGCCTTTGCAGTAGATGTAATTGACACAGCTAGATGACAAACAACAAAATTTGTTTATCAGAATTGCCGATTAGTTACAACGTGTCTGATATTAGTGCTTGTGGCTCAACTGAGAAAAGGACAGAGCAGGGCCCTATAGAAATAATCCAGGCCCTAGAGAATGTCTAGTCTCAGGTAAAATGAAGAATGAAAGCTTACTGAACTGTTAATAGAAGATGCCAAGGTAGTTTTGGTTTTTAAACAGGTCCTACATCAATTTAAACTCAGGTATTACATTTTTGTCTGAAGAACAGATAGACTTCCAGCGTTAACCTGGTGAGCACCACCAGATTCATACGGAGTTATTGTTCATTCAAGGAATTCAGTATAGTAAAAGCCAAAGCGAGTCTTCATGATTGTGAAAAGAATCTCACGTCCCTTAGTAAGACAGATGCCTGTTGATTAGGGTAGGATCAAGATCACTTCAGGCTTTTAAACATGCTCTGCATCTACATCAGGTTTTTCGTAGAAGTCCCTGTGCTTTTGGACAGCAGATTTGGGCAGATGGCTTTACAGAAAGATCCAACAGTTTCTATTATGGGGAGCTGTATGGAATGGATCTGCATGAAAAGTCACAGGGATTTCTTCTGAAACAGAGCCAACAGGAACTAGATAACAGAAAAGGAAGCGAATCTCCCATGAGAGGAACCTCCCTCCTTCTTCGAAAACTCTGGGAGAGCATGAGAAAAAAAATGACAAGGCCCGTGGTGTCACCTCTGCTGGAGAGGTTAGAGAAGAGGCAGCAGCTTCAGCTGCTAAGTTCAGACTTTCCCCCAGGTCTTCTCTGCCTCATGGCTTCCCTGGCTGTGCTTTTGCAGCCCCCGTCTTCCACAGGGCAAGAGGAGGTGGGACATAACAAGTAGCTGCAATTCTGGGCTAGGGTCAGCTGAGCAGGACAAGAGCAAGGGAAGCTGTTCAGACCTGAATATGAAGAATGTTATCCTGTGATAGTGACTTGTTTTGCATTTGTTTACATGCGCACTCTCTCTCGTGCTCTCTCTCATGTTTGTAGTCTGTTTATTTATTTATTTTCCTGTTTGGGTAGGGGGAGGGGGGAAACCCCAAGAACAACCAAAATAAGAAATCTTTCAAAGTCGTGCATGCAAGCAAAGCAAAACAAGGAATTCATTCACTGCTTGCTATCGGCAGGCAGGTGTTCAGCCATTTCCAGGAAAGGAGGGCTCCATCATGCGTAAGGGTTACTTGGGAAGACAAACGCCATAACTCTGAACATCCCCCCTTCTTCCTCCAGCTTTATATGCTGAGCATGGTGTCATATGGCATGGAATATCCCTTTGGTCAGTTGGGGTCAGCTGTCCCGGTTGTGTCCCCTCCCCACTTCTTGTGCACTCCCAGCCTACCCACTGGCAGGGCAGCATGAGGAGACAGAAAAGGCCTTGACTGCTTTGCAACAACCAAAACCATCAGTGTCCCATCCCAAACCCAAAACATAGCACTATACAGCTCACAGTAAGACAGTCAACTCCGTCCCAGCCAAAACCATGACAGGTTGTTAGGTGCCTTTGCGCATCTACCTCTGTATTCCAGTCTTGCATTTAGTTATTTCCAGTCCCCCAATCATGCTCTGCCAACCGACATTGAAACTAATTCGTATCCCCACCAGTTAGTCTCAAAATTTTCAATGAAAGATCCAAACACCTCATCTCATATCTGGAGAAACAGAGGCACAGGCACCTCTAGATCCCTCAAAAGACTCTGGAAAGAGAAGCCAGTCTCTGAGGCTATGTGGTGTCTCACCTACTACCTTCCCTTTCAAATTATTTTCAGCTCTTTTTTTGACGTTTGAAAACAGCCAAATGCACACACAAATAGATGGGACCTCTGAAAGTGTGGAAAACAGCATCTAGCTAAGAGCAGATGGGGACTTCCCTGGAATATGCTTATCTTTAGGAGAGCAATCTACTTTTTCCTGGAGTATATAATAACCCCGATATCCATTAGGTAAGAGCAGTGGTTGCTGTATTCCCACCTAGAAAGATGACAACACATCGTTTAGTTTGACCACTGCCAAGGGCTGTCTTAATTTACACTGAAATGACTGCATGGCAGCACCTTTATTGAAGGAATATTTCTGATCCTTAAAAAACCCTGACACTATTCTTGAGGTTTTGAAGGTCTGTCATAAACTTTCCATTTCGAACCGAGTAGCTGTGTGAGTCCAAACGCACTGCATTCACTACTAGCAAGATGCCTTGATACAAGCTTTGAACATGGCAAACTACAGCCACATTTCCTGTCTGATTCGAACAAGATTTACCACATAAAGGTACAAGCATTTGAGCCCAGGGGAAAGGTGGGTGCTTTTGTATATTCTTTGCTCCATTTTGGTTTTAGATAAACTTCTTAATTATTTAGCATACACTTTGGAAAGTCTTAAGTTTTCCTTTATCTCTTTTGTTGTTGCTGTTGTGATGATGTATATTGGATGTGGGTTTAAGGCTGCAGCCTAGGCATTAGCCTGTTTTCAATGCACAGTTACATTTTGACTTGTTTTTTGGGTAATATGGCTCATGCTTTTGATTTCCCATCAAAATGAGTATAGGAGGTCCCATGTTTTCCAATGAAGATTTCCAACTCAGAAAGCTAAGTCATGCCTAGCATCACTTAATGAGACTGGATTTTCTTCTTAAGGCAAGCAAGCTTAACTACATAGCCTGCCAACCAAAAGTTACCAAAACTTCAAAGAAAATAAAGTTTATAGTCTAAATTATTCCATAAATGGGGTTAGAAAGAAAATGTGGAGGTAGAAAAAGTAAAAAGAGAACTGTACATGGAAAATCAGAGTGTGAAAAAGAACCAGTAAGCCTGTCACTGAAAACAAGTTGAGTTTTTTTCTGGGTTTGAATATACAACCTCAATTTCTCCGTAAACAACTCTGAATTCTGAAAACAAAAGACATGTTTCTACAGCATCAAAAATATTTTTGAAAAATTTCAAGTAATTCTGCCTGCAAATAAGAAGGCCAGCTCCAAAAATTGTTACCAAATGGCATAGAAATAGAATAAACAGAACGTTATGTCAATGGTTTATTTGCTTTAAACAACATATGTTGCTCTAGTTTAAATAAATACTAATAGGAAGGGATTTATTTTTTTTTTAATATTTTGCCATTAGAGTGCAAGTTCAGAGTTCACAAACAGTTTAGATGAGCTGTGGCTGTAACATTTACAGAGGAAAATCAGTAGAGGTGTTCAAAGACCATTAAGCGTTTGCTGTATAGATTGGGATGAAACGTTATCCCTCAAGTATGAGAATGAACAGACTCACCAAGCAGTATCACCATGATCAAGTCCCTCATGGACCATGTCTGTACACCTGGAGAAGCAGCTTGCTGTTCAGTTTTAAGCATCTTGCACTTCTTTAGAATCATAGAATCACCTAGGTTGGCAGGCACCTTTCAGATCATCTAGTCCAACCATCAACCTAACTCTGATAAAAACCATCACTAAACCATATCTCTAAGCACTATGTCTACCTGTCTTTGATGTGCAGAAAGCCTGCCTGGGCTCTTTTCCTGCTGGGAGAGCTTGGGATGATGGGTCCTGTGCTCTCCATGTGGGCTAGAGTATCGCTCACAGCACGCATGGGAGGTGACCTAGAATCAACCATGTTTGCTGTTTGTCCTCACAACGACTATATTCGCTGGAAAGGTACTGTAGGCTCATTTCACAGCAGGGGAACCGCAGTATGCAGAGGGAAAATTATTTGTCCACTGTCGTAGAGGTGAGATGGGAAGACTGGTTTCCCAAGCTTCATGGCAGTGCTCCTGAGGCACTGAAGCCTCTGCTCAACCTAATTAAGGTGGTGGGAAGGGGAAATTAAACCAGCCAAAATAAACTTCTCCTAGGAAGGACATGGGAACATGACGGAGTCTCTGGCTCACATGCTAGTGTCTGTTCTGCTGCCAAAGCAGGGCAGATCTGTGCTGCCTTTTCCTCATCGTTCATGGAGAAACTACAGTTTAGCCCTGTTATTAGTGAGGATTAATTTTCAGTGTGGTGAATTTACCAATGAGTTTATGAGAAGTTAATTTGCACTAAGGAAAAAATCATGTCAGTTCAAATGTGTTCAGTTAATTGTTGATGGCATTGGTGTGGCCATTAGATACAAAAAACGCCTTACTATTAGGTGTTAGTGAGGGAACGCATCCTCATTAGATTAGAGGCTGGAGAGAGAGCTATCCCCTGGACAGTCAAATATTGAAAGAAAATTATAATTCATTAGCATACTTTATTAGCTAATTGATTTAGGAATGCTTTTAAAGAAACATAGCTAGAGCCTGGGGTAGGACTCTCCTCTGCCCAGTACATCTGAGGTGGAGGCACAAACGAGCTTTTGAGCCATCTTTGCTGTATCAGCTGTGATTGTTGGACCACTGGACACTTTCTGATGCCGGAACATAAATCAGCAGTGCCCCAAGCCTGCTGTAGCGTGCACCAGCGCCATACCACATTCAGACAGCGTGCAAGCAGCACGGGGTAGAACAGTGACCTCGCCAGTTCTCTGCTCTCTGCCCCTCGTGCAGCTCTGTGGAGAGCTGCTACCTAAATGTACTTAGCAGCCGTGCTGATTGCAGCAATATCCAAACCAGAGCTTTCTGAAGTGAGGAGGCAGTGACCTGTGTTATCAGTGTCCTGAAACAGAGAGTATCTGTAACACCGCAAGGCACAGCACTGTTTGTTCTCTCAGAAACTGGCAGAGGCTGAACACAAACAAAGGTTTTAAAAGAAACAGCATTTTAAAACAGGCCTTTGTATCTTATTGCTCGTGTTTTCTGAGACCACAAGGACGGTCAGATACCTATGTTTAAACGCTCTGCTTTACTGCCTATGAAACCCTTGGCTGGGTTGGTTACTGCCACACCAGCAAAGGTATTTGAGCAGTTAAGGATTCAGATAGATGGCAACTGATTTCATAAACCACCAAGCATTAAGCTGCATTTTTAAAAATCCCAGGTTAGAATATGGACAGGCAGACAGAGAAGGAAGGATATCTTTAGTCCCTGAAAAACATACTTAGTTTGGCAAATGTACGTTCCTTACTGTGCAGTTTCTCATGTTTGGGTCACCCTTTGTCTGAGGGCTTCACTGATAGAGTTTATATTTAGGAAGAGAATCCTGATTGATTTCTCACATCCCTCTGATACCTCAACAATTATCTTTGTTACCCTTTTCAAACTTGTAGGCACAGGACAATCAAAGACAAAGATAACTGCCAGAATACAGATCCTCAGTCGGCATAAATTACTCATCTCTCTCTTAATTGGGGTTAGCATTTCAGAGCCAGAACACAACTGTCTGCAAATACAAAGCAAACTCAGTGCTGTTTCAGTGCGCGGATCACAGGGTGCAGTCCTCCCTGGGGGTCCCTGGACAAAACACTCCCCAAACCAATTACGTCGAGTCCAGCGGCACTGACCAACCTGCCCACCACCGCCCCTGCAGCAACAGTGCGTGCCCCTGTGCAGTGGCCGTGTGTCACACAGGCAGCGAAGGCAGCACCAAGCCCACGCCAGGGGAGCCAGCCCTGCAGGGACACTGGTCCGGGACGGGCAGAGCACGTGTGTCACACTGCTCAGCTGGGCACTGCTGCCCCACTGTGCCCTGCTGTCCCTGCTGTGCCCGCTGTGCCCCGCTGTGCCCTGCTGTCCCCACTGTGCCCTGCTGTCCCCACTGTGCCCTGCTGTGCCCGCTGTGCCCTGCTGTCCCCATTGTGCCCTGCTGTGCCCTGCTGTGCGCGCTGTGCCCTGCTGTCCCCACTGTGCCCGCTGTCCCCACTGTGCCCGCTGTCCCCACTGTGCCCTGCTGTGCCCGCTGTGCCCTACTGTGCCCCGCTGTGCCCTGCTGTCCCCACTGTGCCCTGCTGTGCCCGCTGTGCCCTGCTGTCCCCACTGTGCCCCGCTGTGCCCTGCTGTCCCCTGCTGTGCTCTGCTGTGCCCTGCTGTGCCCTGCTGTCCCCGCTGTGCCCTGCTGTGCCCAATGTGCCCTGCTGTCCCCACTGTGCCCCGCTGCAGCGCGGGGCGTTCAGCACCCCTCACCTCACAGAATCACAGAATCTTCAGAGTTGGAAGGGACCTCTAGAGATCATCTAGTCCAACTCCCCTGCTAAAGCAGGATTGCCTAGAGCACATTACGCAGGATTGCCCAGAGCACATTACTCAGGACTGCATCCAGGCGGGTCTTGAAAATCTCCAGAGAAGGAGACTCCACAACCTCCCTGGGCAGCCTGTTCCAGTGCTCTGTCACCCTCACCGTAAAGTTTTTCTGTGTATTTGAATGGAACTTCCTATGTTCCAACTTGTGCCCATTGCCCCTCGTCCTATCATTGGGAACCATTGAAAAGAGTCTGGCTCCATCCTCCTTCAGCCCACCCTTTAGATACTTGTATGCCATAATAAGGTCTCCCCTCAGCCTTCTCTTCTCCAGGCTAAAGAGTCCCAGCTCTCTCAGCCTTTCCTCATAAGGGAGATGCTCCAATCCCTCAATCATCTTAGTTGCCCTTTGCTGGACTCGCTCCAGCAGTTCCCTGTCCCTCTTGAGCTGGGGAGCCCAAAACTGGTTGTGACCTCACCAGCGCCGAGTAGAGGGGGAGAATGACCTCCCTCGACCTAGTGGCCACACTCTTTCCTATGCAGCCTCCTGGCACTGGTTAAGGGCAGTCCCTCATGGCGACCTTGCTCAGGCTCCAGGCTTGTCAGAGTATCTATTTCCTTGTTTCGCTGCATTCTCTTCTGTGGTTGTTACTAATGAAATGACAGCTCAGCCTCATCCCCTTTCCCTTCCCTTGCCCACGCACATTAATTTAAATGCAAATCCACACAGAAAGATCAAAATTAATTATACTTTCTGCGGCAGGCTACACGGAAAATTGAAATGCACAGGGCTGGATTTTCTTTTTCATTTTCTCTTTTTTCCTTCGGAAGTGGAAAGGAGAAACAATGTAGCAAAAATATTAAAACACGCCTCTAAATGTTGCATACTTGCTTGCTTTTAGTTTCTGATGCTTTTTTTCTTGTCTAAATTTCCACAGCTGCTTTCAGCATCAAGCTGTTTCAGAAGGAAAATTGAAAGCTTAATCTGCTAGTGACATAAATTGACCTCTAAATGACAAATAATATTCTGTTTACCACTAATAACAATCGATCTTCATTAAGAAAAACTCTGCTGACTCTTAAGGAATTTGTCCATTATTGCCTGATCAGAATACAGATACAGTGTGAAGTGGCTTTTTTTTCAGGGAAAAAAAAAAAAGGTGGAGGGGAGAGGAGTGTTCTGTTCCTCAACGAGTCCACGCATTTATATAAGTTTTTTTCAATGAAAATGCAATCAGGTGAATATGTGACCCAAGGTGCAGCACAGAGTCCCATGGGCTGGAATTCCACATTTGGGCACAGTCAGAGCAGATTAACTGCTTGCAGGAACCAGCGTATGAACAGGGCTACCCTGATTGCCAGATCCTGGGGAAGAAAAGCAAAATTCTGACGCTGTTTAAGGGGAATGGCTGCAGGCATTGTATGCAATGTAATACTCTTTGCTATAGAGACGTTAGGTATGCCCTGAAAAACCTTCTGGATCAGGCTCTGCAGGGCTTCAGTGAAGGTGCCAGGGTGACAGTTACATGACTTTTTTGCAGGAAAAATGGATGCTCAGATTTTAAGCATTTAAGGCCAATGGAAACAATCAAATGAGCAGCTAAAAATGAAGCATGTAGCCAGACACTTCGTCAGGCTGGGGCTTACTTGCTTAGTAGTCTGTGGCAGGTGTGTGTTGTTCTGCCCCTTGGCCAGACCATGTCCTTAGCGCTGTTGGTCTTAGCCAATGTCTGGAGACATCGATTCAGCCAGTCCACTGCTTGCTCTCCATGTATTACGTTATACATTCACGTATCACAAAAACAAGGAGAAAGAAATGGATACTTATGATCCAATAGCTCCTCTTTCAAAGACCACCTGTCATGAAGAAAGTGGTTACTTGGGTCCCCACAGCAACTAGAGGTTAAGGTGCCTTTGGGCCTTGGAAGCCTTTGGAAAGCTTACAAATGAAACAAATCAGAAAAAATACTCAGAGAAAAAAGCTGACAAAGAAAAGGGATTTATCCCTGGGTATGGAGCCATTAAAAACAACATCCTTTTCAGTACCCTGCTGAGATTTCACTGATAGAACACACTGGATCTGCTCTTTCCACTGACTACCCATACAAACATGGATCTAGTTCAAGACCTTGCACCTGCTCTTTAAATATTCTGATACACCACATCAAAGATCCTTCTACAAGTAAAACACAGCCTGGCTGAATGATCCCATATCCAGCAGATGCCTTCCCAAGGCCAGCCCTGTGCCCTAAAGACTTAGGAAGAGGTAGAAGCAGCGTACAGTCGGTAGCCTGGCCCCTGCAAGCTCAGCTGTGCTCAGGAGCCCAGTACAGTGCCAGGCCAGTACAGCTGGGCAGTACCTGGAAGGGGCCTGGCTAGAGCTGGTCTCTCTGCACTAGCCCTGAAAAAAAAAGACCCAGATGATTGCGCTGGCATTTAGCAGGTCAAAGCAGCAAAACATCTTTTGCTCTGTGGCCAAAGAGGGCCTTTTGAGTGGGGCCACGTGAAGAGACACTGGGGCCTTGCTTGCCCCAGGGTTGCTGCTGAGAGCTGCAATTCCTCAAGTGGGCTGGTCATTCAGATTGCAGTACTCAGTGGCTGTCGTTTATTACAGTGAAGGCAAACATAGTAAGTAATAGCTTCAGATACTTTCTCTCTTGGTCTTCTGGCCCCACTTAGTTTTACTGTGGTTTCTTAGGTGTGCTTTGCTTACTGCCATCATGCTCAGGAATCACTCAAGTGCAAAGTCAGCACAATAAATCCCACAGCCTTTTCTTCCAAATAAAAGCAGAAAGCAACAGCTTCAAGTCATTTCAGCATCCCACTTCCCTGCTGTCAGCTCAGTGAAGCAAGGGTATGCAAACTTCAGTCCAGTGAAGGCTGCAACTGTCAGCATGGTGATATCTCCATCTATTCCTGTTTTCTCAGAAGCGTTCTTGGGAACGCTCAAACACACCTGCTGCAACCAAGAGAAACAACACTTACGACCATTGCTGTTTAAGGTCGCTGTCATGGTTTAGCCCTGGCTGGCAACCGAGCGCCACACAGCCCATCGCTCGCTTCCCCCAGTTGCGATGGGGGAGAGAATCAGAAAAGTAAAAGTGAGAAAACTTGTGGGTTGAGATAAAGACAGTTTAGTAGGCAGAGCAAAAGCCGCGCACACAAGGAAAGAAAACCAAGAAATTCATTCATCATTTCCCATTGGCAGGCAGGTGTCCAGCCATCTCCAGCAAAGCAGAGCTCCATCACACATAATGGTTACTTGGGAAGACAAAAAGTCATCACTCGAACATCACCCCCCTTCCTTCTTCCCCCAGCTTTTTACTGCTGAGCATAATGTCATATGGTATGGAATATCCCTTTGGTCAGTTGGGGTCAGCTTCTTGTGCACCCCCAGCTGGCGGGGTGGTGTGAGGAGCAGAAAAGGCCTTGACTCTCTGTAAGCACTGCTCAGCAGCAACAAAAACACCCCTGTATTATCAACACTATTTTCAGCATAAATCCAATACACAGTTGTATACAAGCTAAAAACATAACTCTATTCCAGTCAAAACTGTATTGGTTCACCATTTACTTGTCAAGGAAAGACCTTGGCAAGTTTTCTGATAATCTTTGTGTTGGTATGTCTTTCTATCTCTATATATTATGCACAAAAGCACCATCCCCACACATACTAATATGGGAGCCTTTCCTAGCAATCTCTTATTGCTAGGTAGATATCAAAACTACCATCTGGTTAAGGTGGTGGAATGCATTTCAGCTGTGCTCAGTTCACATGAGCAAGTGCTGTTACCTTTCTCTGCTAATGTGTAACATTCTGTGATCATATAGGGGATATCAGTGCCACAGTGGTCCCCAGAATTTCTTGTATTTCTGCAAATTTAAACATGCTGCTGCTGATTGATTGTAGTAATTTTGTTCATATAACCCTATTCATATCACAGCAGGTATTGCTGGTAATTATTAAGGCTATTTGTTATTAGAGATGCATGGGTGGTGACATACAATGAGAAGCAAACAATTTAACTGATAATAAAATTAGCTGATCATGGAAAGTCAGTCTGCTAATTATCTCCAAACTGTGTCTGTCAGCTCTGGTTTGCATTTCTTAGACTCCTTGCTTCCCAGCGGAATAGCTTTAGCGGGGCTGCGTTCTAAGGAACACACTGAATTTCCCAGCAAGAGAGGTCTTCATCATGTTACGCCTTTGCTCTCAAACAGGTTCACGTGACTTCAAAAATACTTTGTGACAAATAGGCATTTGATTGTGTAATTTACTACAGAACAGGCAGCAAACTAAAGAATATATGGAAGGTTTTTAATGAAAATTAGTAAAAATTAGACTGACCCCTTAAATTTCATAACTACTGGAAAGAACCTAGTACTTAGATTTCTTAGTTATTATATTTTCAAAACCTCCTCTGATATTTAAGTAGTGGAGCACATGCTAAGGTCAATTTGAATCATGTGGATAGAGAGTACCTTTGGATGCTTTTAAAACTGCATATGGGCTTTTAAAACCATCCTCAGTTCCTGTGATTGCCAGCTGATTCATTTACTGAAATTCTAGTATAGATGCAGTAGGAAAAACAAACTGCATTTTTGTTTTCTGTGCATCTTTGCATAGTGCTATTGGCAGCTGGGCACAGTACTGAGGCAAGCCATGATTCATTTTAGCAAGCATTTGGATGGTTATTTAATAGCACTACATCTGCTTTTTATATCCCATATTAATAAGTGTTTTTATAGTTGGACGTGGCCAAATTAAAGGCGGCTGTCAGTTTTTATATATCCAGTCAGTTTGCTTATGTTTTAATTTTTTGTTTTAAGTACTGGCAGGTACAAAAAATAACCCCTCAAAAATTAAATGTTTTTCCTCATGTCCATTTTTAAAAACAGATTATTAAAAGTAAACATTGAGTTGCTTTCCAAGAAAATACCATCCTGTGTTGAAAAATTATGATGCTTTAAAGGTAATAGCATTAAAATATTTTAACTATTCCTAAATAAATGTATGGATTTTATCCACAAAGTTGGAACAGATTCCTGACAGAGAAGATGGAATAAGGTAAAATAAAAAATAAAAAAAAAGACTTATAATGAGTTGATTACACTTCCAGACTAAAGGAAGCCTGTACACATAGAAGGAACATTGAATCATAGCAGGATGAATCATAGAATTGTAAACCAGTTTGAGTTGGAAGGGACATTTGAAGGTCATCTAGTCCAGCACCTCTGCCATGGGCAGGGACATCTTTCACTAGACCAGGTTGCTCAGTGAAGAAGAATGATGTTGATGACATTTACAATCAATGAGTTTGTGAATAACTTTTCAGCTGAGGAATGGGCAAATCTGTCAGGTGCCTATGTACATGCATTTGAGGGGGGTGTGACTGTATTAAAGTCTGAGACAAACATCCTTCAATGGAAGGATAGGTCGGGAGGGTAGAAATAAACAAATAGGAGATGGAAAACCAGGAAGACATTTCAATAGCTGTTCAGATGTACTGCAAAAAAATGAACCAAAAGTGTTCCACACAAATGTAAGAAATGTGGAGGAACCACAATATTGGATGAATATCAGAGCATATAATGGCTACATAGGCCTGTAGTTTGAACCATGATGGCCATTCTTATTTTCTGGTCAGCCTATATCTGCTTTTTCCAGTCAATAGTGGTCTGGGATATAAGTGGTCTGAAATGTTATTTTTACAACTTTGTTCCAAGTGTGAAATGCGCAACCAAATCCATAACCCTGCATAAGGGCGCTGAATAGCTCTGCTGATCAGGGACTGTGACCTACTGAGTAGCATGTGGCTGAGCTCTGATGCACCATCACAATGTCAGAAAGTAAATAATAATACATGCCTGATCTTAGATGCAACAGGCATTATAAGATAAACACAGTCACCCATGCTCTGGATTGCCATTAATCTCTGCAGGAAGCACCAACGGAAAGTGTTAATAAGAATAAACTGGGAAATAAACTCTACTAAAAAAAAAAAACAACCCTGGAAAAGAGAAACCCTCCAGCTTTAGAGTAAAGCAAGGGGAGCTTTGCCAGGTGTGGGAGTACAGAGCAGGCTTTGAGTGCTGCACAGAGCTGCAGCTGCGTCTTTGTCTTTAGCGAGTGCTTGTTTACTCTGGGAGCATGCACACTCCACATACACTTCTGAACCCCTGCTGATGGCAGGTGAAGCTTATCTGCCAGATAGTACTGGCTTTAGGTATCCAAGAGAGCCATCAACCCCCTATTCTGACAGGCAGTAGCAAGAACTAATACAGGTGATAATTAGTCACTGCATTTGGCTTCTTTTCACTATTAAAAGAAAGAAGAGCTCTTCTCCTATAGGAATGACATGAATGTGTGTTTGCCAAAGCCAGGATAGACTGGAATTGGCTTCCTGCATTGCCAAATAGAAATCTGGAGCTGTCCTAGTGAGAGCTCTGGAGGATCCCTGCAGAAAACAGTCACAGGAAGAAAGCAGGTAAATGGTGACAAGTGGGGCCAAGGTCCCGTTGGCTGACTGCTACCACATGGGGAACAAGCAAATATCTGAAGCCTAGGAATGTGTGGGGTTTCCTGTCTCTGAAATGAGTCTCCTCAGGCTGGGAGAGCAGAGCAGCCAGACCTCTGAGACCTCCAGAGGAATAAAGTGGGGTCACACGTCTCTCCAGAAAGCAACACTGTTTTTCGCAGGTCCTCAGGCAGTAAAGACTTGGGAGCAGCCTTGCTAAAGTCTGCTGCCAGAAAAGACTGAAAGTGGGAAACTTTCATGTTCAGACTAAAACCAGCATACTTACAAATAGAGATGTTTTCGGACTTTGTCCCCCACTCCATTTGCATAGCATTTCCACTTAACATTAGCTAGTGGCCCCCCACCAATACTAAGAGCTGGGAAGGAACATCCCAACAGCTAATTCCAGGTCCCTCCAGCAAAATACACATAGCACCCCAAGGATGGTCTGGAAACTAGAGAGACACAGTGGTGTGATAACAAGGTCACTGCAGACAAGCAGCAGCAAAGGCACACTTCGATCTGTCTAAATCTTTGAGTATGTTTGAACATAATGGTGTACTGAGGCTAAAGGACTGGAAATGTAGGATGACGTGCTTAAATGCATAACCTCTGTTTGCCCTTGTGAGGATTATGAGCCATACCTAAAAGTGCACTGCCACAGGATGAGGTAAATTGGCTTTTATTGAAACATACTGTAATATGAAGGAGGGGGGCTTGGGGGAAGATTCCAATTTAACACAAGTACATTGCATTTCAGGCTCCCAAATAACTATTGATATCTGCTGTCTTGGAGCAAATCACATCTTTCTTGACAAGTCAGACAGCTGCTCTTTCTCTGTCTTCCTTTTGTTATCTTTAATAGCCATGGATTGTTGTGGTACCTTGAAAAAAATGTTTGCGACTTACTTGATGGATGTTTCACCTCCTGCTATTAGCCCTGGTTCACGGGCTCATCTAATGCCTGTTCCTGCCTACAAAACTCAGACCAAGTGCATTTGAAATGAGAGTGTGCTGGGTGCCACTGCACAGTGGGTGCAGCACACACTGTGTACAGCTCCCCTTCCCGTCCAGCTGGCAGCTCGTGGGGTGAAAAAGCTCTCTTGATCATCCTGAAATACAATTAAGGTAGAAGCAGTCCATGGACCTCATCTGGTCCAGGTTCCTGCTCAGAGCAGGGCCAACTTTCAAGTCCTATGAGATTGCTCGGGGTCTTCTCCAGCTGAGGCCTGATTATCTCCAGGGAAGCAGATCCCACAGCTTCTCGGGGCAAATGTTCCTATGTTGGATCACAATCATTGTGGGGAACTTTCTTCCATTTCTTTAAGGTACGGGAATACTGGTATCTTAAATTCAGGAATGCTAACAATTCTAAGTTAAGACTAAAGAAAACCATGGCTATATTTGACCAATTTCACACAGACTTTGAATTAAAAAGACAAAGCAAATCTCTTTCAGGCTATTAGCTGTCCTAAAGTGTGTCACAGGAAAAAAAGACAAATGCGGTAGAAAAGGCTGGGGGTGGTGATAGTGCAGCTATTCCCTCGCTTGCCTCTGTCAGATTTTGTTGCCCCCAAATCTCAGTCAACCATGGGCTGTGGTAAGGTCACTCCAGGCTGCTCCAGGTCAGCCCTAAAATATATCAGGTCAGCCCTAAAAACCGAAGTGTGTGTGTAGATAAGCTGAGATATGTGTCTTTGTGGTGCGAAGGAGGAGTGCTTATGATGACCATTCAGCCAGCACAGCTGTAGGGGCACAGCATTCTGCATGCAGGCACTACAAAGAGCTGGGCGAGTTAACAATTCAAACAGCCGTGATCCCTTCGGCAGTCTGACTGTGGCACTTACCTACTTGCCCTGACACTGAGAGAAACAAATGCAGCTGGAGACCTGTACCTGTTTGAACAAACTGTCCAAAATCAGCAAAGGGCAACTAGTAACAACTGCCAATTGCTATCGTGCATTTAGGAGCAACCTTTAAACTACAGCATTTAAAAATCTGCTTTCAGGGAACATCCTTAAGTTGATGGGTATCATGGAAGTCATACCTAACCCAGCATTAGCTACCCAGGTGCTTCTGCTTTTTGTGTCTCTATTTGCCTGATTAATCCATGATTAAGAACTAATGCTCGCTGCATGTCCCTAGTAAGGTTTTATATTCCTGAATGGGAAAAACCAACACCTTTGGACCAGACTTTAGAACAAGCATCATTTTGGAGTGAGAGGCAAGACTGATACATTTAGTATGGAGTTTTGGCAAATACAGTAATAAACAGGGTCTTCTTTATACTTTGCAGTGGTGCGCACACATGCCCATTTTTCATGCACCGATGGAGCATTCAGCATTGAGATTGGCCCTTCCAACACTCAAGCGGGGAGAAGGGATTTAATTTCTGCTCTAATGTGTGCATTGTGTGCTCCTCCTAGCTCTCTTGTATTCTCCTTGTATAGCTGAGACCAAAAGAGAGGATTTTTTTTTTTTTAATCTCACATTTTAGCTATCAGCTAAAAAGAACACTAACAGAAAGGAAAATTTAGATCCTCCACCATGAAATTAACAGCTATGCTTTGTGATTTGAATAGGTCCCCAGTGGTACCCTTCCCGTGTTGGCCTGCAACTAGAACGCAGTAAGTATTCCTATGGTTGAATACAGCCACCTAATGTATTACTAATTCTCTGGCAAGTTCTCCTCCTAACAGTATTTCTCTCTATATATTTGTTATTGGGTGAACTGTTAGTACTTTTTCCATTAATTGATATCAATGATTAACTTATTAGCTTTCTCATTAATAAAGGCATCTAATGGTTTTCATAACCCCTGAGTAAAAATGTTTCAGAATACAATATATGATCAAATAATGAAGACAAAGCAGGTTTAAAACCATTCACTCACTTCCCTCACTAGCACTGCATTATCCATTTTAGCACTGCATTATCCATTTTAATACCTGCTCACAGCCTCATCAGAAGATGCAATTTTTGTGCCAGTACACCAGTTCTTGGTGGACATGGCAGTGGGAGATGAAGCTGCCACAGGCTGTGTGGCATTTGGTCTGTGGACGTGTAGCATTGCAGAGCCCTAGAAAATGAGGGCTCAGCACCTGGTGGAATTTAGCACCCTCATTCACTTAAACAGCCAACAAACATATATTGAAAGGGAGACACAATACAGAAATTGGAACAGAGAAGTGTTGCAGCCATGGCGACACCCCATGCCAGTGGCTGTTGGGGTTTCCTAATATCCAACTCACTGCCTCTATAAAAAAAAAAAAAGAACCAGATATTGCCATTTTATGTCTCCACCTGTACACTCTAGATGCATCAGGACTGGAAGCAGATGCCTCAGAATACTGTGAAAAGTAATATAATGCTGAGATACACTTGGTCTGCCCTGGTCAGACAGCTCACAAAGAAATCTTGGACTGTGGGCCTTTGCCCAAGAAGTTGCATTCATCATGATGGTGCCACCTATTGTAAAATAACCCAAGAATGCAAACACTTCAGCAAAAGATATCAGTGAGGGATACACGGCCTAACATTGACTTTCCCATTAGTCTTGCAAGACAGAACACAAAGTGCTCTGTGAAACTCTGTGTGATTGCATGGCATGTCTCTAATGGTCTAGATTAACAGAGATAGCATCGTAACAATTGCTATGCACTGCTGCCCAGTGTCATGTCAGCCTAATGCTTTTGTTAAAACGAGAGGAGAATAACCCTCATAGAAATGCTCTAAGTTGCTAACCTGGAGAAATAGTACCAAGTCACCAAAATAAATCAGAAAATGGGTTAGGCCTACATCTTGACCATTAGCAGGCAGCAGCTGAGCCTCTGAGAGGATGCCTGTTGTCCATGCCATCTCCTCTCCCCTTTCTGTCTTTACAGATGGGCCCTATTTGAAGGATTCCATTAACATTCAAAGCCTTGCCGTTTCCTCCATCATCACACTGTATTTTACAGACCTGGGTCAGCAGGTCGGTTGGACCACAGTAAGTATGTCCTTGTAACAATCAACATGATACATCCTGATGTACAATGCGTTTTAGCATTAAATCACTCCAACTTCCTCAGCCTGTCCTTCCCTTTGTCAAATGGTGTAATTATCAGCAGTCAAAACAGAATTAAATGGATAGTGAGCCAAGTTATCAATGTGCTAACTCTGACATCCAATTAAAGATTAGAAGGTGGACATAACAATATTGCCTGAGGGAAAAAAAATCAATTTTTAAAAACAGTTTTAGCTTATCCAGGGTTTATATGCCTGTGCAGGACCTGTAGCCAAATACATCCATTTGCTGCAAGGCTCCTCTGCTTTGAAAGTAGAAGCATATTAAAAGAAAAAAATGGATTTCTGGTAGTCCTGTTATTAATGCGGGCAAATTACTGGATGGGAATATCTTACTCTTTGTGCACCTGAGGAACAGTTCTGAGAGAGTGGTGAGGCCAACGATTCCAGGCCAGGATTCCCAGCCAGGCCCAGGAGTCACAAAACTTTTGAATCTCTTTGTAAAACAAAAGCATTTGCCATGAGCAACGATACCTGTATTATGCTGTGGGTAGAAGCACGGTCTGTTTTCACGTCTGGTGTCAGTTTGACTTCAGTTACTTTCCTGTAAGCAGCTGTTGGAAGGTCAGGGTGGCAGGAGAGAGGCAACACATTCCACCCAAACGGGGCTGTGGGGAACTCTAACCTTACTGGCTCATCTGTGCAAGGAGGAAGTGAAAGGTTCAATTCTTTCACAGCCCAAAGAGAAGACAGCAGAAGGGTTTGAAAGGATAGTGAAGGAATGGGAGATGAAGAGACCTTTACAACGTCCTTCAGCAGCCATATGTGGCAGAGCTGCGAGCAGTCTCACTACTAGACTGACATAGCTTTTGCTATAGTTTGCATGTACTGTGTTAGCTGGAGTAACACACAGGCCTCATCTGTATGTTGGGTAACAAGATTCCCGATTTCTGTAGTGAGAAACTTAAGTAAGATAGAACCACAGTTTCTGAAAGCCATGAAAGCCATAAAAGCCATAATGAGACTATTCATAGCAATGCAAAACAAACCACCAATTGCTTGCAATTCCATTAATGAAGCAACTGAATTTTTGCTAACTGGCATTATGGCTGCTGGCCAAATTATTAGATTCTCACCTCAGGCAGCCCACAGATCCCACCCTGCTCATGTGGGGTGACCACAAGGCCTGCTGACAAGCCACTGTCCTTCCTTGGCTGTGCCTGTATTACGATGGAGCTCGTGAGTGTCAGGTCTTTAAGCAGCTTGCAGACTGAGGTACTGGTTCCTCTCTCCAGTAGGTCACTATGGGCTAGGAAGCATTACTACAAGACGCTTAGAACGGACGTGCTACTTCCCAGCTCCTTGTCTGTTAAACAGTACACTCAGGGTCAATGTTACTGCCAGAACTGCCCTTGACTTTGAGAAGAGTCAACTTCTGGATCACCACTGTAAGGTCACATCTCCATCTCACCTGCCCAAGCGCACGTGCATTTCTCTCTCTCCAGGGAAGCAGATAGCCCCTAGCAGCACAAATTCTGGGACGTTTTAGCCCATATGAAGAAGAACATGACCCATACCTCTCCTTCCCAGTTCTAACAACAGGACCCAAATCCCCAGGTGGTGACAAGCAGTTTACTTCAGTGGAGTCAGGGTAGTTCACGCTGTGTGACCTACCTGTTTCAGTAGAGGTCTGCGAGTTTACCAAGGCTGAGGCTTTACCCCACTGATTCCCATACTGATTAATGACCTACTAGAAGATACTGATTAATGACAGGTGGGGTCCTGTTTCCCCTGCAACCCATCCCACCACCTCTCAACTGTGGAATTTCCTTGCAAAGCAAAATTGTGAGTCGTGCAGTCTCCTGTTTGCTACAACTAAGTAATCTGCAAGAACCTTATTTATTCTCTCCTTTCCTGGTGGTTTATGTAGCCTAAGACAGTAACATAACTAAAGCTTAATATCCCATTATAAATACTGCAGTTATGACTAGGCGTTGATACTGCAGGCAGTAGCATTTTTTTATGATTTAATCTGTGTGTGCAGAAAGTTGACTCCATGAGTTTCTGAATATTCATCTTATCCCATTCTATTCCATATTCTAAATTGTCTCCATTCTTAGTGGGAGAAATCTTATTCCTAGCCACATCATTTAAACAGTCAAGAGATTTTTATATTATAGCTAGTCTATAGCAATAGAGAAAAAGTTCATAGAAGATTGTATTCTGACAACAGCAATTAAGAATGTATTTGTACACAGGATGTATAGTTTTATTGCCATTTTTACTGTGCTTAGAGTTCCCATTTCCCCATCTCCCTTGATGCTCTATCAGATTTATGCACACAGTGAGGGATGCTCCTGATTGAAAGGGTTGACATTTAAATAAACAAGGCACAGAATAAAAATATTCTTATCTCGTCAGCAAAATGATAGTTGAGGTACAAAGGGCCACATGAAGGTCTGGACTCCAAAATAGACACAGAAACATGTGGAGGTATATTGGTGCTTCAGAGGTTGATGCATTGGGCATGGATCTGTCTAGGGTAAAAATAAGCACACAAGTGGGTCTTCTGGGGCTTTGTCACCTCACTGGAGATCACACTTGAGATGCCCACCTGAGGATCAAGAACAGTAAGACCCCCAGCGCTGGGGATTTACACCAAGACAATGAGCTTGTGCTTTTTAAAAGGGGAAAGTGGTATCCACCTCCACCACATGGGAGCAGTAGCCTCTCCAGGCATGTTGTAAAATAAGAGATGATGCTGTTGTCTGTTCCCAAACAAATAGTTTGGGTCCCTAAGTCTAGGAGCGTATTTCTCAATCAAGAAAACTCAGCTTCCCTTTTGGAGCATGATTGGACTTTGATTTACAGTCCTTGTCACACTCCATCTTGGTGGCCCAAGGGTTTGTCATTCTCCTGTTGTCTACTCATTCCCTCTGTAAGAGGCTGCCACTTTGCAGGAAGGATGTTTCCTTCTCATCCTCAGCCTTCTTAAAACACGGTTGCACAGGGACCAAAATATTTTTGGTGTTTTGTGCTGTGAAAGGCCAGACATCCTCTGGGCTCAGTTTACACCACAGCTCTGATATTGGTTGATCAGATTTCAGAGTCATAGAATCATAAAACTGTCTTGGTTGGAAGAGACCTTTAAGATGATCAAGTCCAACCATTAACCTCGCAATGCCAGGTTACCACTAAACCATGTCCCTCAGCACTATATCTACATGTCTTTAACATACCTCCAAGGATGATGACTCCAACACTTCCCTGGGCAGCCTGTTCTAATGCTTAATAACCCTTTCAGTGAAGAAATGGTTCCTAATATCCAATCTAAACCTCCCCCGGCACTGACCCCCACCTTGCTACAGCCTCCTTTCAGATAGTTGTAGAGAGCGATAAGGTCTCCCCTCAGCCTCCTTTTCTCCAGGCTAAACAACCCCAGCTCCCTCAGCAGCTCCTCATAAGACTTGTTCTCCAGCCCCCTCACCAGCTTCGTTGCCCTTCTCTGGACACGCTCCAGCATCTCAATGTCTTTTTTGTAGTGAGGGGCCCAGAACTGGACACGGTATTCGAGGTGGGGCCTCACCAGTGCAGAGTACAGAGGGACAATCACTTCCCTAGTCCTGCTGGCCACACTATTCTGGAAAGAAGCCAGAATGCTGTTGGCCTTCTTGGCCACCTGGGCACACTGCTGGCTCATATTCAGCTGCTTGTTGACCAACACCCACAGGTCCTTTTCTGCCAGGCAGCTTTCCAGTCTCTCTTCCAGAAGCCCGTAGCACTGCATGGGGTTGTTGTGATCCAAGTGCCAGACCCGACACTTTACCTTGTTGAACCTCATACCATTGGCCTCGTTCCATTGATCCAGCCTGTCCAGACCCCTCTGTAGAGCCTTTCTACCCTCAAGCAGATCAACACTCTGGCCCAACTTGGTGTCATCTGCAAATTTACTGAGGGTGCACTTGATCCCCTCATCCAGATCATTGATAAAGACATTAAACAGAACCAGCCCCAGTACTGAGCCCTGGGGAACACCGCTTGTGACTGGCCGCCAACTGGATTTAACTCCATTCACCACCACTCTTTGGGCCCATCCAGCCAGTTTTTAACCCAGCAAAGTGTACACCCATCCAAGCCATGAGCAGTCAGTTTCTCCAGGAGAATGGTGTGGGAATTGGTGTCAAAAGCTTTACTAAAGTCTAGGTGGAAAACATCCCCAGGCTTTCCCTTGTTTGTTAAGCAGGTCACCTTGTCATAGAAGGAGATCGGGTTAGTCAAGCAAGACCTGCCTTTCACAAACCTATGCTGACTGGGCTGGATCTCCTGGTTGCCCTGTATGTGCTATGTGATCGCACTCAAGATGATCTGCTCCATAACCTTCCCCAACACCGAGGTCAGACTGACAGGCCTATAATTCCCCGGATCCTCCTTCCGGCCCTTCTTATGGATGGGCATCATATTTGCTAACTTACAGTCAACAGGGATCTCCTAGGTTTGCCAGGACTGCTCTTAAATGATGGAAAGTGGCTTGGTGAGCATATGCACCAGCTCCCTCAGTACCCTTGGGTGGATCCCCTCCAGCCCCATAGACTTGTATGCGTGTAAGTGGTGTAGTAGCTTGCTAACCATTTCCTCTTGGATTATGGGGGGTTCATTCTGTTCCCCATCCCTGCCATCCAGATCAGGGGGCTGGGTACCCAGACAACAATTGGTCTTACTCTTAAAAACTGAGGCAAAGAAGGCATTAAATACCTCAGCCTTTTCCTCATCCTTGGTCATTATGTTTCCCTGCATCCCATAAAGGATGGAGATTCTCTCTAGCCCTTCTTTTGTTGTTAATGTATTTATAGAATCATTTTTTATTGTCTTTTATGGCAGTAGCCAGATTAATTTCTAGTTGGGCTTCTAATTTTCTCCCTACATAGCCTCACAAAGTCTTTGTAGTCTTCCTGAGTGGCCTGCCCCTTCTTCCACAGGCCATAAACTTTCCTTTTGTTCCTAAGGTCCAGCCAAAGCTCTTGGTTTAGCCAGGCCAGTCTTCTTCCCCACTATCTGGTCTTTCAGCACATGAGGATGGCCTTGCCCCTGATTCTTACTCATAAACACTCAACCCTATTGCTACCATCATTAAGCTCAAGACACTCAAAACATTCTCTAACAAACAGGGCTACCCCACCACCTCTCCTTCCTGGCCTGTCCCTTCTGAAGAGTTTATAGCCATCCAATGCAGCACTCCAGTCGTGCATTTCATCTCACTATGTTTCTATGATGGCGACTCTATCACAGTTTTCCTGTTGCACTATGGCTTCGAGCTCCTCCTGTTTGTTGCCCACGCTGTGTGCATTGGTGTAGATGCACTTCAGTTGTGCTACTGATCCCACCACCTTTTTAGGGGAGAAACCCTAATTCCTACCTGACTATTCCCAGGCAGTTCTGTGATTTCTAGCCCATCAATATCCCTTGTGTCTTTGCTATCGCATGACACTCTACCCCCTGCCTTCACTGGGCTGGCAGAACAAAGGACCTCACCAGCACACCATCCCACAATCCTTGATGTGCTGCCCCAGGCTTCTCTCTAGTAAGCCTAGGTTTATCCCTTTCCTCCTTCAAATGTGGTTTAAAGCCCTTTTGATGAGCCCTGCCAACTCCTGTGGAAAAATCTTTTTCCTGCTTTGAGACAGGTGTACGCTGTCTGTCGCTTGCGGGCCTGGTGTCGTGTAAACCGACCCATCATCAAAAAACCCAAAGTCCTGACAGAGACACCAGGCTTGGAGCCAGGTATTGATCTGTTGAGTTCTTCCGGTTTCTTCCTCATCATTCCCTGCAACTGTAGGGATAGAGGAGAACACTACGTGTGCTCCTGATCCCTTAACTAGTCGTCCCAAGGCCCTGAAGTCTCTCTTGATTGCCTTCAGATTTCTTGTTGCAATTTCATCGCTGCCTATCTGAAAAATCAATAATGCATAATGATCTGGCCGTACCAGGGTGGGAAGCTTTCTCACCACATCTTTAACCCGTGCCCCAGGAAGGCAGCAGGCTTCCCTAAGACGTGGGTCTGGTCTGCATATCGGGCCTTCCGTTCCCTTCAGAAGGGAGTCACCTATGGCAATGACCCGTCCTTTTGTCTTTGTGGGAGTAGTTTTGATGCAGGGCATAGGCCAGCTGAACCTCAGCGACACTTCCAAGCTAGATGAAGCATCATCTTCGTTACTGTTAGGTTCCACTTACAGACCCCCGTACCTGTTATGCAAGGGCACCTGGGAAGGTGGGGTTGTTGCTGAGTAGACATGCCTGCTTGTCGCCATTGACCCCTATCCTTCAGGTTACTATGTTCAGTCAGGTGGAGAGAGGGTAGGGAATCCTCCGTATTATGTATCTTCTCTTCCTGTTGGGCCTGTCTCAGGAGGTAGGATGTGATTCCAGTGGTCAATGTCTCTCTCAACAAGTTCTAGAGGCTGGGTTGCTCTGAGGGAGGACAAACTGAGGTGAGGGATCTGCAGTTCTTCTCTACTGGAGCGATAACTTGTCAATCTCTTTTGGGAATGGGGCCCTTTCCTGGGATAATGTGGGCAGAAATCCAACCTCAGCTGGCTCTTGTAGAAGAATAGAGGCCCTCAAGGCTCAGCTCAGAAAGAAATTCAGGGAGAAAACAAAACCTGTATCTCAGTATCATGGATTTTGTTAGAACTCTCTCTCTACTCTGCCTTCCTTTTATAAAACAAATATTATCTGAAACACATAATTTACTTCTGCACAAGATTTATCAAGCCCTTTACCCTACCTGGAAGGGGTAGTTGAGGTTTGCTGACTGATGCTGCAGAGATACTAATGGGAGCTGAGTTTACAGATCTTTTCTATATGTCTCCTGCAAAGACTGTACCCCCAGGGGTATTTGAAATTCCCACCACTGGAAAGATGGGTTTTATTTTTAATCTCTGTCCAATTTTGGGCCTAAGCATGTTTGACAGAGACCTCTTTTTACATATTGCAATGCGGCATGTGACTTTTTGAAACTTGGCTGGCATTTTGCTGCTAAGAATGCATACTGCTGCTGTAGTCAAAAAGAAAAAGAAAACCATTCTTCCTGCTCAAATTCAGACTTCTGTTAAAGCTTTCCTCGTTTGAGCAGTGATTGCAATTTCTGGTTTATCAGCTTCTGTTGTCTAGTTGCTACCCAGGCAGGCTACCAGAAGGATCAAAATAGAACTGAGAAAAAACAGCATAGAACTGTGAAAAATAAATTTTACCTCCAAGTCTGTGAATTTCCTAAGATTAACCCTGAAATAGAGCACTTCAGTAAATATTTTTTGTAACTGTGATTTAAAATTAGGGATTGCTTAAATACTTTGACTCCTGAAAGCCTTAAAATACTGAGGCTGGCAGCAGAACTCCACCGTTTGCTTAGATTATAGTTCCTTAGTTTGTGCATTTTTTTGCTTTGTGTTTGTATAGTCCCCCCCACTCACCCTCCCTATATGACTCTGACTCCACACAGCTCTGCGATACAAACAAATAATCACACAGAGAAAACCGTTGATTCTCACTGATCTGAGCTACCACTTCAATAGACTTCTGCTGGTGTAAAACAGAACTGGCTGAAAAACCGAAGTGTATTTAATAGGTTTAAGATTATATCATACATCACTTTGCTGGACTAATTTCAAATTTTTCAATGAAAAAAAGATTCAGCTCAATTTAGAAACGTAGAGACTAATACTTATTTAAAACAGAGAACATCTTTGAAATCTGAAAATCTACGCTTTCACTAATTGGTCTGTTCCCTTCTGGCTGGCAAGCAAAATTATCACCCACTTAGACATTGTGGAAAATGAGCAAGAAACCAAGAGATGTATCTTTGAAGCTTTGTGGTTATGTATAGCAGGTGTACGCTGTGGGGAAGTGCATGGTGTACTGCATAATGAGGTGTGCCTGTTCTCTCGGGAGGAAGGCAGTGTTTTGGTCAGTGTGGTTCTCTCCACTTACTCGCACAGTGCACGTTTACTGAAGTTTTTCTCTCCTGTAGGTGTGGGTGGGCGGTGAATAGGGGAGGAGCAGTTTGCTCTTACTGGGGCTGGCAGAGCTCACTCAGTTGGTCCTGTAAATGTGGAACAATCACATGAAGTCTGTGAGACGAGTGTGATACAAAGAGATTTATGAGTATTGATACGTTTCAAAAAGAGGCAGCCAAACTGCTGCAGATTCACTTTCTCCACCTTCTCTACACTGAGGTCAGCTTTGGGCTTCCCATGGGGAACAACTTACAATGTTTTCCCTTTCCCTCAACTGGAAATGAAAGAATAGACTTTAATAAAGGTTTATAACCTCTCAATGGGATGTAGAAGTACAGACAATTATAATAGAAGAAAAAAGACAAAATCCGAGGAATTTGAAGGAGTGGTAGGGCGGGGAGTCCCAGCAAACTAGTGGGCCAGTGTGAAGAAGATAAATGTAAGAAAACTCATATGATCATTGCTTCAGAAGGAACTTGAGATCAAGGTAAGAGAAAGAGCTGAGGACCTGTAGGATGTACCAGTGGAGAATGTCACTGAATATATTTGTCAGCAGACACATATCAGAGCTTGCATATTTTGTGGCCCATTCAAACACAGCTAGTTGTGGGACAAGACCCTAGAAATTGAATTACACTTTCAGGCAATTGTGGCTACCCGGAAAACTTAGCAGCAGTGCCAAGTAAACAGAACGTGTGTGTCATGGTTTCAGATGGGATAGAGTTAACTTGCTAGCAACTGGTGTAGTGCTATGCTTTCAATTTGGGATGAGAAGTATTGTTGATAGCACACTGGTGTTTTTGGTTGCTGCTAAGCAGTCAAGGCCTTTGATCCTCACACCGCCCCACCAGCGAGTAGGCAGCGAGGGGGGAGGAGACACATCTGGGACAGCTGACCCCAACTGACCAAAGGGATATTCCATACCAAATGACATCATGCTCGGTATATAAAGCTGGGGGAAGAAGAAGAAAAGGGGGGACGTCCAGAGTTATGGCGTTTGTCTTCCCAAATAACCATTATGCGTGGTGGAGCCCTGCTTTCCTGGAGATGGCTGAACACCTGCCTGCTGATGGGTGAAAGAATTCCTTCTTTTGCTTTGCTTGTCTGAGCATCTTTTGCTTTAACTATTACACTATCATTTTCTCAACGCACGAGTTCTTTCACTTTTACTCTTCTGATTCTCTCCCCCATCCCAGCCAGGACGAGTGAGCAAGTGGCTGCATGGTCCTAGCTGCTGGCTGGGGTTAAACCACAACAGTGTGATTCTGTGTAAATCTTTAGGTGGCTTAAGAATCACTACAAGAAAGTGCCAAAGAGAGAGAATTCCCCAAATGGTTTTTCATTGCTAAACCTCCTGGATCAATAGATAATTTGATCGCAGACGATGACCTCCAGGAAAAAAAGAAGCCACTATTTCCTCTACAGTCTGTTTTCCAACTACAATTGTTTGTAATGCAAAGCACCTCCATTTTACCGTTAGCAGTTTGTACTTGGCAGAGGTTTCTGCTTGAACACATAGGAAGTGCTGCTCTACCTTGGTACAGCTGGCCAAGTCTTGAGCTGATCCCAGTCAAATGCTATGAACATTCAAAACATTGTAACCTTTCGCAAAGGCAAACTACACACAAGATTGGTCTTATTTTTCGTTTAATTAAGTCTAATAGTTTTCAACCTCTGGGGTTATCAGGAGAGAACAGCTTGCATTTGCCTGATTTCTTGCCATGGTTTTATACTGTTTGTGCTTTTCCTTGGGCCACATATGCTTTTGGCTCTTTTTTACTGCCCAGTGGCAGCATGAAGTCAACTGGTAAGTGGAGACCTCTGAAACTGCCCAGCTGGCTGATTGGGATTCCTCAGACGCTGCCTCGAATAAGCCAAAAAGTGTTGCAATAATTTCTCTTGGTCTCAGCAACAAATGCCACAAGCTCACGATGAACCCTGCCAGCATGTGAAATTTTCAGGCGCCAAAGGGATTTGGGGAGCTACTAGGAAAATTAATTCAGAGGGGTGAATGTTTTGGTTGCTGTTGAGCACAGTGCAGGCTGAAGAACCTATGCATAAGTGTTTATAGTAATACCCCTTGAGTTTTTACCGCTTCAAACGCAAAAAGAAGGTAGAGGGAATTCAGGAAGCATAAACAGAACAAGCTGTTTCTTTCAGTTAGACGCAACTTTATGCTAAAACCATTCCTGCTACTTAAGGAACAAAGAGCTACTTGATGTATGATGCTGATAAGTGCAGACTCTTTCCTATTTATATTCAGAGTAGCTGGGGAGGTTGACAATTTGTCAATCTGTGCAAATTTGAGAAGTTCTAGTCCCTCCAGAATGTGTAAGCCTGGCAAAATTATTTTGTATGGGGAATTTTTGCCCAACCCCATACCAGGGGGTAAGGAGAGCGCAAAGAGGAGGGCGAACCAGAGAGTGAACCAGTGTTTGGGAGGACCAGGTACCCCTTTGTCAGTCTGTGCCCACCTTGTCTGGTGACCTCAACAAGTCACTGAACTTCTCTGTATCTTAGTTTCCAGATCGGCGGCAAGAAAACAACAGCATTTGCCTCTTTGCAAAATGCTTTGCGGCTTCTAGATGAAAAGCACTATAGAAGAGCTAGCTGAGACTATTACTAATAGCCAGGTGTTAGAAAGCACTATTTCACTCAGGTATCTACATAACAGACAACAGATACAGATTTTAAAATGATAACACATTATATGCCAGATTTCAAAATGCTGTCAAAGCCCTGTAAAGATTTGGCAGCAAATCTGAACTCACGTTGGTGTTTGGTTACAAACATAACTTGAGTGCTTCACTGAATATGTATAGGTACAAACATATGTAACATGCATATATGTGTGTGTATAATACTGTTAATTTGCAGTAATTTTCCACTTTGAGTAAGAAACATGTAAAGGCTTGTGCTCCCGGGGAAGAATCCTGACTGGTGAATGCAGTGGTCTGATGCCAAACCAGTGGTTTCAGACAGCTCTGTTTTAGAAGAGACAGGAGGAAACTGGGATGTCACCTCCTTTTCCTACAGAGGGAGCACAGGCCTGGCTCGGGGAGAAACAGCATCCATCACTGTTCAGTCCCCGGCTCCTAAAGCTGGCCTGAGTCAGCTGCAATTTGCCTATAAAATCCTACAGCAAATCCATCCCTATCTCTGATATTTGCAGTAAATACTGAGCTACAGCCTGAAATATTCTTAGACACCGAGTTACTGCAAAATCTGCCCAGACAAGGGAAGTTTCAGGTGCCCCGTGTGCGCTATTTAAGTTTGTAGAATAGATCAGACAGTTCCATGAGAACTTGAACAAAAATTATTGAATATTCTAGCAGCCCTTAAGAATTGTACTACCTGATGCAAAACTGCTGCTGCTGTGGATTTTTGCAAACGTGAAAATACAAAAATTTTAAAAAGGTGAAGATTTAGAGATGCTGCTAAAATTATGCCATTATCATCCCCAGGTAACTATATGGCCTTTAATGAGGTAGCAAAGCATATGAAGTAGAAATTAGTCCAGAAATTAATAAAATTTCTTAATGATCATTAGCTCAAGAATACTTAGGGCTGGCATTGTAAAACGAGTGTAAAGTAGTTAGATCCTAAGTTTAATGTGATTTGGGGACTTGGGGAGGTTCAACTGCTCGTTTCTCTGGGGTTTCTCAGAAATCCCAGCTGTTCTCTGTAAACTCGCACATAGTAATGGTCTGTCTGCCTGATAGCAATAGATCCTCCTCTTTATGCGGTATGTACTAGCTCAGTCTGACCCTGGCTCAGACCTGCAACTAGTGCCTTTGTCTCACATTTATCAGAGAAACTAAGCTCTGTCCATTAGATAATTTATATACTGCAGCTGCTTTTCCATGGAAGTTACCCAGGACACGCTTGAGCTATTTTGTATCTCTTGCTGTGCCCAGAGCTTCAGGCAATGACCCAAAGTCATTGTCCTGGCTGCAGGTATTATCCTCATACCATGCTCACCCGCTTCCCCTGCTTGAACCCAGACATCCCGTTGGCAGTGGAAGAGAAAACATCGCAGCCAGCACTGGCAAACTGGGAAACTGCCCCTACATGGCATGGAAAGAGCTGCGGGAAGGGATCAGTATGGAAAAGGCTATATGGCCTTTCCTCAGCTCTGCTCTGCAGCTTGTCATAAATGAGATAATGTGAGACTATGCCAAAAGGCAACATGATACAAGACAGGGTGTGTTGTGTGGTATTACAGAAAGGGCATGTCGTAAACATTATAGAGAGGAATTAGCTGATGCCCTCATGTGAAGATTGCTAATCCGTGGGCTGTTCATTTATAAAGATTCTGTTGGACTTTTTTCAGACTCCCTACACTCCACCCTCTCTGTTTATAGCTTCCTTTTGTCCTTTTCTGCCTTCTCCCAACCAGCACACAAGCTACTATAAACTCACATCAAAAACCTTTCCACTCCCTGTAGCAGACCTGTTGGGATGATGTCAGGCACTATGCCAGCTGCCCCTACCAGCAAGAAAATTCACCTCACATTCCCTCAAACAACTTTAAAGAGCTCCTTTCACCTCTGCTGTGTTCCTATCTCCCTAAATGTACCCTCTGCCTCATAAGGTCTGGGATTATGATTCCTGACCTGGTTGTTACTCAGTTCAGCAAGGTGTTACTGGCACGATATCTGGACAGAGATAAAAGAAGCAGGTACAATCTGGCTCATGCAAGATGAAATGCCATGCTGGTTTGCGAATAAGATATCCTGTACTGGTTTCCCATTTGTCTTATCATCTCTTCAATGATGTAGACTCCTACATTAGCTCCCTTTTGACATATTTCAGATCTCCATTCTGTTGTTTGTATAGGTGATGTTTCCAGTTTAGGTATTACTGAATCGAGTCCCCAGGGACAGTTAAAGAAGCTTGAGTTTAGCACCCTGTATGGAGCTCATGCCTGGGAGAGGTTTGATACAAGAGTGGTTCATTCACTTGATTTAAGAGTGGTTAGAGAGGTGCCTGGCAGAAAAGGACCTGGGGGTGTTGGTCAACAGTTGGCTGAATATGAGCCAGCAGTGTGCCCAGGTGGCCAAGAAGGCCAACAGCATTCTGGCTTCTTTCCAGAATAGTGTGGCCAGCAGGACTAGGGAAGTGATTGTCCCTCTGTACTCGGCACTGGTGAGGCCCCACCTCGAATACCGTGTCCAGTTCTGGGCCCCTCACTACAAAAAAGACATTGAGATGCTGGAGCGTGTCCAGAGAAGGGCAACGAAGCTGGTGAGGGACCTGGAGAACAAGTCTTATGAGGAACAGCTGAGGTAGCTGGGGTTGTTTAGCCTGGAGAAAAGGAGGCTGAGGGGAGACCTCATCACTCTCTACAACTACCTGAATGGAGGCTGTAGCAAGGTGGAGGTCAGTCTCTTCTCCCAAGTAACCAGTGATAGGACAAGAGGAAACAGCCTCAAGCTGTGCCAGGGGAGGTTTAGACTGGATATTAAGAAAAAATTTTACACTGAAAGGGTTATTAAGCATTGGAACAGGCTTCCCAGGGAAGTGGTTGAGGCACCATCCCTGGAGGTATATAAAAGACGGGTAGACACAGTGCTTAGACATATGGTTTAGTGATGGTTTTTGTCAGAGTTAGGTTGATGGTTGGACTAGATGAAAGGTCCCTTCCAACCTAGGCGATTCTATGATTCTGTGATTCAAGAACAGCACTTTCTCTATGCCACTGAGAATAACAGGTATATAGAGTATATAATGCCAGACGCTGTAGAGGGGCGAAGGAAGGTAAGAGAACTGGACACTGTGCAAGATATGAAATAGAGTGTACAGATGTGGAAAAGAGGGGCAATTTCCTGTTTTCTTTTTTTCAGGGAACTAATGATGAGCTCAACAGTTAAATTCTGTTGAACTATGCACATTGTGATAGAGATGTAATGCTCCTCCAGGAAAAGATCTTTCTGTTTATTATGGAACACCATATTTGGCTGCACCAAATACATCAAAATAATCTAGGCAGGCCCACAAGATGGTAAAGAAAAAGTAATTTACTTCTAAATATTGGATTTTCTTTACACTTCTGCAGGAGAAAAATGCTCTGTGTTTTTAAATTATCACTTTTTTGGTTTTTACAAAATGATATTTCTTTTGTCTAGAAACAACAAGGTATGATGTTATTATTTTCAAGGTTTTGTTTAACATTTGATGATTATTTTTGCAGGATGTGTCAGCAGAAACTAATATCTTAGCAATTGTGTAGCTTTTTGGAGCATCTGTAAAAATGATAGGTTGAAGTGATCCTTAACGCAACTAATAACTCCCCAAGCTCAGCAATTAGTCAACTATAGGATGAGCATGAAAATACTAGGTAGGCTTAACCGCATATATTCATTGAGAATCAATAGTAAAAGAATGGTGCTTGCCTTTGATTGCCAATGGTTAGAACAGATTATCATTTTGTGTTAATTTAAGACTACTTTCCCTTCCACCTGCTTGAACTTGTGGGATTTTTGCAGTTTCTCTGCCTGCCTTTCTGGAACTCACTTTTAATTTCTGATGAATTTAAAATCAGTGGGCCGGAGAAGGAGAGCAGAGGTTGCAGCATGGGAGATGCAACAGAGGAAAACAGACTGAAACTCACCAAAAATGTTAAAAAGAACCCCTAAAAACACCACAGGAAATTGAACCTCATTCTCTAACACAGAATACTACTGATCTTAACTATGTTCCGTCAGCGTGATGCAGTTATGGCAAATAAGGCAAATACGGTCCTACCTGCCAGATAATACCTACTTTGATTGCAAATCTCACAGTTGACCTTGGCCTGCCTGCCACCGCATGGTCGATTAACGCTTTGTGTTGGATATGACTGACGCACAGCTAAGTTGGGACCTTGTCCCCAGCCTGTAAAGCCCCCTGAGTATGCTGATGCTGCTCACCTCCACAAACCCCAACTCAAGAGCTGCTGTTGGTGCTTTCACCTGCTTCTCTGAATTGCTCTGATGGGAGGCTCTGCATCCCCGTTCCTACATCAAAAACACCTCCTCACCCAGTCACAGGAATTCAGGTGTCATGTGGCTGGTAGCTTTGTCTGTTAAATAGAGACTGGATTTTTTTACTAAATCCTGAACTTTCAGCACCTGAAATCAGCCACGGGGTAAGGGGGGAACACTTGGTGCTGTGACAAGTAACCCCAACTTGGTGCTAAGTCCTGCCAAACTTTTCCTGGCAGCTTTGTAATATGCTCATGCCAAACAGATGATAAAAACTGGCAGTTAGGGGTGCATTTTGTGGCGTAACTCATGGACGAGAGGAAAAACTACACTGAAGAAACCAGCTCGTTCCAAGCTCTTACACTGACTTGCCCGCACCACATTATCTGCACCTCTGTCTCCTATACCAGCACTGTCTATATTTAGTGTATTAGGTTTTAATAGTGGAGGCTATTAATGTTTGCAGAGTGCCTAACATGATGGGCTCACAGTTAGGAACAGACACATACAACTGCTATTAGGACAAAACTCTAATAAGCTCTTGGCCGTGGTGGGTTCCACAACAACGTGGGCTCTTAGACACTCCATGATTAAATGTTTTCATACACACACACACATACACATGCACCCGCTCTTGGGATCATGCAGAGTCTAAATAGAGCACAGAAATCATGGTGTCACGTGGAACAAAAGAGAACTTGACATTTTCCTGGTAGAGAACACTTAAGTCTGTTACTTTTGGACACAGTCCTGCTATGAAAGTCTGAAATTTCAGTAAGTTTCCCTCTGTAATAGAGAAAAAGAAATGGTACTCAGGGTCCCAAATGAGAGACACCTAATTGCAGAATATTTCTGCAGGAAAACCTTTCTGTTTCAAAGCTCTTCTGAAGATTGATTAGAAGAACAGCCCACTGGGGGTCGGACTTCCTACCGAATACTCCTGTAGAGAAAGGTAGTCTAAATTCAGTGCTGCTTCCTTAAGCCACAATCCATTACAATTCTGTAGCAGTACAAACAGCTACCTTAAAGCTAAATGGCCCATTAGTTATGAATCTGTATCCCTTAAGCAATACTATTCATTTGAGTTATGATTTGCCAGTTGCTGGCCCTTGTAAACACGTAGGACTACACTATTTCCATTTTATTCTGAGATTCATTCCAGTTGGGACAGATGATCAAATCACATCACTCTAACCGCATTTTACTTCCCCCAGCTGTTTGTAGCTTTGGAGTGTGCCCTGACAAAAGGCAACACAGGCTGTACCAAACAAAGCCAGAACCTAAAACTGAGGGTGGCTCATGGCAGCGCTACAACTCCGCCTTCCCTCCCTGTCCCCGTATCTCTTCTCGGCTCTCTGTGGCTAGCAGGAGTGACAGCGGGGAGATGAAATTATTTATTTTTGTTTTATAGGGTAACTTACTTGGCCAGTCTGCCCACCGCAGGCTACTTCTGCTGATGCCTGCACAGGGAGGAGTCCCACTCAGTTAGTGAACAAAGGCTCCAAGTGCCATACACCAGACAGGCAGGTCTTGCTCTTCCACCTACCACCAGACTCCAAGCAATGATCTCTCCTTTCCAGATGATTCTGCTAGCAACCAAGATTCAAAGCTATGTTTGTTTCTGTCGTGCTTGGTTGGCTTTTGACTGATATTATCACTTAATTGCAAAAAACACTGGCAGAAAACAAGCTGCCTTCAGCTTTTGGGCCTTGATTTTTAGTGTTATTTAGATTCCAAATAGGCATCAGATGACACAGCCAAAAGTATAATGAGGAGATGACTGTGATTTTGATCACCTTCCATGAAGCCTTCCTGACTGTGTTAATGTTCTGCACAGAAACCTCTCTCTCATTTCCTAGATGAATTTTATTCCTTTGCTAAAGAGACAGCAGAAAAAAAACCTATGTGTCATTTAGGTCCTCAAAATGAAGACAAAATGACATTTGAAGGATGAATAGGTGTTGCGGATAAGGGTGTTCTTTTTCGCATGCCTTTATTGGTACAATTTCCTACTCCGATACAGCTATTTTCTTTTTCATTTCTAGTTTTTTCTAACAGAATACACCGGACCTCTTCTAATATATCTGCTCTTTTACATTCGTCTCTCAACTATTTATGATCAAGTGGAAAGCACGAAGAACTTCCGCCACCCAGTGGTTCAGTAAGTGACACTTAGGTGAACTATCTTCCTGGAGGAGAGGGAGCCAGAGGGATGGAGACTACATTTCCAGGGTTGAGGACATTACAGGGGGCGTGAGGCTGCATGCCTGGTCTCAGAGTCAGTGGGAGTTTCAGGTTGATCTTATCAACAATGGTTTGGCATTTTAGCAGCACTCAGAAGCCTGACCAGAAAGGGGATCCTAGTTGGAATGGTCACTGCACCAGGTCACAATGGGAGATGTAGCATTTTCCCCAGATACTTTGCACTCTAGACACACAGCCTGAACAGAAGGTGAAATAATAAACCACAGCGGGTAGTAACCCAAAGTCACGCTTGACAGAGAAGAGAGAACAAGACTTCAGGTGTCCCACTCTCAGTCACTTTACAGCATATTCCCACTCATAAGATGAGCAGCATCAGCATCCAGCACAAAAGATAACTACCCCGATGCCAGCTCTCCCCTAGGCACAGCAAGGAGGAGTTTTGAGAGGTTTGCATGGCATGAGTCAGGTCCAGAACAGCTCAGAAACTCAATAGAAGCACCACAGAAATTCAGAACTGGTACTCCGATTTTTGAAACTAACCTCTTCAAACTGTAATTGTTCCCCAGGGCCATATACAACATATTTGACTTCTGAAAGACTTTTAAGAAATAAAACATTTAAGTGACAAACAGAAATGAGAGCTCAGCCGCTGTTATAGAACAGTGACGAGCACAGGTTTTATCTAGCTGTACAGAAACAAATCAGAGGAGCTCATATGTAAGCATAAACCAGATAGCTTTGCTTCTCTCCATCACTGGAGCATCAATGCTAACAAGGAAAATTAAACAGCTCTGATATAATACAGTAGGAGCTGACCACAAGGAACCGCAACCTGCTTACTCTGCTAGAACTCAAGAGCATGCCAAAAAGTAATGAAGAGAGGACAGCCAACCAAGAGAGCTCTTTATGGCCTTTGACAGCCCCTGCCATTCCCAGGCCTTTTGAAGGACTCTGGAAGAAACAAAGCAGACCTGAACAATGGAAGGGATTAAGAACTGTTATAGATAAGAAAGTGGTAAGCAGCTATACACGATAACTGCCAGGGAGGCACAAGGCACCGCCACCACCAACTGTACCCCTCCACGGGATGGTGGTTAATGCACCAGGCTGGGACCTTTCACACTTAAGGAACTTACTTCTCTGCAGTGTGTTGTTCCCATTCTGGGGGATTAGTGCCTGGCAGAGGGTGGAATGTGATCAAGGAAACCCTGTCGGCTGTGTAAATTGGAGCACTGGAAGTGGGAGGGCACACAGGGAATTAGGAGCCTCAAGGAACATTACAGCTTTCACGCAGCACTTTTTCCACCCTATGATTGCAGAATCAAGGGAGCTGGTATACAGCAGAGAAACACAGTGAGTAATAATACCATTTACAGATGGAGGAACAGAGACTTGGAGAGACATTAAGGGAGTTAGTGGGGCTGGGAATGAGAACACAGAATAGTTGAATTCAAATCCAGAGCTGCAAGATGCTTGCCTTCCTTCTTCTGCTCATGCACGTAAAAGGAGAATGTTTCTGATAGCACAGAAGAGCCAGCAATACCTTTACCTTCTTTTAAGTGGGCAAGGAGTGTGCAGAATCCTTCCAGTGACCACTCCTTAATGGGTTCATCTGAGGTCCCCATCCTAAGCCAAATTAATTTTAAAATTCCCAGCAAAGCTGGAAGTTTGCTCCACACTTTGGATGTCATTAATTGTTTGAAATTTTCTTAGCTCAACTCTCTCTGGTTTAATTACTTTCAAAATTGTTTAATCTTTGACTCTGGCTACCATACAAGATGCATAATAAAAGTATTTGAGATTTCACATGCTGAAAATCACTTTTCATTTATGTTTTATAATTGGTTTGCAGTGAGACGGGCTCTGGTAGTACGGTAAATGTAACCAAGATAAAATGCCACCAGGAATCACTCTTGACATTTGTTTCTGAAACTCAATCTCTATGAGCTGCAACTCATTCTCGGAAGCAAATCAGCAACGCCTGTTATTGTTTCATAATCTTCCTCAAAAGAGAATCAGTGTAATAATTTCTACAACAATTACCTCATTTCTTTGTAACGGGCAACAAAAAAGCCATCAGAATGGATTAACTTTGCAACAAAATCTCATTTTGCGTCCACAAGGAAATGAAATACAAACTACCTTCATGCAGCTACTTGAGCTGGCAAAGGACAAGGAAACCATTCAGAAGATATTCAGAATGTTTTTAAATGTCAGACACATCCTACAGGAGCATTAAGGTGGCCTTAAAACGTAGGAGATGTCTTTTGGAAAAACACAGCAGACGCCTGCCTGTATACACAGCTGTCCTTTTTTAATGTCTTGGCAGGGCTATGTATCACATTCAGAGCTTCAGGAGCTCTTTTTAATTCAAGGCTAGTAAAAATAAGTTGCTTCCCTGCAAAATGAAAGCAACTTTGTATAACACTGAAAATGATTCCATTAATCTTTGGTTCCAGATGCTTCAATTAAGACAATACCTTAAATCCCACGATTTTGGTGTGACTCTGCAGTTTTGGAATATTAGTCCTTATTCCTTTTGTGACATTAAAGTGTGAAGTAATAAAAAGCGATCTTTCACTTACCTAAATTTCCTTTTTTTTCTTTTCCTTCCAGCTTGGCCTGCTTCTGCCATTGTTTACACTACATCAGGCATCTTTTGGAGACGTTATTTGTTCACAAGTTTTCGGGAGGGCACACTCCTCTGAAAAATATGATAAAGGTGACAATATCTTTATCATTTTGTGTAAGAGAGAATATCCTTATATCAAAGCAGTCCTTGAAAGGAGAGAGGAAAATAAGAAATAATTTATTTTCTAGCTCCAGGAATTATGATTAGTCAAAATACAAATATAGGAACAATTTCAGGGCCATGTCCCCAAGGACATGAACTGAAATCAATGTCCATTTTAGCTCCTGAATGGCAATGTCCACTTTGACTCATCCACCCAAGGGGCTGATTGTCATGTCCAGGATATTTTTCAGACTGAATGCTATTTTATTATGAGATATGCTGCTGCAACATCTAGCAATGCTGACAGAAATCACACTTCACTTCCTCAGTGCAATATAAATATAGAGCAAGAGACAGGCCTTGCATTAGGAAGCTAAAATCAAATTACAAGCAGAAAAAAATAATTCTCCTTCTATACTTGGAGGCTTCAGGAAGGAAGATTCTGAGCTGGCCTAAAGTCTTCTGTCTCACAAAGACTCATGAATTTCAACTGTGTGTCATTACTCAGGCTCTCCAATCTTTTATTTCACATACTCAATCTTGGTCATTTTGGATCACCCTACCCGCCATCCCATTCAGTGTGATGTAAAGACCCTCCCTTTAAAAGTTTTGCAATACATTTAAGATTTTAGTGAAGGAGACAAACGTACGGCCATGACAGAGGGCTTGATTCCAGTCAGAAAGGAGGTAATGAGATGCACAGCTAGAGATATTTTACAATACACAGTGTTTAAATAAAAAATAAAAAAGGAATATAAGCTAAACAGCTTTAGAACCAGAGTGCCAGTTCCAAAGGAATTAATGCACGTGGGTTAAAGAACCACAGATACTGTTGTCCCCTCGTGTCTGTGGTACATGTATGGCATTGACATTGCATAAAAAGATTAAAAAGAGAAAGCCTGACTTGCAGCCCTACTTATGGGATGGAGCTGTAGCCAGTCCCAGCGCACGGCTCTTCCTGAGAAGGTACTGAGCATGGGACCCTTAGCTTAGACACATAGAGAGGCTTTATCCAGTCTCTAGGGTGGCTTCAGTTGTTTGGCTGGTGGGTTTTGTTTTTCCCTTGTGCACAGGATGGGAATGGTGAACCCTACACAGGGCAAGAACATGAACACATTATCTCTGCTTGGGCTTTTCCCAAGCTCACGGCTTCAGTCACCAAGCAAAGGCAGCTGGGGTGCTGCTTTTTAACAAGAGGATGAAATGGGGCTGAATCCATGGGAGTAGATGCAGCGTGTAGCTCAGATATCTTTATAGGAACTTTTTTTTGTCCAGGGTTAAACCAGGCCTATTCAATTTCACTCTTTATTGTCTCAGCTGGTTTAGTGTTCTGTTTGGCTAGCTCTGTCTTGCTTGGAAATGCTGAGTTCAAGGTATAGTAACAGCTCAGCTGTTTTAACCGTCCCTAGACTTTTAATGGTACAACGCAGAGAAATATGCCTTTCAACAGTAGAATCAAATGAGAAGAAAACAAACGTCAATTCTTACAACAGGCATAAAACACATTCAACACAATCCAAAAAATCTACAAAGTCTTTCAGTGGTCATCTGGGTTTTGAACTTACCAGAATTTATATTTATAAAGTTATAGTTTGTACTTGCTTATTGCCCTTTCTAACAAAAAAAAAAGTATCTTTTTTCCATTCTAGGGCTGTGCCTTTTACTGGGGATTCACATCCTGGATTGCATACTACATCAACCATCCACGATATACGCCACCATGTAGGTATAAGTAGAACACAAAACTGACCTTGGTTTTAAAAAGTTTTTGGTACGCAACCTTAAGTCCTCCAAAATCAGTAGGTGGCCCCCACATGAGATCCTATGACTAATCCAGCCAGAGATTAGCCTTTCCTCCCTGTCAGAAGGAAGACTGTCATGCGGGAGGTACTCCTGCTGTGCCACTGAATGTACATTCCTGTTCAGCAATGGTCAATCGCTCTCCAGTTTTATGAACTGGAAATATCGGCCAAGTGGAGAAAACACAAAGATTAATACATTTTGCTTATCTTCACAATATTTGTATTAAGACTGCAGGACAGAACGAGACCTGGCTGCATTTTCTTGAAGGAGCTGTTTATTTGCTAAAGATACATCCTTTTCATGAAAATTAAGAATTTTTTTTATGAGAGACCAGTAAAAGTCAATCAGATACTGCTGATAAAAATGAAAAAAATCCTATGTTTTTTGCTTCAATTCATCATTTTTCCCCCCATTGTATTTTATTGTTGCACTGCTGTTTCTTCATGATTTTTTCTTCTTGTTTGCCCTTTGAAATTTTGCTTCTCTTGAGCATAATTGCCATAAGTTTTGTTTCCTGCTACTGTACTTTCCTTGCTACACCTTAGTCAGTCTTTTCCTCTGCATCTTATACTTATCTATGAGCTTTGGGAACAAAGGGATTGCTTTGACATTTTTATTTACGCTCAGTTAAATTAATAATTTTTTTTCAAAATAACACAAAAGTTATATTTAAAAATGATGTGATTCTTTGAAAGCCAGTTGAACTTGGTGTGGCTTTAACAGCAATGCTACAAACAATGTTGAAAGCTCCCTAGACACAGTTTTTAGCAGTCTGGGCCATCAGATGAGTAAGTGCAGCTTCTTTATAGAGGAAACCATTTGTTCAAAACATAGCTTTCAAACAGAGAAAGCATTTGGAAGAAGTACTTCTGCCTTAAAATTACAATTATAGGTATGTGGGTCTAATGTTGGAGATCACCAGCTCTCTGGCATAGTTAGCTGGATCAGTAAAACGTTGATGGTTTAGTTTGGATGCAGGAGCAGGTGACCTCCACAGCCACATCCAGAGATGGCTGGTTTGGGGACAGGTAAAGAAAGGCAAGCAAGTCATTGCAGAATGCTATGCACGAGTGCTAAATGAAACCAGGAGGACAAAGGGCCCATGAAGAACATCTGCTTAGCAGCTACATACTCACACATTGACATGTGCTGGTTGTTCTGAGGAGGAGTTTTAGTGCATGTCCTTGGCACCACAGAGGAGTTGTGTGCCAGCCAGAGAAACAGGGTTCTCAAAAGTAAAGGCTTGATGAGACTCGGTTAGGAAAGTGAGGTTTGTGTCCCTCAGCCATGACCAAGGTTTACTTGAGAACTGTAAACATTTGGAGATGAACATGATACAGCACTACAGTGGTCTGGGGACAACAGCAAAAAGGGGAGGGCAGGCAAAGGGCAGGTAAAAATTGCAAAGGCTAAATGTATTTCTTGCATGGTGAGACTGTAAAGCAGATAGTGGCTGCGTAGTAATGGATAGGTTATGTCCTGGGTTCTCTGCTCATGGAGGTAGACGGGCCTATGGATAAGGCTGTGATTCCCGGCCTGGCTCTGCCACTGACCTTCACTTCATCCCTCCCCTTGCCTTCCCAAGGAATTTAACACCACCAGCTGCTTTGACAAAGCACTTGGATATATCAAGCTGACAAATACTAGAAAAAGTTAGGTGAAAACTCCCTTGGTGAAGAGACTGGCATTTCTAGAGTGCTGTTGCTATTTGCATTATCTTCATATGCTGTGTGATAATATCCATTCTTTCTGCAGAGCCTGTCAGGAAAGAAGTATTTCTGCTCCTCAGCACTACATTAATTTCACCCATAGCAAACCATGTGCATACCGTAAAATGCAATTTATAATTTCATTCTATTTTCTAGCATTTGGCCACAGACAAGTTTCTTTTGCTGCCCTTGCTTTTCTGGTACGTACAAAAATAAAGTTTTATTAATGATTGTGGAATAGGAGTAACTCACCATTTCACAAAATGCAGTTATGCTGCTATGCATTTGTGTATTTATATATGTCCGTGCTCACAGCCTTGTGTCCTTTGACTGGATTTAGCGATAATCTATCGAGGTTTCTAAGCCAGGAGGTCTCCTAGTACTATTCACCTGTACAGACCTTACTGTGAAGTCCTGTATCTGAGAACCATGAGAACATCATTAGCATTATTACTGCTCGTAACTATGTAAAAAACCTAATATTTAGACAGATTAGAACTTGCCATTTTTAAAACACTGAAGAATTACATCCTAAGCAGACTAAGCAGTAGTAGCAATAAGCAATTGCTATACTAAGCAATAGCAGCAATACAACTCTGTACCCTGAATAATTGAATCTCAACAGCTATTAAAAACAATAAAACCAATCCCTGACAAAGTGGGTTAAGCCAAGGGAATGCAGAGGTGATGAAGGAAGGCTGAGACTACTGAACCTGATGCTGGAATGAACATAACCACATAGTGAAACAGAGGCTCAGGAAGAAATTCTCACATGGAAATGTGTATTCTCTTCTGTCCTCTGTGGGCATTGCACTTGGAAATGCTGAGTGTTGACTCACCCAAGCAAGCATGGGTCAGTAGCCAAAACAGACAACCTCTCTGAAAATCAGATACAGATCAGTTTCCAGAAATATAACGGGAAGAGGGGACAGTAATGTGTCTAGGCTCCTTCAGGCAAACGCTATTCAGAGCAGCATTCAAGCAATTCCTTAGCAATATTTAAATGCTTTCGTAAATCGGGACCCTTAAAGATCACAGTTTTGGCAGTATTTGTCTCTGGGGTTGGCCATGCCGTTCTCGGCTTCTCCTGCCCTAATAAGGTATAGCAAACACAAGCAAAATACGCATGTGATGAAGTTCATGCACTAAATGAGGCACAACAGCCAAAAGCAATAGTCCCACGCTGCGGAGACAGGAGGTTGTGGCAGTGGTAGGCAGTGTTGTGCCCAGACCATTACTGCCTGCGCCCTTCCCAGGCTTGGGGGTTACTTGAAACCAAGCAAACCGCTTGCCTGAATATTCAGTGCTACCTGTAAAACCAGTCCTTGTCAAAATCTCTGCCTAGAGAAAGCTCCCTTTTGTAACAAAACATCCTTTCTCTTCTCAATGTTACACGCCTTGCTTTATCTTTTATGGAAAATGCTGCCACCAAGCAAAGAGATGAGTCCTTTTGGGGGTATTTGCTATAAAATATGGCCATCCCCTTCAGATCTGCATCAGCACCTGGTCTGTGGTCTGAATTTTTGCAGCTCTTCTGAGAACTTCCTACCCATGGAAACGCAAAACCTTTCCCTTTCAGAGCTTGTTCTTGCAGTTTCCCATACAATTAATTTAAAACAGCAACACACAAATAAAATAATTTTAAGCTGCTTTCACACGTATCTAAAACATATGAATAAAATATTTGGAAGATTTCTTTTTTCCCCCACTATTTTAAGGCTTGCCTTTATTGCATATCCTGATTTAAGTGTATACATCTGCAGCTGCTATAAGCAACAGTACGGAGCAATTTGAAGAGTGTCAGCAGGCCCTTCTGAAAGATTCTCATATTTAGAGAAATTACTCTAAGCTTTTCAGGGATGTTTTTCTCATAGGGTACATATGGAATACAAAAAGGGGGAACAGTATGTAGACTTCAATATTTTATCATCATAAATATGTTAAGCCTTTTTTCCACTGTTCCTCACAGCCCCATTTTTTATATCTGAGACACTGACTAAGGACTAGCTTACATTTAGCAGTATTTCTCGATACAGAGCATTAGCAGCCACATTTCTAAAGAGGGACATAAGAGCTAATTACAGCAGAATGCAGCCGCAGAGTCAAAGGTAAGGCAATAAAAATCCCTGCAGAAATGCCCTTTGCTTGTTTTACTTAGAATTGATTATAGAATTAGTAGGTGTTAACTGTAGCGTGTGAATCTCTCTTGCTCCACAATAGTATGGGCATCGCGCATTTCCACATGTATAGTGTTTCACAAAACCACTTTTAACTTTGAAACTTTTTTCTTTAAAATAATAGTAATCAGAAACAATCACATTCCTAGCTCATAATTGGAAAGCTGTAAATTAAAATTACTTTTATTTCTAGAATTATAGCTTCTGATATGGTATTTTATAACAGAATTTCCTTTTCTGGCTATTTAGTGGTTTACATCTGGTGTTTATGATAGATGACAGCCAATTAGTTGTAATTAAAAAACATAAAAGGACTTCAGGATTTGACCCATGACTACATACCCATGCAGAATGACAGCTTTGCTAACAGAACCAATTTAAACCTGCCTAAAAAAACCCACAGAAATCTCTCTGCCAAAAAGGGGAAAATTCTTCAGCAATGCTGTCTACAATGTTCTTTCAGATAATGGCACATTTCAATATAAAATGAAGTTACATATTCCTTTCAATTAGTTTTAATTGAAGTTTGTTATGGGTGACTTTCATATTTCTTTTTTTCTGAATTAATTTTGTGACTTTACACATTTATTGTCTCTAGGTTTTAGCACTGTTCATTTTTATTTTAATTTCTTATTTTTTTTCCAGCCTTGCAAAATTTAGAATGACGAATGATATAAGAAAACACATCTTTTTAACACTGCATTTTTTCAATTTGAGAGAAGAAATCAGTGAGAGAAGAAATCAGTCTTTTAACCCAGAAATTAACAAAAAATTTCAATTCAGTCCGAGATAGAAATGTATACAGCATTTTGGTTTTCTTCGTAAAACAGGGGGAAAATGAAAACCATAAAATTAGATTGTTGCACTGACAGGTTTTCTCTTTCAGAAATTGAAACTGGTTTTCCTACCAGTTGCCACTTTGAGTACGGGTAGTAATTGGTTTTGATTCTACAGTAGTTGTAATTGATGAAGTACTGAAAGCCTCAAGCAAATCTGAAATCCCCTTGTACTCCATGCTGTATAACCAAGTGGGGAGACATAAGGACATTTATATCACCTAAATATTAAAGACCAAGTTCGAGAAGTTGGTTGGGGCTGGAAATGACATAACCAGGGAGCAGCAGAACCAGGAATAATACTGGCTCCCTTCAGTTATCAGTTCCTGACTGCTATCCGTTCAACCCGTCTGCCCTGCGGAGAACCGCTGCCTGTTCGGTCCCACAGCTTTAGCTTGCTCCAAGGCTTAGCGAGAGAACTGGTTCCTGTGCTCTGTAACCGGCCTAACAAAGGTGTTACGCTGAACGCCTCTGACTGTGTAGGAAGAGGGTAGGCACGTTAACTCATGACATCTTTACAAAACCAGTGGTCAACTTTTCACCTGCTTATTTGCAGGCTGGATTAAATCCAAACCCTGACAACGAGGTTCAGTTCAGAGAAGTATCTTGCTAAATTCCTTAGACCCCAGGAAGCCTCTCTGACCAAAGCACGTTGCACACACTGGGGGAGACACATCGAAGGCCTGTCTGAGCTCTACGGAGCTGAAACATGGGCTTTCACCCCAGGCTGCGCCCACAGTGCTCACTAGGCACGTGTGCGTTTGACAAAGGTGACAGAATGTATTTCCCGTGGGAGCATCATTTCAGAGTACGTATTTTCTGGATACAGAGACTAAGCTGTAAAGGGGGGATTCTGGTTATGCACTGCAACGCATTCACCGCAACATTTTAGGCATACAACTGAAAATATGTTTTTAATGTCTTGCAGATGTGTGAAGCTGGAAATCACTTTATCAACGTAACTTTAGCTCACCAAAATCATTCAGGTCTGTCTTTGTTTCCTGTTTGTCTGTTTAAGACTGAAGTGTGCTTAACCTATCCATCTTCTGCTGGTGTACAGTAATTTATGTATCTACATCCACAGAATAAAGAAAGATGAAGCAGGTACCATGCCATCAGCTTAACATCTTCAAAATAAATGGGATGACAAGGAAATACTAGCAACACTGTTGTTGTTATGAAGCTTATAGCAAATTTATCTTAATTTTACACAACTGCGATTTAAATATGGATTTAAGCATGGAAGTTCTCTAAAGCATCCTGTTGACTGACAACAAAGGATTGTGTTTTAAATTAGTTTCAAAAACTTTTAAACTAGATTGCAGAGTTCTTAGATACGTGCATCTCATACAAAGATCCACACACACACATATAAAAATACACAGACTCATGAATACCTACACAGGCATCCATGTATATGTGTGCTCTTAAAAGGCTACTTTTGGTCTTTTGTACCATGAGAATAAAAGTTATACTACACATAGCAGGAAGTAAAATATATTTTCAGATAGTAATAGTATAATTTTGCACTATAACAGCCTATTCAAGAAAATACTTCACTGCGGTATGATCAGCTTCACACACTGAAGTCAGTTTCTATTCCAGAAAGCTTTTGATGTGCCGTGCTTCGGCAGGTGATTATGTTGTTTGTTGCAAGGGGCCTAATTCAGTTTAAAAGCAGCAAGAGCCAAACAATTCATCAGCGCCTACAAGTATTAAAGATAGCATTGTTGCTAGAACTTAAAAATGAAGCGTTACATATGTGGCACATTGTGTGAGCATTATCAGTGGCTGTAGAAAGTCATGCTGTTAGCTCTGGAGTCGTTTTCCTGTTCTGCCCTGGGATGAAGGATGAGGATGCGAGAGGGGACAGGTTCGCATTCCTGAGTCAGGCTGAATAAGATACAGCTGCATCCTTTATATCCCAGAAGAGTGCCCTCAGCCCTCGCCTGCCAGCTAGTCTGCATTAAACTACTTGTCTCTCTCTTCCTCTGAACAAAGGTTGCATCCTTTGGACATGCCAGACCTTTCCTGTAAAATCTGATACATGGCTCGCTAAGCAGCATTCTCACTAGGATAAATACAGCTTTGACTGTCTCAAAAGATTTCATTGAAACTTTTTTAACAAGTTGTACTCTGGGAGCGTTGGCCAAGGGGATGGTTGTTACATAGCGAAGTTGTGATAAGGCTCAGTTCCCCTCCTTGTCTGTTTGGTTTCCTTTTTATCCTTCTTTTTTTCTCACCCCTTCTTTTTTTCCCCCATTCATAAAGGAAGTAAAGCCTGTTTTCCAAGTCCAACCTACAACCCCTTCACGTGGCTCTTCTTGCTGGTATCCTGTCCCAACTATACGTATGAGGTACATGACTTTCTTCTGCTTATACGCAAAGGGTAGGTGGTTACTGTGTTTCAGCCTTTGCCTGCAGAAAATCTGCAACGCCTCCACGCAGTTCCCTCTGCACATCAGTCTTTATGTTCTCTATGTCCAGAGTCTCCTTGCTCCCACAAATGTCTCTCCACGAGACCCTTCTCTTCCCTCACATCAATATCATGAATTTTGTGTGTATTGCCCTCCATTACAGACTCCCCAGTGATCCAAAGATTGACCACCCATCTCTTCACCCCCATCCAGCACACTGGGGAGTTCCTTTCTGCTTATTTTTCCTCTCCCCTTTCCAGTATGAGTATCATGCTCTTCTTCCAGGGGGAGCTTTTGGAGTAGTCATCGCTTTTAAAAACTTGCCCTTTTGCTTTAGATAAAGTGTACAACTAACAGCACCTTTGTTTTCGCAACAGGTTGGGTCTTGGATAAGTTTCACAGTGATGACACAAACCCTTCCAGGTAAGTTTGAAACAGAATGAAGAGAGCCTCTAAATTGTTGTTTCCAGAAGTGAATTCTGGAAATCTCAAATTCACCAAAAAAATGTGTGGCATATGAAATATTGCCCTCAAATCCCTCTTGTGACGTGACTGCATAAACCTTCAAAGTGCTACCCTCAGAAAGCTGCAGAGAGCACGAGCACTACTGCACGAGCACGAACACCTTCTTTTGTTCAAAACAGCTCTCTGCTTCTCGTGAAGTATTCTTGTTTCTTCTGTTGCCACAGTGAAAACAGACTTTGAAATTTATATAAAAAAGAAGTCCGTATTCTTCATTTACAGTCAATCACTTTTGATGTAGGAAAATTTCTTTGCATTGTAAACCTGGAATAATACTTCTAATAGGGAGAGGAAGAGGTGTACTTGGTATTTCAAAAGAGGAGAGACACACACAGTCCTGACAGCGTTTCCCTGTTTGCTTGTATCAGGCACCCAGCCGCTAACAGCAGCCTGCTTAGTAGTGTTTGCAACTCTAGCTCGGTACTTTCCTGCATCCTTAGAGACCTAAATACCCCCACGAATATGGTCCCTGGGATTGAGCTCTCCAAAACATTCACTTTTTAATTATTTTTCCGTTCTAAAATAGAAACCTATAAACACTACTTGCAAAAAGTAGCCCCACGTGGTTTACAAATGAAAAAGAAAGGATTTTCAAAAGTGGATTAAACTGCATTGTGCAAAAATTAAACTTCTGTTTGAAAAGATACAACATTTTTTGCTTTAGACTCTGATATGGAAATGACCTGAAAGCTTGGGAATGTTGTAGGGCCGCCTTTACGAGGGCCGGGAGCAGCAACATGCAGCACACTCATCCTTGCTGTAATTGTCCCAGATATAACTTGACCAGATGCCAAACAAACGTTTCTGGTCCACCAGCTCATTTTAAGGGAGAAAGGATAACAAATTTGCAAAAAGTACCTGTAAAAGCATTCCCCATTCGGTGCCGCTCAGCCCAAAGGGAGACGTACCCAGGAGACCGCCTAATGGCTCCTGACAACCACAGCAGGGGCCTGCCCATCTGTAGCTGTTGGGCTTTGTGAGACCTCACCGCCAGGCAGATAAAGCTGTTGGTGCACCTACTTGCTCCAGGGACGAGCTCTCCCTCCATGCGACAGGAAGTTAAAGCACAGCTGCCTGTTATGGTTGAGAGCCAGAGGCAGAAACAAAGAAGTGTTACGGGCCAAAAGCAAACCCGAAAAACAGTCAAGAGAGGCCATGTGTAATTCTGTGTTGAGACGGCACCATGCCCAAGGGGGCCTTGTGACTTATGGTGGAGTCATAGGTGATGCAGGGTGTGTGGAATAGATGTGACCATCATCTGTGCGATTTCTGATGTGGAGGCCGGGCCTCAGGCTATGGTACATCAGCAACTGCAAGGCTGAGAGCAAGGGCAGAGTTAACGTGTCTCTGCCCACAGAACAGACTGCAGACTTTTCAGTAAACACTCTTCTACTCACAGACAGACATTAAAAATGATCCTTTTTTTTTTTGTTTTGTTTTTTCCTCTTTTTTCTTTGGTAGTTGGCATTTTTGCTTTCCTGATGGTCATCCAGATGTCTCTCTGGGCCCAGAAGAAACACAAGCTGTACCTGAAGAGATTTTATCCAGAGGTGCGGAGAAAAGCAGCTATGATTCCGATCATCTTCTGAGCTCTTCACGAGAGTTGACGCCTAAGTGTACAGTTCAAGAGCTAACCCAGAGTAAATGAGCCGTTTTGTTCAGTAACCAAAGTGGATCAGAGGAAGAACTACTGGATATCTGTTTCAGAAAATTAACAGTTCAAGACGAAGAGCTTTTAATTAAGTGAAAAAATGTAGCTCTTGAATTCTTGGTTCCTGCTAAAAGATATGATTTAATTAGATTTTCTGTAATGGAGCTAATTGGGAAGGGACAAGAAAATTGCTTATATTGAATGTTAGGCTAGATATTTAGCTGGTGTAAATGGGCACAGATGCTGTTAAAATTAACAAATACAGCTCATTTGCATGCATTCAGGTCTGGTGATTTTAAGGTTCAGTGTTAGATGTTGACAAGAGTCTTGGATTTCTGCATCAGAGGATGTTTCACAGCCTTATTTTTATTAAACTGCACAGAAACAGCACATTCTGCCTCAGCTCCTCTAAAGCATCACATCAAAGAACAACAGCTATGCTGTTAACACAGTTTAGTCTAGCTTTACAAGGTTTTTCTTTTTTTTTTTTTTCTTTTTTAATTGAATCTCATAGCAAATTGTTCAATACAAATTGGCTTAAATTGATGACTGCAGAGAGGTCTGGCTTTCTTTTATTTTCAGGGAGGCAGATCAGGCCCACGATCCCAGGAGGGGACTGTTTGTGAGGTACTTCCCATCTTGCTACTAATTTGCAGCATGACCTTGGGTACATCATTTCAGTCCTTCCCCCTGTGTCACACTGAACAGCTCTGGAAATAGCAGAAGACTCTCTCGACTAACGAGTCTGTGTTAAGATCCCCTTGTTCTGTGCCGACTGCATCCGGATACCATTCACCTTATTTGTATGGAGCGCTGTGAAATCCTTGGGCAGAAGGTGAACCACAGTACAGCTTGTTATCGAAAAGGAAAGGGATCCTACCAAATGCATTTCAGTCCATATCTGAACTGCCTCAGATGGACACTACTGAAAGGCTTCAGCTCCCCTTCAATTTGGTCAGTCTCTATCTGCTACTTTTCTTTCCAGGACATTATTTTTTAATGATTCTCTGGGCTTGCTATTCAAGTCCTGAAAACTCTGTTTAGCTCCATTTGCAAATCAGTGGCATCCATGTCATGCAGAAGCACAATTTTAGTTACAGAGAGCAAACGAACCAGAACTGCTTCAACAAGTATTAAGATGTGGAGAGTTAGGGCATTAAGTTCAGTTTTCATTCTATTTCTGTTGCACATTTATCAATGTCTTTTGGCTCCCTCAGGCTGGTGAAAAAGCTTGCCTAAAAACTTTAATGATTAGAGAAACACCGGAGTACACAAGCAAGGCAGGCAGTTTGTCTCCTAAAGGCACTGTTATCTTTGCACCAGCTCAAGTGTTCTAACAAAGTTAATTTGCCCAGTAAATTGGGTTCATATCCCTCCTCTAATGTCTAACTTGCAACACTTATCCTATTAGCCACTGTAACTCAATTTCATCATGGTAACGTAAGTAAATCACTTTCCATATTTTTTAACTTGTAACCTGTGAACACCTAGAATTTTTTATTCCTCTCAATGGAAAACCTGAGTCACAGCAAACATCCAGTTGTCTAACCCACACTGCTAATAAAGATCTATTTTTGAAAAATTATTTTCTGTAGTGTTTAGTCACTTACACCTAACAACAATACTTGCGAAACCCATTTTTTTCCAACCAGTGTTAGATGTGTGAGTCAAACTGTTGTCTTTTTTTTTTTTTTTTAATCCAGCTACTGGGTTTGTTTTCATTTCATGTTTATTAAATGCCTCATTTAAGCAATCTGCAAGTTTAAAATAGTTCATGTGGGAGGGTAACTTGCCAAAATTACTTACTTATCTGTTAGTCTCTTGATTACAATGGCTGCAGCTTTATGTCTGTTCAAGGCATGTTTCCAGAGTGATTCCAATTGCTTGGAGTGTGGCTCCTATTCAGCAGTTAGCTTAGGCAAAGGAAGTACTTCAGGAATTTTTTACCTCTCTGCTTACTAGTTGGTCATTCAGTACACAGGGTGGAGGGGAAAAGGGTTTTGGCTCCAATAGTAAATGACTAAAGAGATAAGAACAAGCACTAGGTAAGAACAAATGAAGATGTGTTACAGAAGGGTGTCTCAGATAAACATGGCAGATATTTTGAGACTCACCACTGGATTGTTGACCAGCTAAAATTGCTCTGAACAGCGTTAAATGGCTTCACAAATAGCAATAAATCCAACTTCCCGCACCTTCACAGATCTTTCTGGATTACTCTGCCCTCTCTGATTTTCAGGGCAAGTTCCGTATGAGTAGAACAGGTAAGTTTACTTGCTGGCACAGGGGGGGGAGGAGGGGGGCATGTTTTGCTTTAAACCAAAAGTATATAAAAACAGTCAATCTTTGTTTTGTTAAATGTTTTGGGGGCCTTGCTTTTGAAAAAAAAAAAAAAAAAAAGCCCAAAAGAAACCAAACCCAAAAAAGCCCAAGCAAACAAACAAAAAAAAAAACAGTCAAAGAGTAAGTATCGCTATTTCCAACACTGCAACGGACAGTGATTTTAGCCACAAGGGCCCATACACCTTTTGAACCAAACCAATTGTCTCCACACAAACATTTTCATGGGGAAGTTTGTCATGTCTGTGCTGATGACCTGCGGGGAAAAAAAAGCCTTACTGAGCTCTAAATACACTGGTATTTCTTGTGTTAGGGGCTGATGAGGGAGTAAATTATTTAACTGCAATATTTTCTTTTAAGAGAAAAAGAAAGAACAGGCCTAACTGTTTCAGAGCCATCCATAGAAGGAAGGCACGGGCAAGGCCCCACCACGACCAGAATGTCATCATGTTTCAGGGTCAAAGGGAAGGAGACAACTTCCAACATGAGCCATCAGATGCAGCTCCGGTAGTTGCTCCCCACTTTGGCCACTCTTAATATGGAGCCGCTTCACAGGCATTGCTAGGATGTCACCATTCCAGTGCATTCGGTGCACTGGTGTCCATGGAAAAGGGAAAATAACCAGGACAACATGAATTACATTTTGCAATCCTGCTTCTCTGTGAGGGCCATGAAATACACTACCTGCAACAAAAACCAATGTGTCTCTTTGAAATTCCTTTCTGATGCTGTTTTCCTCAGCTTTTGCATCTGGAAAGGTGACAGGCTGCAGGGCAGTGAATCCACTCCCCGTGGTGCCCTGCCCTTGCCTTTGCGCCCAGGGCCAGCCCCTGCCGCTTCTGTAGGCCCCAAAGCTTTCCTAACAGCTCGAGGAGGCAAGTTCCGGCATTTATCACAAAAGGCAGGAGGCAGCAGCACCACACAGCAGAAAAATCGAGTGGTTGAAGTTGGGGACACATTGTGGTTAGATACGAGGAGCCGCTGCAGTCATTGGCACGGTTAGGCACCCATATGGGGGCAATTCCCGCTCAGCGCTCCTCAGAAGCTAAGCCACCTAAGCCAAGAAGCCACAAATGAAGCAAGATACAGAGACACTGGGCCTACTAGACAACAGTTTTGGCAGGGACTGTGTAAAAATAAATCAGATTAAGTACTAATGGGTCCTTCCTGGCCTGCTGTCATGGTTTCAGCTGGGATGGAGATAACATTCTGGCTAGCAGCTGGTGTAGTGCTATGTTTTGGATTCGGGATGAGAAACAGTGATGATAGCACACTAATGTTTTTGGCTGTTGTTAAACACTCAAGACCTTTTCTGCTCCTCACGTGGCCCTGCCAACAAGCACAAAAAGTTGGGAGGAGACAGAGCCAGGACAGCTGACCCCAACTGACCAAAGGGATATTCCATGCCCTATGACATCGTGCTCAGTGTATAAAACCAGGGGAAGAAGAAAGAAGGGGGCGATATTCAGAGCAATGGCGTTTGTCTTCCCAAGTAATTGTTACACATGATGGAGCCCTGCTTTCCTGGAGATGGCTGAACACCTGCCTGCCGATGGGAAGCAGTGAATGAATTCCTTGTTTTGCTTTACTTGTTCACGGCTTTTGCTCTACCTACTAATCTGTTTTTATCTCAACCCATGAGTTCTTTTCCTCACTTTCACTCTTCCAATTCTCTCCCCCATCCAAACTGGGGGGGTGCGTGAATGGCTGTGTGGTCGACAGTTGCCATCCGGGGTTAAACCATGACACTTGTGCAGCAAGGACTGTGCAAACAGCACTGCTCAGCCTGTGTGTTCGAAGCGTATCTCAAAATAGTTGCTTCCTGGTCCATCTGGAGAGACTGCTCAACATCCAGGTCCCTCCATGTTCACCCTGCAGCTTGTAACTGGGTTTCTGCTGTGATCCTCCACATGGGCAAGTCTCATCTTTCCCAAAGTATTCACAAGACTTTCAGATTCAGGAGCCTCAAGTTAAGCCTTCAGATATACATCTCTGCCATGAAATGCCAACCTGGAAAAGAGCAGGCACCAGCTCAGGCTCCCTGGTGGTGCAGGGAGACGTTGTGATGGGGAACCGAAATGGCAGATGCTCCTGTGCACAACTTGGCAGCCTATATTTGGATTCCCAGTTTGAAAAAGCCCTTAAGACCCAGCCATATGCTTCTCTTGCAAGATGGTTACCACAGCTTTGCAGCTGACAGGACTGAAAAAGATCTCAGCGATTTCATCTCTCCATAGGGAAAGCAGAGCTCGAAGGGACACTGAAAGCGGGAGAAGTGAATAAAGGCAGATGGTCATCCTTCTTTAAAGATGCTATTATCATCAAAATATCTTGTACTTTCCGTTGTTTTGTATAAAGAAAGTGACTCTAAATTGGCTTTTATCACACTAGGAACTGAGATAAAGCAGCCTGATATCAAAGTAGCTCTCTGAAAGAGAGCCTGTAGTGATAGCTAAATATAATAAAATAAAAATCACTGAACGTGAAGACTTCTAAAGCGTACTAAAGAGAAAGAAAGCTATAGGAAAGCAAGAGACTATTTATCTATTTATAGTTTTAACAAGTGCTGCTGAACTAAAAATTAATTCAAACCATGAAGAGTTTTCCAGCAAGCTAATATTTTCCACATGATGCTTTATTGGCTTCCCTTTTCTATATTTTCCTAGGCATGAGTTTTGTCTTCAAGCAATATTCCCTGTCATTAGCATTCATGAAAGCTCTGGAGAAACACACTGTATGCCTGTGCCAGCATTCCACGGATAAACATAAAAGAAGTGTTGTGCTGTCACTGCACACAGATTAGTATCTACATGAATAATATTTTATTATGAAAAGCCTGGTTTATCATAGGTGAGTGTATAAAGGCTGCTGTGCAGCTACGATTAAAGGAGATTTTCACATCACGCATGGTTAGCATCACGGAAGAATGGTTATTTTAATGGTCTCTGCACATCTTCAGCCACACGTGACTCAAACATACAACTCTTTCTGAAGCATCAGAACCAAGAGCCCAGCTGTCCCGGGCCTTTATCACGGTTCTGGTGTTCGGTTATTTATTTGTCCAGCACACCAGAGACTGGCTCTCACCCGGCTCTGCCCTGTGAAGGCATCTGAGAAAACATTTCCTTGTCCACCTTGTCCAACTGGACAAGCAGTTATCCAGGTGAGGAGCGTCAGTCACTGCATGACTGAAATAACGCACGCCGAATTTCCTTGCAATGTAGGAGTCAATCGAAAACCTCTTTACCAAAGGAAAAGACAAGTTAATGGGTCCTGAAATATGTGCGCTTAGATTAAAAAAACATCTACCGCATATTAACACCTCCACAATACCCAGGCTTCTAACGTATACCGGCTTTTATCTAACTTCTAAAGCTTTTGAAGACTGAGGAACCAAGTAAGAGGAACTCATTTCTAGTTAAAAGAAATATGATAAGAGTATTCAATAATATCAATGCATTCCTTATTTAAAAAAGCAAACTTCACATCTTTTGTCAAAGAATTCTGATTGTTAGCCAGCTTCCTCCTAATACACAGCGCTATTCCTGTGAAAAAGTAATATAGCTCTACCAGTGACCCCTTTTATTGTTCTGAGTACCCGGCCATACTCAATAAGGAAGGCTTTTGTTTTAAAATTACAGGTTTCACCATTTTGGGGCCTCTTTTAAAGCACTACAGAACAGGCTCCAAAGAAAACAGACCACGTCAAACATTCACCGTATTCAGACTGTGAAATGCTGATGAGTTTTCAGTTGACTGGTGAAAATCTGTGACACTGTTACAAAACAAACGAATATTTAAAAAAGTGTCCTTCTCCTCAAGGCAAGAATATAAAAAAAAGGTACTTTTTGTCTTTTCTATTAATAATATGAGGCCATTTCGCAGGTTCAAGGGCATCCTTGCAGAAGGAAACATTGATTAGAGAGCTGCAAGGACCAGAAGGTGGTCGCAGTGTGCTTTTAGGGATTAGCAGCTATGTCTTTTTGGAAAGAAATTTCACTCTTTCTGACAACTGAGCTTGACAGAAATGGATTAAAGATGACACATCTCCAATATCGTATCTAATGAAAAACAAAGTACCTATTCTTAAACCAACAGGGAATATTTGTCACATATGCAAAGCCTGTATTCTTCCAGCCTCTGGTTTACATCATCTCTTTGCAGAAGGTGCTTTGCATTTGGACTTGTACGTCTTTCATTCTCTCTCTTAATCATTTACCTATTAGAGCTTTGATATACGCACTGATGTCACAGGAAAACCAGTTGATTTCAAAACACAAGGATGTGTTTTAAACATCCTTGTTCAAGGATGTTGACAAGGATGAAGAATCTGTTTGTACACTGTTAACCAATTTCAGCCCTCTTGCCCTGTTGCCCCACACATACGTGATTGTTTTGCTGCCATTTTTAGGTATCCTTGCAATATCCATGTGAGGCATGATTTCAGAGACTTGCCAAACATCCCACCTTAATCCGGTTGCCGAGCACAGAGCTAAACCTCGAAGCAGTGAATTGCAATACTCTGCACTACCCGAGTCCTAACTTCAAAACAACTCTCCTTGCTTCCTTTGCTCCTTACCTCTGCGGGGTTGAAGCTATTCAGGGATTTCTCCCTGCAAAATTACAGGTGTAATTCTTCCAGATTTGCAACAGTATTTCACTAGTAAACTATAAATCTGTACTAACAGAAGCTGCAACACTCTCAGGTACGTTTGACATGTTTTCTTATTCAGAGGGCCCTAGCAGGTAAAAGGAAGATGGATATTGTGCTAAAATGGGCACAGGGACAAAGGGAACAGGGCGGTAGTAATATGAGAGCTGGTGTCTACTCGGGGGCTCAGCGCCTTGGGCGCCTATCCCAGGAGAGGGCAGTGCAATAGAGATTCGCTGCCATCTAATGAAGGCAATGCTGATCTTGATCATGGATCCGAAATTAAATACACAGGTAATCTATTTTGATTGCATGCAAATATTTGCTGGAAGCTGTAACTCAAACATTTTTTGCACTTGGTTTGACAACACCAACTTTAGAATAATTCTCACTCACGCACTATAAGCACGTGAGGGACTTGCAGGGAGTAATGCAAGTTACACAGGGAATCACTGCACGCCCTGCAGTTACATATGGTTATATGTCTTCATTTTTTCTCAGGGAAATTAAGTGCTTTTCCTACCTAGCAGTAGCAAGTTTTCCCGCCCTTACGAACTGCAATACCAAATCCCTAGGGCAGACACAAGACTTTGACTGAGCGTGTCAAAGTGTGTGAGCTTCAGAGAGGTAGTTCAGGAGTCACTCACAGACAGGACGTAACAGTCTCCACGGGCTGCCCTGCTCCAGTGCTGATGGGCCTGAGACCATGACGGACCAAAGCCCACCTCAACCACCTCTTCCCCCTCTCAGAGTCCCTTTGCCCACAGGCCACGGCCCCAGCCCCCAGTTTCAGGGCACAAGTCCTCTTTGAACTGCTCAAGAGCTGAAGCGCCACAAGCCGGCCACAGCTGTGCTAGGAGATGGGCTGCAGGTGCAAGGGCAGGATGCTGAGCCAGATGTAAGATGGGCTCAGACATCTAACCAAGCACCCAACCAAACAATTTTTCATCCTTGAGCAAGTCACTGATGTTTGCTTCTCATCCCTTGGGCAACTCTCGTGGTCCTTCCCAGCCCGTGCTTCATTAAGGCACACATCCGACCCGCTGTCAGTGGCAGAGGACTGCCCAGACCAACAGAAGTGAGCACAGCAGCCGTTGCCATCAAACACTTAGAAAAATGGCTACTTTTATTTACTGGCAAATGGTTTATATAAGAGCACTAAATCTGGGCACGCGCAACAGGCAATATGGGGCAATCCTGCCCACTGCACTTCTGGGGCCTCGGGACTGCAGACGCATATTTCATCCAAAACAAATATCTAAGCAAGCAAAAGGAAATACCTCAAGTAATCACATTGTCACGTTGTAATTATATGCGAGTAACGCATTATAAAACATGTTGACAAGATCTCTACTTCTCAGCAGCCCTTCGAGCACTCACTTTTCAGATATAATTGAGCAAACAGGAATAAAATCAAATCCTTCAGCGCCCACAAATGCGCCGTTGACATACACAATCAACAGGCAGTTACAAAGAGAGAAAAACTGCAGGAGTTTTCTTATTGGAGATAAGCAGTGAGGGTGAGAAACTTTGTTTCCACCACCCCCCCCCCCACCTTCAGCAGAGAAAATAAAATTGATTCATTGGTTACAGTGCAAGGAGATGAGCACCTCCAGCAGAAATTAAGGGCACAAACAAGGTCACGATACATAAAAATTTCAAGCAGCAGCAGACGGGACTGGCTAAACTGAGTGCCGTTTTAACTGCAATTGTCAATAAAACGGTCACATTAAGAGGCAGCTGAAGGATGGTTAAAAGGTTAACTCAGGCAGTCTTGTAGAGAAAACATAAAAAATGTCCCCTACCACAACAGATGTCTGCAGACGGGGCTTCTCCTGCTGCTGTCCTGATGGGAAGAAGGATGGAAAACTTCGGGCAAGTAGGGGTCCTGATGCCTTGATCTCAGGCACGTCGGGTAGGACTTGAAAGTTGAAGACGCCAAAGTTAGTGGCACCAAAAAGATTTCTATTACTTCTAGAGCATCTAATGAACTCCCCTGCAATGCTTTCGCTCTATCTCAATTTGTTTCGTCCCCAGAGGATACACTATATGCCTTTATGTTGCAGCAAAATATTCTACAGCCGCAAGAAATGAAAGCCATCTGTTCATCCAAGTGTCTCAGCTAGGATTTTTTTTGGTTTAGGGTTTGGGTTCTTTTTTTTTTCCTTTTTTCTAATTAATACAACTAATCTATCAGCTTGCTTGCATTTCACACACAGCTGAAATACTAAGCATTTCAGCATAAGCTTGGAGAGAAAAAGTTCAATCAGTACAAAATCACTGGGTTTTTTCCTTCCAATTTTTGATTTACAGAAAGCGTTGAATATTTATGTTTACATGAGGAATCAAAATGTACTATTTCCCACTGGGGACCCCCCTCTCCAAATCTCCTTTTTTAGGAGCCAGTCGCTGACAGTGCTTCTTTCCCTCAAACCAAGCATCACTTCATTACTAATTACTGTAAATTACTAGTGCAAGGGAGAGTACTCCCTTGTTTTCAGAGAAAGAACCAGCTGGGTTGAACGCTGCAAACTGGAAAACGTAGTGTTTGATTTCCCCAGCAGAAACATCCACTGACCGCTCTGTACATCAGAGTCTGACATAGCATGAACTGTGAGTGAAGCAAACCCGATGCTTCAGACCACAGAAAAGTGACAAGCAGCAGCAGGAAGATTCAGCATGCTGCCAAAGCGGGGGACAAACGCAGCTGGAAAGCTCTCACCTTTTCTTTAACAAATGCAGCATGGGGTAAGAGTATGATGGGAAAAAGACTATACCATGACTGAGACTTACTGTACACCCAAATTTTTGCTCTGAAGACGGGCTACCCTAATAACTTGAAATGGGAGTGCAGACATGGGGCCAGTGTCCAGGTTGTTCCATCCATGGGATGGATGTGGGAGAGAAATGGGTGAGAAACAGGCTGCCTCTCTCCTTACCCCCGGCTGGTGTGACGGAGTTTGCCATTAGCCGGGGCTCAGTGTCCGGGGGCCAGGAGGAAGAGGAGGGTCTGACGCAGCAGAGGGTCTCTGAGACCCACTGGGTCCCAGGGATAACCAGGTGGTGCGATGGATCACGCGTTGCCCCATGTCTTGCTTGGGGCTCCAGCCCCAAGAGGCTTCTCGTAGCATCACCAGTCTGGATGGCTCCAAAGAAACCTCAGAGCAAGTTGGGCCAAAGTCACCAGAGATGCCAAAGTCTCCCTTTATCAGGCTCTCAGCAAGCCTTATTGCTCTGAGCCAGCTAATATCCTTGAAGCCCTGCCCTGTCCCTCATGTTCCCCTGCCCTCGGTGATGCCATAGTGCATTCCTCCAAAACAAAAGCTGCCCACAGTTGCACATGTCCATTGTAATCTCCCTGAGTGACATAAAATAGATGGATGCAAGCAGACTAATGATCTACTCTAGGACGCTTGGTTATGATGCATTGAAAAGAACAGCTGGTTGTCAGCAACATATTTACCAGGAATTTAAAAGACAACAACAGCCATATAATCCAGAGGATTTAATGACAGAGTGGAATGAATGCTGAATAAATGCTCCTTTTGATAAACTCACAAACATTTGGGGGATGCAACAGTGATTTATATTCTTCTGGGAGAAATAAACAAATTAAGGATTTCACAGCCTTGTGGAGACCAGATTTTGTAAATGTGAATTTTTGTGTACTTTCAGATTAACCTTTTCTCTCTTGGTAGTAGAGGGAAACAAAACATGGAATTTTCAACTCGCAAGAAGCTCCAGACTTTTGGTATTCATTTTGCTTATTCTACCTCCCCTAAATCAAGTGAGAAAAACCTGTTGCATGCTCAAAAGGTAATCTGGAACAGAATTTTGAACCTGGTCTGTAGTGAAGCCATGAAATGACCATACCAAAATCTTACCTTTGTGGATGTCAAAAATGTTTGAGTAAAATGTTTAGTTTTCATAGTGTCAAAATGTTTCCTTGCAACATGGTAGAATCACTGCCATTCACAGTGCAGAGTATGACCGTTGCATTTAAAAATGACTTATCATATCATCCAAACTAATACAAATAGGCAGTACTATTGATGGGTAAAATGAAACTATTAAAAAAAAAAAAAAAAGTGCTCTGTCTGAATTCAGGTGTTGGATATCTCCCTACGGATGTAGGATGATCTTCCTCCATCTTCCTTTCAGCTGTCAACAACAGAGCATTTTCCAACCAAAATCATCCCAGAAAATGGCTTTGGCCGGCTCCAAGGAACGTGCTGATAAGTGAAGGTACAAAGCACAGGAGTCTCAGGCCCTACCTTCTCTCAAGTGTCGGACCTGCTGCATCCATTCTCCCCGGTTCTCATATTCCTATGCCCTCCAAAGACACGGCGACAGGCAGCACGACGCGGCCTCTCCGGGCAGCAGCGCTGTCAGTTCTCAGCCCGTTAAACCCAAGCATGCAGAAGTTGATCCCCTCCATGTGCACCCTCCAGTAACGCAAACCATGAAGTTGGAGGCTGGAAAGCAGTGCCTCGGTAAGTCAGCAGGTAGGGAGCGAGTAACGCATTGTGCATCGCGGCCATCACGTTCAGCGTATCAGATGCCTCCAACCCAGAAGTAAAAGATCTCTCTGCTGTCTCACCCTGTGGGTGCTGGCAGGGTTTGAAGCACATCCCATAGGGATCCCCTCACAAGGTCAGGCTCTCGGGAGGATTTCCCCTCCTGCACGTGTGACTTGGTGGGGGGGACAGCACTGGCTGGGTGGCTCTGAGGGGCCTATTCTGGGGCAGGAAGCCCTGGATACATAGCACCACAAATCAGACCTTGCCAAAATGCTGGCAGGACCCTCAGACATGGTCAATAGGTAGAGGATCCTGCTCTTTACTGAAAAAAAAAACCCTTTTCGTTCCTTCTTAGCATAACAGGATGTTGCTGTTTTTTGCTGAAGTCCTTCCTGAAATGCAATTCCTTTCATCCTGCCTCATCATCAGACACAAACCCTCAGATGCAAACATGCGGCATTTCTACTGCGCTGTCACTGCTACCCCTGTGCTGCAGGTAGTTATTCTGTACCCTGACTAACTGCTACCAGCATTGTTATTAATCTGCACGACACGAGCGTTCAGAGCTCTCTGGCTGCTATCCCGAGCCAAGACACCACCACACACTTAACCCCAAGCAGACTGCGAGCCCCACACAAATCAATGGGCCGGGACTTCTGCAGCCCTCAGTACCCGACATTTAACACTGAGGGCAGTATTAAAACGCTTCCCCTGCCCAGGGTATTCAGCTATGTGAAAAGGCCATTCTTTTAGCATTGGCAAAAAGTTCATGAACTCAGCAGGGGAACAGTGTTGGAAGTTCACCAGGGTGCCTATGTCTCTCTGTTGGACGCTGAAGGAAGCAATGATCCATGTTTCCCACCGCATGTTCCATTCCCCCAGACAGCTCACAGCCTCCTCCTGTTTCCCATACTTGGACCCGTTGCTGCTTATTTGTTGCTACATTAGCATCTGAAGTAAAGATCAAGACATCATTGTGCTAGATGCTACAAGCAAAAATAAGAAGGAAAACAATCCCTACTCCCATCTGAGTATGAGGGGAGGCAACAAAAACAACAAGGTATGAGAGTGATAAGTCTTGAATTATGGAGGAAAAAATCCTTCAAGATATTCATTACCAAACTCATTTGAGATAAACTGGAAGACCGATAATTTCTCAAAGGGGAAACAAACTTCATACAGTTAAGTCTGTGCTGCCAAAAGCAAAAGATAAGAATGACCTTTGCTTTTAATGTATTTGTCTTTCCATATGCATTCACAGACAGTGAACCCAGCCTATTAGCACCCTTGGTCTAACACTAAAAGTCAACTTGATTTAGCCATACTTGCTGGCACTGCAAACTGCCTGACTATCACTCAATTAGAAAAGAGACATTAGCTCAGGCGTTGCCTAGAATCTAGCTGCTCCCTCGCCTCTGTAATGGACCCGAGATCCTGATTTAATTCAGTGTTCTGTAATCACCTGGGTTTATATCAATCCAAGTTGTCAAAAGCATATGGGATCACAAGAAAATGTGAAATTTAAAATACAAATAACCATTGAAGGTAGATTTTAACTGCTAATGCTGTATCATCACGGCAAACTTGATGTCATTTACAGCAACATTAAAGCAAGTGTTATTAAGAGAAAATGAGACATTTGTCAATGAGCGTTTTTAGTGTCATTGAAGGTCTCAGAATTAACACACTTGCAATATTTTGACTAAAACAAGCTCATTCAAAGGCTCTTTCTAGCACATTAGCATCTCATTAGACTTTGAGGATGTTTCAGATCTTTCTTCCTTAACTAGTAAAGGAAGAAATCAAATTCCAGTAAGAACAGTACAAAAATGTGCAAGTGTATTATTTGCTGTTGCATGTACACTTTGAGATAAAAGTACTCAGAATAGAAAGATCAGCCTTTTTGCCAGAATGTATAAAACTTAATTTCCATGGTCCCAAAAGGAAATACGAGCCAAGTTCTGATATCCCCAGCCATTACTGAAGAATTTTTGATTATATTAATTACCCATTACCTTTTATAGGGCTATTTCTTCACTGCGAATGCACCCGCTGAGATTAGAGGTCTGTCTCCAGCACCATAAAGTTAAAACAAGCTGCTAGTGAACATCACAGATGGGTATATGTTTATTGTGGGAGCATTTTTTTCGCATATTCAATTGCAGGAGGAAACTTCTGAAAACCAATCTGAGTTGTGTGCAGAGTTCTTAAAAAACGTATTCCTCTGTGCGCAGACAGGCTCAGTGTACAATCCAAAGGGCTAAAGCCAAAAATATTTCTGGGGCAGAAAACACTTAACAACAATAGCAAATATGCCCAGGCAAATACACTTAAAAGATCTGCACCTTGCAGGCTACAGCTGGCGTACATCCGTCCATTTCAGAGCACGGCAAGGGAAACAAACTGTCGTCTCATTTGGGGTCTTTCACCTATCTACCTAGCATCAACCAAGATATATATCCCTAACCACTTAGGGTTAGGCTCAGTGCAATACAAAGCCCTCCCTCTACTATGCCGAAATGTGCGAAGAGGAACTACAGGTTTCTTTCCCAAATGGTTTGCACTCGTGCTAAGTTATATTTACAGGTCCTAAGCGGCTCGTGCCAAGTAGCCAGGGCTAGCATCCGTATTTTCTGAAGTCCACATGTGATGAGATACAGTGAGGCTATGAGAAGCTTACCGACAGGGTGAGTAAAAGAAAAATGCGCAAAGAATCCGTAATAAGAACAAATGCTTTAAGTTGTAAAAGACTGCGGTATAAATACAATTGTGCTGAAACGTACACCGAGCAGGCCCTACCCTGTCACTGCGAGTGCCATCCCTTCCGGCTGAGGGAGGTCTGCCTCTGTGGCTTATTGCTCAATTATAAAGTTAATCAAAGAACTAATTGAGCTTGATCAGCTTGGTCTTTTGAGCCTTTTCTTATGGGTTGACTTTTATTAGAGCTAACAGAGGACACGAGGAAGGCTGTAAAGGGCAAGGAGATGATAAGCCTAGTGTGTGAGAGGAATGACAGCTGCATGGCATAGCTGTGAAAACAAAATTGGGTTCTAGGAAGGAATATGACAGAGCCATGTACCTTTTAAAGCCCTATAATCCACATGGTATTAGAAACCTTTCTTCCCACGTTCTTCTTTCTCTACTGTTCGTTTCCCTAACTATGTTTCTAGCTTTTCTAGCCTGTTTGAAACAAACCAGTGCCCCACTGGAACGAGACATTGTGTATGTCTGTAACTGAAACTAAAGACTATGTGTCTTTTCTTAGAACAAAATGATGTCAAGGTGATAACAGAGGTATCCATGTAATATTAAAAATCTGCATATGTAATAGCATTTACATGAAGAAAAAATATGACAGAAAGAGCCCAGCAATAATAAAGGCTGTGCAGAAGAAGGATGATTTATTAAAGATGTCGTTAAAAGTGAACTTGCATTGTTGGATGCGGCCTTCAAAATTAAGGCACATGATTAAGTTATGTGGAAAACCAGCAATGAATGTAGAAAAACAGCAATGAGTCACAGTTCCTGACAATTTTGTGCTATTTTTTCTCTGAGACTAATATGGAGAAAAAAAAATTATTCTATACTTCAGAGCAATTCGAATATTTTATCTTTTAAAATTGTTTTGGAGAGCACACATTCTGTAAATGTCTTAGTTCATACTGGATAATGATGAGCAAGCTAAACAGAATTTCACGCTTTCTAAAATATAACTATAAGGAGGTGTTCTTTTCTCTTTCTGATGATCATCGTATGCTACAATTGCCTTCCTTTTGGCTGTCTAAATAATATTCTCTTGATGAAAAGGAAAGTGCTCATGGGAACTCCCATCACATAGTTACAGAGGAAGAAACTACCTTATTTAATGCACAGCAGCAAGGATTCAAAGGGAAAACATCGAAATTGAAGGTGCTCCCTGGCTGTACGATTTTTGCTCATCTCTAATATGAGACGAGAGCTACTGACAGGGAAACACATAGCTAGTGTAAAGTTGAGAGTCAGGTGTTCGGGTACACACACTTCTGAAGGCTGATGCAAAATAGGCCACTTCGGTGACCCCGATTCCCTCCTCTCAGGAGAGAAGAGTATCATTTCCCACAGAAGACAACCTGGGGAGACCTTGACTGAAGTTCAGAAGGCAGCTCTTGCCAGCTCTGTGCAAAAATATAAACCCAAAAGGGATAGCTGCAGGATGATCAAAGAAACAATGAGTTTGTCTCTCAAGAGTGAACTAAGAGTGTTTGTCTTACTTAGCTTAGCAAAGCGGAGGCTGGGAGACATCTGATTGAGCTCTATAAATACATCGGGGTAAGCATCAGGGAGCCAGAAGAGCAATTTAAGCTAAAGAACAATGTTGGCACGAGAACAAATGAGCATTAATTGGCATGAATAAATTTTGGCTGGAAAGCTGAGGGTGATATCTAGCTATTCGAGGAGTGATTTCCTGGAACAGCCTTCTAGTGGGGGTAGAAAAAGCAAAAATAAACAAAAAAAGGCAACAAAAAGCAAACATCAAGGAGATTTAAGGTAGAAGCTGATGCATGCCTGACTGGGATGAGACAGCATGGCCATCTGTGATAGCAGCAGACAGAATTTAAGTGATCCTTTCCTGCCCTACTTTGCCATGTTCATTTTCTTGGTGGGATTACCGTTTAGAGAAATCACTCCGCTTTGCAGTCTGGGATGCTACTGATGCTTTCAAAGAAACGTAAAGATGTTCTAGGAGTGCAGATGCTTGCCTTGGTGATACAAAGCCTCTGGATTTTGGAGCAAATCACATGCTTCTGCACAGTATGAGAGTACACCTGCCACAATCTACATGATTCACTTAAAGTTAAATCTCTGCACTGTACAAACCAGTGGTCCTAAGATGCTAATGTCATGAACAGATATATACAGCAGAAGGGACAGCTCTTTATTCTTTAATTAACTCATACAGTTCTTCAGCCATATCGTACATCAAGCCTGGCCATAAAAATAGCAATTTTATAGTGTGTAAAAAAAAAGAATAAAATGATTCACAGAGATTGAAGATCCATTTACAGAAAATGTATATGCCTTTCTGAGTACAACAGATTCCAAACAGATACATTACTATGACCCATAAAACTACTTTGATAACTTATTTACTGTAACTTTGGGTGACATTGTCACAGATTAATGGTTTTGTAAAATGCACAGGTGCATCAGGTCATCATATGCTTGAAGGGATTTTTTTGGTCAGATGGTGTGATGCTGGTGTGTAGCAAATGGCCAATGCAATTCCTTCATCTCCATTATTTTGTCTACATATTGTTAGGATATAGAGGGAGTGGATGAACATCAGAATAATCTGGGCAATTTAAGGCAAACCTAATTAGAATATTTCTCGCCTAAACTTTTTTACCCTGAAAACTTGAAAGACAAGATTTAAATGTAACATAAATGTGACCAATTTAAAAAAAAAAAAAAAAGATAAAATTTTAAATGAAGATGGGAATAGGAACTAAAATGCTGTAATCTCCGTAGAGAACCAGCAATCAAAGTCTAATATCCTCATATTGTGCCAGATAATGAAACATTAAGCTGGAGATAATAAGATTTCTTTCCACTGGATAGTCTTCAGCATAGTTAAACCTACGAATGAACAGTTGAAGTGTTTTATATAAGCAAAAGGTTATATGTCAAGGATTCTGAGGGGTGAAAAAAAAAAATCCCAGCCCATTTGCTACAAACTAGATAGAACTCACATCACTCATTCTCTTTTAAAACTGTGCCATAATTAAATGCCTTTTAAGAAAGACAGCTTCACCACTATGCAACGATGGGGACTGACAATGCAGTGGACACTTATTACCTAGCTTCCCCAAGGAAACAAAGGCTAGGTAATCACGCTGTATGTATGCGTCCATCTGCCCCTTCATCCTCCCCAGTAAACGCAAAGATTTCCATCGAATTTGACAAAAAGGCAGGGATCTTAAAGACAGTAGATTCCTAAAAACTTTCACACAATTGCGAAAGCTAATAAAGAGAGATATATTAGCAGCCTCTCACTGAAGGAACAGATGGGGACGAGTCACCCGCATCAGCCTCTGAGAAGCCAACATTGGCACAAAAAGTCATGAGAATCCAAGCTAAATTCATCCCACCACCAATGCAGCTGCCAGCTCTTTAACGTGCCCGTGAGGTGGAGTAACACTGGCAAAATAATTACTGTCCTGACTGTCTATGGTACTGGAGTTCTGTGGTCATTCAGCTGAGAGGTTTTGTATTTAGAGCTGCAAGGAGGAGATGAGTCCACCGTACCCACTGTGGAGCAGAGAGAAAAAAATGAGCTTTACACTGTAAAGAGAAGCGCAGAAGAGAAATATTTCAGCTGGGATCTTACAAACCCTGTGGGGTGGAGAAAAGCACAACTCAGTGAAACACAGCTCCCTGCTTCCTTGAACTTCATGTAAAAATCCAAGACAATTATCTCAGTAAAAACTACAAAATGCAACATGGGAATTACATACACAGTCCTTGTGGATCAATTCAAATGTCCATGGGGTGAGTTTCTACCTCTGAGCTTGACAGGAAGAGGTTCTTGCAGAAGAACACAGAGGAGGACACAGGCAGAGTACCCATTCTCCCACCACTCTCCCACCCTTTTGCAGTGACAAAAGCCTACAAGTTGGCCCGACACGTAGTACCTACCAACAGGCTTCTCTCCTGTCATTGTCTTTAATCACTTTTCCCCCAGTCCTTCTTGTTGACAGATGTCTTCTCACTTTTACAAAACCAGCATAGATGTTTTGCCAGTTTTCAAAAATGCCTTTGAAACAACAAGTCATCGGTGCTATAATACCATGCTCTACAGCAGCAACCTGCTGTACAGTGTATGAAAAAACAACAATCCTTCACACTATTTTTCAAAGTGCATTAAATTGCTAACACAATGAGATGAGCAGTGATTTCTCATGGAATAGTTTTTGAATGGATATTCCCTTTCATATGTTTATGAACGCCTATGCTTCCTTTAACCACCACAAATATTCACAGCACATCTCTGCTTCATCCCAAATTACAAAATCCCATCAATTACCCTCCTTCCTTCACCTGCATTTTTGCATGACGCCTTTTGTGGACAAATCGTGGAGAGGCAGACTTGGTCACATAACCAACATCAAAGTCAGGGACAATGGGAGCTAGGTGGATTTGTATTTTCTAAGAAAACATGAGGATCATACAAGCTGGATGGGGAGACATCACTGAAGTGAAGTTTGGGAATTAACCCACTGAACCACTGTAACATACAAGATCAGACATGGAGCGTGGCAGCACTGAATGCAACACTGCGGTTAGAGCATGGGATGCCACAGACAAGTAGTATGCTATTCATGGATTGCTGTGTGGATTAACATAAAAGACAGATTTTTTCTTTTCTTCTTTTTTTTTTTTTACTTCTGCTAAACTTTTTGTGAAGCAGAATCTCACTGAAGTACCGTTCCTTAACACTTTAGCAAAACTGCTGTAAAAAACGGGCACACAGAATGTGAATTTACACTCATAGCTGAACTACCTTTCCAGCAAAGGCAAAGCCAGGTTCTCTTGGGAGAATGTTTGGTCTTTGCACAACAGCGAATATGTTAGGGTTTTTCTTCTCTTTCTAAAATAAACCGCAGTAATGCACAAAGAAGGTGGCAGATGGTTGCTTCCTAATCTGCACATGAAATATCTTCCAATTAAAGAGTTTGTTGCTTAATGTCTCAAAGTCCATATTAATTATACACACTAACAGAGGGGCAGTACTGAAAACGACTGGATCTGGTTGTGAGGCTGAACAGTCTTCAGCTTGGAATTTAATTGTTCTTCCTCATAAAGTGGGTGAAAAGCTCAGACAAAGAAATTTTGCCAGATGGCAGTTGATAACACAACATGTTGGGCTGCTTTTTCTGCTGCAAACTGCCAGGGGAAAAGCACTCCGCAAAAACTCCCGTGGGTTTGAGGATTTGGGATTTTTTTTAACAATGGGATGGAATTCGTGCTTGCTTTTGAGGTGATAACAAGGTCTAGTAACTACCTTGTGAGACTTCAAAATAAGCTATAGGCAGTATTTGAATGTCATATAGGCCCTGTCCTGATCTTCTGGGTTAAATACTCAACAACTTACGATCAGTCACTGAACTGCAAGAAAATCTATTTTTGATACTCACATTAAGGAATCAGATTAATTACGCACCCACACCCTTGTGAAGCTGCAAACCTGCAATAGAGAAACCAGCTATTTTATGACGCTGAAAGGAAGAAAAATGCCATGGCAACTTTTCTGTGCTACTTAATCACATTTACTGAAATTTTATTAGGTGCTTTTGAAGTAAAATGGCAGGAAGTAATCTATAAAAAATAATGTACTTTTAAATACAAAGGCCTTGAATTTGAGTATAAAAAGGAAACCAAATCTCTAATTTAGTGGAACCAGTATGATTAAAAATAATTACATTTGTAAAGTGAACATTTGGAGAAAAAAAAATGATTAATGTGCTTAGTAATAACATCCATCTAATTTGTATAATGAGTATTTTCATTTAAAGCCATGTTTCCATTCAAAATATGGAGATTAAAAAGAAATAACTCAGAGTTGTTAGCATCGTCTACCCATATTTACATCAGCATCCTGATTCTGAGTATGACATGGTTTTATGGCTCTGTTTGCCATTCAGTCTTTACAAAAAAACAGGAACGACAACTTCTAATTAAATTTTTTAATTTATAAACTCACATACATGCCATGAAACATTAATTGTGGCAAATCAAAAGAAATACTAAACATTTAAATACTGATGGCTTGCCATGTCAGCAAAACCACAGAAGTTAGCGATCTATATGGATATAAATTAATATTCATTAGAGCTCTATTAACTTTCCTTGATAACAACCTTGGAAAATACTATTTTGCCTTTCCGTGTGTGGTTATAACTTTTAGATTATCAGTGTATTTTTTGATCCATCCCAGACTGCCCCCCCCCCCTTTTTTTTTTCTACAAAGGGCTTGGTCATTATTTTCATTGTAATTGGTGGATGGTACTGGATCATGAACCCAGCACTGTAGCTCTTTGAGTTAGCCTCCTAACAGGTTTCAAAATGAGAAGTCATTTAATCTAAAGGAACAGAGATGCTATTGCTTAGAACGTTCCTCAAAAAACCTGCGGGATGTGAGACCTGCTGTCTCAGAGTCCACTCCGCTCCGCTCCGCTCCCATGGCATGGCAGGAGCACCTCTCCCTCTCCAGGACTCCATCCCTTGGGTACTACGAGGAGATCAGCGTGGCCTGGCCAGTGGCTGGGATAGCAAACCAAGCCCTGCAGCAGGAAAGAAGACATTGGCCAGTGCCACCCCAGAAAATGTGTTGCTACAATCTGAGGAATGCCCGTATGCCCCTGCCAGATGACTGATGCCATCTCCACCTCATGTGCCTGCACCCAAGTCCCATAATCTCAGTGCTCTATATCTCACACTAAAGATGAGTCCTGACTCTGCCTTAAAGACGAATAGCAAACCTGCTCCTAGAGAAGGCATTTCACTGTCTTTGGTCCTCTTTCAAATTAGCAGGTGTCCACTAGCTTTATAAGTGACCTGAGAACACCATACACTGCAAGGCACCTGCACTGAGATGGCATTTGAAGGTCCACAGTGCCTAGACAGCCCTAAGGGCCCCACAGGGGGCTAGGATAGACATCACCCAGCACAGACTCTGCAAAGGGTCTCAGAGCCTCCTTGCTTTCCTGATGAATCCCAAGATGCACTGCACGTGGCACACCAGCCTCAGAAATACAGCTTCACCCGAGAGCTCATTCATGCTTTACAACCACCCTGTACCTACACCTCACCCTTCCTGCTGCAAACAGAGAAAGAAGTGTCTGAAGGAGTTTTGCCAGTAAAGCAGCCATTTAATTCACTGAAGTTTGTCCTCCCTGAAGTCTTAGTGCTTCATTAGGTCCTATGAGCTGCTTAAGTGAATAATTAACAACATCCACCACACACTCCAAATTTATCCAAGTCTGGTGGGCAGGGAGGGAGGATGACCCAGAGAACAGGCACAGGTCAGCTCTAGCTCTACTTTCACATTCCTTCCTGTTCCCTATCATTTAACTATTCCTATAAGCGTGTGCCTCATCTAGTTCATTGCATTTCAGGTCAAATTCAAGAGAAGTTCCACAGAAAAACTGAACCTCATTTATATTAATTCTCTAGTGCAGTGGTTAGTTAGAATAACTTCATTCCCATACACTCCCTAAAGGTTTGTCAAGCAAAATATGTTTTCCATTTGCTGGCTAAATGAATGGAGAGCAAAAGAAACCAGTTCACATTCAATCCAAATTACTGTAAGGCACCAAAAATGAAAATTCTGTTCTCCGTTCTCATTTTTCAAGAAGACTTCAACAAGAATTTAAAAAAAAAGGAAAGGTAATTCCCACAAACTTTCTCTAAGTGTGTCATGTTCTGTTTTCTGAATGTTTAATAACACTTTCAAGCTTGCAGACTTATTAAACAAGACAAGGACACTGAATTTCTCCTGCATCTCTAGCCTTGTCTATGCCAGAAAAGTTTAAGTGTTTTTTATGTTGGCTGACTGAGCTGGTTATAACCGTCTGTGCTCCCAGCACCGAAAGACTGAATGCGTACAAGAGAGTTGCAAAAACATAATCTGATAGTTTATGTGTTAGATGCCCAAGGTCAAGGGTGCAAATCCCTTAGTCTGAGTGGTGCATCAATGGAAAATTAATGGGGCCGTTAAATGTTAAGAGGAGCTTTAGTCACGTTATTGTGCTCAGTACCGGGGCACAGGGCTGAGATGATACGGAGGGCAAAGCCGATGATCTAATGCGTCCTCCTGTCCTTAAAATTTATGAAAATGAATAAAGCTTGAACTTAAACTCTCATTTTGGTATAAAAGTGCCTTCTCCGGTTTGAATCAAATTGCGTGAAAATATTGCTAAACTTATCTGAAATAAAAAGGCCCCAATTTCAGCTCTGCAATGTTTTAACCATATCTTACTGAGATAAATTTAGGAAATTTCTCACACATACAAACGAGTTAAATCTTTCCTTTAAAGAGTAGCCCTTTGCTGTTCAGGGTCTCTTCAGCAGGGGTCTGCCCCAGCTATATGAGACTCAGTTTAACCAGCTGAGCATTTTGGCAGATGAGCTGGCGCGCTCCTCACCACAGTCCTGTGAGTTGTCACAGCCTGCTGTCCCCCCTGGGGTTGTGCCACCACCCTCTCGCTTCTCATGGGATGATGACAAGTGGTGATCCTTGCTACCAGAACATTATCTCTGCAGAGGTGGGAGGAGCAGCATCTCCAGCCACCAGGAGCCTGTGAGACCCTGCAGGGTGGAGGGGACAGATCCACTTCTAATGGTAGAGCTGATGGTACAAGTGCCCTCCCCTTGCTGCCAACACCCTCTCCTCCACCCAGAAAACACTGCTCTTAACTTGGACCGTTTCTATGATCCCTGTTATAGAATAACCCTGCAGGGAGCTCTCCTGCCTCATCTAGGGGGCAACAATCTGCCACGGCTGAGGTGGAGGAACTTCTTCCACCAGCTCTGCCACAGCAGAGACCGTATCCTTCACATGCACCACAAGATAAACAGGGGTGCTTATTGCTGCAGTACCCACTAAAGTTTCTTCTCCTTTTCTTCCCACTATCCTTTCACAAGGAGAGAGGAAAAAACCGAACCCCCACAGATCTTAGCTTCTGCTGCTGTTTCGCAAGTATAGTTCCCTTTAAGAAAAAAAAAAAGGTCAGCCAGGATAGGAAAGTAGACTGTCATTTCTAAGGTAAGACAAGGAAGAATCTGTCATGGCCATTATTCAACTAATCAGGGATAACGTCAACGACCTCATTCTGTCAGCAAATATGTACAACAATGACCTCTTCCTTTATCAGGAGCAATGGGATACGACAGCACAGCCATTATTTCTGTGTAGATAAGCAAGCATTTCCCCGCCACTCCCCTGAACAGCGATGCTTTTTCTAATGCCTCCCATTTCTCATGTCTGGCATATTTTGATTCTGATATTAATATTTTATTTGAATACGCTTGTAATAATTTACAGATATACCTCACTAATGAATTGTTGATGGTGGGATATGGTGTTAATTTGGGGAGTGCTGGCAGCCCCACTTACTTAGGAAAGGACAGATGGCAAGTGTGGCCTCGCTGCAGTTTGGCTGGGAAACCTGCACACACGCTAATTGACCCACCCCGTTGTACAAACTTCTCAGATAATTGGTAGTGGCTTCAAGCTTTATTATTCTAGTTCATAGTCCATGACCTGCATTTCCAAAGTGATTAATAAATTTTAAGCCATTTTAATAAATTTGCAAGGACTGTTGTAATTTTACAGACTTATGCTCTGCATAAAGCCGGGCCGAAGATCAATACCAAATAATCTCTGCATCGACCCCGTAATTCCTGACTGAGCACTAGCAGTTGCTTTAGAGAGGTGTCACGGGCAGAGATGGATCATTCAACCCAACTCGAGGTTAGTTGTTGCTTCCCTGTTAAACATTTCCACTTTATTCATAGACTCATTTTGGCCAGCTTCATTTTCCAGCCAATTATTTCCATGATGCCTTTTTTCTAGAGATTTCTAGTATCAAAAATCCCTGCTGTGCTTCCCCTTAACTCTAAAGTCTTTCTGTGGTTCCTGTCTGTGAGAAGCTGAGTGGCAAAGATGTCGTGTGAAATCAATGAAGCCCAGAATTTGGGAAAATGAACCTCAAATTGCCGTTTGTTCTGTTGGTTTTTTTTTTTGTTTTTTTTTTTTTTTTTTTTTTTTTTTTTTTTTTTTTTTTTTTTTTAATCTTTAGTGGACAGGAAAAGAACTGGAAGACTGAGAAGCCGGAGGCATGTGCAAAGAATCTCTTCACAGTTTTTAAATTGAATTCCTTAATGCCATTCTCATTAAAAAGTTTTTTCCTGCCAAATACTGTTTGCTTATGCCTTCAAACTGTCTGCATTAATGATGAGTAACTCTTCTGCAAGGTATTTACATGCCGCCTTGTCACTGCCACAGACAGCAACTTTATATAGTGTGAGAGGAAGAAAGAGGGAAAACCTGGGGAGCAAATTCACAAATTGGGCCTCTCTACTCACTGCAAATGACCATGTGATATCGCAGGACAAACAGTTTCAAGCACATGGATCAGCAAAGCATCCCTGTGGGCCTATTATAATGATTTGGCACAGGTAGGTTTTTGCAGAAGTTGTCAACTCACATTCTGTGGATTACTTCTCTTGCAATGCTCCACTCCTTTCCTGAGACACCATTTTCCGAGATACTCAACACTATCTAGTTAGCGGGAATTACAGTGTGTGTTCCTGGATGCATAATCTTGCGCTGACTATGCTAAAGGAGTAGTTCAAATCAAGCAATGGCATCACACAATCTCGCTTGCCCCATGCGACTTGACTGTCCCCATTGCTATTTTTCACTCCACCAATTCTATTACTTTCAATTTTATTTTTTTTTTTCCCAGCAAAGGCTGGACAGTTTCTTCCAGACCACAAGAACAGATAATGTAGACAGTCCAAACAGGTTCCTGAGAGATCCATCAGATTTGTGACCATTTTGTTGCTGACTCCCTCTTTACTAATGCTTTTGGGTAACTACCAGAAAACACACTTGCAATTGGTTCAGTAACAGAGAGATGCGAGATGAATGTCAGCACTTCGCAGAAATCTACAGACATGCTGACATCAGGTATAACCCTGTTCAAGCTCACCGTTAAGGACAGACTCACACTTCTTCTAAATTCTAACAGCTTGTTTCAGTCCAAAATCCAAAAGTTTCTGAAGTGGGACAGCCAAGGTCACACTGAGCTGGATGTGACCAAGCAAGGAACAGCTCAGCTCACCGTACTTTGAACCACAACCCTGTTCAAACCAACAGTGTGAAGAGCAGCGTAAAGCATGGGACTTCACGTGCTCATGCCCACTTCCACACTTGCAGCCCCCCAGGCACCCAGACACGCACCTCTCTCATGTGCTCCTGCTTTCCCCAACCTCTCTCCTCCCTCCAGCATCTGCCATCCCAACTCCCAGCATCCCAACAAAGGCACATGCAGGCATTTCTTTACCTTTCTACTTCTAAGAGACCTTATAAGACAACAAATGCTCACAAAGCACATCTACTGATCAGTTCCGGCCTTGACTGTCCCAAAAAAGCCTGCCCAGGGAAGATAAACTGTCAGTCACTTGTGAAACGAAAGATGCAGATTCAATCTTACCTGCTTACGCTCTGGCTGTACTTTATATTAAACGTCTCCTGGACAAGCTACACAAAATTAAGCACTGCTTGGAAAACCACATACAAACTGGAAAAAACAAAGCCACTTATAGATGCCACAATCAGTTTCTTTCACACCTATTATAAAGCCCCATGCCAATGTGCAGTAACAACAGGCTGCCAATTACTCACATTTAAACACTGAGCAGGAACTGAGGATATATATTTTTTACAAGGCTAAAGGTAAAAAAAAAAAAAAGAATGGTGAATACACAGGCCGTGTGTGTTGCTGGCAGACTTTGTTTCAAGTAGTATATTAGATAAGTAATAGGTGTATTAATAGCAGTCACAGTGGTCCCCCCTGACCTGAAAATCTGTGAGTCCATCAAACTGGACAGTGCTACAGTGCTTCTTTGGTTGTTGCACCATGGGTGCAACTTCCGTGTAGTTTCTGGAAATTTCCTTGGCTAAGCAGAGACAGGAAGCACCAGGTTCGGAGAGATGCACATACAGACCCTCCTGCCCGCGCACACGCTGAGCCCACACAACGCACAGCCCCAGTTCGGGCAAAACGAGACCAATCTGGAACTAGCGGCAGCAGAGCTATATCCTGCACAGACAGATTTTCAAACTTCAGGGCTGTACCGCACTAGCTGAATGACACACTTTTCAAGAGGAAATGGATCATCCCTGCAGGGTGCTGCATGGTAGTGTAAGCATACTCATACTGCATCAGCAGGCTTTGCAATATGCTCTGTTGACTACGCGCATACGTGGGGTAGACACAGCCCCTTCTCCGTGGAAAAGCAAGGGAAAGATGGAGAGCTGGATGGGCACACAGAAAGCAAGCTGGCTGGAGGGTGAGAGCGCATTTGTACAATGGGCATTTGTACATATGTTATTAATTTTACTGCTACCCCTTTAAAATTGAGTATATTTGGAATACCAGCTCTGTACCACCACAAGCCATGTGGAGTAAATTCTGAAGAAATGAATTAAAAATGCAGTTAATTTTTCCATGGGTTAGAGCTAGATTTTACTTGCTACACAGATTCCCAAGGAGACTCGTTTGAGAGAACTAATGAAACATTAATGCCTGCAAAAGATTTTTAAGAGTGGTACTTTAGGAACTATTTGGCTTTGATGAAAGGTTTGACTGCCTGATAACCCCAGAGCCTGCAGTTATAGTACAATATTTATAAATGGAAGAGACATTTACAGCCTCATAAAAGCTTCTGTTTATTGTTATCAAATTTGCAGTGTTGCACTGAAACATTAATATGTAGCTTAACCTGTTTCTTGTAGCTTTGTTATGTGAACAGATTAAGTAGCTGAGCAGGCATAACAGGCAGAAAACTAGCAAATGCCAAGTGACAGGGATAATACATGACAATGAAAGAGGACAGACCAAACATTGCTACCAAACCTGTAGCCTGCCTTTGCCTCTTAAGATATCCAGCTCAAGAGCACAGGCAGGTTGCAACTGGAATGCAATGTTTCCTGTGAACAAGAAATTGCTTCACACTGACTGAATCCTCTGAGGCTCCAGGACACAGCATGGATGACAAATCTCACTAAAACAGGTCTGATCAGAGTACAGGGGAGTAACTGGGCCACTATGTTCCCCTGGACATCCTCTTGCTTAGCAGATCGTAGAATGGTTAGAGTTGGACAGGATCTTAAGGATCATCTAGTTCTAACCCTCCTTGCCATGGCCAGGGACACCTCCTCAAAGCCCCATCCAACTTGTCGTTGAACACTTCCAGGGATGGGGCATCCACAACTTCCCTGGGCAACCTGTTCCAGTGCCTCACCACCCTTACAGTAAAGAATTTCTTCCTAATATCTAATCTAAATCTACCCTATTTCAGTTTAAAACCATTACCCCTCGCCCTATCACTATATTCCCTGATAAAGGGTCCCTCTCCAGCTTTCCTGTAGGCCTCCAGTACCCCCAGTGGGTACTGGAAGGCAGCTATAGGGTCTCCCTAGAGCCTTCTCTTCCCCAGGCTGGAAAACCCCAACTCTCTCAGCGTGTTTTCATAGGAGAGGTGCTCCAGCCCTCTGATCATCTTTGTGGCCCTCCTCTGGACTCGCTCCCAACAGGTCCATGTCCTTCTTCTGTTGGGACCCCCAGAGCTGGACCCAGTACTCCAGGTGGGGTCTCACCAGAGTACAGTAGAGGGGCAGAATCACCTTCCACAACCTGCTGGCCACACTTTTTTTGAGGCAGCCCAGGATGCGGTTGGCTTTCTGGGCTGCGAGAGCACATTGACGGCTCGTGTTGAGCTTCTCATCCACCAACACCCCAAGTCCTTCTCCTCAGGGCTCCTCTCAAGCCATTCTCTGCCCAGCCTGTATTTGTGCTTGGGATTTGCCTGACACACATGCAGGACATCATGAGGTTCGCACAGGGCCACTTCTCAAACCTGTCCAGGTCCCACTGGATGTTCATCCATTTCTCCCTTGGCCCTGGCACTAACTTGTTCTCGCATCCTGCTCTGCTCCTGCTCTACCTTCCAGTATGTACAGCTACAGGGGCTGAATAAACCTACAAGAAAGAACATCTTATCTGACTGGGTAGGCTCATATCTGGAACCTGAAATGGGTAGGGTTTGGTGTGGGAGCTGGGCGACAAGCTGTCATGGATGTCTTTGAAAATTTCCAATGCTCAGGCAAGTTTTGGCTAGGAACCCAGTGCCCTGGAAATGCAGCAAGCAAAACAGCAGGACAATGGAAGGAGGATATGGCTGTGAAAACTTTTGTTTACCCTGTTCCACCTGATTAAGTAGCACATTTGACATAGCCTCTGACGCTCTGTGCTCAGCTGCTCAGCCTCAGCTGCTCGTGAATCAGAAATAGCATGATACTTTATTTTCCTGTCTGATGGATGTGTACCCATGGCAGTCTCTGAACAAATGTATTTCAATTTAAAACATTATGAGTTCATAAAGGAATGCAGAACTGACATTGATGCTTTTATTGTCAAATCAGCTCAGCATATCACCTCTCTCCTTCAAGGAAAGTCTTGAGCAAATAGACCTTGCAATGTGATGTGAAGGTTAATGAGTGTAGTCCTTATCTGCCTAAAATTGGCAGAAAAATGCTACAGTGGCTATTTCTTCCTTTGAGATCCCCAAGGTGGCTCATGAAAGTTGTAGCTCTTTGCGCTGCTTGTGGCCCAAGCTCCTACTATGAGCTACATCTTCCTTAAAGCACTATGGCTATGTTGGCGACAGGCTATGCTGTACAGTTTGGTTACATATATTTTAGCATAGTACCGCTTTGGAAATACCAGTACTTCAGCAGACCCTGTCCGGATGAGATAGAAAGGGCTGGAAATACAGATTACCAGAAGAATGCACACCTTAACCTCTTATTGAATTAGCTCGGAATGAAACTCTATAGATCCCTACAATTTCAAATATTGAAAGTGACCTGAAATGGACTTTTCAGCTTTTCCACTGGAAATAAAAGGCCTTTAACAATCTATCAGGAATCACATTTTCTGCTGAAATATCTTTTGGATGTCAATCTCCTGGCCAGCTCTATGAATTCCTAATGAATTCCTAAGAAACCAGTCACCCTAAATCCCGTAACTATTTTGGAAAGCCTCATTTAGTTTTCTTGGGGTTTTTTTTCTACCCACTGAGAATGCAAATCTGGTTTTCCATATTTCAATCACCTTTTTTGCTACAACCTGTTAGGCAAACATCAGTGAGACACTATAAAGGCCCTCAAAGTCTTTTCAGCATATACATCTCAAGGCCTTTAATATAGCTAGCGCAGAGGCCACAGGAGGGCTTTATGTTCCATGTTCAGCAGCTGGGTTACAAGAAGCAGCGAGTCCTACAGACCAGAGGTGCAACACACTGCCAAAGTGCTCCTCGTGGGTATACGTGTAAAGAGCTGAGCAAGGTAATCGTAGAAAATTGTATGCCTCAAACTCTTCCACAGGCTAATGGCAAGAAAATAGCAAACTGGGGAAATAATTTAAAAAATATGAACTCAGTTGAAATATTCACTTTTCTTTATGGAAGGACAGAGATTCTAGGAACACCGTGAATACATATGAATATATAAAGCTAACTGCTGAGCTGCTGATTCCAACTCAAACTCAAATATGAGTTACACCTAGCTAAAACAGAAGGGCTTAGTCACTGGGCCTTCATTTGCAGTAGAGAAGACAGCAATCTTCAAGTCATGTCCATGCACAAATAAAACTGGACCTGTCAGGAATCTACAAGAGCTCCTCCACTGCCACACACCACTGTATCCCACCATGGACGTGGATGATCAGAACGAATTCTTAGATTTGTAGGACAACAGGAAATAAGGCCAGAAGAATCTCCCAGTAATTGTCTATCCATCTTCCTTCCCATCCATCTTATAATCCTCATTAACTGTGAAACGTTTATGTCTCATCCTTGTCTTCATATTTAAGGGCACTTAAAAAAAAAAAAAAAGAAAAGGAAAAGATTCTTTTGGCAATGGTTATGCAGACACATAAATTTTAACTGCTTTTTCAATTCATGTACTGCATCCTTTTAGACTTGCTCCCTGCTGAAACCAGCATGATAGCTGCAAATTTAAAATTGGTTCTTAATTTGAAGACCTTTGAGTTTTGATACTCTAGACTTGCATTTTCAAACTTTGTGACACTTATACCAAGGTTATTTGAATATATTTTTCATTATCAGTAAAAGAGCCTTCAATATATTATGTCATGGTTAATTTTAACAGAAGTCCCTGAAACAAAAGAACAGCAAGGAGAATGTTTCTAACTCTTTAGTATTAAGTGGCTTTTTGTAATGGAAACATCCAACCTTTTCTACAGCTTACTTGAGAATTTTAGGAAGATGGAGATGAAGCTCTTAATGTCCTAGTCCATTTAAAAACTTCTCTGATCTTCTCAAAGCCCAAAAGGCTAGGTTCTGATTAGTTTGTTTCCTAATGGTCAAAACATTACAAAGCAAAGATTTTACTAATGTCACACTGTAACTCCATTTCAATGCCAATATTACACTTTGCTCAAAACAGTTTGTGGTGAAGACCAAACACATAAAACTCTACTTCTAGCTGTAAGTACAGTTTCCATGCAGTGTAGACCATGACCTAACCGTGCACACAGCATGCCCAGAGATGCCTGCTTCCAGTTCCGACGGGTATTTTGGTGCTAGCTCACTTGTGTGTATCAAACTGCGTAGACACGTTTGCCAGATGCGTTGACTCTAATTGCATTCTGCAGTTTCCTTCCCTTGGCAACTCTGGGGATGCCTTTCCTGCCGGAAAACAGTTGCCTCCCCAGCACAGATATCCCATCCTTGTAGAACATAGAACATCCCTGCTCTGGCTCTCCTGGTTGGAGAAACCTCAGCCCTTGGTACTTGCCTCCTCCTGGGAATGTCCCCTACAGGCAGCAATGAGATCACTTGCTTAGCCTGGATGACAGCAGCAGGGACACAAAAATGTCACACCTGGCAGGTAGCTCCATCACTGTGCTCATTTCAACAGCAATCGCTACTGTGAGCCTTGTGCCACATAAGCTTGCCCCAGCGAGCAGTACGCACAGCACAGGAGAAAGCTTTGCTCGCAGCAGAGTGAGCTGAGGCCATGCCTGGGCCTTGGAGGCAAAGAACAGAGAGATGAAAATATGATGGGATTGTAATAGGCTCCACCCCACAAATTCCTCTAGTAGAAGCCGGCAAACAATTACTGCCATTTACAGCTGCCAGCCCCAAACATAATTAATGTGCAATCGCAGCCAGACGACCATCTTAAGGGAGAATGTGGTCTACTTAGCTCACTTACCCATAGTAAAAAGGACTTTATTTTTAGGGATCACTGCTAATGGCAGACAGTTTCTTGGGGGCCATGAGGACTTAAGCAGATGTGGGAGCAGATGGCAGAACAATAATGCTTTTTTGGATGATTGACTAATACCTTTTGCCAAATGCCAGTGGTAATAAAGATATTTTGCCCATCTTAGATCAAGCGACAAGGAATTTTCATCCCAAGAGGTGACAAGATGAATTTTACTTTTCTTTGTGTGTTTGTAAGCACCAAGAAGTACCCATGAACTGTACTCAACAACGCTTTTACCTTCTTTCCCTCCATCTAAGAAATTGTAGCTCTCTATCCATTTCGAAAAGGTAATGCAAATATTTAATTAGTTTTGTCATGTCTCTGTTGAAAGCACGATGACATATATACCAAAGCAAGGGAGTAAAATCTGTCTGGCAGAAGGGAAAATTTATGGTTGCAATTTTGCAGAGGGGTCCCTATGATGCAGTAAACTGCAAGAATGAAGCATGAAGAGTTTATTAAAGCCATAAGAATCCTGAGATGAGATTACAGCCTTTATACTCTTCCACGCTTCAGATTTGATAACACATGTCTCCCACCCACCCCCTCCCCCCCGCCAGCTCTCCTGAAATGGCAGAGAGGAAAAAAATCCACAGTAGATTGATTTTGATTTCACATGTAGCATTCTCATTAATTTTCAAGGCATCAGCTCACGCAGATCAAAGTGGCAGAAGACGCTGACATCAGCTTTCATATCTAAGAGCTTATCACTCCCCGATGGTAAAATTGCAGGATTATCAAGGAGTGCATCTGCAAGTCTATAGCTACTGTAAAAAGCATTGTGACATATAAATGCACAATGTGACACCATTACTGTATCATCTTTTACTGGAACACTTAGCAAAACATTTTCAGTGTCACCAAATGACAGTCATTTCTTTGATTTTATTTCTCAGTTTTTTAGCCTTAGAAACCACAATTTGGGGGTAGCACGTTTTTTTTTCTCTGTCCTGGCTGCCCCCAGTTCTGACCATCTGCAATGGAAAACGTGCCATGAAAGGTCTGGACCAGCATGGCCAAGGAATCCTTCACCTTTGTCTGACTTGCTGATGGAGTGGGAGTGTCATTGTCACAGCAAATGATCCCTTAAAACTGCCATTAGAAATGCTTATTTTATCATTCCAGGTTTTTTTTTTTTTTTTTTTACACTTGGTCTGCTCCTATGCAGACCCTCAGGAATAAAAGACATGGCTTTCCCTGGATTTCACACAAGCTATGCCCTCTTGTTTGCTTGTTTTGTTAGCAGGGGAGACAAGTCAAAGAAAACACTATAGCTTTCTTTATTCTTCCTCTTTAATGCAGAGGACTGATACAGTCCTAAGAGCTCTTAGAGCATTAAAAACAATGGGAAAACAATTTCCCAATAACCAGAGTGCGTAACACCCCTGGTTCTTGGTTTTTGACAGCAGAGAGAGGCGTTCCAAATTCTCTGTTATGCAGGGATAATGGATAATGGTTACATTTGCAGCCTCTCATCTTCCCTCTTCTGTGTGCTATCATTCAACAATGCAGGTTTAGGGATGAGTTCGCAACAGGAATACAGGGGAAGGGCTATCTAAAGAAGCTTGGATATTTAGCTAGACATTTCACTAAAAGCCTGGTTTGTTGTACTGCTCTGAGTGTTTTAGAGAAAACAAACCTGTAACATTTCTCCCCATTCTGGGAATCATTACAGGAGGGCAGATCCATCCTTTCTTGATAATTGTGGTACCGTAAAAATGTACCTCTCTCAAAGTCAAAATGTGTTTACGGATTACAAAGATTGTAAAAGTAAGGGTAGAAAGCACACTTGTAGCACACCTCATGTAGGTTTGCTTCTCACGAACAACTGAGGTGGGGGAGGAGGGGGAAGGCTATGTTCTTGTTTACCACAGATCCAAACCAATCCAGAAATCTTCAGTCAGAAATACTGCATGAACACTAAACTTCAAAATGCAGTACTAACATCAAGCTGTTCTGCAGCTGTTAATACATCGTCCTCACCCTCAAAAAATCGTGCGTGAGCAGTCCCAATGAACTTTATTTTTATGGCTCTAGCCTTGGTCATGCCAGTTCTTACAGCCTACCAACTCAGACTGAGTGCACATCCGCCTACACCTGCTTCTGCACAGCTGTGTCACGTAAAGCAGTGCATCTCCACTCTGTCTCAGTGTTCTTCTGGTTATCTCTGATCCGAGAGAGTGCAAAAGAGTTACTAATACTGGTCAGCATGAAGATCATCTGCCTCATAGTGAGAAGCTAAAGACATTTGGTTAGGTTTATCCAAGACAAAGGTGTGATTCACAAAGGCAAGAGGTTTGCAGTAGAAGGAAACTGGAATTAAGAATCATGTCCTTGGGGATGGGGCAAACGTCACCTACAAATGAAGGCCATGTGCCACTCCAATCAATACTGTATAGGATAAATTACAGACCAGAAACAATAAAATGACAATCACCATCACAATAGCTCATCCTGATATTAAAATGACCTATTACTTTGCGGGTAAGTCTTATCAAGCTCACTGTACAGAAGCTACTTGTGTTTCTGAACATAGCATGTCTGTGAAGGCTTTGAGCTGACTGTAGGATGCAGAACACACTCAAAGAGAGCAAACACCCAAAAAGTGCACACATCCAGATGCCCTGGATGTTAGCCCAGGCTGAACTCCATAGCTGTTGGACATGCTGCCTAAACTTCCTTTGAACTAGCCCACATTCACCGTATCTACCCCAGGTATCCTAAGGAATCATTTAGATGAATGAAAAAAAAAGCCCTTTCCAAGGAAAGGGACTAACCTTAGCAATAAGAAAAAAAGAGAAAGCCCAGTTGGCTGATTAATGGGAATAGCAGTTTGTTTTTTGATTTAAAATAATAATACACCACCGAGGGGGGGGAGGGGACGACCCACCCCACCAACCAAAAAAAAAAAACGGCCAACAAACAAACAACAAAACCCAAACAGCAGTAAGCGCTATGCTAGGATAACCTGAACAGGAATTGCATAATATGTCTTTTTGGAAAGTCGTTAATCACCTCCTTCGTATACGGTATGAGGTCACAATCACTGAAACACTAAATAATGCATCTCTCTCTTCTTTAAATGTAAAGAACGAGCCTGTGATACAAGACCAATATGATGACTACGTAAACACATTCTAGACAAAGCACAGACTAAAGACATAGTGAAGAAATACTACCCAGCAGAAGTAATAACACATCCTCTCAGCACTTGTAACGGTCCAAAAGCAATTTATCCGCCAGAATTGGGAGGAAAACACTTCCATTCTAGTGGGATCTTCTGACATTTCAAAATGCGTTTGTATTGCAAAGTAGCACAAGAGTTGATATTTCTTGTGAAACTTAAAAATTGGGAAATACCAAAAGGCTGTGTTTTGATAATGTTGAATCTTTTTGCTTAAAAAGAGAAGAGGATATTTTGCATCAACATTGAAGCAGTATAAAAGAAAATAAAGAGCATTTTATCATAAAGTTAATGTTATAGTATAAAAGCATCAATGGAATTAAATGAAATAGCATGAAAATTACATGTTTTAACTCTTGGAAACAAGCAATTCAGCGTTACGCAAGTGATGTGAGCAAGCTATTTTCTTCCACCCCTTCCCATTGAAAATGGCGTCAAAATATAAATGTACCCATGAAATTTCTGCTTTGCTGAAACTGCACTATTCCAGTACAAAAATCTTGCTTTGCCATATTTTTCTTTGCTTTTATTTCTACGTATGGAATATGGAGTCTGCTGCAAAAAAAAGGCTCCACTACCTTGTTCATGGGTAAGCAAACTAGCTATGACAGTAAAAGCCCCCTTTCTTTGCAACTCTTACCTGAGCAGTGGAAGCTGGTAGATGGTGAGGTGTTTTGAAAATGGTGTTCCTTTTAGTTCAAAGTATAAACATTTGCCAAGCAATCTTCAGATCATGCCTGGGAAATTTTTCTGTTTAATTGAATCTTGAGAGCTACGGAATGTTTGATGGGACCAGATGCAACTCTGATGCGTTGACAGGGATCTAGTAGCAGCAACCCTAGTAAATATCACTAAAAGTCCCTATCAGATTGTGACCTTCCCAAATTCAAAATTCAACATCATTAAGCACAACTCAGCCTACCGTAATGCTCTTTTACAACCTTCTACTTCCTTTTCCAACTTGTCCACTTAGGTGAGGCTTTTTACCAGCTGTCCAGTGACACTTCACTGATAAATTTAAGTATCTCACTGAAGTTCTCAGACCGCTTGTTCCTGCAGAGCTTTTGGCCACTTCGACACACAAAGTGAAAGTGTCCTCTCATTTGGCAAAAATATTTCTTTGTCAGCTAGGGCAGGTGCAGATCTGCTAAGCTGAACGAAAATAAAAGCTGCCACTGAACACACCACTTGGAATTTTAAAACCTAGATCATCCCAAGTCTCTCCTACCCATCAAAAGGTTAATATTTAATGTGCAAAATGGTGTGTGATTGAAAGGTCAAGCTTTTAAAGTAGTGCACATTTTAATGCACCAGTAAGGAACCTTTTGAGTAAATGCCCATATTAGGTCACCTATTAATATTTATAGCCAAGCAACTGAGCGAAGCTATTTGGCACCTACATGGTGCACTACTTTTGTATACACCCTACACGCAGCAGATGGCAAATAGCATGACTTTTAATTTACGGAAGAAAAAACCAAACAGGCACAGAGGGGACTTGCTGCCACATGCTTGCCCGAGATGACTCATGATCTCCTGATGCTGGGAACTTGACTCAGCAATCCTGGCAGCTGCCCCTTCTGAGATGCAAGCTCTTAGCCAATATGCAGCCCTGACCTAAACGGTAGAAAGGAGCTTCCAGATCTCCAGGCATGTTTCATGGAGAAGAGATAGAAGAGAGGGGATGCTACGGCTCATGGTGCTACCATCGACCATCTCCAGGAGAGCAGAGGGCAGTCAAGACAGCAGACAAACATGATTACCAATTCTGATCAATATTTTCAGATGTTTTTGTACACTGAATTTTCACCCTCAAAAGTGGTGTCTTTTGAAAGACACTAATAATATCTGAATTTTCAGTTCTTGTAAAGAGTTTGCTGCTATGTTAAGAGTAGGAAAGGTTCATTCCAACAGTCATGAAAGTGACTGCACACCAACGTTTTCAAACTCCATGTTGCAACTTTTGTGCCCTATGGGTAATTCATTCCTATTCTTGTTGCCAGCCTCCCCTGTTGGGTTTATTTTTATAAGATCTTTCAGGTTTAAAATTGGATTAATGACTAAAGAACCTTCCTATTTTTTACCCTGTGTGAGATTTTTCAATATAAGATATTTGGTGACCTTAATTACTCCTGACAGGAATTGTTATACATTTCTGTTGAGATAATTCAGTTGCATTGTTTTAGGTCCTCTTTGTACCATTCCTTATAATTATTTCTGAAATCATAAATCTCTTGTAAACCTGATTTTTTTTTCTTTTTGCTGTCTGAAAGACATTCACACTGAAATGATCTCACCAGCCTTTGCAAATTGAGAAAGAAAATGCTGTTAAATGTGTATTTCATCTTCTTCTTGATCAAAAACAGGTATTCCAAAAAAGGTTCCATATTTTTATCTTTTTGCTCTGCAGAAGTGTGTTGTGAGCACCTATGTTCTGGTTCAATACTAGAACTGCAGCCAATTCATATGGATTTCCAAGCCATACTACTTATAATACGGCCATAAAATAGTTTTCTCAGGATCCAGTGCAAGCACACTACATCACAGTTGAAAACTGTGAACAAGATTATACAGTGGCCTTAGAGCCACACACAAAGAATTACTCAATCTCCTCAAAAAGCGTGTGGAGGTGTAATGCAGAGTCACCTTGTCCTAGCTGATCCCTCCTCCAGCCTTTTTTAATTCAGCAGCCACGTAGCTCTGCAGCCTTTCCCTGCAGCAGCTCCCTTCTGTCTTTGGGCTGATGCAACGGGACGGGGGAATCAAAACGACAGCTTGATTTCCATCTGCTATAGAGACCCACCTTCCCTCCTAGCAGCCACCACGTCTTGTGGAGCATCCTGAAATGGTGCTCCATGAAGGACAGACAGGAAGGGATGTATCACTTCTCTGACCAGACCACACACAAAAAAATACAAATGATGCCATATGTCCACACACAGCAAAAAAGTCAGAACAAATTTGAAATGAAAACTGTTCAATGCCCCCATTTTTCTTGGTCCAGAAGTGTATATATATGTGTTATGAAGATTGTTGGAACATGAGCTGGAACGAAACCAGCTGAGATGCAGCTGACATAACTCCTTAAGAGGTACATATACATGGACACAAAAATGAGTTTGCCCCTACTCCAGACCCAAACCTAGCCAGCACAGTCTGTACTGTATTTGCAGTGAAGTGTTACGTGATAAAAAAATAAAAATAAAGAAAAAAAGCCATCGGCTGCCTTTGATAATTTGGTCTTCATTATTTTCTATTTGAGTGCATTCCTTCATGGCATCTGACCTCCCCACAGATCCCAGAACATACTGTCAGGAAATGCCACCTTCAAAGCCCACGTAGCGGGGCTGACAACAATGAACTTATTTTCCACAAGAGATGGGCTACCATGTGGCCACTGACAAGGACTGCCTTTGGACATACACAGTAGAAAAAGGAAAGGATCACCCTCACGCTGACCTGACGCTAGCCATTGCAGCACACAGACCAGCAAGTGACAGCACAGACCTGTTCCACCTCCCCTTTTCATTTATGTTTGCGCTTACAGCCTCAGTGGTATCACAGCTCTGATGCAGGATAAAGCAGTAAGTGGAATTTCTTGCAGAGAGCGAGCCAGGAGATCACAGTACACCTCTGGAGCCAGCTGTCAGTACTCATAAGAGCTCCCTGTACAAAATCTCAGAAATTCCTTATCCAGACAAACCTGCTATGTATCTTGTACAAACTTACAAGCATATGCTTTAGGCCTACAGTGTTTCACATAGCAAATGCATATCTGCGCTCTTTCACTCCAGTCTCATAGTCAACCCTTGAGCATACAGTCACAATCTTGCTTTTTCTAAGTAATTCACATCCAAGCTACTGCCCCTCCAAGAAGAAGATGCCAACCAGAAATGATACAACTTTGCAGTAACTTCTGCTTCTTTTACACCGAGGAAAATCCTGAGCAGAAACCGAGCCCAATGAAAAATTCAAACACTGATGCAACACAAGACAGCAAACAAAACAGGCACACCATGAAGCAGCTAGAGAATTCACATGTGCTTGCAGTCCCTTCTCAAGCAAACTCTCCCCAGCTGTTTTTATGGCATGAATTAGGAATGACCTGATGTGCCAGAGAGTAACAGGGTCTCTCTATTCCAAGGAATATTTAATGATGCATTCATGGTGGAACAGCTATAATTAGAGGGATGAGGGATAAAGCAACTCAGTTTAAAAGTTGGTAGGTCAAGTGTTCTGCTGGGGTGTGATGAACACAGGCTGACTCACAGCTGGGACATGGATGATGTTTCCTAGATCCCCTGAATACCCAAATCCTGACCATGAAGAGTGCAGAAGTTTTAGAGTTAGAGGTCGGTGTACATATGTATACATACAGACATGCACATATTCATGCTCTTTCATTTCTTATTTTCCCTTTTTTATTCCACCATGCAATAAATCTTCAACTTGATTTCCTCTGCCCAACAGCATTCTACATCGATGCTGCCATCCCCTCCATTTTGCTACAAATAACCACCTGCATGGCTTCTCTCAGTTAGTGATCAGATTTATCCATTAAGGCTCTTAAAGCACTTAGGAAAGTGCTTGTGTATGCGTGTAAATCCACTGCCAAAATGTGGTTCACCTACAGTGTGCTTATCAGTGTCTTCTGCAGGAGCTGGTCTTACATATTTTTCCCTGGAGTGGACATGTGTAAAGTGGTAGGTTGCTAGCCAAGTGGTCACTCCATGGGGACACAGCAAACTACGCATACTACTTCTCATTACTTTAATCATGTAAATGTCTGAAATGAGTTTATATTGGGCTCTTGAGACACTGGATAGGAGAGATAATTGCATAGGCATGTGCCCTTGTGCTAATTAAAGAGAGGAATAACAACAGGGCAATAAGCTGGCCAGACAAGACACGGCAAGCATACAAACTCAGGTTTTGCTCACCGAGTCGAACAGTCATCTGTGCTCCAGCTCACATTTACCACATTCCTGAAGCAGCTCCCTAGTTAGGTGCAGCAGTCCAGACAACCACTATTCAATAGCATCTCATGGAAATTATAGCTGCTCAAAGAAAATTAATTCAAAAGGGTTTGAAAGAAATGACACTCAACTAACTGGAAGTACTAATATGTTTTTGTTCTTATTTTAATTAAATGCATTCAAGTTCGCAATGCAAATATAAAGATTCAAAAATTCCAGGTCTGAAAGAGGGTAGATTTAGATTGGATATAAAGAAGACATTGTTTTACGATGAGGGTGGAGAGACACTGGAATAAGTTGCGCAGAGAAACTGTGGAGGCCCCATCATTGGAAGTGTCCACAGTCAATTTGGACAGGACTTTGAGCAACCTGATCTAGGGAAGGATATCCCTGCCCATGGCAGGGGAATTGGACTTTGAAGGTCCCTTCCGACCCAAACCATTCTATAATTGTCTGATTCCTACCAAAGGCAGGAATACATATACAGAGAGGCAAATACATTTTGGTTGTCAGTTTGTCAATGAAAACATTTAACTTTAATAGAAAAACAAATTAGTGAAAATGGAAATTATTTTAACTGAATTTCTTAGCCACCTCTGATAAAAACGTTATAACTATACCAATCCAAAGATAATGAGCATCACTCTTAGCAGGAAGAAATTAAGCCTTGAAGTCAATATATTTGCCTATAGCAGTAACTATCAGTACGATCACAGCTTTCAAAATAATCTCAGAAAGGAAGCATGCCTAAGTGAAGACATCTACTGTAATCATCTTCTGTCTGTAACGAGTTTGCCATCATCTTGGGTAGAAAAAAAAAAAACCCTTCTCTTTAAGACAACATAAAAAAAGACCTGCAGTAGATGTGGAATATGTAATTTGGGTAAACGTGCTGCTAAACAATAGCATTTCAGCAACCATGGAGAACATGGCTCAGCTGAAAGCGCCGAAATCACATCCTATGAAAGCAAATAGAATACCTCAGCCTGCTTCAGCCATTGTAGGCTGCCACAAAAAAATGATACCAGAAATGAAAGCCAAGTCAGAAGGGCCCTATGTGGCACATGATAATTAAACATCTCCTATAAGACTCCTCTTTCCACTCCTACACACAGAATGTCATGCCCAAAACACATAAATGGTAGCCAGGAAGCCTTTCTCCTGCTGATGTTCTTGTGTGTATTTGTTACTGGTGCTCCTCTCTCATGTGCCAGACAGCAAGCAACACCGTTTCCTGTCCTACACAACCATTGGAGGATTAAGCGACTCAAATATTTTGGAGACACGGAGTAATTTCAGTAAATATAATGATATAGAAAGGTAGAAAAAGGTGTCTGGGATGTTGAAAGTGCCTGTTCTTAACCAGTGTTACCTACTATTATAATTACTGGAACTTATTACAAATATTAATCAATACAAATACTGTCTCTCTTGGTTAACAAGCCTGATACCCCTCTGCTCATTTTCTTGTTTCTGAAAAATTTTGAGAAAAGTTTTCATTATAATAATCACTGATCCTTAGCATTCCCATCAGATATTTACTGCTGCCTGACCATGTGGTTGATTATCTAAACTACCGGGCATTGTTACTGACAGACTGTGTGACTATCACATTTTAAATAGGAAACAACAATGAAGACACTTTACAAGGTGCTATTGGGAGCTGCTTTTTGATATACTGAAGAGAAACCTTGGCTCTATACTTAGCTTTATTGCTGATCTGCCGTACAATAAGGATCATAGCATTTTTGTTTCATTTTTTGTACTTATGCCCTTCAGAATGCAGTCTGTCTCTTTACAAGTATCTGCTGCAGCACTTTGAGTAGATCTCCTGATTTTAAAGAAAGCCAGTAAAGAGCAAGTGGACAGTGAAGATACAGGTAATTCAATTCATGCTAAAATGTGCTATACTTTCAAGATCTGCAAACATTTCCAACTTCAGGCAGAGACTTCAATACTTATGACTCTTTAGTAACGTGTCCACTGCCAATCCAGATGTTCATTCAAAAAAATATTTCCATATCTACATCATAGTGTTTATAAAGAAAGCATCTAACTATCTACAGGTGTGCTTTAAGTGCTGTGGATGACCTGCCATTGCAGTTCTGCCTGCTGTGTAGTCAAGGACTCACCAGGCCTTTTAGTCCTCCATGCTGTCACTGGTATGCGAAGCGTGTGCTTTTTCATCGCAAGACAGAGCGAGTCTGACAGCTCTTTTCCTTTTCCTGCACAGGAGGATGTGGTTTCAGAATCATCTGACTCTGGGGAAAAAAAAAAAAATAGTTTAATAAACAAGAAATCATCCTTCAGAAATGCATTTTCAGTTCAGTAAAACTGTGGTCTGTTAATAAGGATCTGATACTGCAGGTGATGACATCTTCACTTTTGTGCCAGTAGGTACCAGATGATCACAAGCCTATGCCTGGGTATATTACCCCTGCAGTCTGTACTAAAGATGGTCCAAACAGGAACACACGTGTGTTATTTACTGAATACAGTCAAACTGACAGCTCTGTCTACAACCAAGGCTCCTCATAATCACCAATCCTCGCTGCAGCTCCTCCTGCTCTTTTTCTTTTTTTCCTCTGGGAAGATTTTCCACAGAACAATTCTCCATCTAAATGGCTGATCTAGAACCTGCAAAATCCAGTAGCACTGATGCCACTCAATGCCTGGAACAAGAAGAATCAATCTTCTGGACCAGCCATCTTTTCAACTCTGACTGCATCCATGTGACATTTCTCTAGTAAGGTCAGATTGAAAAGACTAATTTAAATGGACACTTATTAAGATGCTTTCCCAGGACATACAATCTGCTGTAGCATTACAAGATCTATTTTATGACAGGCTTTAATGCCAATGAACGATTTCCAGCCCACTGGTTGTCATTCTTTCAAGCATCTCTCCTCAACACGAAGGATCTCGTCCTTCAGTCACAGCCCCGGCTTCAGAGCACTGAGAGATCCCACCTCTGCCAACAGCTGCTCCTTGAAGCAATGTAAACCAAGGTGTTACGCCCACACAACATACCACCCCCTTGCCCCAGATCCCACACTGATATGCTGAGGTAGACAGAAACTGCTACTGAATAACAGAAACAGCAAAACATATCTTAGGCTCAGTGTAACGAGTTAGCCTGCTGTCCCTAATCCCACACCAGTAGAGAAAGTAGCTGATTGCTGGGGTTTTCTCCATGTAGCCAGCAACACTACAGTAGGACTACTTGGCTGAAAGGTGAGCTGAATGCATGCTGGAGAGAACTGCATGCTATTATTTAGCAAGGAATATAATTAACAATAACAACCTAATTAAGGAATAACATGGGAAATTTTTTTGCCATTTGCAGCATTTAAATGGGGATCCAGTGTTTCCTTTTAGGAGAGGCAGCATCTCTATCTAACCTAGACTCCATGCAGGATTTATGAGCTCTGATCTATGAGTAATTCTGAATGTCAGAAAAGAACCATCTTATTTGGTTTTGAAATCTTGAATCTAGGAATAAATAACAGGCCCACATCATCATGCACATTCTCTGTTCACCTCCACTATTTCCCTCATACATTTTAACCCAGTGACCGTTCCTCTTTCACTGGCGCACTGGAAGGATCAGAGGGAAAGGAGAGTCAGTCTTGCTGCTCCTGCAATACACAGTCAATCCTGTCAACAGTTTCTCTGTCCATTGGAAATGACTTGCAAATCTCCAAGCATTAGCTAATATCACATCAAGAGGCAGAAAAGCGGTCCCAGCTATGTAACATGCATACTTCGTCAGGAAAAGAAAGTTACAGTCTGGGAGAATGGGACCACTTCTACCCAGACACAAGAAGAGGAAAAGGCTACCCCCTACACTTGCCCAGGAATCCTTGACAGAGCCAAAATCTGAACTGCTGTGGTATTTTCAGGGTACTCTATCTGTGTGGTTAACACACATGCAGCATTTCCTACCCAGGCATACAGAGGCTCTTGTGTAGAAGTATAAGATAAAGGTATGCCTTACTTGCCGATCCCTCTTTCCTTTCTTATCAGATGAAGTTTTCACTGTAAGTGCTGAGCAGGAATGAAGAACAACATGCCTTCAAGCAGTCACTGTGAAAAAAAAAAAAAGAAGTTTTGCCTATTAAGCCTTAGCTAGAAGTATTTTTAAAAAAGATTTTACATTGGATCAATAAAAATGAACAAATTTATAGATATCGATTACATGTCCTAGGCAGGAAACGAAAGAAAGCAAAAGGAACAAAAAGACAATGTCTTTATTCCTGGAAGTAATGGTGATCCATATGATATGAATCAAAAGAAAAGAACTTGACATATACTTCGAAGAGTAATTAGTGAAGAGATTTATCTATTAATTCTATCACCCTGTTTCCTGTCTTCCTGTGTTAAGTTTTCTTTTTCACTAGCTCTCATTTTGCAAAATTATTTTCTATTCAATTGAAGAACTATCTCATTGGTTACTAAGACGTGAGATGCCACACAACAGACAGACCATAGGAAACACTGAAATATTTCTGCAGTCAGTGCATTCTTTGAATGGCCAAAGTCCACAGGAAGTTGGTATGTGTAAACTCTGCAGAAGCCCGATACGCATGACTATCAACATTTCAAACTTTTTTTTTGCAAAGATCTTTGGGGTAGACAAGTTGATCTCCATCGGGATTCCTGGAAATCGGGGCTTTTAAAGAGGCCTGTCCTTGGGGAACTGTGCTTGACAGCGCTAATGATATGTCTTCAGTTATGTGGCACGCTTCTCCCATCTCCCTGGCTGCTGCTAGAGATGTGCCCTTTCAAGAATCCCAACCCACAACAATCCCAAAGAGTGAAGCTTTAAAATATTTTGGAGACACAATATGGAAGGAAAAAAAGTAATATTTAAGGGCAGAAGCTGGAATACATTGTGCTATTCCAAACCATGGCACTGGTTTGCCATAAACATCACTCAAAGCAACTATGTCTGTAAGTTCAATTTCCCACCTAATCAAGGACTAGAGTCACCTCTTATCTCATTGATCTGTTGGATAACTTTGTAACTACCATGAACTGATTTGGGGTACGAAACTAGGGTTTAAATAGACAGCACATGAGATGTAACCTTCATTAGAGACATCACAATTGTTACTTCTGCTCTATCAGTAGCACTGTGGCCGCAAATGGAAATCCATACCATGAATCTCATTAATAACATATTATTGACCATCTTTCCCTGCCCATGGTAATTCATAGTACCATCTCCCTGCTTTATTACTCAGTGCATTCAGATGCCATACTGCAAATAGTGATTGTGTATCTGTATTATAGTTTGTATCACCCAGAATCACTCCCTCCCAAAAGTTTTCCAATCTGTGATGCTCTTAGCTGGCCATTGTGACATCCACTTATCAGTTATGCACTCAGGATTGAAGTTTGTTCCTCATGAACCGGTTGGAAATTTTACTGATTTCAGTAGAAATTGCAGCTGGTAAAACTGAAGGCCCCATGGGACCCAAACCCAAGCCTCTACCCAGGCTGTATACAGACATAAAAACTCATATGTAAATCAATGAAAAAAGTATTAAAGGACAGCCATCACCTTTTGTTAGGTGAAAAGCATTAACAAAAACTGCTGGGGATGAAACATCTTCACTCAGAAGTGATATATACAAAAATCGTATGCTGGAATTCAAATTTCAAATTATTCAGTGCCCTCAGCTGCTGGGGATGCGCAGGAATAACACCACACGTTTCAGAGAGATGCATTTTGAGTAGTGGTGGTGGTATCTGGTTTGTGGGGTTTTTTTTTAACCAAAACACAGATCAGTGTTTCTGGAGTGCATTGTTATTTGCATAAACACCTCAAACTGATAAGCAAAAGTGGGTTTAAAATAAAGATATTTGACACATTGAGCACTTATGAGTGAGGGTATTGCCTCTGGAGGCAGCGCCCCATCCAAGGTTGCTTGCAGAAGTCATTGCTGGGCCGCTCTCCATCATCTTTGAAAAGTCCTGGAGAACAGGGGAGGTCCCTGGGGACTGGAGGAAAGCCAATGTCACTCCAGTCTTCAAAAAAGGCAAGAAGGAGGAGCCGGGGAACTACAGGCCGGTCAGCCTCACCTCCATCCCTGGAAAGATGATGGAACAGCTCATTCTGGGTGTCATCTCAAGGCACGTGGAGGAAAAGAAAGCTATCAGAAGTACTCAGCATGGATTCACCAAGGGGAAATCATGTCTGACTAATCTGATAGCCTTCTACGATGGCGTGACTGGATGGATAGATGAGGGGAGGGCAGTGGATGTTGTCTACCTTGACTTAAGCAAGGCGTTTGACACGGTCTCCCACAGCATCCTCATAGGGAAGCTTAGGAAGTGTGGGCTAGATGAATGGACAGTAAGGTGGATAGATAACTGGTTGAAAGATAGAGCTCAGAGGGTCGTGATTAGGGGCACAGAGTCTAGTTGGAGACCAGTGACGAGTGGTGTTCCCCAGGGGTCAGTACTGGGTCCAGTCCTCTTCAATATATTCATCAATGACCTGGATGAGGGGACAGAGTGCACCCTCAGCAAGTTTGCTGATGACACAAAGCTGCGGGGGGGTGGCTGACACACTGGAAGGCTGTGCTGCCATACAGAGAGACCTGGACAGGTTGAAGATCTGGGCAGAGAGAAACCTTATGAAATTCAACAAGGGCAAGTGTAGGGTGCTGCCCCTGGGGAGGAATAACCCCATGCACCAGTACAGGTTGGGAACTGACCTGCTGGAGAGCAGCTCGGTGGAAAGAGACCTGGAGTCAGCAATGTGCCCTTGTGGCCAAGAAGGCCAATGACATCCTGGGGTGCATCAAGAAGAGTGTGGCCAGCAGGTCGAGGGAGGTCATCCTCCCCCTCTACTCTGCCTTGGTGAGGCCACACCTGGAGTACTGTGTCCAGTTCTGGGCTCCCAGGTTCAAGAGGGACAGGGAACTGCTGGAAAGGGTGCAGCAAAGGGCTACAAAGATGATTAGGGGACTGGAACACCTCTCTTATGAGGAAAGGCTGAGGGATTTGGGTCTCTTCAGTCTGGAAAAAAGACAGCTGAGGGGGGATCTTATCAACACTTATAAATACTTAAAGGATGGGCGTCAGGAGGATGGGGCTAGGCTCTTTTCAGTGGTGCCCGGGGACAGGACAAGAGGCAATGGGCACAAACTTGAGCATAGGAAGTTCCACCTAAACATGAGGAGGAACTTCTTTACCCTGAGGGTGGCAGAGCACTGGAACAGGCTGCCCAGAGAGGTGGTGGAGTCTCCGTCTCTGGAGACATTCAAAACCCGCCTGGACGTGTTCCTGTGTAACCTGCTCTAGGTGACCCTGCTGTGGCAGGGGGGTTGGACTAGATGATCTCCAGAGGTCCCTTCCAACCCTATGGTTCTATGATTCTATGATTCTATGATTGTATTTCAAAATAAATCAAGTTTGCTTAATCTATAGCTAGCATCTGCGCTTCATGCATTTTTTTCCTAAACAAAGATAAAATGTCATGTACAACAAACTAATGGTTTAGAAATAGCTTTCACACTAATCACGCAAGTACCAAATTGGTGCCAATCCATTTATCTTGACTGCGATACTTTCAGAAGAAGGATAGATAAGTAAACAGCCACAAAATATAGAGGTGCTCAGCTTGAGTAGAATAAACTCCAGTGTTGGTGAAAAGGAAAATATGAAAGAAGCCATTAAACACATGCTCAAACTAATTTATTTACATTTAAAGAACAAGGGGACCATTTGCTGTAACTAAATGTAAGATAATTAAAAGTGGAAATTACCAATTAGAATCTATATATTAGCAATGAGTACTCTTAAAATTCTGCAATGCTGAATGTGCCAATACTACCAGTCCATTTTATTTTTCAAGCACTGCCATTTCTAAGAGCTCTACACAGAATTTTTGTTATACAGCATAGTTCACTGATTTCTTATGAGGACAAAGCACGCTGAATTTCCCCTTGAATTAAATGTCCAGTAACAGGCAGCACACACTAAGTAGTCTCCATTCCAAACACTGCTCGCTCCCACTTTGTATTGACCTAAAAATGCATGCATGACTCCAAATTTTATGACTGTTTGCATAGATTAAGTGTAACCTACATCAGCAACTACAATAATACAGCAATAACCTGTTAAGAAACTACAGTGCACCTGCAGAAGCAGCCAGGCCTGATGGTTGCAAACTAGTGCCCAAAAATATGGGCTCCCTTTTTTCTCTGTCCACGTTCTCTAGCAAAGTCTAACCCCTCAAGATGGTTACCCTTTTTCTATGGATCTCTTTATACTCCTTAACATCAGGGGACGCTTCCCGTGTAAAAAATAAATTTGTTGCTTGAAACTAAACTACCTGAAGACTCATTCAGTCATGCTAAGCACCACCCAGCTCCTGGCACAGGCAGTGCCAGCTCTGAGTTTTAGGTATTGCCACCAACAGACTGATGGGGAAATTGGTGCCCCTGTCAAAAGGAACCAATCCTGGGGAGTGCCAGGAGCAGGAGTGGGACTGGAAAAGTGACACATAGGTACCTTCCCAGTTACGACTGAAATTGTCGTAATTGGGATCTGCAAGCGCTTCTTGGGTAGGTAGGAAACATGGAGGGCTGTGATCAGACCTTGCTTAGGAAGGTCTGGAGAAAACTGCATACCCTTTTACGCAGTCCACACCTAACTGCTCTGCTGCAAGCATGATGTATTGAAAGCTGCCTTCTAAACAATTAGTCCATGTTTTTGTACATCCTTCACCAGCCAAAGCCTAACCAAAAGCATTGAGAACAGCAGAAGGTGCTGCAAAAGTCAAAGCTGTGTGTCATCCTGCCTGTGCAGCTGCCCACCACTCTGAGACTCATGGGGCTGAGAGACAGCCCAGCGACAGCACAGGGCAACCACAGGTTATAGAATCAGAGAATGTGTTGGGTTGGAAGGGACCTTTAAAGGTCATCTAGTCCAACCCCCCTGCAGTAAACAGGAACATCTTCAACTAGATCAGATTGATCAGAGCCTCATCAAGCCTGGCCTTGAATGTCTCCAGGGGTGGGGCCTTCACCACTTCTCTGGGCAAACTGTTCCAGTGTCTCACCACCCTCATTGTAAAGAACTTCTTCCTAATGTCTAATCTAAACCTACCCTGCTCCATCTTAAAACCATGGCCCCTCGTCCTATTGCTACATGCCCTTGCAAACAGCCCCTCCCCAGCTTTCTTGTAGCCCCCCTTCAGGTACTGGAAGGGGCTATAAGGTCTCCCCGGAGCCTTCTCTTCTCCAGGCTGAACAACCCCAACTCTCACAGCCTGTCTTCATAGGAGACGTGCTCCAGCCCTCGGATCATCTTTGTGGCCCAGAGACCAGCCAAGTCTGCAGCCCAGCTCAGGCTTGGGACCAGGCTCCCTGAGCCCTGCTCAGCAATAAGACGCACTGCAAGACTCCTTTCCCCCCCAGTTCATAAGCAAATATTCTAAGTGGAGTTACCTTGTTAAATAAACGGGGTCTCCTGTTCTTGCAGGAAGGAGAGAGATAAAAGAGCATTAGGTGCTGGCTCCTTTTTGCATGAACGCAACCACGTGTATCTTCCATTAGCACAAAAGAGCTTTACACACATGTACACATTGAGAAGATACTCTGCCCCCATACCTCTATTGAAAGGAGAACAAAAGTACTGAATAAAGGGCAATCCTAAATACAGTGGTTAATAGAGTATCACGTATAACTGACAAGCAAGATAATATGCCTACAGCCAAAGAAACACATTTTTATTATCAGTAGGCAAAAGCAAGTGGATGTGCCGTTTCTTACAAATTCCTATTTACACATTTCATAAAACCCTGATTCCCTGTAGTCCTGTCCATGAAACCACTTCAAATTCATTTCTGCTAGTAACCCAATTCACTGTTATGACAGCAGGATTTAATCCCTGCAAAACAGCAAGACTGAGACTACTGCAGGGTCTTTCTCCTGCAGACAAAGGAAATCTTACCCATAAAGATCTCCTGGATGACAGTCCCCATCACGACACAGATGCATAAGAAGATGATGATGCAGGTCAAGGAGAAACATTGCAGTAAGACTGTTAGGAACAGCAAGTAACATGTGAAACAGACACAAGGTGCTTTGCCAAAAAATGACAATTTAGCATCTTTCAGAAATATAATGCCACCACAGCAGCACCTCAAGGCCTCAGCAGAGGTATGTGCTTCAGGCTGTGAGGTTCCTTGACCTCAAAGATCTTTTAATCTAAAAAGACAAAATTGCAAAATGCTTGTCAGGGAGTAGACAGGCAAGAGGGGAAGTCAGTTGCTTATCATTATTTTACACGTAGGCCCAAGATGCAAGGTGTCCTGAGTGCAGACTTAAATACTGATGTTGTCTTCAAAATAGTAAATACCTGCTCCTGACACCCACAGACTTCTTGAGTAGTCTGGTTATGAGCCCATATGGGAGGCAATCTTCATAAAACATAAGACCAGCTCTATTTATATAATTTAGTACTATGAATTGCTCTCAGATCAATGAGAATCATTGTTTTAGTTTTAAACTCACCTCTTTTGGTGTCTCTGAACACCTATATACCTTTCCGTATGGGTTGGGGGTCCATACTACCTCCTCTGTTAATGATTTTATAAAGCTTTGTCCTGTATGTTTTTTTTTAAAGACATAACTCTTCTCTAAGGTTTACAAGCACTAAGCTTTCAAATTTCTCCAAGACCCTTTTGGTGGCCTCATATTTCTTCTCCTTACCTCTGAACTCCATTTTTTTGGTCACAAACCAACTCATGACAACTTTTGTCAATTAATTTAATGCTCTAGTTAGTAAGGAAGATGCTTGTTTATTATAAATACCCTTCACTCAGCAGGCAATGGACTATACAGACATTTGACTAAGAGATAAATTGCAGCAAATAATTTTAGGTATTTTTTTATCCACTAGAAGTAGTCAATCCAAATTGAATGCAACAGAATGATTTTCATGGTGACAGCTGTAGCAAAAAGGCTCCTATAAAAGATATGTCCATACATAAAGAATATAGTTAATAGAAAGTGCTGCCTGTAGACAGAAGGGAACACGTAATATTGTATAAAACCCTTGTTATGCTGAGCAAGTGTCTGCTGGTCAGCAGACAGCTGAATGCAGACCTAGGACCACCTGAATCATTTCAAACAGCGGTGGAAGGAAGACTAGGCTAGGCAGCTTATAGGGTTATATAGAGTGCCTACAGTGATTTGGCCTCTAATTCATATTGAAATCAAGACATTAGGCTACTAAAATACTTTTGAAAACCATATATAGGTATATATCTGCTTCTCAAGGGACCCATATGGGTTGTGGTGTCTGGCCCTCGAGTAGGTCTATAGTGGTCCTAAATCCATTAAGAACTCCTGAACATCTTGGAGTATTTCTAAATTGCCATTTTCATAACACATTTCCTAGAGGAAGCTCTGAGTCAAAACAACTTCTGCTGGAAGCACCAAAAGAAAAACATTACTATGATGCATGGAGCATTAGTCGCACTGCAAAAAGAAACAAAATAATGGAATTGCACTGTAATGATTTTCAAAACTATTAACTTTGTTAATGAGTCATTAAAAATTTACTCCCTGCACTGATTCAGTGAGAGAACACAGTCATTCATTAAAATCTCATCCAAAAGGGTTTAATCCAGATGCCTCTTGAAATGTATGGACAATGCATATGTTTGGTTTTAAATTACAAAAGTTTGGAATGTGGAGAAAAATCTTTTTGGAAAGAATAATGTAAAAGTTTCCTCAGAGTATTTACTACAGTATTGCAGTTGTGTAACAACAGTTAAAAAACAACAACAACAAAGAGGTGGACTCATGTCAATGGGACTGTGATATACGTTACATACTCAGCTATTTATCATTATTAAACACCTCTGATGCTAATCATACATTTAATGCAAGATAATTGAACATGAGTCCACAGAACAGGAGAAATGTATTAAAGGACAGTAATATTTAATTTTCCAGGAACACTACTCCAATTTTAAAGGGTTTGGTTTTTAAGGAGTAGGCAAAGGACAGTAAGTTGTCAGTCCTGCCAGCTCCTATGATTTCATTACAAATCCAGTGACATTCATGCTCAAGTTGTGGTTCCTGAAGCCCTCTAACGTGAATAAAATTCTCAGCTTTTCTTTTATTCATAAGTGACTTGCCTTTCAGCTGGCAGAGGAAAGCTTGAAAATGTAAACCCCAAAGAAATACCCAAGAGAAATACACACGCACACATCCTGGAGTCTCAGGATTTTAAGGTAATCTCATAATTTATGGAATCTTTGCTCACAATTTCTCTACTTTGGCAAGTAGTGAACTGTTCTGCAGTAACCTGTGAATATGAACATGCAATTACAGTATCAACACCAAGCTCTATTGTATTTCAAATTAGAACATTTTCCTTTGAAATGCAGTGAACTAACACTATTGTAAGAAAAGTCCCTATGGAATAAAAAGCAGGCGCTTCTCAAGAGCACACCAGAGGGAAGGCGGCCAGGCTTCAGGCTTACTATCCTCCATCAAGCTGCCGGTTCTGTTTTGCTGTGGTTTAGCATCCTAGATCAAAAGTCCCTCCCAAGACAGAGACAGGAGCATCTGCTGGAGTTGTCTCGTTAGACAAGTCAAAAGAGATGATTTGGAAGGAGAAAGAAACTGTGAGACTTTTCAAGTCAGGTAATGGTGGAGACAAAGAAAATCTGTAAGTCATACTTAGTTTGTTTTACTGTTTCACCACAGGAAAGAGGATGACATGCAAGACTGCAGGAATGCCCTTTCCAGCATCAGTCTGGACTCGCAATCACAAAAACCTCACTACCTTCTACCACTCTGGCAGGCTTTTAAACCTGAGGTTCTCTCAGGATCCTCTATAATCAAAAGTGCAGTTTTCAATGAAAACTCTGGAAACCAGATCACAAAAGAAATATCTTTAGCTTTGGTAGAGAGAAAGAGCATGAATTACTAAGAGGCAGGACAGTTTTATATATTAGTTGCAATAAAAGGGTTGTACATCCGTAGAGAAGCTGATAAACCTACAAGAACTGCCCACAATATTCAATGTGAATTTTCTTGTGGGGCCCAGAAATTCTTCCAACCCTAATGGGAATGATTCTGTATGTTTTCCAGTCAAAAAAAAAAATAAACCTCCTACTAGAAGAATACAAATGTTCAGAAAAATGTAGAGGAAAATATTACATGCAAAAAGATGCACAAATCATAAATCTCATACAACAGTAGGTAGCATTAAGTGAAAGGAGTGCTCCGGTTACCTGAAGGTCAAGCTACACAGCTGAGCTGCTTTAATCATCCTGAAAAATGGATAAACTATAATTAATTACCTATCTCACGAGCTCAGGCCAAAGATGAAGAAAATAATAAACCTTGTTAAAGACCTTCCCAGTCAGATCACCAATGAGGTTGATTAAGAAAGTCCTCCCCTTGGATGTTACTTAGGAGGGCCTAAGAACATTTACAGCAGCAGGGTAAGGCATAAGCGCTCCTGCTGCCATCATCTTTTTGGGCCAAGAAGGGGAAGACTTCAGAATGGTTCGATATGTCTTCATGTCACAGGCAAGAGCATATGAGCGCTGTGCCCCTGATCTTCAAAATGCATTTACCTTTGCTAAATAGTAGCAAGACAGAAGAAAAACAGCAGCTTCATGAATTTCACTGCATTTTTTTTCCTGCCATGAGAAGCAGCAGCCGTGCTAGCACCCTTTCTCAGTACTACTCCTGGCCTCTCGCTGCTGCAAGAGTTTGTAAAACAAGAGCCACGAAAGCAAATGTCAACCTTTTTAAAGTTGTCATTAAAATTAAAGTCAGGGCCATTAACTGAGTATCCATGTTGGTGTAAGGCAGTGTGAGACTATTAGATGCTGGGTCGAGATGCAGACCAAACTCAAGGGCCCACTAACTTCAATAAGGTCCAGATTTCACCTCCAAATGCATTTTTGCCTCTGACACCAGGGCTCTGGGCAAGGCATTTCACTGCTCAGTTTTTACGTTGCCTGTGCAGCACCAGTGTCTACGCTGTTAACTGTGCCAACGTGGGAAGGGACCATCTTTTAAACTATGCTTGTACAATAGCTAGCACAATGAACCCCCGAGCTCTACTCTTCCTATCAGCAGTGACTAAATACCTTTAGTGTTTTTGTATGGGTCTTCGAAGACAGCCACCCCCATACTCCCGTTCTATTTTCTGTGCCCCTTTCTAGGAGTAGCTTATTGTAAGCAGGAAGTCAAGGTTTTAAAGTCTCTCCACGATAACCCCCATCTGCTCCTCACCAAAGTCAAGAGGACTTTTCCCCAAGAGATGCACACACTTTCCAGTGTACCAGCAGCCTCCCAGATGCTGAGCTGTCCTATGGAGATCTCTCATGATAAACAAACACAAATGTGTAAGCACATCCAAGGAGACACTTTTCCAAAACAGCAAATAATCATTGCAAACGCGGCAGTAACCATGTTAATAAATCATGATTAATGCCATCATCTTTAGTTACCACGTTTTTCAACACATTTTATTTTCATTTGTTGTGTTTTCAACTCCTTTTTATTGTTCTCATTGCCAGCGCGTGAGCTGCTCTTGTCAATGACGGGTGGGCTAATCCTGGAGGATGCTCAGGGCAGCTGCTGAGGTGCTGTGTGCCTCTAGTTTCCATCAACATTGCATGAGAACTGAGCAAGCTGAGCACAATGTAGGATGAGGCCCCAAAACCATTTTGAAAATGGATGTTTCTCCTCTGGCATCCAGCAGGGACAACATGCAATTGGCTAGCACACTGGTAATTATTTTTCCATTACTCTGAGAGCAGTTTCATCCTTCTTTATTTTCCTCTAATTGCCTTGACAGTATTTCCTAATGTGATCAGAGTGGAGCAGATCTTAAAAATATATGTTTTCCCTTCTACACATACAGTTAATTGTTGAGAAGCCTTAAGCAGTTCTGTTATGCAGAACCGGCTGCTTGCTCTGGACCATTTCAAAATGTGAGATGCACAGTGTTCCCCAACTGCTGTGTTCTGATTCCTGTGCACATGAAGGATAATCACAAGATTAAAGTATCCTACTGGAAACCAAGGTTCTCGTGTCTGCCTCAAGGCTGTGTCTGCAACTCCATGGGTAATCAGGAAGCGTCTCTTAACTTTTCCCAATCTCCATGGGCTGACCAAGCAAAAATAAAAAAGTATTTTCTTTCTTTCAGTATTTTTGTCTTATCTATTTATCTTAGCACCTCTTCTGGGACAGGAATGTCTTGCACTGTGTGCACAAACAATACAGCATCATACAATATACCAGATCCTGGCTCGGCTGGTAGCCTCTAGTTGTTACAGTAGTATAAAGAGTAAGAATTATTGGCTATATCTAAACGGCATTTGAAAACCGACCCTGCTTTAACTCTGCTGAAAACCTCTACTGCTTCTGCATTAGAATTTGTTAGCTCATCATCAGATATATTCCTGTTGATTTTTTTCAGCCCAAACTACAATACATAGTAATTTCTTATTGCTTTCTGCTATGAAGGCTGCTCCATTAGCCTCAGCATAAACAGAACAAATGAGCTTCAGTCCACGTCCCAAAAAACATACTCCAGATGGACTCCTATTTTAAACATGAGAAATGGTTGTCCACCGAGGTCAAAATGACAACTAGAAAGTCACATGGGAAGTGGAAGCAAAGAGCGGTTGCTTTGGTCTGAGCTGAGCAGCATACGATTGCCTCTTTGCATTAAAATTCTTCCTTCCCATCCCTGCACACGACATTGCGGTTTGGTTTTAGCATAGTTTTAACCTTCAATAATGGTACTCTCTCACATTTCCATAAACTTTATCTGAAGATATGATTTCTAAACAATCAAAATATTTTCTCTTTGAAAACGCAACCTTTATTTCAGCATTTTTAAGCAAAAGCGCAAGGCAGGAACAAATTATTTGCAGATTCAGGCTGCATTCAGTGAGTAGTTACAGTTAACAAAACCCAGCATTTTTTCATCAGATAAACTATTCAACCAAAGTACTGTGCACATATCTGCTGTGAACACTTTAATTTGCTGCTTCTTTATTGGGTTTTGGAAGGAGTTATTGAGTTTTCTTATTGATTTTTAGTGAGTGAAACAGTAGTTTTCGTTGGGAACTTGACTGAGCTAATTGATAAGCTCTTGGTAATAAACAATAGCAGTGGCAAAAAGGTAAATGAAATGCAATCGATGCAAGTCAGAGCAAAAATCGCCTTCAGAAACTTGCGAAATGGTATCATTATAGCTACAAGCCCTGTTGCTGCAGAAACACTTGAGAGCTGTTGGAGTAATGAGTGCTACTGGAAATGTAATGACTGCACACTGAGTAATTAACATGTTACATGAATTACTGATACATCTAAGGACGCATGTTTATTTTAGCTTGCTGGGCAAGATTAAGTAAAATAAAGTATTCTATAATTTACTTGATATGGAGTTTTTATTTCCTACAGCTTGGTTATAACTTAAAATTGAAGATGCAATCGCAGACATATACCCTGCATGCACAGTTAAATCAGTAGGGTTCAACTTAAAAATTGTGTCGAAGACCACAGTGTGATCTCTCATTGCAAACTATTAATAAATATTGAACCAGCGTTCAAACAACTTGTGAAGGCGTAATACAGTGTAAGTCACTGTATTTCATTGGTCTAATGTCTTCTAAGTCACATGTGATGCAACCTTAGTCAATTCACTCAAGTTAAAAAAATAAAGCCATGGCTTAAGGGGAAAATAGTCACTTTGCCCAAATAATACAGACATAATGCAGCTAAAGGAGTGCCTGCTTCCCTCCCGTCTCAGTACATGTGTACTTTCAGATATTATTAACGGCCATTATGAAATCTGCTACAGGTGACAGTTCAAAACCTTAATCCATAAGGTCAAGGAGGAGAGGCCAATGCAGTTAGTGTGGAGCGTGTTGGGCAGGTACACTGTTCATCCCTTCCACGCTGTTGGATAATACAGTTTAATTGTGCAAAAGATGTAGGCAAAGGCTTGAAAAAAAAAACCCAAAACAACTTTAGAAGAGCATTTTTCACTGAAAACAATTTATTTTTTATAGAAAGTTGAACTCCAACAACTGTCAAGTGCCACTGATACTTAATTGGAAATACTGCTGTGGCTCCTCATGGGTATTTCTGTGCCAGAGCCTCTCTCCCTCCAAGTCTCAGGCTCCTGAGTAGACTACGTTTCTCATGAGATGCTGAAAAGTTCCCCCTCCCCAAACTGCTGGGGCCTCAGAGCCCTTCAGGAGACACGGTCCAGAGGGGAAGCTCTGTCCCTGAGAGGGAGGGAGAGGCTCAGTGGCACCCTCCAACAAGAGTTACAGCAAACTGTCAGAAGAAACATGCCCTGTCTCTCACCAAACCTCTGTCCCTTTGCAATAAGGCTTGCCTTGGACCCAAACTGACATTTTTTCCCCTTTCCAGATTTTCAACTTTGCTGCTGCTTCTGCTTTCCTGAGCTCCATTAAAAGATTCAAATGGATGCTTTTCCTGAAACTCCGAACACATTTCAGACTCGCCTTAAATGAGACTGCAAAAGGAGACGGCAGATGAAGACAAAGGCAATGTCCTTGACAGAAAGACCCTTTGCCCATCCTGTTAATTGTGCTAAGCGAGGCATCGGGAAGTGCCTCCTCTGAAGTCTGCTTGTATGGAAACCACTCTTAATTTATCATGTCAGAAAACTAAGAAGAAAATACATGCAAGAATGCCTGGCAGTCTAGTTCCTGAGCACAGCACACAATGACATCCTCACATTTTCCATGGAGGAAGACAGCCAGTGGATTGCAGAGCATGCTGAAACCACTCAAACCACCACACAGATCCTTACAGGCCAGGAAATTGAGAGGAGGTGCTTTGGAAGGGAAAATTCCTCTTAACACCTGTCAGGTGCCTAGCTAGGTCGGGCCTCCATATTTACCACCTGGTTTGAGACAAGAGGGTCTGGAAATGAAAAAAGTGGATAAAGAAGCTACTATTACTTGCTAACAGGAAGATGCAGAGGGGGGGAAAAAAAAAAAAAGGATACAAACGAGGCTGGTTGAAATACGACTTGGCGTTAAAAGTGCCATAGTGGATTAGCAACCATATTCCTTTGAGCCTTTTTTCTTTCATTTACAGAATAAGAGTTGAGGCTCTTCAGTCAAAAGTGATAAATGCCCTTGGCTCTGGCTCTTATTCTCAGCCAGTGCTATTATACACCTACATGGTTCAGGTAGAGCAGAGCTTCCTGAACAGGGAATGAAAGATGGCTCCATTTGCCCATATTTGAGAGGCAGCTGGAATCACTGCTCTCATCTCATGGAGAGAAGAGGCATTTCAGCGTTGCCAAGACAAGTCAACAGCAACTCACCCTCATCCCAAACAGCACATCTGCCCAGCTGTACATACGTAACCTGGGCTCCTAAGCTGAACAGGATCCCAAGCGTTATATTTATTCTCTTCCCTAGGACGGAAGACACATAAGAAACTGCTGCTTTACCCCATAGCCCTCTGTAGGGCTCAGCATGCCCCAAGCCTCCACAGAGTATTTGCTCAAGGAGTCCCTGTGGTTCTGGTACTTGGGATTAAGGAGTGGGTAGACATTTTGGTTTTAGAAACAATGAAGGCTTCACATGCAGATGAAGCAGGATTAGACATGACTATAGACAGAGCTGGCTTTTAAAGCAGCTGTTCAGCTACTTGTATCCTAGGTGAGACCCTCAGGTTTTTGAAAACATTATTCTTAATGCAATTTGTCAACTTGCAAGGAGAAGGAGAATCAGACAACTGTAACTATGGCAATAAGATCATTACTGGTGCGGAAGATCTAGCCTTTCCCAACGCTTCAGCAGCCTTCTTGCATGACGCCAGTTCGACAAATTCTTCGTGATTCCTTCAGACTTCTACAGCATTGAATGCAGAGGCTCAGCCTCTAATGAACAAGATTCACTTAAAATTATGTGACATAACCATTGTTGTAAAGTATGTTAAACAAATTTGGCCGTGATTTTCCCAGGCTGCTTATCCTTTTTCATTTCAGCAGCACCATCTTTAAGGACTTACAGCTCGTTACTGAAGGCTGAGACACGTGCTTATGTTGCAGTGGGTCAGAGCATGCTCTACCAGCTCATCCCGTGAGATTCGCTTCCTGATGCTAGGGGAAGAGACAGTTCCCAAAGAGTGCCGAGGCATTCAGAAATTTGACTCCTTTGAGCGCAGAGCTCTTTGAAGAACCATCCCTGGTGTGGGCGCTATAGAAGTCTGAAAGTCAGGCATACAGTGGGATTAACCGGATGAGTATTTGTTAATCCCACGATCATATCTGCTCCTTCAATCTTGCAAAGACTGGGTGCTCATTCAATTTTTCTACCATGAATGACTTCAATGGTATTCTTTTGACTATTCCTTAGTGTGAAATAAAAAGCATCTCTGCAAACATCTCTGAGGGCTTATAGCTAACATCAGCTAGCTATTTTTCAGCAGAATTGTTTCCGTTAGAACCAGCTAATGGCCAGAGTCGAAAGGCTTCATGGACCACGTCCCTTTTGATGAAGCATGATCACTTGCTTTTTCCCTGGCTGGCTGGCTTACCTTACCAGATCTTCATCAGCCTCCTATGAGCTACTGGTTTCCCCAGTTCTCAGCCACCAGCACAGATCCTAGCTGTGGTGCTGCTCATCCAATTCATCTGCTGCAAAATCTAGCATCCCAGGCCCCTTGGTTTGTCATAAACTAGCCACAGCACCAGACCCAATTCTGACGTTCTCCAAGCACTCTATTTTCTAGCTCAACAAGGTTTTCTGCAATCTCTGCTCAGTGCCCAATTCTTTATTTTTGCCAAAGCTTTACAAACAACATAAGACAGACATGAAACAGATGGAGGTCTTGATTGCCTGTGAAGCACTTAACTCTTACAGTCCTTTTTGCATATCAGCTTCCTCCCACAGTTTTAGCCAACCATCAATTGTCTTTTTATTTCAGGCCCAAGCTATTATTCCACCTTGCTCTGTGCTATTAAGTAGTAAGTTTCAACTGTGAGCTACACAAAACCTTTTCCTCAAAATACCCTGAGACTACTGAGAAAGCTAAATAATCAAGGCTTACAAAATGCTTTGATGCTAATCATCAGATGAACGATGTCTTAGGAAAAGAATAATGCAATAAATCAGAAAAAACCTTTTAAAAATGTTTGTTTAAAAAGAATTTCTCTTGAGTCTCTGCAGACTGAACTCATGCAAAGGGCAGGACACTCTGGATGGGGCGAAGCAAGGCACCACTCCACTGAACAGATGACGGCACTGAAATAGCAGCTTAAAAAGTTATGAACAGAAGAGGCAGCAACCCCAAAAGCTGACATAAACCAACATCTTATTTGTAAATCCACTGCCCCCACTGTTTAACTCTTCTGAAAGAAGAGGGCAGAACTCAACAGGAGACATTTTTGAGCAGAAGTGGACCAGGAGGATGAAGTGGGTAAGATTTAGTTACAGAACAGAAATTTACCTCTCATCAATCTTGACCACATTACTGTGCCATCTAAGTCAGTGGAATTACTGTGCTGGAGTCAGAAGTAAAAAGTGAGAGGAACTTGCAAACATCCTGTTATTAAAAAACCCTGTGTTTACTGCAAATCTTGAAACAGCTTCATTATGTGCCTTGCACTGCCAGTTCTCAACAGTTGTTCTTATTTACTGTCATCTACATTCCCCTTTTAAAGCAGATTATTACTCTCACTGATCAACTTTTTTTATTGTGCAAAAGTTCCCTGATGCAGGCAGACTTATTAGGTGTTTTTTGTAAAGGTTGTTTTCTTGTTACTGTTCAACAAGCAGCTGTTCATAATCCCAAAGCTTAACAATTACATTAATTTTAAACTAAAGGTTGGAGCCATAAATTTTCTCCAGTATTTCCTGCAGCTAAAGAAACTCAGTAATCAACAAAAGGAAAACACTAATGATATTTCATTACTTCTTTATTTTCTTGTCACACATGCTGCAGTAACATACGGAGATAAACAAGTGCCTGCTTTTCAGATTTCATTTTGAACACAGAAATCACTGTAGGGCACACAATAAAACTTGATTTTTGGCTTATGCTCCACAATCAATAGTTAATCCTCAGCTGAACATTTGATACAAGGTGCTCTGCTTAACCTTTTGTCTCCTGTCTCTCTCTCCTTTTTGCGTGCTATTTGATTTCAATTAAGCTGTGACCGAATATATATCACCTCTGGGCAGGATATCTTTCCTTAAATTAAGCAGCACTTTCCCTCGTGATCTTAATCAGGAGCTCCTCGAGAACCCTCTGCTGTTGCAACTGGGCATCAAGTTCTCCCATTCCCAGCATCTTTGAGTAGAGAAGTGTATGTGATAGACCAGGAGAAGAGGAGTGGGGCTACCACATGCAAAGTGATCAATCATTGACAAGAACATGAATACTAATGCCAAGAATAACAACCTGTTCTAGGGGAGGATGGTAAAAATTCAGCTTTTCAACTAGCACAGTACAAACGCAAGTTATTCAAAAGCTCAGTTTAGGTGAATTTGACTGTCTGGTCTATCTTCTCTGGTCAAAGCTTTCTTCAAGGTCATCCCAGAATTTTCAGAAGCCAAGGTAAAATCATAAACTTGGTGTGTCTGATATTTCGATTAAATAACTGCTAGGCAAAGCACCATGAATTTTTCACTATTGTGAAAAATGTTCTACCTTCTGCCAGTCCCCAAAGTGGTATTTTTGTGATCCTGAAAAATTACTTTTCTACAGACTGTGAAGTGCCTGTGTGAGGCCCCATACAAAGCAGAAGTACGGTTGCTGTAATGTGACCACTTATTTTAATCAGGTCCTTGGACACTTGCTTCTAACAGGACCTGCCGAAGAAGCACAGCTCAGAGGGAAAGGTTAGCCAGCCCTAATGAAAGCTCCCAATGTTTTCATTACACCCACTGTCATCCTTCTTGCTCAGATCTCATGCAGTCCAAGCCGCTTCGCAGAGCAGACATGAGTTAGACATATCCAAACCACCACTATTATTGTTCTCTTCCTGTATAACCACGTAAAACTATAATATATTCTGCTAAGGTATTAAGAGAGAGTCCCAATCTGAAATCCACTGAGTCCATGCTAAAGATTCCTCTAAAAATGCCATAATTAAGTAAGTAGTTAGCTTCAAGTAAGCCTTACAAGAGATGACAAGGGGCAGGAAAGGATTATTCACGCAGCCTGCATCAAGCAGGTATCTTTAGACACTTAAGCCAGAAGCCTGGTCTTTGCAGGCTCCCTTAATATCAAAGGAGAGAAGGTCGGATGGAATGACAGTGCCATGACTGTAGCAAGATTGAACAACATTTTATCTTATGTCTGTAGATTCAAATGCCATAGAAAGTGACTAAAAAAAACCAGCAGAGGCAAAATAAGTCTAAAATCAATGTTGCCTCACGTACAATCATTAAAACTCCACAGACCAAATTGCAACATGTCAAAACCAGATCAAGCGTGTTGAAAGCTATTACTACAGTAAAAGTTTCCAGTTAAGAAACACACTTTGATTTGGGAATATGTATTCATTTTATGATTGATTTCACCCTTTTTGGTTAAAATAAGATAAAAAGGTCAGGTTTTAGCTAACTGCTACACAAGAAAGTGAATACTTCTTCTGCTGCCACATAACTTCCATGATCTGTAGCTACTAATCCTCTGTGGGTTTTTGCAGTATTGTTATGAACATGCAGTTCCGGCTTTTTAATGCCCATTTCTCTGCCTGCGTGAGTAAAACAACAAAAAACCTCCCAAGAATAAACAGGATTCCCTACCACTGAAAAGCATCTGGTTAGCTCTAAGGGGATGCGAGAGGTGCATGCTGTGTGTTTATCTACCTGTCAAATCATCCTCCTTTCTACGCTCCTTACAGATCAGCAGGGCAAGGCCACTTTCCTTCTAAAAAAATATTTTAGATTTACTATTTCCTTAATGATTTGACATTTCAGGGCCTCTGTGGGGACATGTGATGGTGAGGTTTTAAGTCAGCGCCCTTTTGAGGTAGCACGGGATGCTCCCTCACCAAATCCTGTCTCCGTACACAGAGAGCCTGGCTCCTTAATGGCACATTTAAGAGGTGCACAAAGGCACATGTAGGGATCCTATCCCTAATGCAATGAAGCACAATTGAGGTTGCTCATTTCAAAAAGGGTGGGGGAGAGACAGGGGATCCCTAGGGGCTGTGATGCTCCTCTGTGGATCCTTCCAGTCTTTCCCGAGAAGTGTCTGCTCCCCAGATCAATAGCTGGCCTTATTATACCATAATCCCCCTCTGCACCTGAATGAGAACACAGACGCACACAATATGATTGCTCTTGTGTCTTTTTGGCTTTGGGTTCTTTTTTTTTTATAAATGCCATAGAAAGTTCACCTGCATTTCATGAGTGGAGTAGAAAACACTGAACAGCTCTGCTCTCCAACATGATTTTGTTTGTTTGTTCTTGGGAAAATACTGTCTTGCAGATGGCATCATTCAAACATGGATTCAGCATCCAATTTAAAAATGCAAGTGATAGAAATGAGGGGAAACAGTTTTATCACATGGGCTTTGCTTAACCCTTTTCCACATCTCCCATCGCTGGAGCACATCATTTACAACTGCCAGGCAAGAGGAAAGGCCTTCTAAACTTTTTGGTGTCACCTCCTTCTTTTCCAAAGTAAATTGCTTAGCAGTAGACTACGCGTTTGTTTTAGTTAGCCTCAGTGTTAACTACTTTCTTACATTTTTTGTGTGCCTGGTCTTATTTTTGGCAGCAGAGATTAAATCTCCCTTCTGACAGAACCCCACTGCAGAATCTCGGGCATGTCTGGTGAGTTTTGCACCAGTTCCTGGAAAGAGGGATGGTCATTTCCTGGTCTCTGTCTATCATGACTGTACACAGCTTAGGGAGAAAGGCTGTCTTTAATTATTAATGAACTTGGTGCCTCACGCACAGAGAAACTGCTCTCATTTGAGATATTAAGCATTATTATAAACAGCTGAGACAGGAAAACACCCTGTGCAAAGAACTGGTTAAAAGATTACAAATGCTATGTTTCTTTATATTCTCCTGCATTAAGCCTTCTGACAGGCACAAGACGGTATTTCTGCCTGGAATAGTCTTCTGCCTCAAGTTCGAAGTGACAAAGCATTAATGTATGCATATATGCAGCCTACAGCTTGTTCATTAGGAAACGGAGAAGTAGAGGAGAGTATGTAGGCTAAATGTCACTAAAACATACAAAACTCTTTCTGGCTATATAAAACTCTTCACCATACTAGAAAAAGGAATGTGAAAGGAGCTAGAAAAACTACACAAAGGAGAGAACATGCACTGCTCCACTCCCAAACGCCTAACGAGGGGTAAGTGTGAGGTAAGCCAGGAGCGCATGGAGACTGTAAACTTCTATGAAGAGACCTCAACAGCTAACTTGAACGCATTACGAAGTAAAATTGCCTGCAAGATTTCCCTGTTTTGCATGGACTCTTGACTCAGAGTTTTGTTCTACCTGGATGCAATTGCTGCACTTTGCAATGCCTTGATCTAGTCTTCCCCATTCATCCTCGGTGTAGGTTCAGGTTTTCTCACTGTTTGTAGTGCTAACAGCGTTGGGGACGTCGTTATAAAGCAGAGACAGCGTGGCCCAAAGAACTAAGGTACAAGGAATAAGTGAATTCCAGTCTTGGATTACCACTTCTGTACCACGACCTTAGATTTTGCTTCTTCTCTCAGCAGGTATCTGCTGAAGAAATTGGATTTGGCTTTCCCCTCATCAGAGCTGCTCACAATTTCCTACTCCGATCTGCACCTTACTTGTCACGGTTCTCCAAATTCATGGCCGCATGTAATACACAAGAGACAATCTGCAAGCTGAACAAAGAGCCACCCATTCTGCTAATTGCTAAATGGGTGTTAAGAATTATATGTCAGCCACATTATTAAAAATTCATCAAATATATATTTTTGAGGCTATCCAAACTGTCACAGAGTTTAAATCAGGTTCAGAAAGCAAGGGCAGGCAGTGGGAAATCAAGTTGTTTAATTTTAACATTTTTAAGACAACAGCTTTCAATTTAGAATGGGTTTAAATGATATAAACTACCCCAAAGTTTCAGTAGTGCTGTTGTATCATTTCACAATGGGAAGACAGCAAAGAATGTAATTTTCAGCTGACATTACACACGGCCATACTAATTCTCACTGCCCTACTTCCAGGCCCCCACGTTTGCGCAAAGTCGACAGAGGCAGCACAGCTCACTGCCACAACCTACTGATGAAAACCGTTTTATTTTTCACCAAAAAGCTGTTTCATCCATTTGCATCAATCACTTTGCTGAAAATGTGAAGCCAGGCCTGCAGTATCTGAACAGAAAAGTTTCATTTTTTATTTTTTCTATTTTAAAACACGTGACCAAAATCAAATAAAAATGCTGCCAGATCTAACACTAATTTTTGATGAAAAATTCATTTCAGAATTCATTTTGTTATCCCGCTTGGAAGAAAAATAATTTCTGACTACAAAACAACTTGCATAACAGAAAATCTACGCCCTATGCCTTCCTAATATAAGCAGAGAAAAACCAACGAAGCAACAGTATACACGCTCTTAGTGCTTGACTTAGTAATATATGTTATTAGTGAAGAATTAGCTGCATAGGGCAGTCAGTGAGTATTTCTGGTTTTAGAGCTGGCTTGAAGCTTTGTTCCAGGGGTCACACTTCGAGAGTTATAAATCAGGAAGGCAGTGCAACTCAGATACAGCATTTGACCTTCCCCATAAAGCTTTACCTCCTGCTCTCAAGAGATAAAGGGGTAAGGTAGAGGGAAATTTCATATTTATTTATTTATTTGCTTTCTTTTTAATGTTTTTTTTTTAGCTCTCAGGATTGAGGAAAAAAACCTCTGATCTCTAAAGGCATGAAGTCCAGAAAATATGCAACCACCGAAAACAGGAATCAAAAGATAAGGGTCTTCTCTTACATACATCATGTCTACCCCGAGGGAGCTGACATGTCTGTAAGTCTGGTGCTATACTTTTTTTTTTCACTAGACAAAAAGCAACACCACAGACAAGACATATTTTAGCAGTTTTGTCTTATTAATACACAGAGCCACCAGATGGAGCTGAGGTTATGCTTTTAACAAGGGGGAGCACAACTGATTTCTGAAAGGATTTCAGTGAACAGTATGTATCTGTATAATAAACAGACAAATGTGAGTAGACACACTGCACTATGTATAAATTAGCCATATTTAAGGTTTAAACAAATAATCTGAACAAGCCATAGGAACTAGTAAATCAGGTTCACAAGTCTCACTTCTGCATGCTTTCCTGGTGTCTAATAAAGGGTTAGCTCTTCTCGACTGTGGCTCCTCTATGAGCCAGTAATACTTAAAAACCTGTAGGAGTGCAGTCCCTTTGACACCTCTGCTTCTCTTCCAAATATAACTGGAATTGGCCAGCAGCTTCAACAACTGTTAAACTAAGCAGACAAATATACAAGTCCAGACAGCAGAACCCCACAACCTGCCTTAGCAATCAAGATGTTAAATACCTAAGAGACTTAGGCACCAAAAACTGGGCTTATGCTTCACAATACTTTGCATAAGGGGAAAATACAATATATATACGCACACATACATACAGTGAGCAAGTACTGCAAAGATACAGCTAAAGCATCGGTGCGAATCTAAGGAAACCGTACCACTTCCTCCTTACATTCTTCACAGCGTGCCAGAAGACTCAGATTAAACTACTGGGACAACAGTAAGTGATTCAAGTCAAAAGGTATATACATGCCAACTCCATTTAAAATTACTTCCTAACATTTTCTCCCAGCGTTTTAATGAAGTTGCCTTGTTAGACCTCAAATGTGTCAAACATTTATATACAGCTGTTAATGCCTGCTACAAGGTATACGGCCTGAATTAGTACTATAGTAGACCCTGGAAAACTTGATGACAGTTACTGCTCCTTTCTGCTTCACAGTTTACATACGAAAAGGTAGTTCTTTTCTGAAGGGATCACACCCCAACCAGAAAAGACTCAGGGTAGGAGGAAGACACTGTTGTCTGCGCTGTGGAGCAACTCTACCACAGCCAAAAACACCTGAAGAGAACTGTCCAAAATTGATGAAGACTTGGTTTCATCAACAGCTTTGAGATTTCCAATTCTGAATTCATTAAGAAGCAAAATTAAACATGACATTCTCAGAGAAAAATAATTACTTTGGACTGATCTAAGATTGTGCTACGAAATAATTTAGATGGCATTTATACATTGCATTACAACTTGAAGATCACAGAACCACAGAATGGTTTGGGTTGGAAAGGACCTTAAAGATCATCTAGTTCCAATCCCCCTGCCATGGGCAGGGACACCTCCCACTAGACCAGGCTGCTCAAAGCCCCATCCAGCCTGGCCTTGAACACTTCCAGGGATGGGGCAGCCACAACCTCCCTGGGCAACCTGTTCCACTGTCTCATCACCCTTACAGTAAAGAATTTTTTCCTGATATCCAATCTAAATCTACCCTCTTTCAGTTTAAAACTGTTACCCCGTGTGCTGTCATAACACTCCCTGATAAAGATTCCCTCCCCATCCTTCCTGTAGGCCCCCTTTAGGTACTGGAAGGCTGCTATAAGGTCTCCCTGGAGCCTTCTCTTCTCCAGACTGAACAACCTCTACTCTCTCAACCTGTCCTCATAGGAGAGGTGCTCCAGCCCTCTAATCATCTTCATGGACCTCCGTTGGACCCACTCCAGCAGGTCCACATCCTTCTTCTGTTGGGGGCCCCAAAGCTGGAGGCAGTACTCCAGGTGGGGTCCCACCAGAGCAGAGCAGAGGGGCAGAATCACCTCCCTCGATTTGCTGGCCACACTTCTTTTGATGCAGCCCAGGATGCAGTTGGCTTTCTGGGCTGCAAGTGCGCATTGCCTGCTCATGTTGATCTTCTTGTCCACCAGCACTCCCAAGTCCTCCTCAGGGCTGCTCTCAATCCATTCTCCACCCAACCTGTATTTGTGCCTGGGATTGCCATGACCCAGGTGCAGGACCTTGCACTGGTGATGAAGCCATTAAAAAAAAAAAAAAAAAAAAGGAGACTTCCCAGCTTTCCAGAAACAAAATGGGATGTTTTGATGTTGTTCAAGCTTTTCCTTCCCCAATCCTTCCAAAATAGCAGCACAGAAATCAATTCACTTTCAGGAAGTGTTTGGATTGTGATGACACCAAAATGAATATATCAGTTTCACCAAGGTTTCTCCAACTCACCTCATTCTATGGTCCAGTTCAGCCCTTGAACCTTCAAAACTCATTTAATGCACTAATAATTACATTTTACCAGGACTGAAAAATTTGCCCAGATGTCCTGAAGCCTGCTTGCATTTCTCCAGATGGTGTAAACTCTAGGAGATTTAAAGCATTCAGCCACATGGGGTTCATCACCCACATCCCTCCTCCCAGCCACCTTCAAGAATTCTTTTTGCTAATCTTCTTCATGTCCTATGCTTCCTTTACAGTAACTAATCTTTTCCTGGACCTCTTTGCCTGCAAAATCTTTCCTGATTATTCACCCAGAGTTCCACGTCCAGCCAGAGTTTCTCCCTCCCACAGCTGGTGCTGGGGTGACAACACAAGTGCTGCTGATTGCAAAGGAGTGCCAGAACTGCAGCCCATGCCTGGAAAAACGTAAAACAGCCAGCAGGGAACAGCATCCCCTGGGAAATCTTTCTTTCATTAGGCAAGGAGGTCATGCCCTTATTAGCCTCCAAAGCTGATGTGCAATTCCCCCTCTGGGCTGGAGGCTCACACCTATGCAGCACTAGCCTTTTGCTGCGCAGCAGAACCTACTATTGAAGCGAGTTCTTCCTCTGTACTGAAGTATTCATGCTCCACATGAAAGGTATATAAGGATGTGCCTCCAGAAGAAAAGATACACTTTTTTTTTTAGCTATTTTTCCCATAACCACCACTGCACGTAAGCTTTGTCTTTTCCTGACTTGGGAGAGAACTGTTGGTGAAGGGCACTTTTGCAGCTTGCATGATCTGCTGCTGGCTGGCAGATGTCTGAGCTGCTAGGACAGAAAAGTCTTTCCCCCCGGCCCTATATCCTCAGCCCAGTGCCTTGACTACCACGGAGTACAAAGCGCCTTCCTACATCATCCCATGAAGACTGTTAAATACTACAATGGGGGCAAGAGGTGTCTACCGTGCAACCTTCTGACACTTGCTATGAAAAGGAAATGCCTCCACTACAGAACTGGGTTTAATTGTGCCCTTCAGCCCCAAAGGTTACACCGCAGCATCTCTTTGCTCTGCAGTTCTGACAGCTTGTGCGAAGGGAGGCACTGCTGCCAGTGGAGTTCAACCAAGTTAGGTGGCTCTTCACTCCCAGCCTCAGGAGCCATGAGATTAGCAGCCAAGGTGGAGGCTGCATTCCCAGATGTCTCATAACTTGCCTGTGACATACCAGAGTCAAACTAATATTTCTAAGGGCTTCAGCAAATCCACAACCTACGCTCTTATGGCTCAGCTCTAAATTAAGGATGGAAGAACCTATGCACTAATGCCATGGGTCTTTGGGAACAACACTGCTGTCTGAAAAGAGAGTTAAGAGGCATCCTAGTCTCAGCATAGATTTCTAAGAGATAGCTTCACTCTTTTTTTCAACACCTTGAGCATGAGATGGCTGAGCATTGCAGAGCTGTAGACCCATCACCTCCTTTGCCTTCTTCATATGAGATTTTATCATTAACTGTGCAAAGCAGGCAGTTTTCCTAGATTTATAGCTGCTTCAATACAAAGAGTTTCTGGTATACCACAACTAACTACCACTCAATAAACCACAACATCATTGGCACATGTTCCACTTGTATGAACAGGCAGAGGAGTAGACAAGAAACTGAGGATAAGAGTCAGGATACAGGGTAACATGTCAGTGGACGTATTCGAAAGTTATGAGTCGGTAACATTGGTGTCGGGTCCAGCCCTGCATCCATAAGAAACCTAGAACTGGGCTAGAAGTTTCAGTGCCAGCTGAACTTTCAAGCTCCATCAGCACTCTTTAGGTATGACAAACCGCAGATGGGAGTAAAATGCTTTGAAACTGTTTCCCACTGAAACAGTTCTCGTCCTGAAGGATGCACAAACCCTAACAGAACAGAGAGTTTGAGGTCACTGGAATCTGATTCTACATTAAAGCGGTTTCCTCGGTAACCAAAAGTCAAAGCAGCCTTCAAACAGTGCAAACACACAAACCTTTCACTCCTCACAACTTTTCAATTAAAGAGGGACAAACACACATTTAAATTACGAAGTGGTAAAAGCTTTCTAAAGTGCCCAACGCAGTGTAGCAAGCTCTAACTGCAATATATCTCACTTAGATAACAACACTGCCTACAAATTTTCAAGGACAACCATAAGACATAGCGCAAAAAGAAAAGGAATAACACAATATGTTTTTACACTGCACTTAGTGCAAGCATCACAAAGTCTTTTTTCCTGAGTCCATGCCACAAGCACCCAGTCTGGATACACAGGGGAGGATATAAGGCCACTTTTTGACCTTTGCTGCTGTTGTGAAATCCAAGCTCTACTGCCTTTAGAGAGATACTGGTCTGATACTGGGCACAGTGGTATCTCTAGAGCATCCTGCCACAGCACCAAGGTCCCCAAAGGCAGATGAGGCCACGTGCTAAGCTTTGAGGTAGAGCCTGTGCAGCAGCAGTGGGCGAAGCAGAGCTCAGGTCACCACTTGTAGCGGGGCCCAAGCCACCTGGGTGGTGCTTCAGGGTGGAAGCATGAAGTAGCACTGCCATCTGCCACCAGCAGAGTAAAGGCTCGTTCCTCGATTCCGCAATGCCTGGGGGAAGCGCGGGTTTGAAAGAAGCACGCTGCTGACCAAAATCTGCTGTGGCAATACGAGAAGTTGCCTTGGACATAGCATTTGGGCTGGGAAACCTGACACGCAAGAAATAGAAAAGGCAGAGTTATGCCTGATGACGCAGCCTGAAATGATGATACGAGAACCTCCCTGATGCCAGAAGAGGTATACTTTTTTACGTCAGGGAGAGGTTGAACAAGGGACTTGTTACCACTATTACTTTATGTTGCCAAAGAGACACTATGAAATTGAGTCTTTTCGCCTTAAACGACAGTGTGGGGTACACAGTTTTATGCACCATGTCTTGTCACTGCAGAAGATGGGACTTTGTGTATGCAGATGGGTTTTCTCCAGGTGCGTACTTCTTACGTACCAAGCCTGGTGAATAAATTGGCTGGAAATGCAGATACCCAACCATGTAATAAACACAAGCGAATTGCTAACAATGAGACTGAAAATATTCGGCTTCAAGCAGAGAACAACATTTCACACCAATATTTAAAGTTTATCATTAATAGACTGAGAGGGATTAGTGGCTTATAAGGAGTAGTAGCAGATATGCTTTAAGGATAAGGCTCACTGCCACGATTAAAAGGCATTCGCCTGATTCCACGAAGACCTGTAGTCCTCTGTGTGTATGCATATGCATGCATATTCTCATTTTTATGGAAGATCACCCATCTTTCTCTTCCTAAGGATTTCATGGCTTTATGTACATTCTTGTTACATTGAGAATCTGCAATAATGTTACCAATGAAATTGTCTATGAATAATACATTACTGCATCGCATAAAATAGTCAATGATTTCTTGAAGGATAATGAAAACTACTAGTACTCACCGGGTGTTCAGGCCAGGCAGTACATCGCTAACCAATTTATTTTAGTCTTTGTTAAATAAAATATACAATTCATTCATCTCTAGTGTCATATATCATACAGCACCAGAGCAAACGGGAAGCTGATCTGAGCACCCAGAATGGTATCGACAGCCCATAGCTCAGCTCTGCTCCAGCACAATTATGAGAGGACACAAAGGACACATTGGTATTCCACATTGGAAGGCAGGAGACACTGCTCAGCATTCGGCCTGATACTCATAAAACCTGAGTTTCACGAGCAGTGCAGAATCTGAAACAGCCATCGTCGTGCCCATTAATCAAGAGAAATAAGCAAAAAGGCTAATCAGCCACATCTTCACAGGTAGTAGGGGCAGTGTGAACCAGCTGGTGGATCCTACCCCGTGTTTTGCCAGGACTGCCTTTTCTACCTCAGTCACCTGCTAGGACACGATGTGTTAGTGAAAGACTGTATTTGACACCTCAAATATTTAGATAACTTTCATTTCAGTCATTTTATACTTAAGCACTTAACCCATTAGCCTCTGCAAAGCCCACCTGAGGAAAAACCTGCTGTCTAGTGAGTGCATCAAACCAGACTGGCAACTCGTGCATTATATTTCCAAAGTACAACTCTTACTTTAAGTAATGCTACTGCAAGGTGCAAGCAGAATTGATGAGTAGAAATCAACAAAATAAAAAGTCTGGTTTGGAGGGTTTATTTTCTTTTTCAAAAATAAAGACATCCAGGAAAATATACAGGAAAACCTATTTTACTAAATAGATCTGGCTTTCTGAAGTACCTGCTTCTACTGTGTACTTTGCAAAAAGCTTCCTTTGAAAACAGCATTTTCATGTATACTGCATGTTCCACGGTTCATTAAAATTAATTAACATCCTAGTCTTGACAGTGGATTGTCGCTATCGGGGCTGAGAGCTGTCACTGCCTTTCATGACTCGAAGCCACGACAGCACGTGTTGCAGAGGAGAGCCCAGCCAGAACCTCACTTGCACTTGTGAGCTACACACAGAATGTGCTTACAGAGGACATAGAAAAATTTTGTAAGAAATGAATGCTTGATGCTGGTCCTGCAGTGACTCTGTTTTGGTTCAATACCAACTGACCCAGTGCTCAGGCGTGGGATCCGCCTCAGAGCAGATTCCTAGGGAATCCAGTAATTCAAATATGTATCTGTCCCAAACAGGCTTCCTTCTGAGAAAAACCTGCCAGTGTAGACAACTGGTTGCTGAGCATGGGGGATCAATCTGAAAGGGTGCAAAAGTAGCTCTTAACAGCATCCGGGGAGTCTGGGCTGTTTAGAAACCAAGATCCCCAAGCTCAGGCATAAAAAAAAACCTGTGTCTCTTCCATACCTTACACAGGTGATCCTTCACAGCCTGCTGCCATTCCCCACCAGCTAGGCTAGAGGAAAGTTGGCAAGCAAAACCCAACTTCTAATACACCAGCCCAGCTCTCGGTTTTTACAATAAACATAGGAGACTTTTATGGGAAAGAGAAAGGGTTATAACTTGATTAGTGGAACAGCAAAGGGTTTTCTCCCTAAGAAGAACAAGGGGAAAGAAGGAAAGGAACTATGTATCCAAATGGATGGCATACAGGCGCCTGAGTTGAGCAGCCTATTTTGAAGACACAGGAAATGCTTTCAAGTGTATTTTGCTGCAGTAAAAAAACCAAACAACCAAACAAACAGACAAAACCATTAAGCTGAAAAGAAAATTAAATCCCCCAAATAATGAACTCCAAAGCAGCAGCAGTGAGCTGATATACAGGATTTCATCCGTATGAAGAATGATTATGATCTTTCTTAAGAAACTGCAAAGGACTTACAACCTCTAAGTTAGCAACTTACTAAACTCTGGCTGCCAGGGAAAATAACAGCAACTGCTTCTAACATTTTGTTGTGTAGACAGACTCTATGATTCAGGGGGGGAAGGGAAGAGCAGCTACCAGAAAACCTTCACGCTCATCTGCTCTATTTCCATTTTACATTATTATTCCTCCTGTGTATTGCGATGTGCATGCGATCTCATTCCCTGGGAATATGAAACCTGAAGCCACTATTTCTTACAAGGCAAGTTTCTAAACAGTCTAATCTTGCTGCCTTTCTTTATGGATATAATCTCCATTTCTCTAGGTATTACCTACCTGCCTGAAACCCCAACTGTACTCTTTAAAGCAGCAGGCTTTGTCACTAAGTTGTGAGTTTACCAAAACTTTCTGCTTCCCATGAAAAACTCCTGGCTCTCTGGACAACTGGTCACCGTACAAGTCCAAACCCAGCAATCCATAATACGTTAAGAAGGACTTCTCGTGGCTGGTGACATTAATGTTGAAAAGTAAATGGTGGCGGTCTGCTTGATACTGCAATCCACAAATCCCCCAACTTCCCTCAGAAATTTGGTCCTTCCTGTGTAAGACCAAAGCTCGGAATGGCCAATGATACAGCGTAGGAGCAAAAAAGAGTACCTAGTCTGTTTGGGTCTTAAATATTGATATCTAAATCAGATATGTTTTGAACTAAAGCGTAACAATTGAAGCAGCAGCAAACAGCTAACTGTTTCATCCTTTCTTTCTCAGACACTTTTTCACCCCCCTGAGCAAAAAGATTCAGTTGTCCCATTCTGCAGGGGGAGAAACTGGAGTGCATTAAAAAAGACGCAGCTCACCCCTGCCCAAGCAACAAACCAGGAGTTGAGCTGAGATTAGCACTGGGTGTCCTGGGCTCCAGCCTAATCTGCCACCTCGGGCAGACTGCACCAACGTACCAGAGGAACGTCAAAGCACATTTAATCCAGTAAATCCTTCTGGTGTGGAGCTGTGGTAGTGCACCGGTGGGAGCACACAGGACAGATCAGTGCTTCCTGAAGGAAGTTTTTTTGTCCGATGCAGCTCCTCAGGAATACATTTCCATGAGAAATCGATTTGAATGCTTTCCAAGGAAGTGTGACACTGCCTGGATATACACATTTCAGCATGGCCCCTTCGCTGTCATCTTCTAAATCAATTTCTTTCACTTGGTGCCAACGCAGCATATTAGTTTTTAAGTTGCCTTCTCGCTGAATAAGATATGGCAAACCTGTGAATTTTATTGGTTATAAGAAAGCTTTGAGACGGAGAACAGTAGAAAGAAATATCAAAGCTAGACTTCAGACCATATATTGCTTTTTCTTTCAACAGCAGAGGGGAAAAAAAATTATTCTTTATCTTGTAATGTGATTCTTTCCATAAGGCATTGATAATGCAATTCATGAATTTGGCATTGGTAGTCTTCACCATTTTCTTTGTATGTATTCCAGTAGCATGAGCCTGTCCACATGTTAAAAAGTGTCCTGCCCTAAATATGTCAGCACAAGAGCAAACCTGAAGCAGCTGCATGGGATAGGGGTGTTTATGTGAGGGGAAGTTACGCAACTTTAGCAGACATAAAGCTAGCCAGAAGCTCAAGGAGATGAATTCAGAAGTTTGGGCTAGCTTTTTAATTCATTGTTTTCTTCTTATAAAACCTCAGCTTTCAAGAAAAAAAAAGTGAGTACTCCAATAGTTTCTTTTCTAGCCCCAAAAGCACTAAGGTTGCATGGCTTCTGTTACAGAAATTAGATTTTGAGGCAACAAGCAAAATTAAAAATGTTAACCAATAGACTACTTCCAAAGCACTTTATGGAGAAGGCCAAAACCACCGCTCTCCTTTTGAAACACAGCCAGGCACAGAAGATGAAGAACAACAAAATGAGTCAGTCACGGCAGTCTAACAGCGAAGGCAGACCCTACATTTCAGTGCTGTGCCCACTAGCCTGAAGTCATGCTCTTGGGAGATCTAAAATTGCCATTAGAAAAAAAAATAATTAGCAAGCATCAGATACACTCCTGCTACAGGAAAGAGAAATTAATATAATATTAACCTATGGAGCACTTAAGTGAAATAGCTTATCACCATAAAGTCAGGTTGCTGTAGAACTGTGTAGGATTATACCAGCCTATAAAATAGTCCTACAGAAAATGGCACATCCAAAACTACACACCTCCAACCCTGCAAGTTTAACTGATTACAATTCCTAAAATAAAATATCTAGGTTGGGGGGCAAAAGGGCAGAAGACGTTCAGGCATATGTTTCCTTCCAATCAACTTCCAATGTGAAGGGTTTGACCCATTTCTGCTTTGATTTTACTTTACTTTAAATAAGAACCGCACTTCACATTTTGTTTGAACAGGCTTGACTCTTGATACAGAAGTCAGCCTTGTGATATTCCAAGCACATACAACCCTAGAGACCTATAAACGTCATTGGATGATAATTTCCCCACTTATGTGACAAACAAGAATTTTAACACAGGGAGGAAAATGTTTGTGCTGCATTGCCTTCCTTGGTGACCGGTGACTCATCACTGATTGGGGCTGATATTAGCTGCAGCAGATCATAATCTCAACTTTTATATTTTTAAATGCTTTGACTATACACAATGGTGTGTAAATGCCAAATAACATTGTTTTATTTTAACAGCACTTAGCACTATTCATGCACAACTGAATCAACCTATAATGACTTGGACACAAGAGCACTCTGTACTGTAAGAAACAAAAAGGAGCAGTTAAACATCAGTTTTCACAATAATTAATATTAGCTAATTCTAGCAGACTAGCTTGCCTCTCTCTTGTAACGACAATTCATGCCTGACGGATAAACAGAATGCTCTCTAACACAAATGTATTGAGATAATGTACTGTAACAAAAATACTGTAACATCTAATGGCAGGTATTCAAGGCTTACCTTTGTTTACCACTATTATCATGAGCATATATCCAATATCCATACAGTGTTCCTAAGCACTGCATTTGCCGTATAGTGTGTATTAAGCTTCTTTGAGCTGTTCATAATAGATAAAATAAAATTTATAGGACATAAAACAATCCCCAAAGAAAATAGTGCTTTGAGAGAGGTAACTTCCTTGTCTTCTTAAGTAACCTACAGTCACTGTAACAGTGCCTGGAAAGCACTGCCACCAACTATTTGTTACGGTGCTAGCTGATATGGATTTAACCACTCCATCGTGTTTGCAACTGTCTATGCTACATTACCTGCTGTTCTGCACTTTTCCCCACATTGCGTCACCTGCTTGTTCACCTGCCGCACACTGCCAGGCTCCTAGACCATGAGCTGCTGGAGGAGGAGGAGGAGGAGGAGAACGCCTCTGCCCTGCTTGACTGCAGGGCACCAGCTGCTTTGGAACCCTCGCGCCTGCTGGGCCTCCTTGAGAGGCTGCAGCACCCATGGATTATAGATGGCAACATCTCGGTATTGAGAACAGCTTGAATCAAATCCATGAAGCACGGCAGGGCTCCTCCATGAGCACCGATTAAAACACCTGCAGGATCTTTGTTTTGATTTCCCTTTGAGGCCTACAGACTGAGGTAATTAGCAGCAGGTTTTAGTGACTCGTGAAGCATCAATGTAAAGCTCTTCTTCAGAGTTCTGCAATCATGACAAGCTAAGTTACTCTGAATTGTACATGTACAACTAACTATACAGAGACCGTAACAGACCAATAGGACCAGTTCTTACCACTTCAATATTAGCATTCATTTTTTTCTTTATTAAGCTCACATTTTCTAAGTCTCCTAGAATACTAAGGCACACACACACACACATATTTTTTTCCTACCCAATTTAACTCACTGCTAAACTGTAACGTGTGAGCCAGATATGAGCCCTGCAGCCCAGGTACTGGAAGCATCTGGTTTGTGACCAGTTCCATACTGTATTCTTCTGAGATACACAAAGTATACACATACTCAAAAGGGAAAAGAAACCAGCTCACAATTTTACATTACTGCAGCTTGTTCTGAGCCAGCATGGGTGTCTCTGCTGTACAGCACTGGGCCATGTAGACGTACCCTAGGGGAGGTTACTCGCTGAGTTAGTGCTCCTGATATATGAGAAGGTTTCCTATTCCTACAGATAGCTTCTGTCAAGAATTCTCCCTGCTGCAAAAGATTCATAATTTAAAGAGAAAGGGCACTAAATAATTTCTGAAGGTGATACTTATAAAATGAAACCATTTTTCATGGCAGAGCCCCAAACAAAGGATTATCTGTCAATGTATCATGGGTGACATCTGTGCTCCCATGGGTTCAACCCCCCTGTAAACAAACAAAAGGCTCTTTTAATGATTCACCACGGCCTAGAGAAGAGGAGGAAGAAAGCATCCATTTTTCCTGAAATGTAGGTTGACAGACCTACATTGATGAGACATTTACATAAAAAGGATGTTTTCCTTATGCAGGGACACAGACTGTTTCCAATATCCTCTTTCTATTAGGGAGCGGCAGGGAATATCCTATATAAACCAAGCGCTCCTAAGTTGTGGGGTATAAACTATTGATTGTTCTTAAGTTTAAAGCTAAAGAATAACAACATTCCTCAGTAGTCTGTGAGATCTGTTAGTCTAAAACTTGGAGACTCATTAAAAAAAAATGAAAAGCAACAATTTCCCATCTCAACTTTAATGATGAGGAGGACTCGAAATCTACTTTCCTCCTTCCAGTACCACTTACCAGTGGACAAAAGAACATACAAGCTATTTCACAGTCAAAGCAAGAACCTGACAGAGAAGCCCAAAGTGGGTAGAATTAAACTCTTTTCACTCTTCTAAGCACACCTCAGGCTATGTGCTGCTTTTTCCTTGTTTACCGCTTGGCCATCAGAAAAAATTTCACCATTCTCACTGCAAAGCAGATGCTCGTTAGGGGCTTTTCAGTGGCCCAGAGCTGTGCCATCACAACTGTCTGTTTGGCCCTGCGCACTTGGGGCGAGATAGATACCACTAAGAAAGCCATGGTGTGGGCTTATACAGCCCTGAGCCTCCCTGGCATCATGAGAGAGCTGGAGCTGGAAGCCAGGATGTGGCACTAAAGATGCGAGCTCATTCAGTCTTCCAGTGAGCAATTTGAGACAGAGTATAAACAGAGGCTCCCAGCGACTTTGCGTCAGTTTAGCTGGAACAATACTAACAAACAGCTTGTGTCATGCAGGACTTTACAACTGAACTCCAAGTTGCTTGCGTAAGCATACTGGTAATAAAGTTTTGGAGAAGTCGTGTGTATCAGAGACGTCCTCATTAGATGCTGCCTCCTAAGGACTCTGCTCAAAAGGGCTGAGGTGGGGAGCCTGCAGTCAGCCTTAATTGAGCAATTCCTTCATGTTAACCTCTTTAACCAGGCCTCCCAAATTTTCTCTCCAAGTTGCTCTGCAACTGAGTCGCCTGAGCTAGAGCTGACATGCACTGCCGTCTGCCAGCAATGAGCTCTCATTCATAACAGATGCGAAAGAACTTGGGGATTCTGTCACACCACTTCCCCATCACTGCTACACCCAAGTCGTCCATGGTCATACTAGCACACAAGGGGGACAACACAGTGGAGAACGCGGTGTGTAAAGCACCGCAGATGGTATTTCCTGAACTGAGCTGGGTTTTGTCATGTGTAAATGTACTTGCATCTAAATATACAGTTTTCAGCATTTATTACAACTGAAAAAACATACACGTTACTGCTAAAAAATCATCCATTCCAGTCTAACAGGTCCCACTGGTGAATAATGGCATGCACGAGTTGCACTCCTGAAGATAAATGAGCTAGATTACCTAAGTAATATCTCATCCATCTGAGTAAAAGGTGCTAAACGGTGTATGAATATATGTAAAGCGAAGTGACAGAAGTACATACTCATTTTCGAAAAAGGAAAAAGTAATAGAATAATGTTATACCCAGGCTTTCTAACACAGCTCAAATTAAGGGTGGAATTTCACTCTATCATTATTTCCATTATATGCCTGTATTTGGAAAGGTTAAGAACTCGGCTATTAAAATGCACTCTTGGAAGAAATTTCACAGGTAGTGCATTCCAGCATCAAAAATCAGCATTATATCTCAGGAAAAGGAATTGTAATTTTTACATCAGAATTCAGCACAAAACAATTCTCAAACTTTTCCATTTCTTTCAACTAAAGCATCAGATGTCTGTGTTCATAATAAAGCTCTTAATGAATAAACAATCAGTATCTAATGAAGTATACACCAGGGCAGACATTGCAATTACGGAATTTTTCATGGAATTTTTCAGAGTTGGAAGGGACCTCTAGAGATTATCTAGTCCAACTCCCCTGCTAAAGCAGGATTGCCCAGAGCACATTACTCAGGACTGCATCCAGGCGGGTCTCGAAAGTCTCTAGAGAAGGGGACTCCACAGCCTCCCTGGGCAGCCTGTTCCAGTGCTCTGTCACCCTCACTGTAAAGAAGTTTTTTCTCATTATTACCACATATGTTTAAAAAAAAAAAAAAAAAGAAAAAACACACAAAACTCTCCTCTACATATTGCTTAGTTCTTCCAAATTCCAGGACGCATGATGCAAAATGATGGCATCTGTTGTCTTCTCTCCTGACAGAGCATGGGCACTTGGGAAAGCCTGAAGGCAAGGAGAAGCTGTAAGAGCGTTGCACCTAACCTATTTAAAGCCAGGTACCATCTCTTAGCACACGGATATTTGCTACAGCTTCAGAATTCTCATAGAAGGTGTTCAAACCCTAACATAAAGACAGCAACCATTGGACTGACAGACACAGCAAACCCAAGTCCCCACAGCACTGGGTGCTCAGCAGAGCTGCAGGGTGCTGACACCTGCAGAGAAAGTGCCCACCATATGGAGGTGATGTAACATGTGGGGAGCTGCCTGGAAAGTTTGTTTCCAAATACTGGATCAGCTTTAAAAGATGACCTTTGATGATTTGAATTTGTACACTGTTGTCTTTTTAGTTATACAATGGGAAATTTTATTAAATACTTCTACTATATCTTAAGATTAAAAAATCTTATGGTCTGCTTATACTACTATATTCCACGCTATTCAAGCGAGAGCAATAAAGACAAATTTCACTTCAGCAGGATCCCTTTAATTAGTCTGCAATGAGCTTTGCCCTGTTAGAGGTTTACAGCAAATTTTGTGGAAAATGCTTTATGCAGTTCTATTTAGTCTTACTCCACCCCATACAAATACCCCATAAAATATTTTAAAAGCCTACCATTATGGGAACGTGCTGTTCAACGAGTCATAATGCTGAGCTGGCAGTGCTCTCACTTGGGAGGAACACTGCCCAAACCACCACCACTTATAATTTACAGAAGAAGGAAAAGGCATATCTCTATCAGGAAGGTGCGAGGTGTTAACTTAATGTGTGCTCATTCAGCTGAGGCCATTTGACCGTCCCTGCAGATTGCAAGAGGTCCTGATGCCCGGCTTGTTTGTAGAGTGTCCAAAGTCCAAATATCACACCAGCAGCTCCTTGTAGGTGGGGGAAACAAAAGCAGGAGAGATGAAATGGTATGACAGAGATACCCAGCCCATTTTTGTGGCAGAGCCTGAAATTACAAGTCTAGTGGCCTGATCACCAAGAGGAGCTTTTTCTTATCAAAGGCTTCTGTGCGAGTAAGAGGAGAAACAAAACACAGGCTGAGCTCCTAAAACTAAGGATGCTTCATGTTAGGGCCGCTGATCTGGCTACATGAAGGTTTAGCCTCCAGTCTAACAACAGTTACGTTCATTGGTGGTAAGCTACTACCATGTGGACAGTAAAGAGCAGCAAAGGCTGCAGAAGGAAAGAGAAGGGTAAGACTTTCAAAAAGCAATGTATATTGCAATATATATACAATTCAGGCTACTTATTTCAAAATGTAAATGCAGGTTTTAAAATCTCTCCAACAGACAACCTCTGCTCTGTGAAAAGCAAAATGACTGTTAAGCCTTACAGCTGTTATTTAATTTTCTCCCACCTTTGTCCTAAACAAAAGCAGTAAGAACAAAAGTGCCAATTCATGAAGGCTTAATTCTCAAGCCACAGTGTCATGCCAAAATCTGCTTTGCATTCCCAGGCAGGAAGGCCCCAGACTCCAATGGGAACAGCACATAAGCATCTGAGGACAGAGTTTGGCTCCAGACACACATTTGCCTCAAAGCAGAAATATTTAGTTCTCAACTTTATGGTTGTTTGAAGTGGTGTCTCTCTAGCACTCAAAAGGAATTGGGAGTGACTGTGAACATATTCCGATCTTACCTTCTAAAAGTAAACTCCTTTCTCTATGCATCCTGACACTCAGCACAAAGATAATAATAATAAGCCATTCTTAGAAACAGCACTGTACGATGAGCTACACCAAGCGACTTAGCGCAGAAGAGTGCCTAAATATTACAGCCTGGGGTACAGAAAAAAGAAACTGCAACAGGGGAAAAAAGGATGGGAAAGGCGATGCCAAATGCTTTACAAAAGTGGTTTATTCATACTTACAAGATGACATAACCAACTGCTTGACATCCAAATGCTGATGTCTATCAAAATCATTAACAATCAATATGTATCACCTGGCTTTCTAGCAGCCACCTGAAAATAAATTTGCATAAAATCAGGACACAACTGGAAATCTACGCCATGACACCAAATTACAGCACTAAGTGGAAACAGAGATAAATAAATAAGCGTGGGTCCAGGAATGAAGCCCTGGAAGACACAGGAATTAGTCACTGTAGAAACAGTTGTAAAGTAGGTAGACTGAACAAACTTGGAGAGAAGCGTCTATCCAGGAGGAAAAACAAGGCAAAGCTGTGCCTGTGGTTCCAAGGCAGGAGGGAAAGGGGCAATGTGTTGCTTCACTGTTGACACCAAGTGCAGTTGTTTTTCTAAGCACTTGCAGACCAGACTTTCAGCATGAAACAGAGAAGCATGTCCATCAAGTCTTTTTTACTCCTGAAGGCCACTGCTGCTGCACAGACTGATGGGACAGGCAGATGGGTTAAAGTGAGGACAAGAGAAGGACTGAGAGGCAGGTATTAGTCGTGTTTGAAGGGAGTACCACGGAGTTTCTCACTCGTTGGAAGTTTAGCTTACAGAGAAGGCAACACCAACGCTACCCTGTCCCCTTTCAAAGGGCAGCTGTAGAAAATTTTGGACGTAAAAATTATGCTCCTGTTTCTTAATAAAGCACTAATAAGGTAATTAGAAGTATTATTATTTAAATCTTACCACTTCCATTAAGTTTTCTGGCAGTCCCACCTATGTCTTGTCTATTTAACACCAAAATTTGTCAAGGATGTATTTCCTGTATTTCAAAATCCCATGTCACTCCACCTTCCTGACCTTAAATGCAGGTCCTGAAAATAATTCCTCAAAGACCAGGGTAGATGCTGTCCACTCCATCCTAGAGGATGAAGACTTGTCAGCACTGGATTTGGGTAGAAGATCACTTTAAAAAAATTGAGTTCAGTGGTACAAACAGTATTTGAGGCTATCAAAACTGAGGTGAGAACTGAATCTGCCCAACTTCAGCAAACGTCCTCTCCTAAAGAGCATGAGGTCTAGTCATGAGTCACATTCATAAAATCCCACCTGTGATACTCCCTGTCCCAAAGAAACCAGCTCCAGAGCTACATAACTCTTACTCCTTCAGATGTGCTACAATCCCTAATGCACAGAGGTGAAATGAATTTTTTCATCATCTGAATATAACACAGTGTTTCCAAACATGCATACTCGGATGGTACACTCAGTCATTTTCAATAAATAGCATTAAAGAAAATGGTTTGACAGGAGCTACTGGCTTTAAAGGATAGCTTAAAAAATATATTTATCTGCATCATTGTTCCTCAACAGTCATAAACCAAGCAAAAAGACATAACACAACCAACCAGCCAAATTTAAAGGCCACTCTTTAAAATCTTGCTGTTTTTTAACACTACTATACTATGAAGTTTGACAGGGAGATAACAAAAGCAGTTGTAGCAAAATCTAATCCGAAAGGTAGCTGATTAAAGAAATATATTGTGGGTCACTTGAAGACTGGCAATGACTGGTTTTGACAGGAAAGATCTCAGAGAGAAGTCAAGCTGTCTTATGTATAGGCACAACCACATTGCAAATCACTCACCTGAAAGTAGTGGCCAGTATTTGGCTTTAAGCCATTGCAGGAGAACTACATTGCAGATCTTGTGAAAAGTACAAAATTCATTGCAGAACTCCTAACTCTGAAACAAGTTTTTTAAGCCATAGCCCCTCCAAAATTATCTCTTCAATTACTTTGGACTCTCTCTTCAAAAGAGTTTTAGACTTAAGCTTTTCATGCCCAAAATATCGAGCAGAATCAAATGGAGTTCTCTCTCCCACCATAAATCTTCTGGAACCACAGATTTCAAAGGAAAAATTCTGCAGCTTTATTACTAATCTGTCAGAACCACAGTGCCCAATACAAACGATCCTCCTTTTTAAGAGCTTTGTTCTCCGTCAAAGATGGAAAATACTGTCTTTTATGAATCTGTTTTCTCTTATGCTATTACTAGTACTCTGCTAAATCATAAATGCAAACACCAGGGATGTTTACAATTTTTTGCAAGTGACAGTTTTTTCAAGGTAGTGCTGAATATATCTACATTTTTTTAAATACCTTCTCCCTCCTGTTTTTCCACCTAAAAACAAACGAATAGTCAATACTTAGCAAAATGAAAGGGCAGGGAAATTGTGAAAAACTTAACGGCATGAACCCAATCAGTGCAACAGAACTAAGACACTCATTGAATGGTTTGGCAGAACAAAGCTGAAACAATTTTTTTTCAAAATATGACACCTAAAGTCAACCTGATATTCAGAAATACTTTTGCACACAATTTTCTATGGAATTTCTGGAATCTACACTCTTGAAATTAGCAGGAGCTTTCAGGAGCTCAGGATTTTTGAAAATAGAGGCAAATCAGTTAGTTGCCTGAAGATTTACTAAGTAACTTAAATGTCGACGCATCCTGCAAGACTGATTCAGTGCTGCAAATGTGCATAACAAGAACCACCTTACCTTGAGTGCCTTAAATGACCCAGTATTTCCCAAGCACACCAAGGTAAGCTGTATGACTGTAAACAAGCTGTGCTACCTCAAAGAGTATCGTGAAGTAGTTGTTTATAAATGCTGTCCCTTTACTAGCAACCTCTACTAGCAGCATTTAAAAATCACTATATGCACCAAAAAAAAATCTAGATAAAGCCTTGCAAGCACAAAGATGTTAGACCTTCATCTGTAAGATGATGTATACTACTCTAGCACCAAGCACGGAGCCTTCTGCTGCTCTCAAGCAGTCTATAAACACATAGTGAGGGACAACGTCTGTTGGGCAAAAAGACAAAGTGGGAGAAGAGGAAACATGCCATGCAGGTACTTGGTTTAGGGCGAGGCAGCAGGAACTGAGCAGAGAGCTATGGTGGTCATGGTAAAGCCACTCCAGAGCTTCTTTCTCAAGACTCCAGCCCTTCACAGCCATGACACTGAACACAACCTGTCCCAAGGCAAGGACTGCAGGCATTTTGGATACCTGACTAGTGAATGCCAAGGACACATGACAGCAAATGACAGATGTAAGAAGAGAACATAAGAGGCTGTAGTTCCTGTCTAGTAGTTTGTCTCTCAGACATTTACCATGTAAAGATGAAATTTTATTTCATGAAAACATTGCACTTCTGCTTGTTTTTTAAGTGATTTAAACATTTACCTGCTCACATGACTGAAAAGGACTTCCCAAGCTAATAACAGAGAGTAAAATCAACTTGAGAGGTGATAAGAAAATCACAGCTCCAGAATCACAAATAGAACAGAACCATAAAATCGTTTAGGTTGGAAAAGACCATTAAGATCACCAAGTCCAACCGTTAACCTAGCACTGCCAAGTCCACCCCTAAACCTGTCCCAAAGCACTACATCTACCCATCTTTTAAATACATCCAGGGATGGTGACTCCAACACTTCCCTGGGCAGCCTGTTCCAATGCTTGGCAACCCTTTCAGAGAAGAAATTGTTCCTAAACCTCCCCTGGTGCAACTTGAGGATGTTTCCTCTTGGTCTATCATTTGTTACTTAGGAGAAGAGTCCGATCCCCACCTCGCTACAACCTTCTTTCAGGTAGTTGTAGAAAGTGATGAGGTCTCCCCTCAGCCTCCTTTTCTCCAGGCTAAACAAACCCAGCTCCCGCAGCTGCTCCTCAGAAGACTTGTGCTCTAGATCCTTCACCAGCTTCGTTGCCCTTCTCTGGACACGCTCCAGCACCTCAATGTCTTTTTCATCGTGAGGGTCCCAAAACTGAACACAGTGTTCGAGGTGCGTCCCCACCAGTGCCGAGTACAGAGAGACAATCATAGAATCATAGAATTGCTGAGGTTGGAAGGGACCTTTAAGATCATCAAGTCCAACCATTAACATACCCTGACAAAAACCACTTCTAAACCATGTCCCTAAGCACCACATCTACCCTTTTTTTAAACACCTCCAGGGATGGTGAATCCACCACCTCCCTGGGCAGCCTATTCCAATGTTTAATAACTCTTTCAGTGAAAAAATGTTTCCTCATATCCAATCTAAACCTCCCCTGACATAACTTGAACCCGTTTCCTCTTGTCCTATCACTTGTCACCAGGGAGAAGAGGTCAGCCCCCATCTCTCTACAACCTCCTTTCAGGTAGTTGTAGAGGGTGATAAGGTCTCCCCTCAGCCTCCTCTTCTCCAGGCTAAACAACCCCAGTTCCCTCAGTCGTTCCTCATAAGGTTTGTCCTCCAGACCCCTCACCAGCCTCATAGCCCTTCTCTGGACACGCTCCAACACCTCAATGTCCTTCTTGTAGTGAGGGGCCCAAAACTGAACGCAGTACTCGAGGTGGGGTCTCACCAGTGCCGAGTACAGGGGGATGATCACTTCCCTAGTCCGGCTCACCACACTATTCCTGATACAGGCCAGGATGCTGTTGGCCTTCTTGGCCACCTGGGCACGCTGCTGGCTCATATTCAGCCGGCTGTCCACCAACACCCCCAGGTCCTTTTCTGCCGGGCAGCTTTCGAGCCACTCCGCCCCAATCCTGTAGCGCTGCATGGGGTTGTTGTGACCCAAGTGCAGGACCCGGCACTTGGCCTTGTTGAACCTCATACCATTGGCCTCAACCCATCAGTCCAGCCTGTCCAGATCCCTCTGCAGAGCCAACCTACCCTCAAGCAGATCAACACGCCCGCCTAGTTTAGTGTCATCTGCGCACTTACTCAGGGTGCATTTGATCCCCTCATCCAGATCATTGATAAAGATATTAAAGAGAACCGGCTCCAGCACCGAGCCCTGGGGGACACCACTTGTGACCGGACACCAACTGAATTTAACTCCATTTACCACCACTCTCTGGGCACGGCCATCCAGCCAGTTTTTTACCCAGCGAAGAGTACACCTGTCCAGGCCATGAGCAGCCAGCTTCTCCAGGAGAATGCTGTGGGAAACGGTGTCAAAAGCTTTGCAAAAATCCAGGTAGATAACATCCACAGCTTTTCCCTCATCCACTAAACGGGTCACCTTATCATAGAAGGAGATCAGGTTTGACGTGCATGACCTGCCTTTCACAAACCCACGCTGACTGGGCCTGATCACCCTGTTCTCCTGCATGTGCTGTGTAATGGCACTGAGGATGATCTGTTCCATGACCTTCCCAGGCACCGAGGTCAGACTGACTGGCCTGTAGTTCCCTGGATCCTCCTTCCGGCCCTTCTTGTGGATGGGTGTCACATTTGCCAACCTCCAGTCAGCTGGGACCTCCCTGGTTATCCAGGACTGCTCATAAATGATGCAAAGTGGCCTGGTGAGCACTTCTGCCAGCTCCTTCAGTACCCTTGGGTGGATCCCATCCGGCCCCATAGATTTGTGCACCTCCAGGTACTGAAGCAGGTCCCTCACCATTTCCCTTTGGATTACAGGGTCTTCATTCTGCTCCCCATCCCTGTCTTCTAGCTCAGGGGTCTGGGTACTCAGGGAACAACTGGTCCTACTGCTGAAGACTGAGGCAAAGACGGCATTAAGTACCTCAGTCTTTTCCTCATCCTTGGTCACTATGTTACCGGTCCCATCCACTAGAGAACAGAGATTATCCTTAGTCCTCTTTTTATTGCTAATATATTTATGGAAACATTTTTGTTGTCCTTGACACCAGAAGCCAGGCTTAGTTCTAGCTGGGCTTTGGCCCTCCTGATTTTTTCCTTACATAGCTTCACTACCTCTTTGTAGTCCTCTTGAGTGGCCTGCCCTTCCTTCCAAAGGCCATAAATCCTATTTTTTTTTCCCTAAGTTGCAACACTAGCTCCCTGTTTAGCCAGGCCGGTCTTTTTGCCTGACGGCTTGTCTTCCGGCACATGGGGACAGCCTGCTCCTGCACCTTTAAGACTTCCTTCTTGAACAACATCCAGGCTTCCTGGGCTCCTTTGCCCTGGAGGACTGGCTCCTAGGGGACTTTGTCAACCAGGCTCCTGAAAAGCCCAAAGTCCGCCCCCTGGAAGTCCAAGGTAACAGTTCTGCTGACCCCCCTCCTTGCTTCTCCCAGAATCAAAAACTCTATCATGTCATGGTCACTGTTCCCGAGACAGCCTCCAACTGTCACATCCCCCACAAGACCTTCCCTGTTTACAAACAACAGATCCAGCAGGGCACCTTCCCTAGTTGGCTCTCTCACCAGCTGTGTCAGGAAGTTATCCCCAGTACATTCCAGGAACCTTCCAGACTGTTCCCTCCTTGCTCTATTGTATTCCCAGCAGATGTCCGGCAAATTGAAGTCCCCCACGAGGACAAGAGCACGCAATCTTGAGACTTCTCCCAGCTGCTTATAGAATATTTCATCTGCCTCGTCATCCTGGTTGGGCAGTCTATAACAGACTCCTGCTACGATATCTGCCTTGTTAGTCCTGCCCCAGATTCTTACCCATAAACACTCAACCCCGTTATCTCCATCATTTAGTTCAAAGCATTCATAACACGCCCTGACATACAGGGCCACACCCCCGCCTCTCCTTGCTTGCCTATCCTTCCTGAAGAGCCTATAGCCATCCATGGCAGCACTATAGCTATGTGAGTCATCCCACCACGTTTCTGTGATGGCGACGACATCATAATTACCCTGCTGTACAATAGCTTCCAGCTCCTCCTGTTTGTTGCCCATGCTACGTGCATTAGTGTATAAGCACTTCAGCTGGGCTATTTGTCCTTTCTCCTTTTTACTCAAGGGAGCCGAAATTCTGCCACCCCCAGACTTATTCCTAAGGAGCCCGGTTACGCCCCCTATCTTTTCCAAGTCTAGTGCCAGCATGCTGCTTTCAGGCTTTCTGCTAGCAAGCTTGGATCTATCCCCATCTCCCTTCGAATCTAGTTTAAAGCTCTGTCAATGAGCCCCACAAACTCCTGCCCTAAAACCCTTTTCCCCCTCTGAGACAGGCTTTTGCCATCTGTTGCCAGCACACCTGGTGTCCTGAAAAGCAGCCCATGATCAAAGAACCCGAAGTCTTGGCGATGACACCAGTCTCTGAGCCAGGCATTGATCAGCTGGCATTTCCCGTTAATCTTCTCATCAATCTTCGCAACTGTTGGGATAGAAGCAAACACTGCTTATGCTCCTGATCCCCTGACCAGCCGTCCCAGGGCCCTGAAGTCTTTCTTCATTGCCCTCAGGCTTCTTCCTGAAATTTCATCATTGCCTAACTGAAAAATCAATAAAGGGTAGTAGTCAGTAGGCCTAACTAGGGTAGGGAGTTTCCTCTGGACATCCTCAACTTTGGCCCCAGGGAGACAGCAGACTTCCCTACAGATTAAGTCTGGTCTACATATGAGACCTTCTACTCCCTTCAGAATCGAGTCCCCTACTACAAGGACCCATCGTTCTTTCATAACTGAGGATGTTGTTATACGAGGCATAATCCGTCTTGGCCTCAGTGACAACTCCAAGTTCAGCAAGCTGTTGTCCTTGTCATCCTCCGGTTCCCTTTGCAGAACATCATATCTGTTCTGCAAGAGCACCTGGGATGGAGTGGGGGTTACCTGGGAGGCACGCCTGCCACGCTGGGCAGGGACTTGTTGCCACTGGCCCCTATCCTCTGTATCTCCACATTCAGCCACGCTGCTTGAGGGGGGAGAGTGCTCTGTATGTGGAGCTCTGTCTGCCTGAGGTGCTTCTTTCAGGGAAGACAGGGTGCAACTCCAGTTATCTATCTCCTGTTCACACCCCCTTATACTTCTCAAACGACTTACCTCCTCATGGAGCTCCATCACTAGGTGAAGGAGTTCCTCTACCTGGGCACACCTCCCACAGGCCTGCTCACCGCTAACATTCAACACCGGCGCAAGAGCAGGGCACACCCTGCAGCCCCGACACCTGGGTGGCAGCATGTTCCCACGCAAGCTCTGTCTGGGTGGCCGCATCGGGGCTGCTCGGTGCAGAGCTCAGGGATGCCATGGCCTTCTGCCGAGTTCTTACCACGACGCCCTGGCCGGGTCGAGAGGTTTTCAGTGACTTACTGTTCAAAGAGCTGCGCCCTGTACGCCCGCTCTCGCCGCGGTGACGCCCACCAACTGCCTGCGTGCTGGGTGCACAGCCCCCAAAAGAGCCCTTTGCCGGCCTCATCCGCCGCGATCCCCTCCCCCAGTGCAGCCTTACCTGCACTGAATCTGGTCTCCTCGGCGACTGACCGTTGGCGTGTTTACAGCCCGTTTAGAACTGCCGCGTCGGCACTTCCCTAGTCCTGCTGGCCACACTATTCTGGAAAGAGGCCAGGATGCTGTTGGCCTTCTTGGCCACCTGGGCACACTGCTGGCTCACATTCAGCCGGCTGTTGACCAACACCCCCAGGTCCTTTCCACCATGCAGCTCTCCAGCCGCTCTTCCCCAATCCTGTAGCGCTGCATGGGGTTGTTGTGACGCAAGTGCCGGACCTGACACTTTGCCCTGTTGAACCTCATACCATTGGCCTCATTCCATCGATCCAGCCTGTGCAGATCCCTCTGTAGAGCCTTCCTACCCTCAAAAACTCCCACCCAACTTGGTGTCACCTGCAAACTTACTGGGGGTGCACTTGATCCCCTCATCCAGATCATTGATAAAGACATTAAACAGAACCAGCCCCAGTACTGAGCCCTGGGGGACACCACTTGTGACTGGCCTCACACTGGATATAACTCCATTCACCACAACTCTTTGGGCTCGGCCATCCAGCCAGTTTTTAACCCAGCAAAATCTACATCCTTCCAAGCAGCCATTTTCTCCAGGAGAATGCTGTGGGAAATGGTGTCAAAGGTTTTACTAAAGTCTAGATAGACAATATCCACAGCCCTTCCCTCATCCACCAAGTGGATCACCTTGTGATAGGAGGAGATCAGGTTTGTCGAGAAGGACCTGCCTTTCATAAACCCATGCTGACTAGGCCTGATCGCCTGGTTGTCCTCTGCATGCCACCTGATGGCCCTCAGGATGATCTGCTCCATAACCTTCCCAGGCACCAAGGTCAAACTGACAGGCCTGTAACCCCCTGGATCTTCCTTACAGGCCTTCTTGTGGAGGGGTGTCACATTTGCTAACTTCCAGTCAACTGGAACCTGAAATATAAGAGGCAAAATGACTTCCTCAAGATTCTCTACAAGGCTATGTCAGAGCTGGAGTTAAAATTCAGGTCACTTTGGCAGCACTTCACTTTAGGTAATTCCCAGTGTTTCTCTATGGGTAACTGTGTCCCTGAGCAAGTATAAGGTGGTTTCACAACCAGCAGTCCCAAGCAAACAGTGGGGCTGCAAACTATTGAAAACACCGCTGCAACCTAAAGAAGGTCTCAGGCCCCAGTTCATATCCATCCACACTGTTGGAATAATTAGTTGGATTTGAAGATCATTTATTGCAATCCTCTTCCCAAAGGAAGCCTTCAACGGAGGTGGAGACCCAGCTGGGAGCTGTCTAGGTGCTTCTGCCCCCCACCACACACTCAGCCTCACGCCACCCACATGCTGTCAGCTTGTGCAACTGTGGTGTGTGATCACATGCAGGGGTACTTGTGTCCGGGCTGAAATCACATACCTAGCTGCGACATACATGTCCAGCCACAGAATAAGGAATGAGCCATTGTATGTAGACCTTTTATTCTGTCAAGGTAAAGCAGCACTGAAGGAACATTGTGCACTGATGAGCTAAAACAAAGGGCAGCCCTTCCCTTGGGCTCACTTTCTTGAGACGCGCAGGAGCAATAAGTTTGTACTGCTCTTTGCAATGGCGTGTCTGGGAAAGGAATGGTTGCTGTGGAAATGATGAGCAGAGTAAGGGAATGCAAGATCAGTGAAACACAAACACAGAGCTGGACTATGTTACTTTGCAAATGATGTGGGGAAGGGAGAGCAAGAGCGGGGCTCACAAGGTGTGTCTACTTCAGCCATGCACATGAAGTTGTCAGATCTCCTGTTAAGTAGAAGTTTAAGGTTGGGGAAGAAGAGCAATATAAACAGTCTAGTAGTCTGACCATGAAGCTCCTGTGATGTTTGATGCTGCTCACTCAAAATGATGCAGTGTCCCAGTGAGGACAATCACCATCTGGACAATCAATTGGACTGATATCAAAGACACAACTTAATGTAATAAAGAGCAAGGTTTGTAAGTTTGTGTGCAACTGCTTACGCTCACTGACATTCTAGCAAACTGTTGGCGTAAAGTAGCTCTCATCTTTGTGCGAGCTGCCATCCAGGTTATCTTTCCGTGCCATGATCTTAACTGTATCATTTGTCACATCACTGAAAGATGTACAGTAGTAAAAAGAGCAGATGTCTTTGGACAGCTGCAACATCATTAGCAACATAAATTTCTTTTGTGTGTTGCTCTTGCACATTGTTACTACCTCAGGTTAACAGAAAAGGAATCTAACACTATTTTTGGGTACTGATATAAGAGAACATCTATTTATTTCAGGTAATTAAAATGATTTCTTTATGAGCATGTGAAATCAGCAGAAAACCACTATTTGAGAAGGTCGCCTATCAAGTAACAGATGCAAACTTCCAATTACTTGTAACATACTTATGTGCTGGTGCTGTGGAGAGCAAATTTATGTACTCACACTTGAAAATATAAAGCAATTTCTTTTGTTTAGCTCCTCTAATGTGACTTTTTCACCTCATGTCTGCTGAAGCACGACAATGCCGGTCCCCAGCCCCTACTGAAGACAGATGAGTGTTGAACTACAGCCGAGAGCTAGTATGGATATTCAGATATTCTGCTCTTCCCATAATGGTATCTCCATTTCCATATAAATACCACAAGAATTCCTTATCGCCTGATCAAGAAAAAAAAAGCCAGTAGTGGGGGGCTAAGGTGCCCATGGCCCCTGATCACCTACGAGTGACCTAGAGCTTGAGAGCCTGGGATGTGTGCACAGATGGATGCAATCCCGGACTCTTTAGAGCATATCTCTGTAGTAAGGGACAATCAGGGCAGATAGGCTAAGGCACACGAGTGGTTGTGTTTATCTGCAGGAGCTTTCTGTCTAGGCACAGGATGAAGACAAGCTGTCAAACATACTCATAGCTAAATATTTGTAAATCAAGACCACAGAGAACATAAAGTAATGAAATACAGTGAAAACAACATCCTCCTCCTGCAGGGCTGCCCTGCCTCCTCCCTGCCTCGGAAAAAAACAGGTCCAATCTGAAAACATTTCAAACTGAAATAAAAGTAAAACTTTGCATCAGAATACCACATCTAGGCTAAACACCTTAGCTCAAAAGCAGCCAGATATTGATCTCTGTATACAGTTTCACACTTCGCCAAAATTTGGATTTGACCTAAAACCGAGAAAAGTTCCGTTCAGAAGTTTGGATCTAAACCCATGCACTCATCTAGGGACTTGGTCCTTGTGCTTTTGAAGATTGAGCAAGAGACCCGAGTTGAATGGTAACAGAGCAATGAGATCCTCTTCCACTGTGTTCTTTTTCTCCATTTCCTCTTTTGAACTTTACTGGGAACTCTCGAATTATACAAGATAGAAGAAAGAAATTCTCCTTCATGTTAACACCTAGTTAAACACACTTATTGTAATTGCTTGGCAGTAGACCAAGGCTTCTCCCTTAAAGTCATAATTTATGCTAATACTACTATGCTAGCTGTTGCCATTCAGTATTCAAACACTACTTCAAGTATGTGAGATGGTTCAAGTAGGTTACCCCAGCCTCAGCAGCCCTACAGAGATGCTCTCAAGCATTGCTTTCGCTACCCTGAATTGTCATCAGCCAATATCTAGGGTTGCCAAGCTGAAGGGAACAGTCTCAGCAACGCTCTTCCAGTGTAAGCATGCGCTCGGTAACCCTGGGTTTGCAGGATCATGTTGTATGTATGTAGACTCACATGGTTTGTGCTCAGCCAACACATGCATATGGGTGAGGATCCGTGTCTGTCAAGCCCGTGATGATTAGCATTCCAGATGACCAGCGGTCCAGCTCTTTCACGCATCATATCACTATGTAGAGGAGGGCTCCACCCAGGGTACAACTAAGTTCTATTTTCTAGGCTTAATGAGCCCAGGCTTGACCCAGGCTTTTTATAGAAAGTGTGAGTTACGTTCATACTATCAACAAAGCTGGATTTCTGTATCCTATCACATGCTGCATCCAAAGTGTTGCGGGTCCAACAAATGATTAGTCCCTCAAAAACTTAAAGTAGTGGCCAGGTTTTGAAACAGCTGTGCGCATCTAGGAACAACAGGAACTGCTTGCTCCTGTGCTTCCCTGGGAATTATGTTCTTAAACACTCCGGGCTGTTCTAAATATTTGTCCTCCAGTATTTGTATTGCAAACACAACCCAAAAAACCCAAGCAAACGTATTCTACTAAGATGTCTGTGTTTAATGATGGGCAGTAAACTGAGTAATGGAATTCCGTTTTTTTTTCATGCCACAGAGCATTTATTCATCAGCAAGGCACAAGGCCCTAAATAGTAGACAGCCAAAGGAACCAGACTGCAGTGCTTCTAATTCATTTTTCTTGAAATACACTAAATTCATTATTTAAACATAGTGGGTTTCTCACTCACTTCAAATCAACTCTGTGGTCCTAGAATAAGCTGCTCTTTAGGGATTCTGAAGGCCCTCAAAAATTTAAGAAACATTTTTGGTAGGATCTGAAAGATGTAAGAATGCAAGCTGCCTCAAATCCAAAGTGTATTCTGGCTTTTCTCAGACACTTTGCAAAAATTTCCACTGTCTACTGTGTCATCAAGCAGTGATCCTATTTCCTGACTGACAAATAGGTGGGTTTGCCTGTGCAGATACAGATATTTGTAGCTGAAATGAAGATGCAAAAGTACTTGTTAAAAAAATAGCTCTGTCAAAAATTGTTATGTAAGTATTAATATACATGGGAACAGCCATCAAAAACCTGAGCCAGACACATGCATCCAGGGAAAGCTTCATAGTTTTCCACTGGCTGTCTTTAGCGGGCTTTAAATTGGAACAACTTGTTTCTCTATCAGACACAATGGAGCCTCTCCATGCAAAGGGTAAAGAGCTGCTCATAGCTGCGTTTCTTTCCAAGGGTTGTTGAAGCCTCTGTTTACTAGCCACTGGTTCTATAGGGTCATACTTTGAATAGAAACACATATTTACTCAACTGCAGCACTTGTGCTTTCCTGTCTGAGCCTATTTCCCTTTCGTCTTTCTAGTCAATATTTCATTCTAAAACATGCTATTAACAAGAGCAGAAACTCTAGCAGGCATTCACTTTTTTTTTTGGCTTTAATAATAGATGATATCTATTTCAAAAGATAAAGATATTTTCTTGCTCTGGGATGTGTTCTTTTCTTTCCAGATAAACCACTATTTTGCACATTATGTTTGCTGCCTTCCAGAAACAGCAGATAACATTGAAGAGATTTAATTAATATGTACCACAGCATGACCTCAATGGATAGAACATCTACCCTAAAGGAGCAGAGCTGTAGGAGGTAATTAGAGCACACCATGACATTTATTACTAATGCTCTTCCATTGACATTTGCTGTTGACAGGCTGCATATAAAGTTTTCCTCTGTTTGCATTGACTTACAATGATATAGACCTTCCCACATACATAAGTGAGGAATGCTTTTGCTGTTTACAGTAAATTAAACCATAAGAGACAGAACAAAATCTTGACCTTTTTAGAGCAATCAGCTAAACTCCCACCAACTGTCTGGACTCAAAATTTCTTCCTCACAGTGTACTATGAAGGGCAGCTGGTATGAAATGCATCCTCTGAGAAGGGGAAAAATCCCATGTTCCTGTCCCAATTCTCTTCTGCTGTGTGGATTTAAGAAAACAATAACTGTTTCATGTAAAATGGATAAACTGAGAGCAAAAGAATCAGGATCAAAGACCCCCCTCTTCCAACCCCTCCCCAGCCCTAAAAAAACGCTCTGCTCTTGGGTTGCATTACAAGAGGGGATGTCTCAGTATTTTACTAACAGATGCATTCAAAATAATGAAATAATACTTCCAGGTTTAAAACGTATCTCAAAATTAGTAAAATTTGGCAAAAAGCACACAATAAGTGGAGGCAAACTCCACTGATGTCAGCAGAAGTATCTAGAAACACTGTAAGAGCCCTGGTAAAATCTGACAAATTTTACAAGATATGAAAAACTCAGTAGTAGAATGAAGCTGGAAGGATTTATTTTTTAAAAATCCTTTTCAACTGGGCTGAAGCAGTCTGATTAACTCATCTCATTTCATTCAAAAACTTTTTTCAAAAAGTACTCCAGTTCCTCCCCTTTCCTTTCTCCCTTCCCTCTCCCAGCACATTAAACCTTACAATATAAAAAAGCTTCTGTGTTTTAATGAGCATCTGTTTCCGAGTGGCCTGCTCTCACCAGAAGACAATTATACCTGTAGCTGTTGGAGGACAACTCTGTCACCCAAATTTGAATTCGTTCTAGTAAGTTATGAGGAAAGAAAAGTGGGTACTTGTAACACTGGAGACAGCGCAGGTCAGGTACGTATTCAGAATACCTCAGAAACTACAGGAATTAATCGCTACCATGAATAGCATCTTGTGTATACAGTGACAGAGCCTATTCTGGTGAAATCTTCCGCAGGCGGGAAGTGGTTTATGCTATTGGGAATGTAATGGGAGGGGTTACATCCCCCTTAAATTATCTTCTGTCTCAGAATATAATCTATATGCATTTCCAATTTTGTAGATAAAGAAGATTTAGCAGCCTCGCTCCCTCATAATAGTTATGTCTATGAGAAAATCTTGGATATTCTGTTCAATTAATTTCCTAGCATCCCACTGATTTCAAGAAACACACTAATAGAAAGCAGCAAGGAGAGTACACACAATTACATTGTAATTAAAGATTATTCACTAAGAGTGAAGAAAAGCTAACAATTTCAGATAAAAATCAAAAGCAAGCCATGTTTCTGCTTAGGTGCTTGCCACAGCTTTTCACATGATAGGAAACAAATGCATTAGGCTTCTCGGCACAGAGGAAAGAACTGCTATGATTTGGCCAGGGTTTATTGTGCTGATCATCACTGACCTCATTAGCACCCTGTGCACTGCTCACTGCCCACCCTGTAGTAATCTCCTACTGTTGCTTATTTACGCTAAAGTTACAAGCTTTGGGCCTGGCATCCTGTTTTTGGGGCTGGTTACACAAGACCTTACCCCCAGAGCAGAGAAATAACAAGTATAACCACCAATGAATCACGATTAATTTTACTTTTGGTTAAAATGAGAGAAAATTACCTACTGTGCTTGTAGTGCTATTTAAGAAGGGTTTTTTTGTTTGTTCTTAAAACCACAGATGATTCAAAAAAGCTTGGGCACAGCCTTAGTCCAAAACTCGCTTGTCTCCATCCAGATTGGAAAAAAGGCATATTGAAATCAAGCCTGCCAGCACATGTCCACATCCATGTCCTTTCCTTATTTCCCCATGAAAAATGGCCGTACACAGAGCTGCTTCCTTCCTGTAGCCAGGCACGACTGATTGCCATGCAAGAATGGTATTTTGACATGATTAGTTGTCTACTTTTTTTCATACTCATTTGCACTGAAGTATTTTGAAAACAGCCTCTTGCCAGTCCAACATGGTGCGTGAAACATGGGAGGTTTCAAATGAAAAATTGTTCATTGCCAAAGGGTTAAATACTACACAGTGTGTGGTTATGCAGACATTCTTAATTGTAAAACATTAGAGCAGTCATTGATGCTGTAATCTGAAATCACCAAAAATCCAAATGCTGCATTCTGAGCATATACATTTGTTGTTCAGTGACACAGCTACAGCAGTCAAAACCCAGCAAAAGCACAGATTTTCCCAGGTTTCTTAAAACAGTTTGTGAAGAATCGACTTATTACCCCTCTCCCCCAACCGATAGTATTTTTTGAAGGACTTTAACTATGTATGTGTAATCAGGACACACGACATGTTCCAACAACCTTACGACCACAAATATTACTGCCTGTGAACTGAAAGGAGAGCGAGGTTTGTAGGGTCTAGCTGTTATAGCTGGAAAAATCAGAATTGTTTCCTGATGCACAGTCTTCTCGCCACATCTGCTCTGAAAAAATGGTCACACACGCACTTCCCAGGAGTTTAACTCTGCTGTAAGAGGTTGGCAATGTACTGTAATAACAGTCCAAGAAAAGAGATGTCTTATTAAATATCATATTTGAGGAAAACATTATAAACCCTTGTAATAAGTCCTTGATGGACTATTTTGCAATTCCTTAATTTACATATGTATATAAAAACCTCTTCTCTCCAAATTTTAGCTCGTTTACTTTAGATTATGAACACATTTTATGATTCATATATAGAACTGCTACTGAAAGTAAAGAATTTGCAGAAAGTGGGAAATCCTTTGAGTATTCCTAAGTTGGTTCATGTTTATAGCAATGTCCTCCAATTCTGTCAGAAAGATCGGCAATGTTAAAAGACTTACAAAAGCCATATCTCCTTGGGAATACTCAGTCAAGTCAGATCAGCTGAAACTCTGAAGACAATATACATAACTTACAGCATGTTAAACCCAAGTGGTTAATATCCTGCTTTCAAAAAAGCAATAACTCCATGAACGTGACACTACTGCAGTCGTTTCTAAGGGAGCCCATGTGGAAATGTGGATCAAATGCTGAGCACTTTAGAAAAATTGAAAGTCTAGTCCTGTATCTGCTTCAGTGAAAATATTTCAAGATCCCATCTCTATGGTTTGTTACATTAGCCTTAAAAAACAGAAACATGCACAAACACAAAACACAAAATGTCATTTTATACATTTTACACAGGGGACTAAATTGTGGATTTCCCTTCTAAATTTAAAAAAAAAAAAAAACAAACACTGGAGAAGCTGAGTGACAGCTAACAAGATATCATCATTTCTTTCTTAACAAACTCTGAATGGTATATAATAAAAAATCAAACCACAAAAAAATCCAAACCACAAAACAGACTCCACATCTCCAGTGTTCCACATTCTTTTCCAGCTTTCTCACTGAAGCTCTGCAAGACCCTACATATGCTCCTCCTGGAAATACAAAGCGAATGCTTGTTCTGAAAATTCGGAATCAAGCTGATTATAGCTGGCTTGTCACGGTTTGTCCTTGTATTAGATTTCAACTAAATTCAATTACACAGTGTTCTCCTTGCTGCCATGAGATGAATGGCAGGACGAAGATGAATGAACACAACTGCTGAAACTGATTGATCCCAACATGCAGGCAGGTTGATTAAAGTGTCCAGAAGCAAAATGAGGAATAGTATTCATCTGTAACTACTGCTTGGGTCTTCAATTAAATGCTGTTTTCACCAAATGCCAAGAAACAGTCTGATTCCTGTTGGTTTTGCAAGAGCATGAGTACAGCACCCAAACTGAAACTTGACGAGATGAAATAAAACTTATTTTTACATCAGTCCATCTATAGCTTTCTTTTCAATGGATACTTAGCTGCTCCAAACAATTAAACAACCAAAAAGCATGTTCATAAAAGCAAAGTTGAATTAGACACTTCATAGTCTACCAAGCTGGAAGGGACTTCAGGGATCACCTGGTCCAACCTTTCTTGGCAAAAGCACAGTCTAGACAAGATGGCTCAGCACCCTGTCTAGCTGAAACTTAAGTGTCCAATGTTGGGGAATCCACCACATCCCTGAGGAGATTATTCCAATGGCTGATTGTTCTCATTGTGAAAAAATTTCCTCTTGTGTCACTTGTATGACAGTCAAACAAGTTGCAGCTGAACAGACTGGAGTTTGTCTGCTGACTGCTTCATCTTTGCACAGCATTACACCCTAAACTTCCATGGTAAAGTGAGGAAGTGTGAAAATACTCAACCGCCCATTCCCAAGTGTTTAGCTGCATCTGGAAATACTTCCTAGTCTTGAAATATTGCATCCTGGCAGTATGGAGGCAGGTATTGATTAATGAGAAGCAAAATCAGATACCTTCTGCATGTTGTGGCAAGGGATCCTGTAATCATGCTGAGCCAAAGACTGAAAATTCAAATGCTTGATCTCTAGGCAGATTTGCTCTGACAGAGCACAGAAAGGTTGAGAAAAAGTGTCTGAGTACATCTTCAAGGGGACATGTAAATCTCCACCCTACTCTGTCAAAAGCAGCATTTTCCATATATAACCAAGGACTTGCTGTGTTTTCAACCCAGGGATCATAGAATCATAGAATTGCCTAGGTTGGAAGGGACCTTTCAGATCATCTAGTCCAACCATCAACCTAACTCTGACAAAAACCATCACTAAACCATATCTCTAAGCACTGTGTCTACCCATCTTTTAAATACCTCCAAGGATGGTGCCTCAACCACTTCCCTGGGAAGCCTGTTCCAATGCTTAATAACCCTTTCAGTGTAAAAATTTTTCCTAATATCCAGTCTAAACCTCCCCTGGTGCAGCTTGAGGATGTTTCCTCTTGTCCTATCGCCTGTTACTTGGGAGAAGAGACCAACCCACACCTCACTACAGCCTCCTTTCAGGTAGTCGTAGAGAGTGATAAGGTCTCCCCTCAGCTGGGACGATCCATTCCCAGATGCTATTACCAACTGTATCTATTTCACCTTGCTAGCTATATATCTGGTTCGTGTATTTCCAAAGCAGAGGCCAGATCCCAGCTGTCAGCCTGGAGTTTTAACTATTTTCTCTCAACCATCTGTGGTTTCTTCTGCAGTGCTAACACTACTGTTCCTGGCACCATGTTGGCTTCTGAACCTGTGTCCAACTTCAAAATAATAAGTGTCCCTTTACTTACAGGCTGACAGCTCATTTGTCTTGTCCTGGTACACCATCCTGTTTTCTGAATAACCCTTCAAAATGTAGTGCTATCTTCTCCTTGGATTTACACATTGCACTAATGCTTGCAAAGTCACACAGAGCAAGGCCATCTGTGCAGGGCCTGAGCCATCCCAAACCCCTCCAACACTAGATTTTGCTAGGTTTTGTTGACTTGGCTTAGGTAATTTGCCAGGATCAACTTTCTGCATCTCCCTTCCCTTCTGAAATCTCTAACAAAGTCAGTCTTAACTGCTCAGATGGGTGCTGCACCTGCAGAGACAGCCTCTTTGGCCAAGCAAAAGAGACCTTTTCAAACCTTCAAATGTTTCGGAGGCCGTCTTTCTCTCTACTTGCGATTGCTTTCTGCAGTTAGAGGGTAAAACGTGGTTGAAGTGCTCTCCTCTTACCCTATGAACTTTTAATCAGTTTTAGTTCTGGTAAGGTTTACTAAGCACACTGTGTTTCCACACATTGCTTCCACTGCCACTATCATATGCTGTACTCACTGAGAGACAAAGATTCCAAGAAAGAATTGCTTCAGTGCACGGATTATGACCTCAGCGCATGGCTCATGGTTTCAGCACATGGCCTTGCCCTGCATCACATAAGTGCATTCAGAAGACAACAACTGGCCCCCAAAAGCTCCTGGGAGAGTTTATAATCAAAAGACACAGTTCATTGCAAGACACTTTGTGACACAATCTGTGGACTAACTCTGCAAATGCACAGCAGTAGCTATCTACCAGCTTTACCAGCTTTGTCCAAAATCTGGATGCTCAGGCCCCTCACCTCCCTGTGCAATTGTCCCCAGCAGTTAGCCTATGCATCTCTCTGCTCATCTCGTTAGTGCCTCCTAGCTGCCTTATCCTTCCTAACTCCGTACAAAGGGACTAGGTTCTCAGCTCAGGCCGAGAGTTTGACATAGCCAAGGGTTGTGATGGCCCTTGGAAAGCTGCTCTCAAGCAAAGCTCTGAGTCAGGAGAGGCTGGTCAGGCCTCAAGATCTACTAACAGGCCAGCGCCTTCCCAAAACAGGGTGGCAGGACCCTAGGAAGAGACTGTCATGGATATCCCACCCAGCAACCACATGTAGAGCTCCCTTTCCCAACACACACGAGAAATAAGCTTAATGGATCTCAGGCACAAAGATTTTGACATGTGACTTAGAAGTTCTGGGAAGCTGATGGGCTTTGCTGACGGACTTGCTCATCTCTGAGTCAGACAACTGAGACTTCCAGATTTAGCTAATGAAAACAGAGTATTTGATTGGAATAAATTGTACTGAAAACGATTTATACTCAACCTCATTGTGATTTCTGTGTATTGTGCACTATTAACACAAGACACAATAAGGTATCATATCCTCAACACTGAAGATACCATATGCATAGTAACAATGAAGTAAAAGTCTTCATTACAGTGGACTAAGAACCCAAGAAATTCCAGTCTTGATGAATTTCAAGGAACTGGGTTGGAAACAGAACAAGTGTAGATATAGTCCAATTTCCCACTTTGGGCAGGGGCACCTTCCTGTCCCTTCCCTCTCCTGTACCCATAAGACAGCATGCTTGTCTGCTCACTTCCCAAACTGCAATTCCGCCTCTGCAGATAAAGGAACCCACAGAAGGAAAGAGGCAAGTTAATGCTTATTCACATGTAACAAGTCCACTGATTTCCCTGCACACACTAATATGCTCTGTCTGATGAAAGGAAACACAGCACTAACAAAAATAATGCATAAGTCAAACCACATCATCTAGTAAAAGCAACACTGCAGATGTTTTACCCCAATTAGGGACTCTTTCCTGTACATGGCCAGTGTCAAGAAGCCTATGGTCACAGGACTAAGGGTTGCAAGAAGCATGTCATAAACACATTAGGATCAACTCCTGAACCCACCTTATCAGTGGCAGTGCTGCCACCGAGGACATAGTCAGGCTTGTTAGACACAGGTCTTGATGAAGTGGAAACTGTTTTCCACATCCATCATCTGAGGTCAGAAGCAAGAAGCAAACACCACTGACACAGAAATGGCTACATATGGTGCTGCAAAAATAACTTGTGACTGTGCAGTGAATACTCACACAGCAGATGCAAGGTGATACTGGATCGAGCAGGCATCAGATAGGTGCAAATGATGACAGCTGGGGACTTTGTGCATGATGAGATAGCAGCACATGCAGATTGGCCTCTTGGGGACAAAGGAAACAGGGCACATCGAGAGCACTTCCACTATTCAGACTAGATGTAACATCAGGGTGCCCCTTGCTTTACAGCTGAAAGGATTGGCTTAGGACCAACCACAAAATCTCAGATACATGAAAAACTGATGGCCAGTTTTCTGAGAAACTGCTAATGGGTGCCTGACCCCATCGTTCTAGGATGATGAAAAGAAGCCAGGGCAGCCCCCTCTCTCATTACGATCGGTGCTTGCACTTGAGCCTTTGGGAGAAGCTACCTGAAAAAGCAGTTTGAAATGGCAGTAAAGCTAAACCAGAGGAACATTAAATATGCAGGTGATATTTTGCTGATGCAGTAAGATCCTTCAGTTTCAGTTCACTCCTTTATTTGGCCTAACAGCACAGACTTGCCAAATCTCTGGCTTTAGGATGAAGTAGAAAGAAAATAAGTCTTAACTCTGTGAATTCCATCCTACCACGCTTTTCAACAAGGATTGAACGTGAGCACATCCTTAGTATTTTAGCATTCACATCAAGTCTGGGCTAGACAAAATAATAAATACGTTAAAATAGTTAGGCAGATTATTTATTTTTTTTTTTAAAGGATAAATTGAGTCACCAAAGTTTTTCATTATGGAGCAGATACGGTTTTGTCAAAATAGCTGGAGAAATAAATTACATTCTGTATTCGTTTGCTCTGGAGATACCCAAGATATATCTTCCCAGGCGTGATTCAGTTTGTGAAAATGATCTTTTGGGAAAAGAATTGCAATGTCCTTATATATCATGAATTATAGGAGTCTCTGTAAAAAAGAGGACTGGCATAGTTTCCAAATCTGTGACTGTATGCAAGAATGAACACAGTCCAGCAGAAAATACATTTGCACAGTCGGCTGTTGAGAGTCTCATTTGGGCAGAACTGGAGAACTCCTACCCAGGCACGTCTGCCCAGTAGCACGGCAGGAGATTGAGGGCAACAGCAGCTACGAAGACTCTCACAAAACACGAGTAAACAAACACTAAATACAAACCTCCAGTTGAAATTGGTCTGTTCTTTTTCAACATGGCCACAAACGAAATACACATAAAGGGAAGTTATAATATTGGGATCAATGAGATGAGAAGATGATGTATGAGAGAGAATTTATATACTTTGAGTCCAAGGAATTGATCGGCTTTCAAGAGCTGGAAAAAAACAGTTAATAAGTTTAACTTGCTGAAAAAATATTTCCAGAGAGGTAGATGTAGAAGAAATATCTGTGGATTAGACAGCCTGTCATATCAATAGGTCAAATGCAGCTATACTCAACAGAAAAGTTTCACCTGGCTGCGAGGCTGGTGAGAGTTTTCTGACAGCTAGCATATTAACAGAAAAACATGGGGTTGATTCCTCTGAATTTAGGTCAAAAGTTTAGCCCAAGTCAGAAGTTTGTCTACATGTTTTAAAACAGAGCTATTGACTTTTCACTTCAAAATGACGTTTTCTATTTTTTGCCCCCAAATCAGTTAAAATTTCATTCAGAATGAAAGAATTTATTTCCCACCTGCTGAGAAAACGAAACACTGAATTTGAGGTTGGTGCTAATTCTTTTTGAACTTTGTATCGGTTTGCAAACACTCAATTCTCCCACCATAAAATGAAGAAGAAAATCTCTTTTGTAAAGCTTTTTTCACAGAATAAAAATTGTATTTTTTTTTATCCAGATATGTCTGTTAGAAAAAACGAAACCCCCAAGTCTTTATGGACAATGAAGCTCAACAGTCTTTATGGACAATGAAGCTTCATCCTGTGAAGACCCAGTTAAAAAAGATCTCGCAGTAGTCAGTCCCACTGGATTTTTCACCCCAACACTGAATAACCCACATCTGTTACAAAGAAGTTGCATACATCCACCACAGCAGCAACCCAAGCTAAGTACACTATTAAATACTGAATCTAATTAATTCCAGTCTAGGAAAATGTCAAAGGTCAACCACAAAATTTCCAAATCTATTCATTTGGACAAAAGAGAGAATTTAATAATTTCCAGATGTAACTCAACTATACATATGAGGTATAAACCCAAAATAATTGTGATGGGTTTCTGAATGTCACATGTATAGTACGTGCACTTTGGTTCTTGTGTAACTGATAACAGCTGCATTTTCACACATTAAATTATTTGTTCTTATTGAGAATAGTGCAAAATTTTATTCACCATTTCTCAGCTGTTAGGAAAAAATGAAAAAAATTATATACCAAATTATGCAAATCGACATTGCTGAGCTTTTAAAATATTGCTGGAGGTTTTTGAGATATATTACCAGGATAACCTCTGTACATCAGAAAAACACCGGAGCGCTGGCTATCTCATTTCCATTTTATAGCCTGTGTTACCGACATAGGTACATTATATTTCAGAAATATATAGCAAGGAAGCTTATAATTTATCCTCATCTGTAGAATGTGAAGTAGGGTTTTAGAGACTCCTGCTTAGGGCTATTCTGCAGTGCAACTTTGATAAAATTGACAACCTATCTTTTTAGTCAAAGATTTATAGGACACATGACTGCTTCCAATTTGCTGTTTCAACCAAAAAGAGCATTTCACGTAGAAGGCTCCCACAGCAGACTCTGGGTGCAAGCATTACTGTTGAGAGGGAAGGGAAATGGCTTTTGCTGAGACAGATTGATTTTTATACCTAGGTGAACCTCTCAGTCCCTGGGGCCGGCCTATGTAGGAGTAGGGTGTCCAGCCCTCAGCTAGACTATGGGTAAGAAAGCTCTGGGGAAGAAGTGTGCTGTCACTATGAGCAAACAAGAGACCTGCAGGGGCATGATTTCCACTAAATTAAGAATATTTGATGTCATAGAAAAGGGTACCACTACATTACCTAAACCTTAAGGGCTCTAACAGAGATCATTGTCTCCATCTGCTGTCCACAGTGACCCTGTTCTTCTGGGGCACCTCTCCCTAAGGCTACCTCAGCTCTGCAGCCAGAGCCTCTATATTCCCCCAAGTAAATTACGGGAAATTGGAGAACCTGGGTGCCTGAAATCCTATTACATAGTCCCAATACAGCACCCATGTGGGAGTTGACTGGACACTTGGGTGCAAGCACAGAGTCCTGCAATTTATGCCCAATACAACTATACCTGCTCAACAAGGCTGTTAACAATGATTAATTAATTCATCTTTGCAAAGCACTTTGAAAGATTAAGAGCTGCAATTAAAGTGCTTGGCTTGTACAAAGCTGAGACAACAAAATACTTTGGAAGAAAACAATAACTGATAACTTTTAATATTAGTGCTGCCACTTAAAAAGAATGCACAGATAGTAGTAAGTTAATGAACTGTTTTTTAATGAATACTACAACCTGAAGGGACGGAAAAAATGCAAACACGTGCTAAAATATTCTGACTCGCTTAACAACTGTGGATAGTATCCAGAGGCTGTACCTGGCTATAAATGAAGGATGAGGTACTGTTTCCGTATGCTGCTTACCAAGCCTAGGAGAGTTTCTAGAAAATCACTTATCTTTCCAGTATCTAAACATCAAAGAAAGTGAAATCATGAAGTAGATACTACACACTCTGTCATGGAAAAGCTGTAACAGTGGAAAAATCTGCCCTGCCTAGGAATTGTGTTGAAACAATCAATGTAACTTCAGTTTCACATGCTAAACCCTGATCAGTGCAGAGCAAAGAAAAAGCCATCTTTTCATCTGCTAACAGTAATGTGACTCCTGTTCTTTAATTTGTACTTGGAAAGAAAACAGATTTGCTCTCTTCAGGAAGAAAAATTCCCTATGGAGAAAGGGCCCTTCAGTAATTTGTTTTGCCACCAATGCTTTTATGCTTTGCAGCACAGGTTGGTATTGTGAACCTTGAATTCCACAGTGACTATAAAAGTAAAAGAATGCAACTGCAAATATATGTGCAAATATACTCTGACAGTGTTTTACTTCCTTCCTTCAAAAAATCGCAGAAATTGCAGATCTCTAAGATTAATGGAAACTTAGCACTAAAATGAGCTGCATCAACTTGTCTTGCATCTCTCAATTCTCAGGATACCCAGTTTTAGCCAGGCTTATGTGCGGGTATGACTCAGCGTTAGATAATCTGAAATTCATCCAAGGTAGCTCTCAAGAAACTTGTTGTACCTCTCATTACACTATGGTGTTGCTTACATTTTGGGTCAGATCCTTCACTGCTGTCAACTAGATTAATGTTATGAAAACAAAAGAAAAAGTGTGCAACTATAGCAATGAGGAATCTAGAAGCAGGTAAACAGCAGTAGATGGAATAATATAAGTGGCAGAAGTAGCACTGGTCCTCTCTGAAATGCCCGTACCACACTAATGACATAATACAAACCAATATGCAATTAGAAAAGTAGAGCCTGGAAACCTGCACAGTCACATGTCTACACACTGAAATGGACCTGAACCACAGGTAAATAGCACTGTCTGACATTATAAATATTATCAAATTATTACCGTTAAGTTAGGTAATATTTTTAAATAGCTGTATATGTGATTATCATTGGTTTATAATGCACAAATCATCTATCGTATACGGGATCCAAGCATTGCTCAACACTAGAGCATTCACTCCCTGATTTTATAAGCCAAATTTATTGTTTACTATTTGGCTGTCAGATTTATATGGACATGCAGTGCACTACAACCACGTATCAGCTACAGCTGAGAAGTCAGTGTTGCTTCTTTTTCTTAATTAATCAAAGATGAAGACTATATTTCTCCAAGGATTGCAGGAGAAGCTACCACACTCATTAGTGCCTCCAAGTCTTTCTACAGCCTGACCATTCCTGGCTACAGTACAAACGTATATGGGCCGCCTATGCAAGCAAGTCCCAGTTCAGTCAGATGAATCAGCATTGGCTGAACTTACAAAGGAACATACACGTGGTGCCCACCCCACTCCCCTATCTCATCGTCAGAATTTCAGTGCCAGGAAAGCACTGAAGCCAAACACCTCCATGGCCTCGATGCTAGCACTCCCCTGCAAACACCCTCCTAAGAGATTTTCCATTTGTCTGCCTGTTACCTTCCCCGTCATCCACTTGGCTAAACCACAGTCTCAGGGCCAGCGTTTCTGCTTTTCTTCCAAAATAGCGTGCACATTTTCACAGGAAAGCAGCAAATCTTGAGCCAGAGTTTCAACTTAGTGCTTATTTCCTCAAAATTTGGTTGATTCTACAGGGTGTTGCCATGCAGCAAAGATGCCAATATCTCCATTGCCACACACAATTCAAAGCTTATTTCAGAACAGCTGCACATCCTTCACATTTTTATTGACATAGCTATCACAGGCTAGTAAAGTTTCATTAGCTATACTTAAAGACATGATTATCATGTTGTGTATTTATATTATACAGAAATAAATCTGAAAAGAATTTTGCATCCTTTTCATCTATAAATGCATAGCCATTTACACATGGGTACGCAATGGATCATATGAAATGCAAACTTCCCTGGACTTTCCTCATGATAAGACCCCACAGAGACCATTCTTACCATAGGGATAAATTGCTTCTCCGTTCTTACTCATTCCTTGGCTATGTTTGAAAATACCAAGAAACAATCAGTGATAATGGCTTCTGATCTGGATACCTGAATGCCTAGCAAAAGTCCTCAGCTGTGCAGGAATTTGCACTATTCCTGCACTTAATTCAGAAACAGAATGAACTGCCAACATTCAAAATATCCCTTAAAGTATATATTTGTGCAAAGATTTCATTTCATCAATTAAAAGAGAACATCTTTTAAAATATCATATTGTAATTTCTCATCTCAATTTCAAAGCAAAAAATCAAAAAGCTATCTTTTAATGAGGTAAAAAGCTACTTTGATTTCTTTTATAAGTGGAGTTTGATTGAAGTCTGTATGTTTCACAGAATGTTTTGATCTTGTTGAATAAGCAGTTTCTGTTGGAAAATTGTATTTTCATCATTTCTGTGCAGCTTGGAGAAATTGGTATTGCTCTATTAACTTCAGTGATTTACAGCAAGCGAGGACCTGGCTTGTAACAGCAGCAATCTTTGTCAGTATCTCGTGGACACATTTAAACAGAAAAGGTATTGCACAATGACAGAGCAGGCATTTTGCAAAGATTGAGAACGGTAGATGCGCAGTAAATTACTTTATATTAATAAGCTTTGTTTCAGTGTCATTCTTGGCAAGCAGAGCAGAAGACGAGCAAAAAACCATTCCAATATATGCCCAACAAATGGCTACCGTGCTACAGACTTCAAAATACTGCCTAAAGCCAGCTAGAGGGATCAAGCAGGGTCACAGCCAGCCAAGCTACAGCTGCTTGCGAGAAGAAGCCGTATTTCTGTTAAGTGAGGGCTGACAGTGAGTCTTAGCAACCACTAAACAGTGGGGACAGAAACCTAGAACTTTTCTTCATACCTGTTTAGTATGCATGTAAGCTGCAGCAAGTGTGTACATATATATGTACATATGTGTGTATATATATATAGGTGTGTGTATTATATATGTATTATATGTATACAGATGTGTATATATATAGGTGTGTGTAATATATATGTATTATACACATGCACCAAACACATTTTTAATTAAAAAAAAACAAAACAAAACAAAACCAAAAACAACAAACCCAACTTACTGATGTCCTTAGATGACTCATTCTACTGAGGCCACCCAGCAGGGATTTATCAAAAGGTTTAGGAGAGTTTCCTCAGAGTGGCACATCTTTATGGTACATTACGGTCCTTTGTATTCACCTCCCTGTCTGCATGTTTCTTTTGTCTTATTCTTGGATCAAAGGGAACATTTTTATTCTTTCTCTGCGTAATGCACCTAAGTACATTAAATGTTCTGGGACTTTGGTATCATTAGGAACAGCAATAATGAAGAGCTCTGTCAGTCCAATTTAAGAGCTAAGAGCAAGTTTGAGCTGCTTCAGTAGCATTTTTATTTTGATGGGTTGAAAATGAATTGCTTGGCAATTATTAGGAACCGTTCCTATGGAAGCATAAGCACCGACGCACATAGGAGGAAGGGGGAAAAAATAAAATAAAATCAAAAACCCCACAACTCATTTGTAAATAAGCTGCATGATTTCAAACAGGCATAACGTTCATCTAGAGATAAACAGAAGCAGGTAACCCCATTCTTAGAGTTAGGTGTTTTTATGTTTATTCACACACAGGGTTTGCTCTAGGACAGTAGTTTCATTAAACAATCTGAACGATGCAATAGTGAGAAAACTTACAACTGAGGATCATACTGAGCTAACAGGGACATAATCTATATTCTAAAAAAGCATTTGAGTCCAAAATGATCCTGACAAATTGGGCATACTAGATAGAAGAAAAAATGGAACTGCTAGACAAAATCCAGAAGGGAAAAACATGAATAACTAAAGTATGGAAAACAGCACCTAACAACACGGCACAATGAGTTTAGGGTTTAACCTAAAAGGAAAGGCCTTGAGGGGAAGCATAACAGTATTAAATGTAAAACATCCAAAGGTAAAACATGCCAAGGAGATGGGAACAATCCGTCCTCCATGTCCTTAAAGATGCAGACAAGTCATGGGAGTAAGCTGCAGCAATACAGTTTCAGGATAGATACAGGAAAAAATTTCTATACAATGCTCTCCAAAAAGCTGCCTGGGGAAGATGAATAATCCTCACCACTGGAGGCCCTGAACAGAAGGATAGATAAATATCCTCTGTCATGAATGGCAAACAGTAGATCCCAGATCTCTTCAGGGACAGGTGATTTCTCTCCCCCAAACTTCGCAGCTTTATGAACGATAACTGATCCCATTGTCCTCACTATAAGCAGCCTACCAAACCCATGGTAAACTCTCCGACAGCATGGAAAGATACGACAGCAGTTCCAATAATATTCATGGGGCTGTTGGTCACCAAGTGTAAAGAAGATCTTTACTGCAAAGTATGTGCAAGGGAACGGATTCCTATGTGAAAACAATTTATACACGACCAGTTTATACACCTGTACTCCAAGCAACAGATTACTTTGTTTTGGAATGAAATACAACTTCAGAGGGATCAAAACCGCACATGATTTAGACGGGTTATGCAAGACAAGACATCATCTCGTAAAGACCATCACAAACTCAAAGGTTGCATTGCCACTGAAATAACAGAGTAATAAGATTCGGAGCACATTAAAGGATATTCCAATGACATAAAATATCTTTGAAATACATCAACGTTGTATTGCCAAGGCAGATATTTGAGCGAAATGCCCACAACACTAACAGTTTCGCTCCTTTGATTTGAGAAGCTCTCCAGAGTTCAGTAAGACTGCTTACAAGGAAACAAGCATGATCTTCCTCATGGGGAAAAAAGAAAAGTAATTTTTTTAAATTTTTTTTTTCAGTTACAATCTTTCCCAGGAATTAGTGTGGGGACTGAAGCTTTCCCATCTACTGCCTACCTAAAAGTAATCCTTCTTCTTTTTAAATTGAAAGGAAATATGCTTAGTTGTTACCAAGTTACTAGTGAGAAAGAACCTCCATCTCCCTGCATTAAGTTATTTGTCATTTGCAATTTTGATCTCTAATTAAGAAAAAAAAAAAACAAACAAAAAACCCCCCAGACTTCTCTTGCATTGTTTCAGTGACTGAGAAATTTTAACTCCTGAGAAATAAATGATTTCACTCAGTAGCTAGAAAGCAAGATCTTATATTCTTACTACATAGAACGCACTTAGTTTGAATTACCAATTTTAAATGGACATAGGTCAAACACGCATAGAGCAGAGCATGCCATTCCCTCCCAGCTGCAGCACAGAGCAAAGCCCCCCCTTCCACTCATTTTAATTCCTCACCCCCCCAAACTACTGCCAATGCTCATGCCATGGAAAACAGTCCACACAAAATGAGCTCAGGCCTTAATCTCTAAAACAGTAGCAAATTAAAGTAATTTAATGTGCCGTTAACATTGATTAAATAATTGGCAGGGTAAAAAACTGGCAGCTCCAGTGCAAAGTAGTTTCTTCATAATGGCTAACACACCATGGGCAAGTCATTTCAGCAGTGCTAACAGTGTCTCTGTGAAATACAGACCTCAGTGTGGGAGATGTGCCACGTACGGGTCCTTACCTTCATAGCAGAGATTTACCCTAACGGAAGTGAAAGCACACACGGAAGAGAACAAAACAAAAAAGTGAACAAATGTGTCTCTAACATGATCATACTAATGGAGAAACAAACACTGGCAAAGATTACACCTTATGGTTCAACAGAAAATGTATTCTCTAGAATATTATATTGTGGAGATTTATTATAGATGAGTTACAGTGATTCATTTCTCAGAAGTAATTAAATTTCTGTTGACACAAAAATCTCATAACTCAAGAGGTTCAGCAATCCCTTGAATCACTTTCAAGAGAAAATGAAATTAAGGTATCTTGGATATAGACAAAGTGAACAGACAAGGCTCATAAAAGTAAGCTAATCGAAAAATTCTGTGCCGTAGACACTCACATACTCAACTACTACTGTGGCCACTTGATTATTCTAATGTCCTTCCTTTTATAGCTCATACCTGCATTAATTTATGGTCCATTGCACCAAAATGTCAACTGTATCAAATGTAAAATTTTATAGTGGAATAGGAAACCATGATTGCACTCCACCGCTTCAGGCTAAAACAGAGGTGTTATATCACCTGCTCTCCAAGGTAAAGATCACAAACTGAGAATAAACAAGCATTGGGGTTTTAAAACTACTTTTACTGTTTCAATTGGTTTTAACTAACATATATATTACAACACGTTCCCTCACAAAACCCAGCCTGTTAAAGTGCAGTTAAGATTGTGGGTGACTGTGTGTCCGTTATTTCAGGAAATCAAAGCAAATGACGAGGGTTAGCATCCCAGAGCTACCCTGTTGTACCCTCACTCAAAGGAAGAAGGACCTGACTCCACAAGTTGCTCATCTTCCAATAATAAAGGAGTCCTGTGCAGACAGGCAGTCACAGCACCACTGCCTGGTCCCAAGGGAAGGCAGAGCAACAGCTCCACAACTCATGCAAGAACTTCCTCACTAAACAGAGACAGCTCCTGGGAACCAACAAATCTGCCACCCTCCACTGCCCCTCTCGCCAACCAACTCCAGGAAGAATAATTTTGCGTTCTGGATGATCCATGTTTCTTTCTGATGCTTGTGTTTGAAAGGACACAGCACAAGGCACTTAGCATTCACAAACCTGCAGATCCAACCTAGGAAACCGTGTGCAACCCGCTAATTTAGCTGTGAACAGAGTTAATACTGAGATCAATGCGACTGACAATCCCCCTCTTCAACCATTTGATCAAAGCCCACGCACAATGGAAACTTTACTTTTAACTTCAGTGGATCTGCAACAATTACGTTAGCTTAGCACATCAAACTAAAACTTCCAGAGCTGTCTGTCTGCAGCAGCATTTCTACTTTAAACACTAAAATTTAATACAACTTTGCTGCAAGATGATACCTTTTCTTTTTATTTGGTTCATCTAGGCACTGGTTTTCCCCTTATGTGAGAGAAAAAAAAAAAAAAAGGAAAAAAGAGAAGCAAAACCATGAATACGCTAACAAGTAGTTTAAGGAAAAATCATTAAAAAAACCCACCTCCAAATATTTTGAATGCTTGTTAGCACTTCACAGGCAGATTCCTACCTGATATAAACTGGGATTAAAGTCAGGTCAGGGCTTCTAATTTACACATGTTGAAACTGTTCCCAACTGAACTCTAGATTTACCTAATATTAAAAAAAAAAAAATTCCCACATACTTTAAATATCAAAGACTGACCCCTAAAAATCACACCGCATTAAACTCAGCACTATGTTAAAGGTGGTTAATTCCCACCATTCCAGCCCCAATATATAGATTCAAAAAATGCAACAATACTCTTCCAAGCCATCTTATGTCCCTTCACTCCAAAGGCAAGGCTGCAAGTTTGATTTCCTGCTATCTATACATTACAGGATCCTCTAAAATATCATGCAAAAATTAAAAAAAATCTCAAGGTAATCAGAAAGGAATGATTTTCAATCACACCACCCAAAAGTAAGGGTAGTTAAATCCACAGTTTATATAAATCCGTAGCAGCAGAAGCAAATCTGATTTACCCTAGCTGACTAATAGTTTCATGTGTTTATTTTCCTTATGAAAAAAATTATTACATAGCCTGCATAACTAATAGGATCTTGTAGCTTGATTTGTTCCCTAATTAGTTTTCAGACTTACATAGTTGCTCGTCCTGAATATCTTTATATGTCTTCACTCTGCATTCTTAAATTACATTTAAGCTGAAGATGAGCTTTCATCCAAATCCTTCAAGTTGAACACTCCACTTCAATAAAAAATAAAAATCTGATTCAGATTTGACTTTTTTAAAAAATTCCTCCCTTAATATTGGAAAACCCAGAATCCTCCAAACATATATTTTTTAAAACAAGCTCCATTTTGAGTTTCAGATTGGAGCACTTCGGATGTTTATAGACTCAGCTTCCTAAAAAGAGTTCCAAAGACCACTACCAAATTAAAAAATAGGTCTTGAATTTGTAGTTTAAAGTGTTTCCCTAAAATTATATGGGCTTGTGAGGAATACTAGTACCTAACAATGAGAAGCCAAACAAAATACAATACCAATCTGGGCAACTAAAATCGACTTTAACACCTATGCAGCGTGAAGTGCTTTCTAAGTCCTGACCTCATGTCCTGGAGTAGGCTGTCCCCCTCAAATTATAATATTACTACAGGTAACTGCAGAGCAGAGAGACTCCTCCTGGCTATCCTCATGAGATAGTACAAGACCATGAGATGCTCATGGTGTGAGAGAGTGTGTACATCAGATAAGATGGCCTCTATCAGGTTCTGAGATCCTAACAACTGAATATGAGTGATATTCAAGACATACCTCTTGGTATCTGGGTGTTTCCTGTTGTGCCCTGACAGTATGGCAGGAATCCCACAGCCTTTTGTCTTTAATTAGGCAATTTAGACTCTTGATACAGAGTAATTTAATGAAGGAAACAAGACCAACTCCAAATCCACCAGAACAAACAGCTTCAAACAAATGACTGATATACATTAATGATTGCTTTCGTTGTTTATGCAAGATAGTCCCAATATCCAAATAAAATGTAAAGAAAACCCTTCAAAGAAGACACATCTATTAAAAGAAAAGCAACCTGCTGTCACACGGTAGATTTTACCACACTCTTCCCCAATATCTGGCACAGTCTCAAAAGAAGCACTTTCATGTAAGCAGCCAGAGGCCACAACTTTTCTCATGCTTTCCATGAATATCCCTTTGCTGGTGGGAACCTGAATGTACCACTTTGACACCTCTGGCAGAAGGCTGTTTGTTCCCATTGTTTTCTGGATCATCTATTTTCAGAAGAGTTCAAGCCCCTTTAACATCATTTAGCTGATATCTTTAAGGAACCTTTGAGTATTAGGCATACCTCTCTTCAGGGGGGAGTGCCAAGAGCTGCCTTACCCTATTACTCCTACTGGCCAAAGAGCCAGTTTCTCTCACCATAGCATTCCCCACATCCTCCCCATATCTATTTAATATTCACCCCACTGAAGGTCCCAATCCTGTTATCTGCATCAAATTTAAGAACTGAGTTGTCCCCAAGCAGTAGGCTTGGGCTCTTTTTGTTCCCCCGACCCTGAGTTTCATTGGCAAATCAAAGGTTTGCATGCAAAGCCTGCTGAATCAAACAGCCAGCAATCCATATCACTCAATTTGCCATGCTGGGTGGAAAAAAAGGAAACTGAAAAACCTATTCTTGCAAGAAACAGAAATCGAAAAGCAGGAGAAAAACAAAGAAGCTCAGCTCAGTCTCAAAAGGCATTCAGTTTTAAAAGGCACTCAATCCCAAGAAAAGGAAAAAACCCATCAGTGCTCAGCATGAGGAAGTTCACCCTAAACACGCAGACCTTGTGGCGTTGATTCTCCTCTCTCAGTGAGGTGTACACAAATTTCTCTCCTCGAGTGCCAGCATCATTGCACGGAATCCATGGCAGAAACAGGTGAGTGCTGTTTTCTGAAAGTTATTGCACATTACCACAGCTGACTTCAAAAATAACTTCTAAATGAAATGTAGATAAGCCCTCTTAATTCCAATTACCCTTTATTTTAAAGCTTAATTACAGTAGTACAAGACTGTCATGGAATGATAATTACAATTTATTTAAACATCGATAAGTAAACACTAGGTTTTATTTTCCTACTGTGAAATGTATCTAACCTAATGGGTTGATAATTCCATTTAATTGTGTGCAAAGAAACTGGGTAATTTCTGTCAGGTATCATAAAACGGCAATGGCTGCTTTATCACAAGATATTAACATTTTCCAAAAACAACTCTTCTTTTTATGAATCAGCAGTTCCGCTCAGTTTTATTTAGTTCTCAATAAAAGGCCAAAGGAAAACACTGGAGCCTTGTGCAGCCAGAGAACAAGGCCCCCTTCGGGCTGTAGCGACAAAATGTAAATTAAATTGTGGCAGAACTGATCTTAACATCATTCAGGCTTCAGGAGAAGCGTACTGACTACCACAAGGCTGGGAGAGACCCACCTTGAGACCTACGGTACCTAACATGGCATTAATCGGCCAAGTCCTTCAAGCTAGTAGCTAAAAACCTGACCTTCATCTAGTTCCGGCCTTGGTCCTGAATCAGGCAGATACTGGTCTCAGATACATTGCTGTAAGTTGGGAGTCATTCATTAATAAACCTAAGCTGGGTTTTAAAAACATTCCCAAGATGAGAACCTTCCTAAATGGGCCTTGTTTTCCAAACAACCCGATTGTATACCAGCACTACTTTACTGATTACTGAAATAAAATAAAAGAATCGGTAGCAGATTTGCCTGCTTCATACTTATAACCAGGTGCTGAAGACAGTGAGAAGGGCTCAGCTTAAGGCTCCAGGGCATCATCAAAGGGTAAGAAAACAGTAGGATCAAGCCCTTGGACACTTTTAATTTTACTTCCACTCCAGAAAAATTAGGAAGAGAGACTTTCTCTGAATCCCACCTGCCAGATGGTGGTTCTCCTTTTGCAAACACCCTTGTGTCCACTTCAGGATATGAAATAAAGATTTTTAAATTGGGAAAACATAGAGGGGTAGAAGACATGATAGCATGGTTACTGAAACTAAGGATTCAAATAAAGAATATGAAAACTTGGTTCCTCATCCAAAGCTTTCCCTGCAAATCTCACAATAATTTTAATAAGAATGAAAATTTATGCTGAGGGATTTGGGTCTTTTTAGTCTGGAAAAAAGACAACTGGGGGGGGGATCTTATCACTGTTTATAAATACCTAAAGGGTGGGTGTCAGGAGGATGGGGCCAGGCTCTTTTCAGTGGTGCCCAGTGACAGGACAAGGGGTAACGGGCACAAACTTGACAATAGGAAGTTCCACCTAAACATGAGGAGGAACTTCTTTACTTTGAGGGTGACAGAGCACTGGAACTGGCTGCCCAGAGAGGTGGTGGTGGAGACATTCAAAACCTGCCTGGGTGCATTCCTGTGCAACCTGCTCTAGGTGAACCTGCTTTGGCAGGGGGCTTGGACTAGATGATCTCCAGAGGTCCCTTCCAACCCCTACCATTCTGTGATTCTGTGAAGTCCATACATCCAGAGCCTCTACATCTGAGGCAGTTACATGTGGTATCCCATGCCACATCACATGATCTTTCCTCATCTTCCCATAGCTGTACAGTGTAGAGCCTGACTGCCAGGAGGCATCTGGCTTCTTTAAATACCAAAGAAATCAGTGACTACTTGGAAAAGCAACTCCAGCGACCCAGTATAACACCCACTCTGCTCTTCACTGCTACTGCCACAACTCAAGCTGAAATCAGCTCAACTTATTCCTCCCATCTCAGAAGGGAAACAAAGCAAACTAGATGCTGGGAAAGTCTTTGCTTCTTGAGAGGACAGACTTCCCCCTTTGCCTACTCTGTGCTCAAACTTTCTCACCCACTTTTCAAAATGTGGCATCAGAAGAACTCAATTCCATTCCTCAGGAAGGAATGCCTTTTTTTTTTTTTTTAAAGGGCTACAGCATTTCTGACAATTCCCTCTGTAACAGTGACCTGGCCACACTGATTTACAAAGTCTAGCATTGGTCTGTGGCCAGACAGACACCATTACCGCAGTTTTTGCTTTCCCAGAGGGCTTTTCCATGATTGTGTCCTGGATCCATTTATCAGTCTGTTAGAGACCTGGGCTACACAACACTATATCCATCTTCTCTCAGTATCAATCACTTGCTACTCTTCAGCCCAGACGCATGAAGTGGGTGAGAACCATTTCCAAGTGCTCTGCTCACATAAAGACAAGCAACTCATGAGATGTATGCAAGTAGCTCAGAGCAGCATTTGCATGCTAACTAACATCAGTTTCACTTCACCAGCCTGTGTCATGATTAAAAAGTTGAAGCATCTGAACATTTTACAGACAGAAAAAACGATTTATAATGTTCCCATTACAAGAACGTTCATGTTACCAAAACAGAACTTTCCTTGCCTCTGCACTAAGTGTTTGCCAATGATTCAAGAAGGTACCATGTCTTGCTGCATCAGAGTGAATACTGTTTGACCTAGGATATTAATGACGAAAGAAGGGAAAAGTTGTGGATGGGAGATTCCTGTCCTCAAAATGTGGTGTCATTTTTATTAATACACAAAAGTCTATGCAGTTTTCACACGTGGATTAAGCTGGCAATGGTCTAGCAATATAATTGTCACAGAGTTGTGCTGGTAATTTTCAGATTTGTTCTGCATCGGTAATAATTTTGATTATATTTCTGAAGAGGAGAAAACATGAGAAGGGGGAAAATATCATACAGAAAGAACTATGATTTTATTACTGCTGTGTCTAAAATAAATAAGTTTACAGCACTACTAAATGCAGAGGCTTCTGCACGCAAATTATCCTGATATCTAGGTCACAACATGCTTCAAGTTGATTTCTAATTAACAAGCACAAATTACCTTTCCAATCAAACATTTCATAAAATTGATGATAGTGAACCTAACTAACCTTTACCAATATAGTAAGCAATTCCAAGATGAAATCTGGAATTCACATTGTCTACAAGCCATGGTAGCAAGGAGTCATTCCTCACACCTACCATGTTCACAGGCTCATTCAGTTGCAGTTCTCTGGCTCAATGAGGCTTTTAATTGTCACACAGATGGAGATCAGGTTCAGGTAAGCAGGCTATTTGGATTAGATACGTTTCTGTAATGGTGGAGTAACTGCATTGAAACAAATAGATTTGCACCAAGCAAGAGCAGACTCTTAGTTTCTACTCCTAACAAGCTGACATGAGGCAAGAATTGCAAAAGATCAATGTTCGTTTTTTACTGATGCAGTAGGACAGATCTTTGTGTGGCCTAAATTAGGTCCAGCTACGTCATTAATTTTTTCAGATTGCTTTTTTCCTATAAAATCAGATGGGCTATTTTATCCTGTTCTCTTTCAAGTGAGCTGTTTATGGATTGTTTGCCTTACTCAAATAGATTTTTAACTATGCCATGGAAGTGCTCATCCCCCCTTTCCCCCTGCTCTTTCATTTCTAAAGATGGCCCTACTATGAGGCAGATTCCTTTTCCACTGAGACCCATGGAGTTTCCATCAATGACTCGAGTCACAGCATGGTTGATTTTACATTATAATCTCCATAAATTAGAGATATTACAATTAAGTACAAAAGTGGCATGCATTATTTGGTGTGCATGTGAAATTAGCATAAATGAATCATTTAATTTACTTAGCTTCACCATATCTCTGCAAATTAAAAGAAGACATCAGCTAGTCTTCTCATCCATATCTTGTTTATGAGCCTGTCCCTGTGGTTTAGAGTCAATGGCATCCTGTACTATGAACAATATCAGTCAAGCAAAATGTATCCCCTTCATTAGCATGATTCCCAAAGTCAGGAATTAACTCCCAGAATGGGTCTAACTTGGGCAAGGTATAAATGCTTCTAAAGAAAACTAAGAGCATTAAAATAATATTCTCCAATACTAGAGTCATGGGATTGCTGCCTTGATAGCAAAATTAAAGGGAGAAGTCCTTTCCTTGTGGAAGGCGGCAGAAAATGGATTTGGACATTACTCAAAATACCTACTCAATATTAATAAGCACAAAGTAAAGAAATGTGCAAACAGAAAGACAGTAGGGAGGTAGAAATATTCAGAGAATAGCAGGATGGAGGAAGACAATGAATAACTGCATTTTAGGTCATTTTTCCTTACTCAAGGAAGCAGCTTTTCCCAGTACCTCCCTCTCTTTTAACACACGTGAATGATAGGGTCTCATTTTATGCAAGGAGAAGGTGAGGTGGGCACCCTCTTACCCCTGAAATCACCCTAAAATGAACTGTACATGAAAGTCAGGCCCCTGGTTCTTCAAATGCTGATTCTGCACAGCTATCAGTAACACCACAAGCGAAAAAAAAATGGTATTGAATCCAGCCTTTTCCCCATTTTCTTCCCACACATTAAACACACTCAGTCCTAGCTCAGCCCTGAAGCAATTAATTGGCATACTACAGCAAGACACCTGCCTTCATCCCCAACACTTTGACATTTCCGTCCCTGCTAGCTAGGAATAACCAAGCTGTGAAACTTCTACAAAGAGACCTCACCCCAGCAATTTGGTAATTTACCCTGTGTCTCATGATACATCTAAAAAGATAAGTGAAGCCTGAAAACTTAAACCAGCACCCCACAGTGGTGACTAGACTGGAAGGTGGCACCTAGTGATAGCTCTGCACACTCAGCGTTGCTCTTATGCCAAGACTGATGTAGAAGTACAGGCTCCAAACAAGTGCATTTTAAGCAGAGCTTTGCAACCTCAGAAATCAAAAAATTTTCAATGCTAAATGACATTCAGAAGAGTTCACGGAGTACAGAATAGTGTTGCCTACTTCCAACAACAACTCTCGAAATAGCCCTAATTCACTTTAGTGCACATGGGGTTAAGAGGCCCAACAAGGGTTTGGGACTATTTCCTGGGGCAAGAAAATGCTGTATTTATAATATAATGCTCTATTTATAAAATAAATGCTATATTAGCAATTTGGTGGGCTTAAAGAAACCCTGCTTTGGGCAGCTCCAGAAAAGAAATGGACTATGACCAACAAAAGCGAGAACCAGGCAGTACTTTGAGGAGCTAACCAAAGGCATCTACATGTTTGAGATCCCCGGACAGCTAGTGCTCTCCAGAGCAGCACTCAAGCAAAGCGCCGGGGTACTCCAAATTTCCCTCCAGGCCCCCCTGACAACACAAGAGCTCAGGCAGCTCTTCTGTCAGGCTCCCAAGTTTGATGGTGCGAACACAGTTCTCCCTTTCCACCCTTTGCAAAGAAAGGTGCTATGCAATACCAAGCTGAGACAAATACACCCTCCCTGTAGAGTTTCACATTTACATGTCACTCCTTGAAACTTTCTCTGCAGATACTGCTCCTGGTATCACTCAGTAGCACAGGCCAGACACAGTTTGAAGGGCTGCAGGATCCATCCCTTCTCTTCTTATTTATCTACTAGGTGCACAACTGATGATCTGGGCTGTATCTTGTTCAGCACATATAGCATCTTGGATCTGCAGAAGCTGCTGCTGCCTTTGTTCCTATACTGCATACTATCTCCCCATCACCCATCCAGTGCCATATTAAATTATTCATGAATGAAATAACAGTTTTCAGCATTAATAATTTACTGCTACACCAAGGGGATGGATAAGGTAAAATGTAACTGATATGGGAGTCTGAGCTTTGGCAGCTTTTATAATACTCATTCATCTAGTATTTTCCATCATTAATCCTTGTGCTTTGCTGACTAGAACATTTGCTCAATGACAGGCGTATTTCCCCACTGGCACGGATCTGGTACATAGGTTCAGTACCTGCAAACAGGAAGCATATTTTTGTTTGTGGGACTTAATTTATTAAAGTGCTGACATCAGATTTTGCAAAGTTTCAGTCTCAGGAGGAATCACACAGACCTACTTGCTTTAAAAAAGCCTGTTGACATCAGTACAAGCTAGCAAGGATAGGTCCCAGGTACGCATGTAATAATAATGTAACTAATAATACTTAATAATTTATTATCCAGCTTCACAGACAGTCCTTCTGCCTTTCTTGTCAGAAAAATGATACAGCCTTTCACTTTGGGGAGACCTGAACTAATTATTATTTACTGAGAGCCTCATCAGAAAGCTCTAATTCACCATGGCAACATGTAGCCCCTGGAGCGATGCAGGTGTGTGGAATTCCCTTGGGCAGGCACAGGGGTGTTCACTGTGCGCCTCCATTAAGTAACGGTACATTTGGCATTTCTTGATCTGATCCCTCTAGCCACCCATGAGATAAACATAACAATATCATGAGCAACGTACCTCTGAGTAAATTCTTTAAGACCAGGAAATTCAAGTGCTCATTTCAAAACTAAGCCATAAATTCAAAGGAAAAGGTTCCCTTCCTTGCTGCTTCTTCCTTGCAACAAGAAAAAATTAACGAAAAATACACCGATAAACTTAAGCTGCTGCTTCATCTAAGCATCAATGCAAGACAGGCTGCGAAACACGCAATTCTCTCTACCTATAATTTGTCATCATTGAAAAAATATAAAGCTCGAGCTCTGCTTGTGCTTCCCAACAGTAACGCCCACTGTCCAGACTGAATGCAGTGAGGTACAGAACAAAAGACAGAATTCCCAATGACTCTGTAACACCGTGTCTACCTCTGCAATTATACGTTAGAGATTTGATTTGGAGATTGACAGAGACACAATGGTTGATCTAACAAGACATCTAACTGAGAGTGAACATAGTTGAACTGAACTTCAAGGGAGGTTTGCTAGTCTAAGAAACTTTCACTCACAAGAGAAAAATTACTGCTTAAAAATCTTTATCTTTTTTGTGGTGATTTTTAAAGTCATAGTTGGCTGAACTCCAAAACTAATAGTTGCTTTGCTCAGACAATATTCATGTATTCTGACAATTCTGAAATTTTTTTGGAGGTAAAAAAACAAGGCAAACCAAAAGACCTATCAAAACTTGTTTCAAAATGAACTCCCACGCAAATGACATTTAAACCTCTTGTTGAAAAAATCTTAATTGACAGGAAACATGGTAAAAACAGTATTTCCACCTAAATTCAATGACATGGTGATTTATTAATTTAATTTACCAAGTGAAGACCTGAATATCAGTACACATTTGAAGACCAGGTTCATAGTTATTGGATCTCTACTTTCTGGTAGCAGACATATTATTTGGAAAATGTTAAGTAACAAATTGAACACATGTTTTTTCTATTGAGATCTGGGCAAAGTCCTAACAAGTTTTATTAACTTGGCATACTGAGCCCTCTCACAGACTTGCAGCATGCCAGAAAACATGTCATGATTTTCATTTGTTTGCTTGCATTTGCAATGATTTGGCTGAGTTTTCCTGCAAAAAGAGTTTTCAATCTCCAGCTTGCTTGAGACTCATTCCTGGATGAAAACTCACAACTTTGCTCATCTCCTTACCCTTGCCTGTTTATTTTACCGGGTCATCCGCAACAGACCACATTCTTCAAAAGCAGAAAACAGATTGAGAAGCCAGAAGCTGCTTTCCAAGACACCCGTACACTAGTGCTGGCTTTGCCAGTTGAATCGTGTTGGTCAAGTCACCGCTACAGTTCCCCCACCCTGGGAGCTCGCTGGCTGAGGACCCGTCCCTTACAACGCACTTACACAACCAATAGCATAACAGGGCCTTGATATCGATTGGAGATGCCAGCTGCTATGCTTAAGTACATCTTAGTAGCAATAATCGGAACAAGAAACACTACATGAGGTTTCTGGTGCAGGGAAGGCATTCTCTGTACTGTGCAGTATGTCAGTATCAGTGCAGTAACCAACAGTACGTAGAGGCGCAGAAGGAACACATTCATCAAGCAGATCCCACTTGATGCAGTTGTTCTTTTTACTGTAATCACGATCTAATGATATTGAGGCTTTTAGAGCACAGTACCGGGAAGAAGAGACAAACAAGACGACTCTTCTGACTCTCAGTGGAAAATTGCTGCCGTTCCACAACAAAACTGCAAGCGCTAATAACGCCGTCGGCTCAACTGCACTCCCCTTGCTGCACTACTGCTGCAGAGTATTCCTCCCTTGGCTGGCGACTGGGTAGTTTCTTGCTGAACTTTACTTACGTCACTCTGCAGGTTTCCCACTGGTGCAGCAAGACACATTTTGCTAAAATAAACAAACAAAAAGAACGTACGCCTTGCTAAAAGACATGCTAAAGGGGCCAGACTTTGAGAGAGCCTGTGATGCATGTAGCTTATAACTAAATAATGCATTTTTTTTTCTGCAAACTTTTTCCCAAGGAGGGAAAGTTGATGTACCTACTGCTTAACACATATAAACAACAAACCAATAACCTACGTGGAATAGCGTGCACTTAGCTAACTGAGAACTCTGTAATGAAAGAGAGACCTGGACCCAAATTTAGTCATACACTTAAGCCTGACAATATCAGCACTTATCACCCACAATTTCCTCTTTGACTGGCATATTAAGTCAAGTTGAAAATTGCTTCCTAAACCCAACATGCTTAAATAATAGAGACAATCTTAATGTTAGGGACAGGCTATTTCCTTCTCGTTCTAGCTAAACAATTCCCATTTTCCACAGTCAAGTTTTCTCAAGGCTTGTGATTCAGTCCTTTGGTCAATGCATGCAGAAGCATGACCAAGGAAAAATATTAACCTGTATTTGCACTAAGGCCTTGCTACAACATTCTTAGCCATTACATGCTGCTCCTAGGATGTGTTAGCCATTCTGCAGACCCACCTGTCCTCAGGACGTGTATTCCATTCTTAAATGGCTAGTAAAGCACTTGGGACTTGATATCCACACCAGACCTCAGTACTGGCTAGCTACCCAGACACTAGAAATGAGTTTTCCAAAGCAGATTAAATCCTGTTTTGTATAAAGGAGAACAGGGGAATCTGTGAAGCCAAACAAGCTGTTGTGCAGATGTAGGAACACACAAACCTCACCGACGTGTTGTTAATGCAGATGACAGGGTCCTCTTATGTACAGGGTTGGTAAGGCTGGTATATCCACACTGGAGGCCCAAGCTGAAATTCCCAAGGTGACATGCAACTCTTCCCAAATAGTGAGCTTAAAACAAATTTGGATGTGTCTGTACAAACTCAGAGATGTCTATACAGAAAAGAAGGCAGAACTGGTATACTGAGATGCCAAGTAGTTTAGTGGGACTATGGAAAATGCCCCAGAAAAATACATCAAGTCCCTCAGAAAGAAACCACAATAAGTTACAGTGTTTAAGGGACGGTTGCCCAATATCACTACCACTGAGCCTGTATGGTGCTGCAGAGGTACGCATCAGTACAAACAACAGAGCAGGGAAATGCATTACAAAATGTTGCAAGCAGCTGACAAAGATTTTGTGAAGATTCATCACAGCATTACGGTCACACCTTTTCTTTGTTAATGTGGCTGTGTTCTTAGGAATGTTAGGTGTGCATATCTTACAAACACCTAGCTGACAGCTGCACCAGAGGCCAACCCTTATGCAAATGTATCCTTTTATCCCTTGTTTAAGAGGAAATACCTTACTCAAGTTACTTGCTAGGGGCTGCAGATTCTGCATTAACCAGTGGACCCTTTGAGGTTGTGCAAAACCTCTGCCTTGGAAAAGATCTGATGTATCTCGAGACATGTGCCAGAGCTTGATCTAAGCACATTTATCCTTCCTGTATCTTTGTACCTCTTCAACTTTAAGCCTTTATTAACTTAATTCCTTTGGGAAACATTAATTTATTTATACTTTTGACCAGTTTCTCCTGCCTGCCTCCCCCCTCACCAGCCATGGAAGATGTCATACCTCTCAGCTGACAGTCTGTAGAACAAAGGTGTATCATGCCCTGCTGCGGGATCCAAAGGAGTCTCTGGGACCCATCTATCTTTAATAATGCAGAAGAACACTCTCCTCCCAGTGCAAAAGAAAAAAAATACCAAGATATACAGTTTTTTAAAAGTCCTATAATTTAATTCTCTCCACTTTAAAGAAAAATTTCAAAAGGAGATGATCTTCTAGAATTCACTCCCACATGAATCTAAAGCTCTGGGATGCTGCAGAGTGCAATATGCACCTACAAGGGATATTTGAAAGATAGGGAAATAAATTCTGCCATCAGGCAATGGAGGCAGGCTGTAGGAACCATTAAAAGGTTTGTCAATCCATTCTGCAAATAGACACCCTATACTGGCAGTTCTCTTCATCAAGCACATTTCAGGAATAATAAACTGGTAAAATACCGGATAGTATGTAAAGTGAATTGATCATGATGTCTGAGTGCCAATATAAGAAGCAAATAACCTGAAGTAGAAGAGTTTTTTAATCCCTCAGGAAAGTCATAATATCATCAGTAACTGGAACTGAAGTGAGAAGAACAGAAAGTAAAATAAGGTCAATTTTAGATGCATATATTTAGCAGATGTAGTTTTAGGTACATATATTTAGCAGATGGGACAATTAATCTTCAGCATCGGCATGGAGAAACACTTTGGGTGGGGTTATAGTTTTGCATGGTCCTAAACACTGTTTCTCCACAAGCAACGCAGTAACTGGAAAACCTTCAGACAGCTACAGTAGGACAATGACAGCTGCTCCTTGCCAGATGCCTGTGTGGGAGACCAAGTATACGACTGACCAGAACAGCCTCTACATCTGCAAAACAATTTCAGTTGCCATTTATGACAAGCAGTCGCAGTTATGGTGATATTAAGTGCCTCACTAAGTCCTGTATCCCCCAAAACTGTAAACTGACCCCGTACAGGTGATAGACTATGTACCTTCTGCTTTTCCTAGTTATCCCCCATTCAGCTTCATTCATCTCCCTGAGGGGGCAACTACCCGTTTCTAGAATACCCATGATCAATCCCAGCCTGAGGGACTGCTGACAACTAGCATACCTGCGGTGTGTGACAAGGTGTGATGGAGCGCCCTACAAAATGCACCATAAACTCCCCCTGAAAAAGTTCTGCCTAATTAGATGAGACAATTAGGTGCTGGGAGGAAATCCCAGTCAGAGAGAGGTTAAAGTAGCTTGCTTTGGCTTATGCAACAGAGCAAAACAGGGTAGATGCTGCCCAATTCACTTTTAGCTTCACTTCTCATCTGCCGGATCAGACAAGCATTTCTTGATAAAAGGTTCTTTTAAAATTATTTTAGTATAAAGACTAAACTAGGGACAAGAGAAACAGCTGGAATTCTGTCACCTTATCTCAGCTGACAATCTGACCTGTTCATCTCCTGTAGCACAGATAATCAATTTTTCCCATGTCAAAATGTGTTGGCAGTTAATAGCAGCAACTCTCATTTTTTTTTGTTAATTAAGAATGAAGTGTTCCACAGATCATAATTACTTTGGAAAAATGTCTATGATAATTCAGCATGTGAACAGACAGAACATTTTATCATCCTTTTAAGAAAAAATACAGCTAGTGTTCTTGGAGAAAACTTTTCATCTTCTAAGATTTTAAAAGCAAAAATGGAGAAGATCAGATTTAATAATGGCACGGTATTTTAGGAGAGGAGTAAAAGGACATTTTTTGTTAATTCATTATAATCTGCCCTGTGACCCTATCTCAGTACACCAAGGCCTGAAGTGCAGAGGTAGGTAATAATTGGGTTGTGTGTGCAGCTTATGCGTTTGAATGAATCTATGATGCACGTATTTCACTGCAGCCACAGCAGGCGTGCACTACTTCAATGCATTTTGCCATTTTGTTTTTTTTTTTAACACCTTCTGGATATTTTAAAAAAGTACATAACAAGGAGCTACATTTGCCAGAGGACAAAATCAGTGTAACCTCTCTTGCATTTCATGTTTCTGTTAAGGGTTTGATCTTTTTGGAAATCTGGCAGTTGCATGAAAAAGGCCTCATCCCTCTCAATCCACCTCAGGAGAGATCCATCCTGCTCACGGCAGCATTGAACTCTAGCTAGATGAAGTCAATACCTCTTTGTTCATCTGCTTAATCCCCAAAGGGCAGGGGCCAGGTCAAGACAAACAGGCACTGCTCCCTCCCCACTACTAGTTTTTTCTCATATGACCTTTAAAGGCAAAACAACAGTGCACGCGCAGAGCAAACTCTGAAAACACACACAGAAACTCAGCCCACGCTCCTCACTCCAAATCCCAACACAGGAGAAGCAGATCTCCCTCTGGAGCTTCGCAGACCACTTGATAAACAACAAGCCCCACCGACTGCCAGGCAGATGCTCTTAATGTGCTCTAATTCCCCCAGGAAAGGAGAACCCCTAAAGTAAGCACCAGACTGCCATAAAGCCAACCTGAAAAAAAGAAGGGAAGGAAAGGTCTTCACTAGAAAGTGCTCACGTATCCAACACCGGTGACAGAACTGTCTGGATATCTCCACTTAGTCTATACTACTAATGACTCCAGCAATATGTTTATAGCATTATAACTCAGCTAGCTTCCTTAAACTCCATGTATGAATCTACAGATTATACAATTCTAGATGTTTGTAATAGCAGATTACCTTTTTATTCCCCTAGCTCTAATTCTTGGGGTGAAGAGTTGTTAGAAAAATCACTTGCAAACTAATCCAGATTCATCAACAATTTGCATTTGGTAATGATGTTTAACAGACCACAGTGATTGCTGTCCAGAATTCTTCTAAGAGGGAAAACAAACATCTAAATTATAACTTTCTAACATCTGCTTCCTCTAGGGGAGGATTTGTATGAGCTTTGACAGATGTGAGAGCTCCGAAGAATGGCTGTTACAAATGAACCAGCTAGCAGAGTCTTGGAAAATGCAGCCAATCTCAGCTTATTGAAATGAGCTCCAAGCCAAGGCAGAAATAACACACAGCTGTTCCTTCTGACTGCAGTTCAGGAGAGAGATGGTATCTTGTGTTGGTATTAATAGATCTCTTTTACTCTGCATATCACCTGGAAAGTGAGAGCCCAGCATTTCATCTCATTTGATGTTATTTATAGTACATTAAATAAAAAAGAAAAAAAAAAAGTAGTGCAGCAATGACAGTGCTGAATAAAACAGTCAACAACTAGCAAAGTTAAGGTATTAACTTTTTACTCAAAACATGAATTTGAGCACACCACAGTAGGAGCTTTTTGGGTCATTCCATCTTCAGAGAAGTGAACGACAATTCTGTGAATAATTCTTACTACAATTTAGTGTGCGTTTTATTTACTAAGCCCAACACAAAGAAAATTGGATGTAACATACCAGCAATCCCTTTTAACAGAAATGTCAAATCTGCCTCTACACCCTATTCCCAAGACACTCCTCTGACTCAAGAAATAGCTCCCTTCTAGAGAGAGACTGAAGGAAAGAGGAAATTCTACGCTTGCAACAAGTACTGCAAAAAAGGAGGAACAGCACAAGTTATACACCTTTTTCAATTTTTTTGAGGTTTTAACAGAACTAGTGAGAAAGTATAACAGGGCTCCTGTTGGTACATCCTGCCAAAGAAACATCACAATCAGAATCAACAGTGCAGCAAGGCTTACAGTTGGGAAAGAAAACAGGAAGAGCAGATACTTGTTACAGCCAAAGCAGCCCCATGAAACCAGTGAGAGATAGCCTGCCGCCATGGACTGGTGGTCTTAATTTACGCTGTGCAGAATCCCCTCTCAAACCTGTGCAGTTTCTTTACTGTTTTGGGCCTGATCGACTGCCCATGGGAGGACAAGCAGCAGGGACTTGGGCTGAGCTCTGCAGGAGTATGTCTCCAGGGCCAGCTGTTGACTCCTTTCCTGGAAGAGGTGGACAAGGGCTGAGCAAATCTGCTCTACCAGTTTCCTATCAAAAGAGGAGCAGAGTTAACTTTCTCAGGCAGCAGGAGTGAGGACGTATGCTGGCTGTGTGTTGAGCTATACATTTTAACACTGCTGCTGATCAGGGGAATGGATGTTTGACTACATAGCCGTGCCTCCCCTGTGTAAGAGAGCCTACCCATACAATTTCTTCCATTCAAATTTTGGATCAAGCTGTGCACAGGCTGTCCAAATCACATGCAGGGTATAAAACCACAACCACATCTGTTTCTCATATGGCAATTCCACATGGCTCTGCACCCTTCTGGCCCCGCAGGCCGCAATCCCTATTAAAATCTGTCTGTATGTGACAGCACAACTTCTCATTAGCACCTTGTGCTTTCCCTTCCGAGATCTCATAGGGACATACACACGCATTACTTGCCAAACTCAATGGCACCTTTCCCTGTGCCCAGCCTCTGGCACACAGAGAAACGAAGGCCAACTATCCTGCAAAAGGGAACACCAGCACAACTTGCAGAATATGATGGCTACAAGCGGTGAATAACTTCCACCAGTGCCCACACTGACAGGATGCTTATCGGCTGCCAAATTGAAGAAAAGTTTGGTGGGCTAACAGCACTAGTGGAGCACACTAGGCAATGCTGCTGCCATTGTCCCAGTATGTGTTGGGAAAAAAGTGGTACCCATAGGAATGAATCTGTATTGCCTACCACCCAGCCAGGAGAAGGAATATGATTTGCAGCCATTTGAATTTCTTGGTTTTGCTCAGTTTCCCTTGAGATACCTTTACCAAAGCAGCTCAAAATGAAGGTTATGTATTTAACCCCCTGCTTCAGAGATGCACTAACACAGAGGAACAAAGTTTTAATGCAGACAAACATATTATATCGTAATGCTCGCACTGTCATGCAGGAGGCACTGAACATGCAATTCATGTGCCAAGACTGAGGTATAATATCACATATCCACAACAAAGTTCCAGGTGATGTGCAGCAATACACAAAATCTAAATGAATAGCACACACATTATACAGGTACCTCACGATATATAGGTGAGTTGCCTAAATGCTTTATCACTAAGACTCTCTTTCCAACCATCTACAATTTACAACCTTGACCTGTTGAGGCAGAAAAGCAACAGCTGCGTGAACCATGTCGAGCTCACACTGCTCACTACTAGGATTACCTAGACAGGCAAGAGAGACCTAGACAGGCTGGAGAGCTGGGCAGAGAAGAACCTAATGAGGTTCAACAAGGACAAGTGTAGGGTCCTGCACCTGGGGAGGAAGAATGTCAGGCACCACTATAGGTTAGGGGTGGACCTGCTGGAAAGCAGCTCTGAAGAAAAGGATCTGGGGGTCTTGGCAGACAGTAAATTACCCATGAGCCAGCAATGTGCCCTTGTCGCCAAGAAGGCCAACAGAATTCTGGGCTGCATAGGGAAGAGTGTGGCCAGCAGATCAAGGGAGGTCATTCTCCCCCTCTACTCTGCACTGGTGAGGCCACAACTGGAATACTGTGTCTAGTTCTGGGCTCCCCAGTTCAAGAAGGACAGGGAACTGCTGGAGAGAGTCCAGCGTAGGGCAACAAAGATGACTGAGGGATTGGAGCATCTCCCTTATGAGGAAAGGCTGAGAGAGCTGGGACTCTTTAGCCTGGAGAAGAGAAGGCTGAGGGGAGGCCTTATTAATGTTTACAAGTATCTAAAGGGTGGGTTTAAGGAGGATGGAGCCAGACTCTTTTCAGTGGTTCCCAGTAAGAGGACAAGGGGTAACGGGCACAAGTTGGAACATAGGAAGTTCCGATCAAATATGAGAAAAAACTTCTTTACGGTGAGGGTGACAGAGCACTGGAACAGGCTGCCCAGGGAGGCTGTGGAGTCCCCTTCTCTGGAGACTTTCAAGACCCGCCTGGATGCAGTCCTGAGTCATGTGCTCTAGGTGACCCTGCTCTGGCAGGGGTGTTGGACTAGATGATCTCTAGAGGTCCCTTATGACTCTGAAAAATTCCGTGATTCCATGATTAAAACCTTTGACTCAAAGGCTATACGCTACAAGTTGAATAGAGTAACTGATTTTTAGTATTACTGGATAGCAGTCCTCAGATATGGCGAGGCTTGTCATGTCATAGTGCCACAGAACTTTCCTAAAGAAGCAGTAAGAGTGGTCCAAAAATGTAGAAGTACTTTACCTTTGAGTATCTTATCCCTCACAAATTATTAAGCATTCCCTGAGAAAACTAAGGGCAGAACATGTTGTTGTCCAAGATGCTCGCAGACAGATTGGAAGCAGGTGCATGCAGCACCTGCAGACAAGGCTTTATTTTTCCAAGGTACTCTGGTAAGTTTCACAGAATCACACAGAATGGCAGGGGCTGGAAGAGGGAAGGGACCTTCAGATATCGTCTAGTCCAAGCCCCCTGCCAAAGCAGGGTCACCCAGAGCAGGTTGGACAGGAATGCATCCAGGCAGGTTTTGAATATCTCCAGAGAAGTACACTCCACCACCTCTCTGGGCAGCCTGTTCCAGTGCTTTTTCACTCTCAAAGTAAAGTTTTACCTCATGTTGAGATGGAATTTCCTGTATTCCAGTTTGTGCACATTGCCCCTTGGTCATGTCACTGAGCACCACTGAAAAGAGTCTTGACACCTGCCCTTTACATATTTATAAGCATTGGTGAGATCCCCTCCCTGTCTTCTCTTCTCCAGGCTAAACAGACCCAGCCCTCTCAGCCTCATCAACTTCCTCTTCCTGAGCAGGTGACCTCTAGTAAACACCCACAGCACTGTCACTCATATTAGCCTGCCCCTTAATTCTTACCCATAACCTCTCAACACATTCTTCATCCACCCCTAGGCAGAGCTCAATACATTCCCGCTGCTCTCTTATGTAGAGAGCAACTCCACCACCACGCCCTGCTGGCCTGCCTTTCCTAAAAGGTATGTAGCCATCCACGACAACATTCCAGACATGCGAGTTATCCCACCACGTCTCTGTAATTGCAATGAGATCATGACCCTGCAGCTGCATACACATCTCTAGTTCTTCCTGCTTATTCCCCATGCGGCATGCATTGGTGTACAGGCATTTCAGAGAGGTAATAGGGCATGCAGGTTTCTTTGGAGGGGTGCATAGGGTCCACCACAGTTATACACACCCTTGTTGTCCTTCTGGATCTCATCTTGGGAGTTCGCTAAGGAACATTTGTTGCTGCTCTGGTTGGCCTCGCTTATTCCCCAGTTGGATGCAATGGCATAAGCACTGCCATTTTGGACTCCGCCCCTCAAGTCCTTCACTTTAAAGCCTGTCTTACCAAGATGGACAGCCTGCTGCCAAAGATTCCCTTACCTCTTCTAGACAGGTGGATTCCATCCCTCTCTAGCAGGCCATATTAATCAAAAAATATCCCACTGTCATAAAAGCCAAAACCTTCACGATGGCACCAGCTACGTAACCAGGAGATGGTATGCATTATCGGTCCACTTCTGGCTGCTCCCTTTTCTCTAAGCGGTAAAATGGAGGAAAAGATAACTTGGGCACCAATTCTTTTCACTTGCACCCCCAGGGCTTTATAGTCTGCCTTGATTCTGCCTGGGTTCTGGCTTTTGGTGTCATTCATGCCCATATGAAAGAGTAACAGTAGATAGTAGTCTGTACTCCTGACAGGTTGTGGCACCCTCTTGGCACCATCTCGAACCTTCGCTCTCGGGAGGCAGCGTACCTCACGTGACTCCCTGTCAGGATGGCAGACGGGTGCCTCAGCGCCCTTTAACAGAAATTCACCCACTACTAGCACTCATAGTTTTTTACAATATCTACTGTGGGCTGCTGGTGCAGTTCCTCCTGGCAGACCTTGCTCCTGGGTGTCTATAGCTGTTAAACTTCATAGCTGTTTTTTGTTGTGATGCCAGAGTGTGGGGACTGAAGCGGAGTCCTGCTTTTGTGAGTCACCAAGGTCCAAGGTGCCTCATTCTCAGTGGTATCCGCCACAGGAACACGGTTATGAAACCACCTATCTATCTCTGTCTCGGCTCCTCTGATACTTTCCTTTAACTATATACCATTGTAACCTTTCCTCAAAAGAAAGGCTTTGTACACTTGTTACTGGAACTGAAATCACCCATGATGAAGGCAGCAATTTAGAAGTGAAGTCCTTGCTGCAAAAGTGCACTGCTTGCAAAAGTCAGCATTTTACAGCTACTTTAAGGGGTAATGGACTTCTTACACCCAAAATTAAACTCCTGAATTCATACTTGAGCAGCTGTAAGGTTTTCTAGTGGAGTGAGTGTCAGCATATCCCTGGGGAAATCATCTTCAAGTAGCAAAGCACAGAAGTCCATAGATGGAGTAGAGCCAACCCCTCCATTATCTATGTTCTAGTAGAAAGCTGTTGTCCCTTTAACAGACCAGCCAGAGAGGCAAAGTCATGTGGAGGTGATTCTGATTCGGGAATATATGAATGAGAAGGCTACAAGGATCATATCAGTCTCAGGGAAATGTAGACTTTCATAGTCAACATGCACACGGACAGACCATTTTCTTGGAGCATGAACGTTTCTGAAGTACAGACCCACTCCTCCCTCCTCCTTCCTCCAGTCCACCAAAAAGCAAAATTTTGCTTTGGGAAGAAGAGCTTAATGTTGGAGGAAGAGATACTGAACATCTCTTATCTTTTTTGTTTTACCAAAATACAGCAAAATGAAGGGATTAGCAAGATGACATGGAACAGCAGCATCCTGGGTCTGGTTCCCAGTCCTACAGCCCATTCTCAGATGCAGGAAGCAGAAGCCTCCTGTGGAGATATGTAAGGAGCTGTATGCTGCCAGCAGCTCTTTAACTTTCAATGATTCTATAAAAGAGAGGAAAACAAGAATTTAGCAGTAGTTGGAAATGGATTTTTTTTTTGCTGACCACAGTCATGTAATGTGTAGGAGGGACAATTCTTGCTACCTGCATTTAGACCCAACATCATTTAATCAAAAAGAGTCTGATAAGAAAGAAAACCTTTCTGGATCAAATTTTTTCCCCACTCAGTTTGATATAAACAGCAACATCAAAGTACTCACTAATGATGTTACCTAGAGACAATGCAGTACACTGAACACACAGCAGCTTCTACTGCATGATGAACTGGAAAAAGACAAACACTTTAATACAATAAAGACAGGAGAGGAATCACTTCCAAAACAGGACAGAAAAAGCAGAAGGTGCTAAGAGAGACTGATTAATATTAACAACCTTAGTGCTGAGTAACTGGGAAGATCTTGAAAACATTAAGTGAAGATGTTGAACTATTTCACTTCTCAGGTCATGTACAAGGAGAAATGAATCTGATAATTCAGAACAGATTTGCCCCAGGTTGGTGATGGTTTCACATCAACGGATACAATTCTCAGGGGGATCTGAGAGCTTTGCTCTGTAGTTCTAATCAATGACTGGGAAACAGTGCACAGACGTCCTCTGCTCAGCGATTAAAGGACCAGCAGAGCAGGGCAGCAGCTTTCAGCCTCTAAAAAGTTCTGAATTTGTGTTTGTACATGCTGAGCTTTTAGGGCTGTCCAAGCAGGAGATCATTTGAATAGGATTTTCAAAGGCACTCAGAACATACCTAGCCCCTTTCCGTATCATAAAGTAAATGAAAAACATACATTTCCTGAAATTAAATCTTGATCCTCCAATAAGCCCAACGAACGAACAAGCCTTTTCACTGATGCGTGGTTCATGGAGGGGCCATAGCTTAGTGAGTAAAGCCTGAGACCAAGGGAGTTCTGAGAAAGTTTTATCATTATCTGCAGGGCCTAGATATGAGAAGTAGGAGTGTCAGAATTTCACCAGCAATCTCTGCCACTAAGTACTACATAAATCAGTTTCCTGAATGCTCAAAATTGAAAATAGTCTTAAATTAATGAGTGACTGGATTAGATACTGGATTATCAAGTATTTGAAAACCAGTTTTGAAGGGAAGATTTATCCTGTGTTTGAAATCCGTCTTGAGTAAGTCAACTCTGTTTTCTTGAAACCATAATAATGCCCATAATTACTTGACATAGCTTAATTTTCTATATGGCTTGCATGCTTTTCAACACAGGAACTGCCAGAATACATTAAGCATGTGTTACACTCATCAAGTGCCCTGAACGTGGCCACAGCAGCTCAGGCTGCTTCATATAGCACAAAACCAACATGATTGACAGCATAGAATAGTCCATTTATGAGGGATGCATCTCTGCAGCGCTTTCAGCTAGCCTACCTCCCAAGGCTTCTCCCCCCTAACAGTTATGAACAGTCATACGGATAGTCATTTTCTCATTATCCATAAAGCTACCTTGGCTTTACTGCCCACAGTACCTAGCAAGTTAGCAGTCCCCCTGCAAATGCACACTCCCCATTTCCATCGTACCTGCCCAATTTCAGAGATCTCAATCTTCTGATCTGTTTTTTTTCCTAGACCTGTGATTTCTGCCTGACAGGCAGACTTGAATTTTGTTTTCTATTTCAAATGTAAAGCTAATTAGGCAGTGTCAGCTCAAACCAATCAACTGGCATCTCTTCAGCAAAGTACATTAACTATGAAGCTCTCCTACTGTTCTTAAGCCCTGTCAACCCTTTACACCATCTTAAGAACTTGATGCTACCTGGAAATCCTTACAAATGTACTTTCTCATACTAAATTAAGGTAGAAGGTTTCTACCTGGGCTCTCAAATTACTTTCATGCTTATTACTTCATATCAGCTCTTGTTTCTGTCACTGTTATTCAGCCATTCTCTGGAAAAGTTCACTGATCTTCCTTCAGACTCATGTTTCTGCTGGAGGCAAACACAGGCAAATACCTGGAAGTAATAAGCCTGCTTTAGGTCTCCTTGCCAGTTTGGGTTGATGACAGCTAGCAGGCAAAGCAGCTGAGATACTGGAGGAGAGGACAGCATTACAGGAAGTAAAGGCAGTCACGTGGAGCACAGAGAGAAGAAATAAAACCCTTTTACCCTATCCTGTAACTCCTTCACGTCTTCAAGAAAAAAAAGAACTAACTTCTGATCAAATTAAAAACAATGGTGAGCTTCTATGGCTGTCATTATTACCATATTTTACATAATGCGAGAATAACTGGTTCCTCATGACCTAAAGGCACATATATCCATGAAACTGGAAGGCTAAACCGAATGCAAAGCAACACCAAGATGCGCATTATTCCAAACTGAGCCTTGCTAGCAGTAAGTCACCTACTTGCAAGTCTGCAATGCTCTCAGGCTTGCTGCACCTCCATTCTGCCTGCTTGTGCAAGGACCCTGTGGGATCCCAGGCGGCCACTCAGCCAGGCTCCCAGCTTGCCGCAGCCCTCACTCCCTGCCTAGCCCCAGCAACAGAAGATCTGCACTTCCAGCCCTTCCATGCATGCATGCACAAACTTTCTCTGGGAATAGAAAAGGGACAGTTTAACCTTCCTTAAAAAAAAAAATAGGTAGGGGACATACTTCTGAAGAGACAAAAGCCACAGCTGGATACTGCATGGCTACTTCTGGTGAAAGTGTTTTAAATGCTCAGAGCTGTGGCACCCAGCTCTGCATCATTCCTGCATGATTAACCAAATGCATCGCTGAGCTTGGGTGCTATCTGATTGACACTGGATCCAGAGCACAGGAGTTGAAATTAGACTCATTGTTTGAGAAGAGAAGAAAAATAATAATTTTGTAAGCTAACGTTGTGCCAGCCATCCAAAGCTGCTAAGCGCTGCGGTTCTCTAAAGTCGTGTTTTTGGCACCAATGCAAATAAATGTAAACTGAGTAAAGACTATATGAAAACATGATGAAATTTAAATGCCAGTAAATAATGGTTTTGCTCAACAGGAATTTAATTTAGGAGATACTGTTTTAAATTATCAACTACTGCAACTAGACAAAGAAGGTAATTCATGGGCATTTTCCTTCATGGGTCAGGACATAGCTGTAAGTATAAATACAAAAAGTTATTGACTTTTTGCTATTACAGAGAACCTACTATCACCATGTAATTGTCAAAATAGCATATATCAAGTGCATGATAGTGTGGAGTGTTATCTTTAGCTACGTAAGTTGAGAACAAAGCACATTATAACCAGAAGTTAGAGACATAATCAATATGACTGTAATAAACCCTTCCTACTGTACAATACAGTTGCATATTCTTGATAAACCGCACATTGTGGAACATGATTTTTTAAAATCAGACTAAGAGGTTTGAACCTTCTGCCTGCAAAGCAGTGCACTCTCATAGCAGCCCTTGGAAGGACGGGCAAGCATTGGTTAAATGAAAACAGTGCTTCTAAGAGGAAAAGAATACAAAAATATTTCTATTCAAGTAGTTCATATGTGGCTTAAAGAATAAAAATTATAATAGGGAAAAATATCCCAAACAGCGACAGGTGAGGCCTGAGACTTTGTACTGCCTGTAACAAGAAATGTGGTGGGCTGTCATCCACCCCTGACCCCACTGCCCTCTGCCACTTGACTGGCACCATGATTTGAAACATGCCTCCAGAGGAGTTTTGTCACTGATGACACTTCCTCCATACCCACCCCACAACACTTTGAGTCATCTCTCTGCCTGATGAGAGGGCCTTTGCACACATGCAGATGGAACAAGACAGTTCTCCATCTGTCTCCAAGCCACCATCAGTCATGGGGCTTCTCTAGAGGAGTGAGGACAGAAGAAGACAGGCTATTGCCGTTCCTGAACGCTTGGGGTCCTGGACACAGATGCCTAGAGCTGGAAACGTTACGTCAGCACCCCTCACAGCACTTACTACCCTTCAGCTCAATTTGCTTCCATTTCAAACCAGGTCTTCTGCACTAGAGACTTTCCCATTGCTAAAGCAAGTTAATCCTCCACATTTTGCACCAGCAAAATCTTCAGTCCTTGCGTGGCCAGCTTTTGCTATGTAGTCTTCCCCCCCACAAGACCAGCACTAATGATGTTCTCTGCAATACAGGCAGGAGTGGCTGTCTGGCTATAACCCTTAAGAGAGCTTTGCAGCTTTTTAGTTTTGTGTGTCACAGCTTTCCTTTCCCCCACCACATTAATAATGCACTCATTGCTGTTCTTTTCCTAGTTTATCTGCATATGATAATTTCTTCAAGCTAAAAGCTACTCCTGTAATCACAATATTTCATCCACGCTTACCCTGTAACGTCTCATTTGCACTAATGCAGAAACGTGGCAATGTGTTGCCTGGTGACCAGAAGCAGTCCCCTCCACCCTTTTCTCCCACAAGTGAGGCTTTTGCCATGGCAAATAAGTGAGTATTTTAATGTTATGGAATTAAGTTTTATTAGATGCCAGCTTCCTAATAACATGGGAGAGATCTATAAAATAGAACTCCACACATCTGCTTGCCAAACGGCTTTCTAAGCCTCCTAATGTTTGCATTTATGCAATACAATCCTATTTTATATGGCATTTTACAGCTCTAGGAAAAACACTTTCCAGTCAAAACACATTCTAGTACATATATTGGGGTTATGTGAGCACATACAGGAGACAGTCTAGTGCCTTTTCTTACTCTAATCCCAAACAGTCACGGTCTGTATTTCACCTGTATCTTAATTGCCCTTCCATTACACAGTTAATACAAATTGCATGAATTACTGAGTGGAGTTCTTTCATTTGTGAACTGCAGGTGATGATAACAGTCCCTTTGGCCTTAAAAATTTGTGTCAGTTGAAAACAGGGATGATGCACAGAGCAGGATGTCAGCTGCAGTGCTGCCAACACCCAGCTCACAAATCTCGGGTCTAGTTCCAAATAATACACACAACAGGCTTAAAAGCAAGGATTTTAAATACAAAAAAAAGTGATGGGATGCTTGTTTGTTTTAGTTGCCTCCTGTGCTTTTTTCCCCCCCCATGCTTCAGTCATCACTTGTTTCTTCCATCAATAGATAGGAAGAGGGCAACAGTTACAAACATGCCATGACATATTTTTAAGTGAAAGCTGCCAGTCTCATAAAATTCCAGTTTCTGTAGTCTTTGAGAAAAAAAAAAAAAAAAAAAAAAAACCTACTGCAAAATTCAGTCAATTCCTCTGTGGATGACATAGCAGTAAAATTCCTCTGACATCCAGATATAACAACTTTTCTGTGGTGCCACATGGTACTGCACCAGCTCAAACCTTCTCAGAGGGAGATACCATCCTCAAATGATCCTCCGCTCTGCCTCCCTTGAAACACAGCATTGACGTCTCTGAAGCAACCAACCACCAGCGTCCAGAAGTTTCATTTGTAACAAGGACTGAAAAGAGACATCAAAAACATCCCCCGGCAATGATGACTCAAGTTCACAAAGTAAATTCTGGCATTTTCCTGTGCTCTCTGGAGCAGATTCAAATACTGACTTAAACATGGCTGCATGAGACATTCTCAGCCAAAATGAACAGGAGATTAAATGTGGAAAGAACGAAGCAAAAATTTTATAAGAGGACCAAAGAGAAGTAACAGCCCCCTCTCCCCTCATCCCCCATTTTGTCTAATGTTAAGAGCATTAAAATCCCTGAATGTTGCAGTTGGCAAATGCTGTCTCTTGTGGAAAAGAAATATCATCTCTCTTGTAAGGAAGCAATAGAACAGCCTAAACAGCAACAAAAAAAAAAAGTGGAAAAAAATCCAACCTTTGGGATTTAGTTATGAAGTTATATTTACTCCAGCCCATTCTGAACAGGGATTTGGTTTAAAATTTAAAAGGCTCTAATTCCCAGTTTCATAAGTGACATTTATTTTTTAATATAACTGGCTTTTAATTCACAGTTGAGCATATCCGAAAAGTACACAGTTAAGTAGAAATCATATAAATATTTTTCAGCTTCCAGCAAGCCTTGCTGCAGTTGGCAAGGGTAACAACCACAGTTCAGTTTTGGAACAGCCAAGAGGAAGGACATCAAAAGCACAAGTGATTGAAGTGAGACATTTCAAAGAGGGGGATGGAGGGCTTCGCTGGACAGTATTACAGTACGGGCAAAAAATCAGACAGCCTGGAGGACTACACGTAACCCAAGTACATAGGAAAAGTCACCGACTGATGTGCCTTAGAGTCTGAGCAAGAAAGGTTTCCTGCTGTTAGATTTAATTCTTGCTAGGGGAATTGGGAATTTGTCCACCCCTTTATAAATGAGTAAGACTCTTCCAGCTAGAGTCAGGGTCAGGGATGGAACTGTCGAGCTGCATTTCTGCCTTCTGAGTTGGCTATAGCAGTGATAGCTGGCATAAAATTTTGCTATGGGTTGGACATTTTAATAAAACCCGAGACCATAAAAGTGATGGAAAATATTTTTTTTTATAAAGCCTTGCTTGGGTTTTATTTATGAATACCAAGGGGCCAGATTCATAAAGTGAATTAGGGATCATGGTTCTTTTTGGCTGTAAGCAGCTCCTTACGCCACTGAGCGTAAAGGGAGGGAGAAGAGATGCTGATGTAACCTATCGAATATGTATTATCAAGTTTGCTTCTTACTTGCAGCCTATTCCCATCTCTCTCCCCATTTTGGCTTCTGTCCTGTCTAGGATACTTTGAGGAGTACAGATGCTTCCTTTAAAAACAGGCTGAAACCAGGTCCTGGAGCTCTTATACTGACCAAGGAGCATAACTTTGTTTCCTACCTGAGAGCAAGGCTGGCACCTGAAGTGTGGACAACTCAGTCAGAAAGTCAATGAACACAGAGAACTTGGCCCATATATACGTACGGATACACAACAGAATAATTACCCACCCTGTACCAAAGCTTCACGCATTGCAGGGACCATGCCTTTCTAATTCCAGGCCTGGAGACTACAGCCCAAGAGTCATTTGGTTGGGAAACAGGAGTAGGTTATTACTCTTGAGAAATGCAAGCAAGTCCAGTTCCGCCTGCGCTGCTGCCGCTACACCACATGCATTATCTTCCTAGATACAGATTCCTGCATCACCTAAGGCAAACTGGCATTAGGTGCTTCAGAACTGTGCAGCTGAAACAGCATCTGCAAAGTGCTCTGTACAAATACTCTGTGGCCTGGAGGAAAGCAGAGAACAGACACTCTGAGGGCCCTTCTGAGTCTACTACGTTGCTGCTTGTGGCAGTGGGAATCTTTCCAGCCGTTTCCTCTTCCTGAAACACTTAAAACATTATGGGCTGCTTTACCAGTGAAGAAAGAGACATAAAAACTCTGAGGTTTTGGCTTCAGAGTTGTGTGTATCCTCACCTCACCCCCAAACTCCCCCTTACACCAGCCTCTCCTTTCCTTTATAATCTGCCCTGCACAGCCACAGACTCGAGTCCTCTCAACACACTATGGAGTGCCCCACACTGCTCCCTTGCCCAAATGCTTTACATACTTTTAAAAACATCACCACATTCTGCCAGTTCAGAAACCACTAATTCCATTTCAAAAAGACAGAGAGAAAGAAATTACCTGAAAACGTACCAAAGAAATGAAACTTCTGTTTCTGGATACCATCCACCGTATTTGTAAGCATATAATTTGCACTACGGGTAACAAAGCTGTTACAAAGTCCTGGGACTTGGAAGTCAGTCCTTAAATTACCTGCATAAAAGTCAGGGGAGGGAGGAGAGAGCCAAAAGCTAAAGAGCTATTGAGAGATAAAAAGAGGCTACTGAGAGAATGGAGAGTAGGGAAGACAGAAAAATCAGAGAAAAATAAGAGGCTCCTGAGGAAGTGGGGGCCCTGTTTTACTCCCCACATATGTGGAGAACCTGCAGTGCTACTGGACCAGTTTTATTTGTCTCCTTTTTAAAAGCAGGCAAGCTAGATGCTGCGGGTATGGAAAAGAAATACAATATTTTTCTCCAAAGCCCAAGAACCACCACAGCAAATCAAATCTTTTCTCGTCAGCAGGACAGTGTGTTTGACAATATACTGTACAAGTTTGGGTGGCACAACACGGATTAGTAGGATGGGAAAAAAAGTAGGTAAGGGCATACCAGGGGAGTGGAGCTGGGGTGAAAGCAAGGGAATTAAAGCGTGGACTCTATTTCAGAGCAAAGAAATTATTAAGAAGCTTCCTGAAGGCAGTACTAGATACTCATCACATGCATCATTTAAACGTAAAGGGGAAAGAGGCATCAGTTAGCTATAGTATACGGTATAGTTATGCACTCGCAAATGGGCAAGTGCTCTGATTGACAAGGTAGAACAGCAAAAAGTCTTGCTTCATTACATCTGTGAGACCAAGAAGGGTTGTCTCTTACCTACTTTGTATTTTCAAGACAGAAGCTAGTCAAACACTGTAGATAAGTATGGAAGTATCTTTTTCTGACACTAATTTGGTATCTTCAGTCTCCCAAGATTTTATAGCAAAAACAATTAATAAATCCATGTGTTCTCATGAATTTTTACTGGGAGTTTCACAAAACAATTCTGACAACTTTTCAGTTATTCTAGCTTGGGGATAATGGAAAAAAAATATTTTTTCAAAGTTTACTAGATGTCAACGTTGTTACAGATTCTCTTTGCACTGCCCAAGTTTCTCATTTATGGTATTGATATAACTTTCATCTTCAGCGTCTCCTCTCCTTCCGTCCAAAGATTCAGGGTGGGGGACAACAGTCTGGTTTGAAGTGGTAGATGAGCATTATAACACGGTGACTTCCTTAAGGAACAAACAGTGTACCAGGATTAAAGTTTTGTATGCTTCCTTAAGTATATTCGAACATGCTCTAATACCTGTCACAACATGACTGCTCAGCTGTATGACAAGAACAATCAGTGTTCTTTCTAGACATTTCTTAACAGAAGGGGAAAAAACTCCCTGAAGATCTTGATCATTAGACAGCTATGCTAAAAGCCCCCTTACATACATATACATGCAAAGTACAAGTAGCAGCAAACACTGCTTTCTTCCATATCTTCTCTTTCTTCCTTCCTCCTTTTTTTTATTCTATTTTCAGTGGTAGTCTTGGAAACCCAGACACCAAGCACATCCTGTAAGAACTGACTAATCAAATAAGAAAACACAAACATTAAAAGATAAGCAAACAATCGATTTTTGTTTTCCTGGAAACCACAACAAAATAACCCAGAACAAGCACCACACATACTTCAGGCAAACCTTCAGTCATCTTTTATTTTTATAGACAAGTGAAAAGAATTTAAATCAACCAAGGGTTCTTGTCGCATGTCACTTTTTAGTCTTTTTTCTTACTGTTAAATACAAGCAAACCACAAGTTATTTCAGCAGTAAAACTCAAAGATTTCATTTCTTAAAAAAAAAAAAAAAAAAAATCAATGACAATATATGTTTTTTCACTTTCGCTTTTTTACTGGCTGCAACACGCAGCCAATCCCCAAAAGGTATCTTTCACAGAGGGACTTTTCACCCAAAAGATATACTTGGCTATAATAATCAGCACATATACACCAATTTCTACCAAAGCTATAATAAGACTTATCAATGAACTCTGATCCAGTATCCCAAAAATAAGTATTATCTTACAGCAGCACGTCTTCACCACCCACACACGCTCAGAGGAACAAGGCTGCTGGGCATGCAGCCATTTCTAAAATTGTATTGAAAGAGATGCTTGAAAGAAAGCATGCTACACTACATGTTGGAGGAGTTATCCTGCCAAAAGGAACCACGTCCACAAGCAACGTAGCTATTCCACCCCATGGCTTTCATTAGGACTATTACTTTACTGTATAATCTAGAGGAGTCTCTGAAAATGGACCACACTGTGCTAAGCACTAAGCACGCTATATAGTCTCTTTAAAGTCCCTGTAGTGCCATTAGCTAAATCCTGGAAAAGGAAACAAGACCAAAAAAGAATAGACAGCTCCTGGCCATAAAAGGCAATCAGTGGCAAAGTTAGGAGCAAAGCTCCACACTCCTAATTCTCAGCTCAAGATTTAATTAATCTCAGCTACAAAAGCTTTCAGATTGTTTTTACAATCTAACCAACAACAAGAGCCAAGAACATAGTTTACGTTTGCAGAAGTGACACCTGAAACCCCATTGCTCAGCATCCCAAGTACTCAAGAGTCAAACTGCAATCAAGTGACCAGGAACCACGACACCACTTAAAACACAATATAGCTGGCATTTGTTTCTAAACAGCAAATGTTTTTCTAGAGTGAACTTCTCATTTAAGCATCCATTTTGTGATTAAGGAGTGCAAACAAAGAAAAAGACCATTCCCAACAAAACTGCTTGTTATTCTAGATTAACCGCCAGTGCATCATAACCTAGGAGTGAAATGATAGAAAACGTTTTAATATTTTAATGCATACTTCACTTGCTTGAAGGCTGCCAAACTTCAACCAAATATAACACAGATTTTCCTTTTTAGGAGAGGAGCTTAATGCCTTTTAATCAGAAGCATTTGGGTTTTTTGTTGTTTGAAGTTTTGGGGTTTTTTTTAAGTGTGTTCTTTTTTTTCCTTTTTTTTTTTTTTTCTTTTTTTGTCTTTGTAATATGATAGAAATCCTAATCATGCAAACACTGTGGCACAGGAATAATTTCATACATTTATTATTCCGGCAGACTCTCCCACATAGTTTTGATCCAAATACAGCCAACGAATAAATGTCTGCGCACTCTGAAGAAATCACAGATTCAGTTCAACTCACACCCTTAAGTCAAATATTGGTGGGGAGGGAGAAGAGAGAAGCTGCTAAGCTTCCATTCATCTACCTAAACATCGCATTCAAATCTCCTAAACCATTCAGCTTCAAAGGAAAGACAGGATTCCTTCTGCTAAGTAGCTGAAATATTTTCCCATCCCCTCCTGAACACAGACAATCATGCCACAGAGAGGTACTTACTATGACATCTGACAGTCATGAAAAGGAAGTATTTGCAGTCATACAGACCATCTCCCAGAGTCAGAAGTCAGTGACTGCATGGCTTGGGGCGTGCTATTTGCATCATTCCTCAGTGCTGAGAATCTTTGCAATTAGAGAATTAGCAAAGAACTGTATTAATATAAAAGTAATAAATTCCAAAAGACTGAAAATGTGCAGAGTTGTTAAAAGTGTCTGTGTGGAGGCCAGAACATAGAGAAGAAAAACTTGCTGGAAAGGAGTCTAAATTTCAGTGCTCTCTACTGATTTAAGGAGAAAAAAAAACAACAAAAAAACAAAACCAAAAAACAAAACCAACCCCCCTTTAAGTAATTAAGAGCAAGCATTTATTTGCCCAACAGAAATCAGTGCCTGAAACTGTAAAGAGACAGGGCTCAGAAGGGATGAGGGCAGTCCCAGCATTGGCTGGTTTTGTTGTTTGTTTTGTTGGATTTTGTGGGTGGGTTTTTTTTTTTGTTTTTAAATCCAGTGAAACTGGATGCCTTGAAATCTGCTTGGGGATTTGCAAGAGTCAGGTATTCCTATAGGAAAGCCACATTATGATAAAAAACCCTGGAAAAAATACCCTGAGCTCATTCAGTACCTTTAATTGAAGTTTGTGGCTGGGTTCTCAAAGGTAAACACATAGAAATAAGAACCACCCAAATGTTTACATTAAGCATAGAAAATTAGTCATTATATTGCAGTACTGTTTTAGACACATACAATGTGGAATGAAAACTTCAGGGAACTTAATTATGTCAATATTTACCCCAAAAGCCACCTAGCAAGTTGCATTTGTTTTGAAGAAAGCAAACATCTAATATTTTGGAAACAGTAATGTCTTCAAGGAGTAGAGGACTTGACTTTTCTTTTTTCTCCTGTAGAAGAGGCATCAGGACTTGACAAGAAAGAATAACTGCAGTTAGACACAGCCTTCTTACAGAGATTTGTTAGGGAGCAGTGTAAGTTCAGCAAGGAATGCTGACACTTTACTGTACCTCCCCTAAAAAAATTTCCTTCAAAGCTTCTTTCCAAACAGAATTCTGGGGAACAGCACAGTGACCATACCATTTTGTTTTGACAAAACAGTAAGTCTGACTTTCATTTCAGAGTCCAAAATTAACCTAGAAATACTCTTTAAGGAGTGAAGGAAGACAATTATAAAAAAGGTGGGGAGCTCAACACATTCCTTTTGAAATGGCCAGCAGGAGCTCTCTGAACTTCACAGAATAGACCCATTCCCATTTATCTCCTAGGAAATATTTTGTGTAAACTGACATCCTCAAAATCTCTCTCATCTACTGATATTGCTGACTAGGAAGACACTTTCCCTCCCACCCTGAACTTGAAAACCAGGGTTGGTAGCATGTTTACCAATGACTATAAAGCGGAATTGCAAAAGATATGACCTGTTTCAGAGACTCTCCAAGCTAAACTCCTGTCAGTATTGTATGGAGAAAAAAAGGAAAAGTAGTGATCAATGCCTGGGACTGTCCAGAAGCAGACAGGCAGAATTTTGCCTTTCCAGTTTATCTATTAATTGAAGGACACGGACAAGTCTTTCAACTAGAGTGGTTCTTCCTTCATCCGTTTCCAAAAAGCTGGGAGGTACTTCCAGGATCAAGACAAGGAGGATAAAAAGTTCTTTATTACTGGATGTTTATTACTATGTTTTATTGCGCTGCATTTAGCGGCACAGCTGAAAATGGGGCAGCGTCACTATTAGACAAGATTCTTTGGGGTGCTCACAATTGTGGAGCTGCAGTCTCCTACTCTTCCCCTGCTGCCTGTCCCCACAAGCCATTAGCACTCCCACCAAGTCAGTGCCTCTAAACTTGTGTAATAACTCGCTGACACCTCATATCCATGCCAGAAACCAGAAAAGTCTCTCCCAAGTAAAAGTGGATGTAAAGTCTTTGCTAGGCTACTACATCCTTAAATCCTTCTGTTCTTCTGCCTCTCAAGCCAAGTCCACACAGCTCTAAAGTCCTTTGTGCTTACATCATTACAGAGATCAACTCATTCCCTTTACCTCATTTTTAAAAAACAATGTATTTTTTTTCTATTTATCTTTACCTTATCTTCTCATTTTCATTTTAGAAATACTCTGTTGTCTGGGCTACTCCACTGTGAATTCTTCTGACTCAAATGAAATATTCATGTCTTCAAATGTTCTCTGACATCCAGCACCACAGGCCATATCCATGGCCGTAGGCTTTCCGCTAGCTAGAACCGGGCTTGTTACATTAATGCAGCATAAGCCTCAGATCAGGGATTCCCAATCTCTTTGTAGTCAAAACTTGCTAGAGATGACTGGAAATTATCTGTGTCCCACTGGGTTAAGCACTTCCTCCTCTGCTTAAATAGCGCATGGCTGCAGATAGCTCCGAACCTCCCACTCCCTCCAGAGCAGCTCCTCCTCCCTCACCTCTCTGACTTTCCAGCACCTACAGTGAGCCTGCCCTAAGATGTCCAGATCTAGGCACAGGCTCGGCTCTGCAATCCTCCATCCAAAGGAACGTTCCCTCTCTTGGGAGCCATTGGTCATCGTGTTTTTTGTGGTCTGAATGCAAACAGCGTTTGCCAGTAAACTTTCTGACAGACCAGAATCTCCCTTGTACCGCTTCTTTACATCTCCAGGCATTTCACCCACCCCATACGTGAAGCATCACCTGATAGCCAACATATAAAGACACAGAAGCTGCTAGACATTGAACAACTGTGTGGGTCTGCAGTGAGCAGAGGTGCAAAGATGTCTCCTTTTTGAAAGCCTCTTAATGAAAATCGGGGCCTACCAAAGCACTGTGCAATGGCACGCCATTCAGAGCAAGCACTGCTGAGTCCTGGGTCATCCTAATATTCCCATAACCTTTTCAACTAGTTTAGTAAGAACCCAACCACTGATGAGCAATACATTGATTGGTAAGGATGTAGTGGTGTTCGTGGCAAGTTGATTTTCCCTGTTTTACCTGCAGGTTCCCTGTTAGCCCCTTACCTTACTCCCCATCCTCATTCCAACATTTCTATATTCATTACATTTTTGTTACTTCAAGATGGTTTTCCTTCTAGAGCAACGCTTTTTACAGTTGTCACTGCAGACAGATCAAATTACAGTTTTAAAATTCATGTCCTTAACTGATGCTGTCAGATTTTGACAGTACTTCACCTGTAACCCTACCTCAAATTTCATATTTTCTGCTATGCACCACAGAAACCTAAGATCCGGTAAGTCACCCTGAACAGGACTAGCCCCACAACAGGGTAGGCAGAACTTCAACTTCCCAGATGTGACACAGAGCACTAGGAGAGTGGTCTTATGAATTTTAAAGCATTGATCTGTAAGGTGCAGCACAAGAGGGCATACCTTGATGCGCTCCTCAAATATTAGAAAGTTTAAACAGTTCTGGAATATGAAGACAGATCTGATCAGATAACACAGAGCTGTTTAGAATGCTTTAACTAGTGACAGAACCAGTGATCTCGCTCATGGGTGCAAATCACTGTTTACACACACTATTTAAATACTTTTTGAAGAAATTTTGGCAGGAATTTTCGAAGGACCCTGCAGGAGCTTTGTTGCAATAGACCAGCTCCCTCAAACAACAACATTAACTTTCAACTTCATCACAGCTAGGGTCAGTAGGAAAGTAGGTGTTATTCCTACTATCAGAGTTTCAACAGGAGAAACACCCTTTTGACTTATGCCTATAAAGAAACAATGATTTTTCATGGGAGAAAAAATTAAAAAGCAAGAAAATGCAGAAGAAAGGAAAATTCCACTCATTTGGCATGAACAACATGACAAGATTTGCCATTTGGAGTAGAAACAGTGGCTTCAATCCCTCACTTTCTTAGAAATTGTTCTTTCTCCTCTTTGAAAGCAGCTGTAAATATTTGCAGCATCTCACTGATAGTCTCACTGGAAATCCCCAGCAGAATTCTCCTTGTCTAGATACTAACAACATCTGAGAATGGGGAGACAAGTAAAGGATGGGCCACCTTCCCATCCAAATCTCTCTTTTGCTTGGACTCATCTGTCCTTCTGCAGCCCAGTCTTGTACTCAGTCTGGACCCTGCAACACAGTCAATCCTTCTGCGTTGACCTTAATAGCACGTAGCCCAAAGACCGCTCATTTGGACTAAGTCGACACCTTAGTGCAGCACTGGATGAAACAGACTTCCTATAGGAGTCTGCATTTAAGGCTTAAATGTCTAATTGTTTAATTGTAATTCCATTTTTCTTCTTTTCAGGCTTGTTTTTGAGGAATTCATGAACTCTAGATTAAAGGAAGTGGGCAGCATTTTATCATTTCAACAAAATATTTTTGTACTACAGCTTTTTTGTCCATACCCTGTCAGAGTACTCGTTTCCTCTCACCATCACTTTCTCTAACAAAGAAAAGGGGATAAAAAAAGTGCGGTACCTCAGTTTCCCAAAACTTACTCCTCTAACACAAATTCAGAAACAGATGACAAGCAGGCTGAATGACAGATTTGTGCCAAAGCACTCTGTTCTACACCTACAACACAGAGAGTTGGTTGCGACACCCTCAACTAGATCTTTCTATCATATGTCATTTTTGGCTCCATACTACCCTAAAAAAAATAAAATAAAAAAAAAATCCTTTCTTAGGGGGAAAGAACCAGTCTGTCCTTAGTTTATAGCAGCATGGCTACGCACATAAGTTAGCATTACTTGTTGACAGTTTGGCACCTGAAGGGGAAAGTTGTTGCTCAGGCAATTCACAATAAGTCTCCTATTTCGATATCGCTTTACAGGGTCTCCCTTATTTATTGGATTGCCACCACAAAGTTTATTGCCTAAATCAATTTTTATTAATGCTCAAGGAAACAACATAAAATCAAATGGATATACCTTGTGGGGGGAAAAAAAAAGCAAACTACTAATGTGAAAAAATAATTTAAAATTATTAGTTAAATTACCTTAATAGGCAAAACCCAGAACTGGATATACATACATTTGATACAGTTTAGCTATCCACTGATGCAAATAAGTTATGATTAGTGTACAGAAATTTAAAACAAAATAAAACATTGCTTTTTATGGGACAAACGTTTACTTTCTTCTAAATGAGAAAGCTAGAACCAAGACCTTGTGCTATAACCCAGCATCCAAGCATCCACCCTATCCTTTTCAATGGTTCCAGCTTTTTATGCAAGCAGGAAAACAATTATTGTTTCACTGTGGCCTTGCGCACTGCAAATTCAGCATATCTAGCTGTTGATGGCCAAAGCACTTTTCTCCTTGAGATCCTCCTAAATGCAATGCTCCTGAGGAGCCACGGAGCTTACGGAAGGACTCCTAGCTCAGGTCAACAGATTTTGCCAACCCCTCCTGTGCTGACTATGAATGCTGTTCGCTCCACCTTCCAAGCCCACACCCTTGTTGGTGGCTGCTGCACCCTAGCAGCAGGACATGGGGACAGCCTCTTCTCAGCTGCCACAAACCCCATGCCCTGTTCTTTTCATGCAGCAGCTGTTTACTGCAGACATCTGCATCCGAAAGGTTATTTGCTATAAATGTGGTCTGTCTCTGGTGAGCCTTGTTGGGATTCATAGGCCTGACAAACCCACTTAGAATTGAAGACTTCCTCCAAACTCCTGTGTGTTTAAGAATCCAATCCCTTTGGAAAGATGACTGCCAGCAGGGTAAAGGCTGGCTACGCTTTGCATTCCTCAGGTTTTTTAATGCATGGTTGCAGATTTTGTTTCCTGAACAGAACAAAGCAGGCTTGCTTGTTTGTTGGAAGAAAAAGAGCACAAAGATGTTGTGGTTGTACAAGTCAGGACATGTGTCAAACATTCACAAAGAGCAGCATAATAAAAAGCAGGTGCTATGAGAAGCTTCCAAACTTGCCATACAAGCAATAGCAATGATTTTATTTTTTTTTTTTTATAACTACAGTTCATCCCACTTAGATTGTTTTCCAGCAAGTGGTGCATCTGTTGGTCTAGTATATGCATTAATATAAAGCACTTCTCTTCCTATCATCTCTGTTACAGTGGTTGTTCTCTCACTCTGAAGGTCTGCTTCTGCATTTGCTTTAGGACAGAGGAGTGAGAGAAGCACCACAGACAACAAGGAGTGCATTGCACTTGATACAGCCAAGGTGATGGCGAAATTCAAGATCCTTAGGGCGGCAAGGAGGGCACACAGTAAGCTCACTACCCTGGAGTTCAGGAGAGCAGACTATGGCCTCTTCAGGGATCTGCTTGTCAGAGTACCATGAGATAAAGCCCTAGAGGGAAGAGGGAACCAAGAAAGCCCCTCTCAAAGGGTTTCACCCCTTTAATTCAGGGATCACCTCCTCCAGGCTCAGAAGCAATGCAACCCAAAAAAGAGGAAGTCAGGCAAAAATGCCAGGAGGCCTGCATGGATAAACAAAGAGCTCCTAGAGAAACTCAAATGCAAAAAGGAGCCCTACAGAGGGTAGGAGCAAGGACAGGCAGCCTGGGAGGAACACAGAGAAATTGTGCGAGCAGCCAGGGATCAGGTTACGAAAGCTAAAGCCCTGACAGAATTAAATCTGGCCAGGGAGATCAAGGGCAACAAGATAAACTTCTACAGGTATGTTGGTGATAAAAGGAAGACTAGTGAAAGTGTGGTCCATCTCTGGAAAGAAACAGGAGACCTGGTCACCCAATATATGGACAAGGCTGAGGTGCTCAATGCCTTTTTTGCCTTGGTCTTCACTTGCAAGTGCTGTAGCCACACCGCCCAAGTCACAGAAGGCAAAGGCAGGGACTGGGAGAATGAGGAACTGCCCACTGTCAGAGAAGATCAGGTTCGAGACCATCTGAGGAAACTGAAGGTGCACAAGTCCATGGGACCTGATGAGGTGCATCCATAGGTCCTGAAGGAACTGGCAGATGACATTGCCAAGCCACTGGCCATCACATTTGATAAGTCATGCCAGTCCAGTGAAGCTCCTGCTGGTTGGAAAAGGGGAAACATAACACCCATTTGTAAAAAGGGAAAAAAGGAAGACCTGGGGAACTACAGGCAAGTCAGTCTCACCTTTGTGCCTGGCAAGATCACGGAGCAGATGCTCCTGGAAATTATGCTAAGGCACATGGAAAATAAGGAGGCGATTGGTGACAGCCAACACAGCTTCACTAAGGGGAAAATCACACCAGACAAATTTGGTGGCCTTCTATGATGGGGTTATAGCATCGGTGGATAAGGGAAGAGCAATTGGCATCATCTATCTGGACCACTGCAAAGCATTTGACACTGTCCCACATGACATCCTCATCTCTAAATTGGAGACATGGATTTGACAGATGGACCACTCTGTGGATAAGGAATTAGGTGGATGGACTCACTCAAAGAGTTGTGGTCCAAGATGTCCAAGTGGCATGCAGTGACAACTGGCATTCCTCAGGGGTCAGTACTGGGGCTGGTGCTGTTTAATATCTTCGTTGGCGACATGGACAGTGGGATTGAGAGCACCCTCAGCAAGTTTGCCAGCGACACCAAGCTCTGTGGTGCGGTCAACATGCTGGAGGGAAGGGATGCCATCCAGAGGGACCTGGACAGGCTGGAGAGGTGGGCCTGTGCGAACCTCATGAAGTTCAACCAGGCCAAGTGCAAGGTCCTGCACATGGGTCACGGCAATCCCAAGCACAAATACAGGTTGGGTGCAGAATGTCTTGAGAGCAGCCCTGAGGAGGACTTGGGGATGCTGGTGGACGAGAAGCTCAACATGAGCCGGCAATGCACACTTGCAGCCCAGAAAGCCAACTGCATCCTGGGCTGCATCAAAAGAAGTGTGGCCAGCAGGCCAAGGGAGGTGATTCTGCCCCTCTGCTCTGCTCTGGTGGGACCCCACCTGGAGTACTGGGTCCAGCTCTGGGGCCCTCAACAGAAGAAGGATGTGGACGTGTTGGAGCAAGTCCAAAAGAGGGCCACGAAGGTGGTCAAAGGGCTGGAGAAGCTCTCCCATGAGGACAGGCTAAGAGAGCTGGGGTTGTTCAGCCTGGGGAAGAGAAGGCCCCGGGGAGACCTTATAATGGTCTTTCAGTACCTAAAGGGGGCCTACAGGAAAGATGGAGAAGAGCCCTTTATCATGGAGTATGGTGATAGGCAAGGGGTAATGGTTTTAAACTGGAAGAGGGTAGATTTAGATTAGATATCAGGAAGAAATTCTTTACTGTGAGGGTGGTGAGGCACTGGAACAGGTTGCCCAGAGAAATTGTGGCTGCCCCATCCCTGGAAGTGTTCAAGGCCAGGCTGGATGGGGCTTTGAGCAACCTGGTCTAGTGGGAGGCATCCCTGGCCATGGCAGAGGGGTTGGAACTAGATGATCTTCAAGGCCCCTTCCAACCCGAACCATTCTATGATTCTACGAGCAGAAGGTGCTCTGAAAACTGGAGGATAAGGAGACACAAAATATTCTGGAACTACATCCCCATATGGGCCCTGTAGCCCATACGAGATTAACAAAATCAACAGTACCATTTATAAATGCTGAAATATTCTATTATCACTACAAAATAATGTACTAAAAGACCTCAGTGAACTTTCTGTTGAAGCGTTTCAACTCTTTCCCTAACTGGAGATCAATGGTACTAAAATGCTGCAATTTCCTGGGACATCAGTTGCAGCTCCTTTTGGCATTACTTTACTTTTGACACTGAGCTGAGATTTCAAAATTGCACTTCTCAGCCCTGCTAAGCACCTTCTAGTTTACATTGAGAGAAAAAAAGGTGAAAAACTGACCTCATTTAATTGTCTAACCTGAAAGCTGAGCTCCTGTGACATTTGGTCCCCTATGCCTGGCCATAACCCTTTCCAGGATGGTCTAAGAAAAATAAGTGACATTGCTTCCCACGTAAGTTTAAACATCTGAGCCTGTCACTTAACAACCACTGTAATAGAACCAGACAGATCAGTCTCCAAAGGTGGTTCACTGATTACAAAGAGGGCTTTAGTCAGTAGTTTGGATTATTTAAACATTGAAAAGTCAGCGCACAGGAATCCCATCTCACATCTTTCGGGTAAATGAAGATTACGAGGCGCTCCAGCAGTTGAAAATTGAAGCCACGAGTACAAGACACTCACCTTTGAAATCAAGAGTTTCCTAGTGCTCAGTTGCAGTATCCCACAAAAGGCAATTTGGGAAGACAGAGGATAAAATCTATCCAGAGGACAACACAGCAGCGCCCACAAAAGCACCTATGTATTTGCCTGTTTAATGAGGAGTGGCAGCACCCTGCTATCAGAGAACTGCTGTCACAATAACGAGACAAGCAAACAGAGACAGAGGTCTTTTCCAGAAAGTAATCAGTTTTTAAAATAACACAACACTTTCTACTTCAGTTTATTTCTACATTTACAAGCTGACGAGGCTATAAATTTGAAGAGAAGTGTCTTCCATCCTACTTTGATAAATAGATCACAGACAGTATGACAGCCTTTTTAAATTATGGACCTCACTCTGATAAAGAGAGATTGTGCAGAAATACCTTCCTTAGCAAACTTAACCTGAACTTTCCCAATCATAACCAGAAAGCTGTGCAGCCATCCTTCAGGAAGCATTTGTTCTGTCCAAACCATTTTTTCCCCTGCAGTAATTCCTGGCATAGATTCATTCCCTTGCTAGTGATGATTAAACTTCAGCTATTACTTACAGGTTTGGGGCCATAGTCCTTAGATTGTCCTCCTTAGAGCAGTGTTTTTTGTTATAGTTCCATTAGAGAATGAGTCAATGCTACTTCTGTCTGCTGAGACACTTCTTCGATACACACTTTGAGACAATAAAAGGTTATGGAAATACAGTTTATAGCTTTTAATTGTCAGATGCTTCATAGCCTTGGAAATAACAACTCTTTTTTGCAGCATGAAAATGAGAAGCAGTACCACTCCTCAAGGTTTTAAGAGCAAGATAGATGCATAAATCAATCAAATGGATTAGGTGACTCTAAGATGTCAGCAAATGCCACACTGCTGTTTATCCAGATGCCAGACTATCAAAGGCTTGGGAGTGTAAGATGGAAGACGGTTCATATGGGACATCTTCCATTTCTTCCCAAAGCACCGACCCATGGTCCAACACCAGCAACAGAGCAACATCAAGAGGAGCTGAAGAATGTGACGCTTCAGTTGAGAATGCTAGTTCATTTTCAGAGCATCATCCCCACTTTCTGTTTGGATCCCTGAGTGCTTTTGCTGAGCACAAAAGTTTCCTTTTGGCTGAAACCACCCCAGATGCACAGTGTGCTCAATGCCAACTGGAGATAACAGGCATCCAAACTAGCAAGCAAGCCACATCACTGATAAGTCCTTCAGCACATACTGAACATGAGTACTCCAGTAAAATTTCCTGAACTTTCACGTTTGCTGTAAAACTCTATTCCCCAATACTTCACAACTTCACCAGGACACCTGTGGCCTTGATATCCTGACTCACAACTAGCAGCCCAAAGAAATATGGGGCAACAAATATCAAGTTACTGGAAAGATGGTTATTTAAGCCTGCAGGACACTAGTTTGACAGTTGGTTCAACTCTCTGCTCAACTATAAGCTTTCTGGTTTGTGGGATAGAAGGCAAGTTACTCAGGAGACCTTGAAATTGCTGTGATCAACACAGTGACACTGGAGCTGTAGAAAGGAGGACAGCAGAAGCCAGCACCATGAGGGGATGGAAGTACCTTTTTGACCAAGTGATAGTCTAACAGAGAGGACACCGTGTCTGGGGAGCAGGAACTTGACCCTTCCCTGCCAAGCAGATTCCACCCTCCAGCAAGTCCGCTCCAGTCTGGCCCAGTAACTCTGGCATTATCTCCTGCTCAGATGTTTTGTGAGAGAGGACAAATTATTCCCACCATAAAATATCTTAATTGCCAGGCTACTGCTTATTCTGCTAGGAGACTTGAAATGCTTAAAGGTTTTGAACATTTTAAGCAAAGCTGGGCATCATACCTTTCTCGCCCCATCATTCTAAACACACTGTCTAGGCAGTGGGCCACCATAGTGCTATTCGATAGCTTTTGAACATAAGCTTCTCCACCCCCTTCAATCTCTTCTCAGACCCTCAAAATGCAAGCAGAGAAATGCCTACGCAGGGATGTCAAGCTGAAGATGGTTGCTCATTTCCTGTACCCAGATGGGATAAGGACAGTTCAGGGAACACATAGGACTTAGGATGGAAAGACACTTTGGGCACTTCTAGTATTCAGTAAGAGGCTTGTGGCCTGCACGCTGATTTTGTCACAGAGGGACACTTAAACAATACTGACTGCTGAAATCCTTAGAGGAATCTCCTCTTAAGCCTCTTTGCGCTCCGTTTTCGCAGGTATAATACAGAGAATAGCACTTTCCTGCCTCACAGTGTGGTTTGCAAGGACAAAGAAAGCTACGCAGCTCAATTCTGTGTGTTACAGTACCAAAGATTGATTTGAAGAGTCAATCACTCCAAACCTATTTTTCAGCCAAAGCATCCGCTCTCAAAAGAAAAAAAAAAATGAGCTACATAAATTTTACATCAGCTTGTGCATGAAGAAAGACAGGCTTAGTGGTTGGAGACACTTCACGCTGAAGCATACAAATGGGCTCACCATGGGAGTGAGGGGGATGAAAATAACTCTCAGAGTTAAGGAATGACCCCTAGGCCAGTCCAGGATAGGAAATGTCATCCAATCTGCAAAAGTAGCACCTACATCTTCAAAAAAGTGAAAGAGTCCTTTTACCAGCAGAAGCTAGAAGTGTATTCCCTGAATAACTCAAAGGTAAATGCATTTTGGAGGGGAAAATAGGATGACTAAAAGGAACCCCTGGAGGACTACAAGTCGTCAGGTGTAAGAGCTAGGATCCTCTTCTAAGACCTCTGTATAAAACAAGGCTGAGATGTAGGGCATGCAGGACACAATCTCTCATGAGGAAAGAGTCTAAAGGAATTCTTCTGAATACAAGGAAAGGTAGTTTGTAGATCAGTGAATTTATATCAGGTGTGGTTTTCTTTCATTCCTCCACCTGTAATTTCTTTAGAGATTCGTAGCTTGGATCTAGTTTGTAAGGTGGGTTTCATTTGGCATGTTCTATGTTCCTTTACTTCCAGTTTCACCTTCACCTAATCTGAAGAGAGTTTTCAGATAACTGGGTAGCACCAAGACAGGATGTAAAAATCCTTAACCCAGGTACGAGTGCAACAGTTGCACACCTCTTTGCATGTTGCTCCGCAGTACCAAAACTGTAGCTGTCTGTGCCAACCCAGAAGCTGTGTAGGCCAATTTGGTAGTGATGGGAGAGGAGAAAGTGCCTGCCAGTGGTCGTAGATAGACAGGAAAGCCCTCTCATATGGGGTAAAGCAATGAGCGCGTACCTGAATCCCAGGGAAACATTTGCAACACCACACAATGTAACTGAAAGATAAAGCCATTGTGGCTTAGATAATCAATTTGCAACTAACAAGCCTCAGCTCTGTGGTTTCTGTCCTGCAATGTGAGAATTTGTTTCTATCAAGTTTGCTACAAATTTTTAGCAGGAGTCAGCTTCTCTCACCATGGGCTCAGACTCACAAACAAGTTAATAGGGAGCAACAAGTTACTGCACGTCAAATAACCGAGAGTCCTTAGCCTTCTTCCATCCAGCTGCTTTGAATGCTCCTGAACTTGCTAACATACCTTTGGCCAGTCATCTCTTAACGTGTTGATACCCTCAACACTTTGTTTTAGCACTTCAGTCCCTGAAAAACTCATCTAGCTATAATGCTCAGCCTAAACTTCAAGAATTATCCCTGTGCTCCTTCTGCTTAAAAATTATGCTTTACACGCGGTGCTACAATTTCCAAGATAAGTTGTTTCTTTTCGGCATTCACAAATAGTCTTACAGCTTCACAGTTATATCTGTCATGGGATGATCACATCCTAACAGAATCATCAGCTCAGAACCATCCTCTCCCAGTGATAGCTGAGTAGTATTCCTATAGTGGGGCAGCAGAGATTATTTAGAGGGAAAAGCAGCATTAAAGTATTTTTTGCTTCTTTAAATACAGTTTACCAGAGGGAAATGAAAAGCAGACTGCTGTGGCTGCACAATCAGGTGTTTGAAAGAAGAGTGGTGATATCCTAGTTTATGCAAACTGTTTTGTCCAATAGGTTGTTCACACATACTCCATTTCATCTTCATATCTTCTCTACCTATGTTACACAACCAGGCTCTTGAATGAAATGATATTATGCACCATGATCAGGTAACACCAATTGTATAGGATGGGTAATAGGAGTTACGAGCTCACGTACAAGTTAACACATATGAAAGTCTTTATGAATTTTAAGTATTACAGAACTCCCCGCAGTCATACACATACACACAAAAAGGGCGTAATCCAATCATTCACGCACAGGGAAACTTACGTTTCTGCTTTCACTTGGAAGAAGTTAGTTTTGTATTAATCAGCAGGCTCAGATATACCAGTAACCTATTGCACAAACTTTGTGTCAACACATTAGGATTATTATTGCATTTGCATGAACATTGTCACAGAGTTTTGATGGTTATAATTGAGACATGTTTTCTCTGATTATATTTTAACAAGATTTATGAATAAATACCACAGCAAGAAGTCTGCAACATCTGGATAAGGCCTGCTCAGAATCATTATGACAGCAGTTACTTTATCAGAGTCACTGGAAAATGCTTTTATCCCTGGTTACATTTCAAGCAGCAAGAATTCAATCTGTGTGTCTAATGTCTAGGCTGATTGCTATCCCTTTAACAGTCTGCATTGTTAACAGTTGTGGAGCTTCAACTGTTTGGAAGTGTTTTTCCTCCATAACGGAACATCAAACCTTCCCACCACTACCAAATTTAACCACTTACTTCCCTTTCAATGAAGATGCATGCTTCTAGGCAAGCTGATTCCCAACACGCTCTTTTCAAAACTGACCTGCATACAGATGCTGTCAGTCTTAGATCAAGTGACATGTAAACGTAATGGGCAAAGGTGTTAGTGAAAGTAGTAATTACAGCCAGAGAAATTAAAAATAAGGGACATTAAGTCAACTACACAGACTTCCCTTTCTCTTTGACAATGTAAGCCCATAGAGAATAAAAATACCACATACACACACCCCCCAAAAAAAACCCAACAGAAAAAGGATGAAGACCAACTTGTAAATCTCTTCAGTTGCCAAGAGAGGAAAATACATTCCAACATCATTATATAACATGGATATACTATTTCATTATTTACAGAAAACATTCCTTTCCTACAACATTGTTAATTCTACCGTCAGCATGTTAACTTGCCCTGTTTAGCTGCCATATGAGATGGTAAACGTCTTTGCAACGAATGACCAGGAGCAAAGTTACAGTAGAAATGGTTACCAAACTTAAGAACACTTTACCATTTGATGTCCAACATGAGTGCAATGCAGCTTAATATTTTTAGAATAGAAAAAAAAAATCAAAATAAAATCAAGTGAGTACACTCACTATTCTTTTCCTGCCATACTTTGAGGAATTTAATTTTTATTTGCAGCTCTCAAAATCCACTCTAAAGAATGAGGAACTGCTGCATGCTGATGCATGAAAGGCGTTCTCACAACTAGTGAACTCTGCTGGGGAGGAACAACCCCCTTCATTAGGACTCTTTTTGCACACTCAGACTCTGGAACATCTTTTTAGTACAATGCTTTCAGGTTATTAACTCCATAGCATCAGACAATCATAAGAACTAGAAATCTTTCTACAGGTATTGCTATCAGGAACACATCAACTCTTCCCAGCAAAATGAACTATCAGTGTTTAAGCATTCAGACCAACAACTCAACTACCTAGTGAAGTTCTTTGCTAAGAGACTCACTTGGGGAAGGCGGGGGGTGGGGGGGAGTGAGGGAGAGGGAGGGGGGAGCAGACAAGGGCACTTACTGTGTTCTTGTTTCCATCAATTGCATAGTTTTATATTATTATTATTATAAACAATATGCCATCTGTATTTAGTGGCAATATTTTTATTAATTATTGTTCAGGGAACTCATTTAATTCTGAAAGAACAGATGTTGCTCCATTAAAGTAAACCACAGCATCTCTTTTGAGGGAATAAATGATGTTTACTAACCTGAGAGAGTGGTTTCATGAGAACATTTATGCCTTTATTACTTTACTGGTACAAAAATAAGCTTTATGCCGATGGAATTTAACAAAGAAAATTACAGTACAATAAAAGGTAGAATTAATTTTCTGTGTATGTTTCTTCAGTGAAGCTGAAGACCAAGGACTCCATTATGGAGTTCACATGAAAATAATATGGATTTTTCTACACTTGATTAGGTACATGTACTTTTTTTTTTGCCAAGAAGGGGCATCTTAATTCATATGGCTATTGTTTAAATTTGTACCCGCATGTACATATTTTGTATACGTATTATACTTAATCATTCTTACAGCTGATCTTGATCATCCTTTAGGAAAAAGCACAGTGCAAGGAATTTGTGTATAAATCACATATCTAACACGTAAATTCAAAACGGAGAGTCAAATGTTCATTGGAGAAAGCTGCAGAACAAAAACACAGACTGAGATTATAGAGACATGCATTGGCACAAACTGTTACCACATGCTGTATGTAGGGACCTGGGCAAAGCTGCTGTTAAATCTCCAAATTGAGCCAAAGCTTCCTAAACCTTGAAAGGATCTGCATCATGTCGGCAATACTCATTGATTCACGCATTTCTCTTTGTGCTATCCTGGGGGTTGAGCACCCTGCTCAGGTAACCTTGCTACCTATAACCCTGGGGTAACTTCCACAACCACAGCAGATGGATGGGAATGACTATCCCTTATGAATCCCACCTCTGGTTAAAGGGAGCTGCAAGGGCTCACCACCTCCCAGATCAGACTGACATTACCCAAGTCTCTGCATGCAAGTCAGCAAAGACCTACAATGCCAACTTGGCAAAGAGCTGTTCCATCTCACAGCTGTTGGACATGGGCAGTCTGAGTCATCTATCACCTCCCAGCATAGGCAGCTTATCAACTCATCTTTTAAAGTACCAAAGAGGGAACAGATTCCTGCTGACATGACAAGAGCTGATACAAAGGAAGGCTTGCCCATCAGCAAACAGCCAGACCTGCTTATCTCCTATTAACCACCATCACTGCCCCATTCCTGAGTAAGAGTGCATTATACCTATGGCACCTGCCCATTTTCAGTTTCTTCTAATCGCTATCCTACACCCCCAAAGTAACTGACCTTCTGGTCAATCATCTTTAAACAAAAGACATGGGCATTTGAATACAATAGAAACAAAGTTTAGAAGTGGTGACAGAGATTAAAAAAAAAAGGAAATACCAGAAGCTGACTGAGACCACATACAAATATCCAGAGGTACAAGAACAAGTCATGAAAGTCTGCAATATCACCATCCACAAATACACACCAGACTTGCATCCTTTCTAATTAGTCTTGGGGAAGCTGTATCAAGATGGATTGCTGCACTACAGTGGCTTTCCGCAGAGTTATGTACAACTGCAAAGACACAGCCAGAAACTGGCAGTGAACAACCACGCTAACTGCAACACAAGTAACCTCTGAAATGCAGCCATGCACCTATTTTTTCCTCCCAAGCCTATGATTTATTTATTCCACATTCACTTTGGACTGCTCTCCAAATTGCCTGGAGCTATAAACCACCACAGATGTGATTCTTGTTCACGTGAGTCAGGACAGTATAAGCCACCAAGACTCCCAGTTGAACAGGGATTTGGATAACTGAAGCATGGCAGAGAACACGCAGAAAGAACAGAGATGGGAACTTCAACTCCGGGTCCCAGGGCCATATGCAGGAACAGCTGTCCGTGTGCCGCACCACCTCTTCAAAGTGCCTCCTGTGCACTCGACTGCACAGCTTCTAATCCAACCAGTACTTTTCTGTATGCCTAAGAGACCATTTTGATGTGGCATTGCCAGCAGATCACCTCAGCAACAGACTTCTGTTCTTTCCCATAGTATGTCTCTCCGTGTACATTCCACCTCTTCAGCCTCTGAGGTCCAAAACTGTTTACTTAGGAAAATCATAGTTTCAAGGATGCTTCTTTTTAGACTTTCACAAGTAAGTTTGGCTAAACAGCTCGCACCTTCAGCTCAGATGTTTACTGGTCTTACATACTTTGAGGAAGTAGAAAGCACCAGGAATGCAGCACAGGCAGAGCCACATGGTGCTGCACAGAGGACAGCAAGCTCACTAGGGCTCAAGGAGCAGGAGAAACCTTTGGGGAAGGTACAAACATGAAACCAGTCAAAGCCTCTAAAAAAAACTAAGAAATTAACCCTCTGCTTCCAAAGTAGCCCTGACCAATCTAATCACTTGCTGCCAGAGTCCCACTTTTTTTTGTCCACCACAGACTGTGGCCCTGCACCTTCTCTGTGCCAGCCCTGGCCTTCCTCCAGCCCTGCACTGAGCCATTTCAGCTTGCTAATGTGGCAGAAAGTAAGTCACTGCATCAGCTAGGGAGAAGGTATTGTTCTCTCAGTCCCATGTAGCTTCCCACCAGACAGTCTGCCTTCTGATCAGCACAGGTGGCCCCATATCCATCCCTCAGACCCTGTGAGGAGCTTCCCAGCCTAAACTCCCAGGTCTCTTCTACTACAATCATTCTCACATAACTTGAGATAAAATTGTATTTTCTCCTGATTTCTCAGAATAAGAGGATAATAAAAGTCCCTTTTGAAGTCTGGTTACTCAGATTTTACACTGGTATCACAGTGTCATGGTTGGTTTGCAGGACAAATCGCTGTGCTAGAAGTCTCTCTGCTTAAGCCCCTCTAGAAGCAAGTCAGCAGCCTAGATGTGCTAGATAGTTATTCCATTAAAGGCCATCAGTCCATTACTTGGAGCATCCATAATCCTCTCCAGGCTCCTCAGGACTAACAATCCCCTGCTTAAGACGTCAGGGAGCCTACTTTATCCTTCGGCTCTTGTAAAACTCACAGGCAATCGGAAAGCAGCTGGGATTTCACATACCACTGTCATCTTTACTGAAGGGACTTTCTCCCTTCACATACCGAACCCATTTTTCTTTCTCTCCTCCATACAAGCAATTATTTCACACAAGCAGAGCAACTCACCCAGCTATCAATTATGTCTTCTTGTAAATTTTTGCTTAAAAGAGGAGGGATTAGCATTCCAAAGCAACAATAGCTCTGCTTATGGGTAGAGATTTCAAATGATGCTTAGATAAGATCTGTGTTAGGAGTTCTCAAGAGGTTTCCTACTGAAGGCTTCCCTTGAGAGGAAGTCCCTTCCCTGACATAGTTTATGGAGTAAAGAGGGATGTGATCCTGAAAGCAGGAATTCAAGTTACCAGCCTGGGACCATCTGGGCAAAAAGGAAACAACCTAGTCCCTCCTCCCTCAGCACCCTGGTAGTAAGAAACAAAATGACGACAGAAAGCTGCACAAGCCACCTGCATTGCAATGTGAGTACATTTGACAGCAAAATGAATGCATCACATCCAATGTTTGTGCTGATGGCTGCCTTTACTGCCTTTTGTTTCTTATAATACAGTTTGGAAGCCTCAGGTCTGAGGTGCAGATGGGCAGTCCGTTGTAAAGTTGGTTGTACTAGCCTTGACCCAGCTTTCTCTAATTTACCTTGACCTGAGTTCAAGCCTCTGCTAAGTACACAAGCAAAGCTTGGTCATTTTCACATTAATTAACACCTGCAACATTTGACTGCAAAATTGCTTTATACATGCCTAACACCTAATCCAATAGAAATGTGAGAGCTGTTAAAGCATGGATCACTACAATAGTTTAAAATGATTTTGCAAAGTAATTAAAAACATCATTGTGCTTCCAATTGTTAAGACACTTCATTAATTCCTCAATACTCTATGTCACTTTCTTGGTATCAAGTACCAGGTGTGTGAGGCTGCCAATACTTCCTAAAGCATGCAGAGGAAATTCAGTTTCAGACCAAAGTAAACCTAGAGTAGGTATTCCCCATAATGACTGCAAATACTTAATTACCGAGTACCAAGCAACCTTCATGTTACTTTGTGCTTTTGCCAAGAATGGTTGGAACAGATGATCCTTGAGGTCCCTTCCAACCTGGTATTCTATGATTACTTCCCTCCACCCACCTTATTAAATAGATTAATTTTTATTTCTCTGCTCCCCTGCAGATCTTCTGCAGTCTTCCTCTTGGAAGCAGGCATCCGGTATGGAATAAAGGGAATGGCTGAAGCCAGATATGTTATGGCTGTCAAAGTAATTTGTATAACTGTGACCATTATTTTGAAAGCTAGAGATCAATGTGGATTGAATTTCATGGTTGATTTTCCAATTCTAGATATCTGGCCACGTACAAGTACTGACTTCATTCTGCTACAAAGCATTCAACAGTGCATCTACAGGAAGTAACATTAGTTGTATCCCAAATCATTTGCAGTCTAAGGTTTTTGAGGGCCTTGACTATAGATATTCATACCATGGACAGACTTCTTCACCGATAAGCAGACATTTTGAAACACTAAAATACAGCATTAAGATCCTACCGGTGCCACATACATACTAAACCCAGTTAGCTAGCTACTTAAATAGTACGTCATTTAAAAGCTACACTAAAGGCAGATTCACTGCTTACACATACCTGCAACTGTAAATTTTACAAGGGATTTCACAGCTGATGGAATATTTGTACTTCTAATTGAAAGTGAGGGTAGGGGAAAAGGGAAGAACCAAGCCAGCATCTATTTCAGAGACTCCATTCCCATGAAATCCCTACACAGAAAGAGATCTAGCACCAGACTCCAGTGAATAACATTGCATGTACTCCACTACGCAGCACCAGCTGGATCTGGTCTGAGCTACAGCAAAAAAGAAGCACTGTTTTATGACAGAAAGAAAATCTTATTACTAGGAAGTCAAAAGTGAAACGTGCCATTGAAGTTTCATGCAAAGGGAAACTGCCAGATGATTTTGTCAAATATTTTTTAAGATGTCATAGAAGCTTTGCCATGTAATAGCAGTTTCTCTGATTAAAGGCAGCATTATGTTAAGAGACACAGAACAGTCTTATTCTGACCCTGGGTAGTAGCTCTGAAAACGCCACATCAAAAGTTTGCAGTTCTTGGGGAAATGGTTGGTTGCATGGCTTTCATTTTTTACACATAACCCCCAGGGTAAGAGCTGCATGTGTTTTGGATCAGATCTCTTCTTGAAATCCACTGTGCTATAGAAACAAAGTTTTTCTCTACAGCTATCACTGAAATCATTCATCAAACCCTACAAACTGTCAGAATGGGTAGAAGAAGCTCCTACAGCAAAATAAGTTTAGGAGTCTTGTTCGGGTGTGTTTCACTATTCATCCAGACAGGCAATCATTAAAACCACAAGGCTAGACAATACAGGTTTCTATTGTGGATGAATTAAAGTACATATTGTAAACAAAAAGGCGTATTTCAAGGGAATGCTATATGCCATGTGAGTAGCCTTGAAGTAACTTGGCAAGAGTGCTGATGTGGAAGGACCTACCTTTTAGACAGATCACCACTAAGTTACATTTTGCACTCTAAGATATTCCCAGCCCTATCCACAGGAGCCCACAAAAGTCACATCCTCATAACTTCATAATAAACACATGGGATGCAACACATGTTAAACTAATTTTTCTTCTTGCTATTGCTTTGCTGGTTCACATCCAACATGGACTTTACACACTAAAAAATGTTTATCATGCATCTTACTGGGGAAATTCACTACGTGCAGTGTTTTGAGGGAGACCCTTACTGGAGGGACGAATGCCACGTTGGATAGTGGAAACGGCTTCAAGGACACAAGACACAGTTCATCTTATGGGGATGCTTCGCTTTCAAGAAAGGTGACACAAGGACAACTTAAAGATTGGTTATAACTATTCCAGAACAAGCCACAAACTCTTCAGACAAGCAAGTTGGCATGCCTGTTCAGTGAAGAGGTCACCATGGAGATACAGCTCTTTATATATCAAAGTTACTATTTTGCAGTATGTAGTACTTAGCAATATCAGCCATTTGACTCCTTTTGAAAGGAGATGAGAAGACAGACAAGTAGGAGTAGGGGAAACAGACACAAGGCAGGCTGGGAGCGACAGGACAGTCTATAACTGTTTTTATCCCATATGTTCACCTACCTCCATAGCTGGTGGAGGTAAAAAGAGAAAATAAAGGAGAAGAATGGATATTGCACTCCTTAGCAAAACTCAAATGTCTAAAGCCTTCTAGGTTTATTTCCCCAACAGAGCGAAAACATGTTCAATGGAATTCAGCTGAAGTGCTACAAAAGTGTGAGAAAGCTACAGGCAGAGCCTCCACTGGCAATATCAGACAATCAATGAATATATCATAACATTCCAGCAAGGTCTGAGGTCCTTACTAAGACTTCAGATGTTAAGACCTCTGAAAAAATTATGTATATGCAAATTCAGTCAACTGTGAACTGTGACATTAAATCAACAGATGCAACAAAGTTTAGTGATAACCTGTTAATAATCCTTGAAGTAATGCAAAAAAGATTCCTTATCAATGAAAATAGCTTTGATAGTAAATCATTTATCTACCTCAAAGTATTATACGAATATGGAATAAACAGATGCGTTTTCATAAGAAAATACAAGCCAGTATTCCACTTGGTGATCCTGACTCACAGTAACAGCTCTCCCTAACCAGATAGGTGGCAGAGATTTCACTGAACATTTTCCTATCCAGAGCTCTTTGCAGAGAAGGAGGGTGCTGCCCTCTCAGCAATTATCAGCTGCTCCAATTTTAACCTTTTCTTCCGCCCCCTGAGATCTACAAGAGCTTTATTTCATTATACAAATGAACAATTGAAGATTACTACATTTCCTAAAAACTAGAATAGCCAGCTTTAGAAATTCCAGTCATTTTGAAAGACACTGATCTTAGAAAGGCTGCATTCTCCAAGCATTAAAGACAAAGGGTAAAGACTGTGGCTAAGCTTGAAGGATGAAAGAGGAGCAAGAGTAAAAAGAAAAGGAGGTTAGTGTCTCTGGAACAGTATAAGCCAGACCTCTTTAGTTGCAGTCAAGTTTTTCAATCAATCAGCTACAGCCCCAGAAAAATGTAGTGTCTTTACTTAGACATTAAGTTACAGATGACAAACGCAGGCATAAAGTCATACGTACTTCCAGCAAGCACCTGCTGCCCTACGCTCATATCTGGACTGCTGCCCTGCCCATTAACATCTCAATTTCTCAGTGCTGCAGAACAAATGGGGAAGAGCAAAGCATAAAGACTTGCTTTTACATCTTGATTTTTGCCCTTCTTTGGGGATATGGAAGTAAGCAGACATTAATTGCTTGGTTCCATATTTTTACAACATTTCTGTAGGAGAAAAGAGCTGGGAGTTTATAGAAAAGGGAGGATATTTGAGGTAAACAAAGAAATCAGCCCATGAAATAGGAAAATAGGATCTAAAGATTCTCTGCCAGAAGGACAGAGTGGGAAAAGACATTTCAAAGAGTAACAGCACCCTCATTGATAAAAGCTACTCGGCAAGAGGCAGTAGGGACCTCTGACATCTTCCAGGGAAGTGCTCACACCAGCCAAATTTGGCTGACCACCCTGGCTGACAAAACCTGTTGGCTCATCCTCTAATGTTCTTCTGGATTCTTAGGGGCAGAGGCAGGGATCAGGGCTCCTTCAGAGCCCACTTCAAAGAATGAAAATTTGGGCATACTTCAGAACACCATTGAAAATCCACACCCTACATTAGCCACACAAAGACTATAGGCAGGGCAGTCAACTAACCAAATTGAGCAACTCAAATTAGAGATGTAGTCAGATCCTCCAGTGAAATGCCCAAGGTGATTGTTATCCAAACTTGGGGAAAAATGGAGGGAAACCTCCCCTTTATTCTATTTATGTCTGCTAACAGATTTTAGAAGGGCCAAGTATGATCTCTGACCGAACAGTGGATAGGGTATGACGGGTTTCCTTGTGGCAGTTCAAGTCCATTTTAAGTTAGAAACCTTTTTCCTCACACCCACATTAACTAAGAAGCGCTGGGAAGACCAGTCTCTTTCTTACAGAGTATCTATAACAGATTAGATACGCTTGCTGGGAAAAAGGAATAGTTCATCCTGCCTTAAACAGAAGGCTGGTCTAGGTCACTTTTTGATAATGCTGTTCAAAACCCTCCTTTCTGCAAGACTCAAACTTGCAGATCTTCTAAGTTTTCAAGCTACAAATTTAGAACGTAAAAGAGGCCATTCAGAAGAAATCAGATCTTTTGCACAGCGTTTGCCTTCATTAGAACACAAGATGCTTTACACAAGGCTGGCACAAATACCTCTATTCTGCAAACTGGATGATATGACTTGCGCAACTTCACACAAACTGAAGTGTGAGACGAGCCCCAAGTGCCAGGTAGCGAGCTATCTCTCAAACCAAGATCAACCTGTCATTCCAAAATTGTTTTAGGTCAGAAGCCATGTCGGTGCTGGATCAAGGACATGTTGACACATTTCTTCAGGTGGAAAGAAAACTTCAGCCTCCAACCTCAATCAGCACTGGAGTCAAGACTCATAAAAAGCAGGCATTTTATGATGTGGACATCCCTGCAGTAAAACGAAAGTGCATTGAAGCCTTGCCGGCTGAATAATCATATGGACACGGGCTTGCTGTTCATCAGGCCTGGATTGCAAACAAAGACGCAGCGGTTAAAGGCTAAACTACTTCCTAATCTAGTCAGGCACTCTGCTCCTCTCCCTGCATCAGTATTGATTATGATGGTTTCTTATAGTAGGTTTCCCCATCCCTCATTAAAATAGGGTTCTTTTCTAAAAGCTCCTCCTTTGTGTCTTGTTTGTAAATTCACTGATGCTGATTCATTTCCTTCTAAGGAGCTCATGAATAAAATATGAAGATTATAAATTCAGGAGTCTTTGATGTGTTTTCAAGCATTAGGAACTCAATCAGTTCTGTGCAGTTATCCCTTTGAAGTTTCAATTGGACATTTTCTTCCTCAAAAAAGAAAAGCTCCTCTCCTTTTGAAGGATGACTTTCTTAAAGATATACTATTTATTTTGGCTTTATTCTTAATAATTGTTTAAAAGTCAGAGGACAGCACAAGGATCAGGAAAGAAAACAGTAACCATTAAGAAGGTCTACCTTTGGGGTAAACATGGATTTATGAACCTACAAGGACCTTTTGACTTATCCCATTTCCATAGGTATCAATGTCAATTCAATTATTTCAACATCAACCTGGAACAATGCAAGGCAGATCTCACTCTTGATTATTCATACCAATGCATAGCAACAGTCTGTCCAAGGAAGGGCTCTGTCTCTGAATTTATAAGCAAATTAATTGACAAAGGAGCAGTGAATAATTTCAGAAAGACACAAAAAAAGGAAAAAAAAACCACTAAATTTTGCCCTGTCCCCGCTTACATGGAAATATTGCCCTTCGTATTCACTTAGTGCTCATAATGTGTTATGCTGCTTCTTTGTTTTGTCAGATTTCAGGAATGAGATGTGATTGCTCAGACCCTGAGCTGCTCCCACAACTTATACACCAACCTCCTTGAAGAAGTGCATTAGTGCCTTGCAGTGACATACATCATAAGGTACTGGGGAGCTCAAAGAATACTTTACCCAGAGGGCTCCCATGCAGTCATCTTAAGAACAGAAATAAAATCAATTTGCTTTAATTCCCTTTCTACAGACATTCTTGTCTGCCAGGTTTTCTCAAGAAATACTTCTGTTAGAAGATAAAGTTTTCTCGCAAGGAAACATGGTCTTTTATTCTCTCCACTAATTGCTTTTTTCAAGCCATATCCTAAAGAAGCGACTCGTGCAATTTCTATAGTTACGGTCTTCTGCAACAAAGACATGACTCCAGTAAGCCTAGCATTAAAATAGCCTGTAGTAAGCTGCAATTAACTTTCAGCTCAACACAGCTACAAAATTAGGCAAATAGTGAGACTTCAATCTGCGCTGGACTCTCTGAGGCTTCAGTGTGGATGTCACTGGTATCCAAATGAGGTATTTTTGTGCCTGCAATATCTGAATACTAGTTGTTTTGCCCACAGGTGGATTCATGGAAGCAGCAAGAGAAAAATCAAGCTTGAACACCTACATATCATTTCCAAGTTGAAGCGTTCCAGATACTCATATAGATACATCTACCCTGATTACAGAGCACAGCTGTGCTTTCATCCACCCACATGCAGGAATTTGGGGTCTTACCTTCTAATAATCTCCTCAATACAGACGGCTTTGCAAACCTTCTGTGAAGGCAAGTGTTAGAGTCTCCTAACCACATACGCATACCACCAATTATCAGTGCATCTCATGGAAGGTCAGCCTCTCTCTGCCGCACCCTACTTTGACAGCATAGTGCTTGGCTGGCTGTCCAGAAGACAGCCCCAACAATACTCTCCAGACCCAGTAGCTTCTGGTCTGCTTATGGTTTGCCAAGGAAAGGGACCTCACACCATCACCTCCTTTGGGTATCTGCACCTGCATCTTCTGTTTCAGGGACTCAGAGGTGCTCAGACCTTAAGCCAACACTGTACGTCATTGAACTTCACTACTCGGTCAGTCAAATGGAAATCTAAAAATAAAGCAAGCCTTTGAGTACACTGAAGAAACCCAGGTTTATTTAATATTAGACTATTAAAAAAAAAAAAGGCTTTTTACCCGCTCTGGCAAGAGATGATTTTATTTCAGCTTAAAAGGCACTCACATCATTTATTACAGGCTGTAGGTGTGAAAACCATGAGGGAGATCATCAGCTGTACAGTGAACATGCAAATAAATACTTCGATTAGAAATGAGGATGTATTCTTGACCTGGTTTTGCTTCCATAGTGGATATGGGTGCCAAATTGCACTGTGCAAATGGCACACAATTTATTCTCTTACATGTGATTGAAGCGAGGTTTAGAAAGTACTTTTCATGGAAGATGTTTAATAGTTCTCATTTTTGTGCTTTTTATCAGTAGTTAAAAATGAATGAAGATTACCTTAAGTACATGATATTAGGCAAAGAATAAATAAAACTGAAGACTGCCGAAAGATTATTTTGATACACTTTAACCATTGAAATAGTCTAGATATGTTGGTAACGAGCATTTTAAAACAATTTCCTTAACTCCTTGGATCAGTTTAAAGGAATACATATGTATAAAAAATTCTCTTCAGGCATAAACGCATTTAAAGTAGTTATTACAGCTTTTACAAATTGCAGTTATTTTACATGCACTTAGCTGAAAATAGTATTCAAAACACTGTCAGCGGAATCCCAAAAAGCATTGGACTCCTGTTGCTGTGGCAACACATTGTTCGTGGTTCGCCTGTCTGAGGCAACAAAAAGCCTAAAATATTGAATGCTTAAATGATATTTAAGTCCAGCACTTAGATTGCACCACCATGTCCCAGTTGAAAGCTAGATTATTCCATTTCCACCTGGAGATGTCCTCTTATTGAGAGCCAAACTATTACTTAACATACTCACTGACAGCAAAAGGCTTTCGAGATGCTCAGTAAAAAGATTGTTTAACACTCTGTGGAGCAGCACTACTAACAATAACAAAGAAGGGGATCTTGCCTTCTCCTCTTGCCGCCACAGGATGGGGTAGAAGTCATAAAGAGTCATTGCTCTTTGGAGCTAGAAACATTCTGCTTGTGGAAGATAAATTAGGAGCTTCACTCCCATTTCATCTGTATTGAATCATCCCACTGACCTCTGTTTAATTCCGAGCAAGTGAGATTTGGACACCCTCTCTGCTTTGCAGCAGAACACCCTGGCGTCAGTTGTGATGTTCCAGCAGATGCTTTCCTTTCTCCCAAGGCAGAGCTGCTGGGCGACAGGGTGCAAAAGCATCAAGAGATGTCTCTGCTAGAGCAGTGCACCTTGCGCTGTGTCTAGTACCAGCACTGCATAAACAATGTCAGAGATGGGGAAGAAGCAGAGCACTGCTCAAAGCTCCACCATTGCGTCAACTTAAAATCAACCCCAAAACACAACATTAAGCACAGAATGCACACACAGCTCCTGAGGAGCAAATGCATATGACCTGAGCACCACGACTACCCTTACCTTGTTTAGTAAGCTTTAGTATTTGACTTTTTGTAATCCACCTGTAAACAATTTCACATGAGGAAAACAAAAGGTAAACTCGCAATTAATTAATTTGCACATTTTCAGGAAATTCTCCACAGTCCAGTGGAGCACACACTTTCCATACCTACACTCTTCTGCAGAATTCCCTTCTGGGTGGCTGGATAACAAAATTGTATCCAGTAAAAAAAAGTTACCTGCATCCAGGAGACACTTCAGAAAAAGCTGGGTTTTGTTACACCCTGGCTCTCTCACTTAAGGTAAGCATGTTTATGACCTCCCATTACTGTGTTCTGTGCTCCCAGTGGGAACATTAACTTTAATACATATTTGCATTTTAATTCCAACTGTAACAATAAGCAGCTGCCCTACTTTGAGCCTGAACGATATCTTCCTAAAATACAAAAATGAAGACCTGCCAACTAATCAGAAATCATTTCCCTATATCTAAACAGAAGAGAAATATTCCCTCTATGAATCAACCACGGTGACTTTGATTTAGCTCTCATGTAGCTGCAAAATGACCACCTAACACCTAGCTACCAGTGTAAATGGCAAATGAGGCTCCCAGGAAAGAAGTGATTCAGTACAGACACATAACTTCACAAGCCAGAAAGTTACTTTGTTTGGAAGAATGTCAAAGAAACAGATCATTAAAGCCAAGTCTACAACGTGATTAGTTCACCAAAGGGATGTAAAACCACACCTCTCGATTTCACATCCTCGTATTCCTTCAAAACCATCTGCATATACCAACGACAGGAGGTAAAAGGAAAGTCTGCCGAGAATAGCAAGGCGATCATCTTCATGCAGAACTTGTAGGTACATTTAACAGTTGCAACAAAACAATTTATGACGATCATAACCTGATCTCCAGTGACTCTAGTTAACCCACTGCATCCAGTGGGCCTGGCCTAAGATCCTCTTAGCTGTCCCCACAAAACATGCAAAAGCCACTTCATTAAAGAAGGTGACAAGAATTCATGGGGAAAAAAATGTATTCCAATACATGTGCAAAATGTTTTAAGTATTTCGTATGTACTTAACTTCCTGTACCAGGTTGATAGTGAAAATCGCTTCCTATGACTGGCTAAAAATGAAGAACATGAAGCTTTTCCTGAGTGTAACATTACTGCTAAACTCCTGTGTTATAGAAAGCCCAAAACTTTAAGGGGGAATGTTCTTACAAACTGGACTAAAATCTTTCAGAAACTGATCGATTTAGGCAGACATGCCTATGTGGCAGAGGTAGCAAGCAGCAACAAATATAGAGAAGCACATAAATATTCCAAATAAAAACAAACAAACAAACAAAAAAAGCCTTGAGGAAATCCTAGTCTGAAAATTTTTTAGGCTGAGTACTATGTGTGTGGAAAAAGAAAGAAATCCTGGACCTTTGACATTCCTACCATTTGATTCTTTCTCCTGCTGTTTGATTCTCCCTCTCTCCAGGCACAGCGCTTTTCATTTTATGGAAAGAAACAAAACTGGAGCACATAAGTTACTGCTTTCACCATTAGTTCTTTGCCCTCCTTCCTATATAACAGCCTGCAAGCCATTGAATTGTACTCAAGAAACATAAACACCTGCAACTTCTGTAGAAAGGGGGGATTTATCGTAAAAATTGAGAGCTCTAGTCTGGGGGTAACTTTTTTTTTTTTTTTTTTTTTTTAAGAAATAGAGTGGAGCCAGTCCTTTTGCCGAATACTTATTGTGTCAGCCTAAATTAATCCCGTGCCCATCCTCAAAATATCGGTACTGTTCCTCAGGTCTAGAAACTTCCTCTTTATGCTGTCTTCAAGCTGTCTGCAAACATTACAGCAGAGACTGCTCCTCCTGGACTTCAGCTGGCTCCTCTCCAGCTAATCAGCTTACCATGTTATACCTCCGCCACCTGTTTCTTCCCCCTCAAATAATTTTCTGGATATACTTTTCAGTGTGGGAGGAAGGGCCCACGCACTGTCTCAGTTCACTTGGTGGATCAGAGGTCTGAGCAACTGATTCTATGTATTATGTGGGCAGATGTATGAAGGTAAAAAGCTTCAATGCACCAAACCCTTTGGGGAGGGAAGGGAAGGTACCTTGTGAAAGAGGCAGCTTTATATCTCAGGGAACCTGCCATCACATCTGGAGCACATTTTACAGAGGGATTTTCAAGACAGCCTGAGTTAATGGATATTTGGGTACTTCAAGGGCAAAACCCCCTCAACATGCTGTTAAGGTGGCAGTATCTCAGCATCAATGACAACAGTAGTCCCATCCTGAGCTATAGCACAGGGATTTCTCCAGCCCTGGCAATCGTAACTATTTTTGCAGTTTGTAAATGCGCAAATAATCTTTCACACCACATACCTCAAGAATAAGGTTCCCTTGGTCCATAAATACCAACTTAATTTCTTTTCCTCACGTTGCCTCAAAGCAAGCCTATGAAAATCCCACATGCCACTTTACTCCTCTCAGGCCAGGACCAATGGTGTTCTCCATTCAGCTGCAGTTCCTACTCTGCCTTCCCACTGGAGAGCCAGCCTTGCCACTACCACGTTTGCTGGCATCTATTTACTCTCCTATTCTAACAGTGCTTCCTGGCTTCCCTTCAGCTCTTGGAGAAATTAAAGGAATTTTGTTTTCAAATGCATTCCAAATATAAATATTTTGCTTATATTGTTCAGTTAATGTGAAATCACTACCTGCTTTTTTTCTTTTCAAATACGAAGTCATCCAGAATAGATTTTCTATAAAGCTTAGCTCTCATTTCCATGCCTCCAAAAAGCTGCCTTTTTAAAAATGGTATTGTTTGCAGCAATCATTGGAAGCTGCACACTTTTCAGAATCCAATCTTCAGTTCCACTGTCTCAATATTACTGTAGCTCACGTGCCCAGGGATTAGTATGTCTTTCCTCAAGCAAATATAGTATCAGCTATTTAGCTCTAGTAGTATTATCTAGCAGTCCAACTTTTAAGATTCTGAATATATCAAAGCAAGGGCTCTGTACTACTCCTTTAGTACTGCAATAACTGATAATTAAGGTAACACATTTGTAGAAGTATAGTTTGGGGTCAGATTTGGGGTTTTCATTCTTTTTCCATCCCTTCTCCCTCCCTTGAGAAATTTATCAGGTAGCACGTAGGAACAATATTACTGAAAAGGCATAACAAATTTACATCTGTGCAGTGGGATTTAGAGAAGGCAGTGATTTACTGATTTATAATGATTTACTGATGCATTCCCTCAAATTCCAGTTTTGACATCTGAGTATCTGACAGCCCTGGGTTTAGTACCTACAAAGACTATCTCTATAAGTCTATATTTTTTCTCATTCTTTTCACAGACTAAAGACTGTTTTTTAAGCTGTCTTTCAAGACAGATATAGACATACTGGAACATGTCCAGCAAAGGGCCACAGAGATGATTAAGGGATTGGAGCACCCGAAGTACGCTGAGAGAGCTGGGATCGCTTACCATGGAGAAGAGAATGTTTAGGGGACATTCATGTGTGTGTGTACCTGATTGAAGCCAAGGGAGGCTGGTAAATAAGACAGAGCCAGACTCTTCTCAGTAGTGCTCGGTGACAATCCAAGATGCAATGGACACAAATAGAAATGGAGGAAGTCCCATTTAAACATAAGAAAAAGACCCTTTTTTGTTATTGGGGCATCAAACAACCAGAACAGACTGCCCAGAGAGGTTGCGGAGTCTCCATTCCAGGAGATATCCAAAACCCAACTGGGCAAACCAAAGAAGCCCTTCCCAACCTTGGATGTTCTGCAATTGTGACTCACTAGCCATCATGAACTACATAATTCAACATTTTTTTTATTTTTTTCCCCCGAGAAATAAATCAGCAACAGGACACAAATCACTGTATTTTATGAAATCAAAGACACTCTCACAGGAAAAGAAACAACATATTATCCACAGAGAGAAGGATTGAAAACTAATTTCTCAAAGCTAAAACCTGGGATGTTTCTATTCTCAGAATACAAAGTGAGAAAAGTCAGATCATTCCACGAAAAGCAGCAAAAGAAGAGAGAAACAATAGAGTGGTTTATACCATCTCTGGTAACAAAACCCACTTTCCACCCTATTTGCATGTCTGCCCATCCATAGCTATTTGCTATTCAACTCGTTCTAACTTGCCATTTCCCCATCTTACATTTTTCTTCCAGTTTCAAATGCAAGAATCGCTTAGGAAAATCCTCTTTACAGAAAACCACAGCACTCAAATCCAGGGGTTTGAGTATTGAATGCCGGCAGGCTGCGAGACCTCACTTGAAACTTTCTCATTCTCCACAGTACCTTCAGAGCAGTTTGCTTTGCAGGGAGAAGTAAAGGCAGTATAAGCCTCAGTAACAACAGCTTTTCCCATTTCTGCCTATCTGGCTACTGAGAGAGTCAAAATATATATTTGAAAAAGCAATTTGCTTGTGATTGGGAAAAGAAAGTATGAGACTATTTCACAAGGTAAATTAAAAATTACTTGAAATAGCATACTTCTTGTTCCAGGCTTTGGAATAGTAACTGCAGAAAATACAGAGATTTCAGGCATTTCAGTCACTCCCTGCTAATCCGCACCTCCCTTAACTCTCACTGCAATTCCAGCGTATGTTTTGAAGTTGCACAGTGATTTTTATTATCCTAAAAAGGACACGATCCCACCAAGAACCAGTTTTTCCCTAGCAATTGCTTTCATTTAGCACTTGCTCTGGGTCAGTATTTGGACCGCTTTGCTCTCACTGCATGCAATGCAAAATTGCCGAGAAGTCTGATGGCCCTCCAGGCTCTATTATTTTCAGATCCCATCATTTTTACTTTACGCTTCTGGGATTTTTATATTCTTAGAAATGAGTATTTCTGTGACAGCATCATCTAACTAGGTGAGGATCAGATTCTTTGCTCTCTGTGCACACCTCATACCTCTGTTGCTTCAGCATTTGTGATCCCGAGATCAGATTCTTAAAACCTGCTGCTGTTAATTGCTTGATTCCTGGAAAACTGGAGATACTCATAATGGCATCATCTCTTCTGTTAAACTTATGACAATAATTCTTGCATTAGTTGGTAGAAAAATAGTTGGTCTTTATGAAAGGACTTCCGTTTATCTTTTGATTCACATTGGAATTAGCTGATAAAGGCTTATATCTGCAATCTAAATCTTGTTCTCTCTTGCAAACACCAGACCACGTATCTTGTCAGTTCACAGAGTGACTAATATAATTCCACACTGGCAGGTCTCCCAGATAGCACTGTAAGAAAATGTCAGCTGGTCCACTGTATTTCTGCAGAGTTAATCATCAGTTCAAAATGTCACTGTCCAATTTCCTTCTTTCTTCACTTACTTGACTTCCTTCTCATAAACTTTCGAATTAACTTTAGAAGACTGACTCTCCATTGCACCAGAGCATAAGAAGTAGTTTGGAAGTGAGTAACCCACAACTGGAGTGAGGTGCACTGAAGCTTGATGCCAATATAAAGTAACCAGCAAAAGCCTTCAAGGCTGTTTAGATTCTCATCCCATCCCCATCACTTTGGTTCACAAGGGCACTAGAGTGCATCATGTAGTCCCAGGGAAGACACTGAATAACAAATGCTGCCACATCTCCAAAACTCTCAGCATAAATCTGTGATCGCTTGCAGACACAGGCCTTCCAGTCACAGGTCTTGGCTATGCAGTTGTTGGAGAACAGTTGTATTTCACATAAATAATCTTTATGACTGTAGTTGGTCTCCTTCAGCAAGTACTGTCCAAGACAATCAAGGACTGGGGCTCAGGCTCAGATAAGGGAGGATTTTTTCAGATATGCTGTAGGGATCATTACTGCATAAAAATATTTACTGTCATGTATCAGATGATATTCCATCACAAACCTGGGGGAGCACTGTACATAGTCTTTCATCCCAAAGAGCTTGGAGATGCCTCATTAAGATTGCTTCCTCCACCCTGAACAATCTCAGCCCTGAGAACAGGCTACCAACGTACGCAAGGAGCTCTGCATAAACTAAGTAGCACTCCTGAGAGTAGGACTTCACCCAGTGCACGGTTTCATTTAGGTCAGGTAACGCTACACACTTTACCCAACCAGCAACATCAGTACGCCATGTGCTATTATGCATGTTCAGGTATAGCATCTCCCCCATTCCTTTCAGCATCTGGAACAGGTCAAGGCTTACATCGCAGGATCCAGCTCTACAGGGACCTCCACATAGACTTATAAGGAACTAAGCCTGAGCCCTGGGATCAAGCATGGGAGTTTCTTCTAACCATTACCTCTCCCCACATTAAGCCCGTCCAGATAGTAGGTGATATTCTAATTCTGTTCTTTCTTTCCCCTTTACATCATTCCAACAGTTTGACAGCAAGCCTTCTCGGTGGCTTTCTAGAGTAGAAAACATTAAATATTGGCATGCATATGAAAAACGTTTTAAAACAACAAACCCTCGGGAAAAAAAAAAAAAAAGCAGACCGCACCATCACAGCAGATCACTTGCTTTGGTGTGGAAATGTGCTGTTTTTTAAAAAGCGTATTTGTTTTTTTTCAAATCTACATATGTAGAGTGATATTTGTAAACACTTAAACTCAGTCTTTAAAAAAAAAAAAACAGAGTGACAAGGGTGAAAAATCTAGTTTTCAGGTGAACAACGTATTGCCAGGATAGCTTTCTGCCCAGAGCTCGAGTCCTTCCTGCTTTTCACACTCAAGGAAACGGTAAGCATACTACTCAACTTTTAGCCCATCTATGCTTGATCTTCACATATGGATACACACAAGTGTAATGCACTTGTCACACCATGCTTATAAGTTAAGATACGCATATAGGCATAGATTTGACAGCACTGGGAGCCTTCTCATGTGTTTTGGTAAGAATGGCTACATCAGACCAGGTGAAAGATATATCCGGTCCCTGAAACTTGCAAAACCAAAGTTATGGAAAAGTCTAAGGTAAGGGCATACTATATTCCAGAACAGATTTTTTTAGACAACCATCAAGTTGCTGTTCAGATACTCCCAATTCAGAGATGGTGCTGCTTTTTTTTTTTTTTATATTTATTTTATAGTCCTTTGAGAGGCTTCTCTTTCATTAAATTGCCCCTGGAATTCATGTAAACTTTTATTACCTGCAAAAATGTGAAAAGCTGCTGCCCTGTTTTCAACCTGACACTTGCTAGCTTTGCTGGTTGCCTCCAAGCTATACTTTTTTTTTTCCAACACGGAAATGAACAAACGATCCTTATTCACCTCCTGTATCCCACTCAAGGTTTCATAGATCCCTGTCATAACCCCCTTATTGCCTGCTGTCCTGGCTGACGAGCACCAGCATGGAAGCTTGCTTGGAATACTTTCCTTCTATAACCCTTTTGAGATGGGGGGGGACCAGAGTGCACAATGAAAACGTAAGCGCACTATGGATTTAAACGGTACATGATACTACCCAGTTCATTCTCCATTCTTTCACCTGATAACTGTTACAGTTGATGTCCTTTTTTTGGTACTGCTATAAATTAATATTACAATTCCAAACACGCTTCCCTGGGTAGTAGCAACCAGACCAGAATCTATCATTATACATGTAAAGTTTGAGTTATTCCCCTCTCCCAACACCCAAATACTTACCTATCCACATTACGCTAGTAACATTTTGCAGTAATTCATAATAACAGAAGTCAGCCTAAATTTGAATACAGCTACATTAAAAATGCTGCAGTGGCTTTAAAAAAAAATAAATTATGTCACTTTCTTTAAAAGACTAATCCTGCTTCTAAAGGTACGATCACTTTCACTTCTCCAGTCCCTTAAGTGTTCAAATTGCCTATATCCTCAAGATATATATCCCCAGAGAAACAGAACTAATTCAGATTTTCGGCAACAAATTTTTTACACCCACTTCGTGTTATTTACAGTAAACAAGGGTGGAAGGGTGGAGAGGGTGTGTGTGTGGAGAAGAGGAGCCTTGCCAAATCATTTATGTTTTACATTTGCAAACTGGAATTAAAAGACTAATTTAATTGCATTTTAATAAAATTCCCGCTTACATAATTTTCTGTGCCCTGTCCCACTTCCCGCCCTCCCTCCTTAAATTTAATGACTTGAATGTAAAACACATGAATGGTGCAGGAGTGCAGGGAGCAGAGTCTGCAACTTGTTCTAGTCAATGAACTCAGCGACAAAGCTCTTCCTCAACAGAAAGGCTGGCTGATGCCTTCCAGTCGAGCTTACAGCTCCGTGGTTGGAGTTGACATCTGGTAGACATGGGTTTGAAGCCCTTAAACTGAAAGGACAGTTTTCACAGCAGCGATGCTCCAGGGCTCACTGAATTAAACATACTTCCCTGGGCAACAGAGACAGCACGAAGCCTGCAGGACCCCACGCTCAGACCTGGGCTGGGTCTCTTCTTGCATGCTGATCTCCAACCTCCCAGAGAGCCCCCAGCATTTCAGATGCATTTGTCACCACTTCTTATCTGGAAAAGTCAGCCCCTGGCAGGGAAGTTTCGGGCACGCTTAAGGAGCTGTAGTCTGAACATCAGCTCATTCTTGATGCTGGATAATGAATGTTCCTGCATCTCTGATCACTGCCTAGGGCATAGGTCATTTGTTCCTAAACTCCCCCAAAAGATGGACTCCAACTTCATTCCAATGGTAGAAAAATCACTTGATCATGACCAAAAGTCAGAGTAAGCAGCTCCTTTTGGGACCACGATTAAAGTATATTCTTAACATAAACGTTTTCCTAACTTAACCTTCTTGTTTCTTCTCATCTATAAGATGAAGCCTGAAGTTAAAGGGTAACTGTTTAAAACTGCTTATTGACAGAGGTGGACAGTGGAAAATGTGATTCCAATTTTTCAAACAGATACTCCTGGGTGAATCCAGAGAATTAAACACCAGCACCCCTGCTGTCCAAATTGGATCAGCTGAATGAAGTATAATGAGAACAAGACAGACATATTGCTAAGTGTATTTAGGAAGAGACCCTATATGACTTTTGCAAGAGAAAAATCCTATCTCACAGTTCCACTGGTGGAGTTTTTTTGTTGTCATTTTTTAAACAGCTGCTTAACACATGAACATGGAAGTCTAGCTGATACAAACATCTGGCCTAGGAAGCAATCCCAACACATTCAGTGGGACAGAGCAAAGCAGAAGCAACCAACCAATATCCATTCTCAGTTTGAGGGAAATGGTTACATCCCCAAATATCCCCCAGAGAAATCCTCATCTCTGTGCCTATTCCATAAGCATTTGTGCCTTTCCAAGCCCCCCTCCCCACCCCTAACTTACACCGTACTTAGACACTACACTGACCACAACAAATTCACAGAAAGGTGATCTCTACACACAGGCAATCTCTAGGTAGCACTCATTTAACTAAGAGGTGGGAGAGCCTTCAAGGATGGGATCTCACCATTTTCTTCCCAATTAAGATATGGAGCTGAGGCAGAAGAGATCCCAAGATGGAGCTAGAGCTGCCCCCCCTGCCCCTGGCAGCCACAGAGGCCACATACAATTACAGATTTCACCACATGCTTCCAGGTAAGTATCTGGAAAAATTCCCAGGTGTACAGCCTGATATGACAATCCACACCAGAACACTTGCTGACATGCTTGGTCCCCCAGTAATCCATCTCCACTCTCTTGACCATCCCAGCTGTGAGGCATGGAGCCTTTCAGTCACACTTCCATAATGGATAACTAGCCATGATCCACAACAAAACAACACAGGTACCAGGTATCATCATTCCTGCCTTGCGTCATGGCTTCAGAGTCTGGCCACACACCAAAATGAGTGTGCTATTTCATGTCAGCAAGTGCTGTTTTGTCCTAGGACAGGAGGTGAGGGGGTAGCACATGACAATAGGCTGTCGCACATTTTCTAAAGCGTCTGAGAAACAGATGTAAACACAAAGATGAAAGAGTCTGAGCTCTTCAGGATAAAGAAAACCAACAAACAAAAAAATAGAATCTAACTGCAAAGAGTTGCAGAAAGTTTTCATGATACTGAGTAAATGGACAATAGAAATAGTGGATGAAGTTAGGGTTGAAGAAATGTAAAGTGACGCGCCTAAAAAAAACCAACAATCCTAATTTCATATTCACAACAATGGGGTCTGAACAAACTATTACCTCTCAGGAAAGTGATTTCAGAATTTAAAAAGTGAGTTCTATTAAAACACTCAATCAGTAATCAGCAGCAGTCAAAGCGGCAGACAAAGCGCTAGAAATTACAAGATGCTAGAAAGGCGAGAAAAGGCAGAGAACAAAACAGAAAATATCTGTATAAACCCAAAGTGACCCTGACTTTTGAATACGGCTGGCAGGTTTGGTGTCTCCCCAGATGTTCAAAAATACACTGTAAAACTAGAAATGAGAAGGGTAACTAGAGGTATGATATGCCTTCAATACAAGGAACAACTGAATTGCCTACAGCTTTTCAGCATAGAATACAATCAAGTGATACAGGTTTAAAATAAAGAATGGTAATAAAATTGAATATGAAATGAACATTGTCTTTTTTGTTAGAAGAGAAAGCCTAAAAATCATCAAGCCACATCATCAGGTAGTAGGTAGAAAACAAAGAAAAGGCAACAATTTCTCATGCAACATACAGTCAAAATGTAAAGGTCATTATTACAGGATTACTTGAACACCAAAATTTTACACAGGCTCAAAGAGCAATTGAACATTTCTGTAGAAGGCCAATGTATTAAAAACCATTAGATGAGAATTTCACCTTGGCTTCAAGCAGTCTCTTAGTTCCAGGCTGCTAGAAACCACATCCCAGGGAAGTGCCACCACCTCCTCTCCACTTGCGGCTCCCCCAGGTGCATGTCACTGCCAGACCTGTTATTTAATTTGGTTAGATCATTTTTATGCTCTCAGGGAAACTCAATGAAGCCAACAAAGTCCTGTAGCTTGCATTAACAAAAAACACAGAGTGCATACAGACCTTATTCAAGAAACCCCAGCTATTAGTCCCACTGAAGCCAACAGGATTAAAAGCAGCTTGTTGTTCAGATCTTTCTGGACTGGCCACAAAGATGTTCTTACTCACAAAGTCATATTTCAGCTCCAGTTATAAATAATTTATCTCAGGTAACAACTAGTTAATTGATAATTCATTAGTATTCATCAGCTAATAAACACTGCTACTGAGTTCTGTTGATAAGTTACTTCTACTCACTTCCTTCAGTAGTCTTCTAGAGTTCCAAAGTACCAATAACTTGGTCCTAATTATAACTACTATTGTTTGTTATTAACTGAAGAATACTTTACAAATCAGATACTAAAGCTGCTGTAAAATAACTTGTGCTTATTTTGTTATTCAATTTAAGATACTGACCTGTGACATTCTGTGCCTTTCCAAATGCCAGCTGGAAGAGCAAGCAAATTCTCACTACATCTGATCGGAAACCTTATCCATTTTTCCAGTCCTTTACCTTTATTTTTAACTATCTGCAGCAAAGCAAAATATTTCATTATCTCATCACAGACTGCGACATTGATAAGGGGTTTGAACTGGGAATTCAAAATGCTGCACATAAGTGCACATAACAGCTATTACTGTAAGGTTGCCTGAAGCAAACCAAGTGCGCCAAGCACTCACTGTTGGTGAGCTTTGTCTGATTTGATCTGTCCACGCCGTGCAATGGGAACAATCACAGAGAACTCAGCTACTGTCTCATCCACTTCAGTTCACGCCAGGGCTAGGTATTTGACTGCCACTGCCAATTCGTCTTCTCTTTTTTTCCTGTCATCAAGAGGCTTGGAGTACATTAGAATAAAAGGCAAGGCCCATCTATTCCAGCTCTCTCCTGATCTGTCTTTCAGTATTAAACAAGAACACAACAACAACTCAACAGCGGATAAAAGGCAACTAAATGACACACATCAGCTGGCTGTGTCTACATGCAGGGCACATACGGCCCACAGGGTACCTTGTCTTCAGGGCATATCTTTAGTCTAAATGTCCCATGCCCCTTCATGCCTTGGCTTCTTTTGGAAGGAAAACCCTTATGTATCCAGAGAGACGTGGGAATCACAAATGGCTTTAATAAGTCCACAATCCAGAAAGCTAGTGAAGTAAAACGACCTTGGGGCAAAATACATGTCTTATGGCACAGGTGGAGCCAGGCACACTCCAGATGGGCCAGAGACCAATAAGACACTGCAGAAATTGCAGTGCGTATCCTGGCACTTTCCAAAACAGGACTGCAGTGTAAGCACGTCCCCATGCTAGTGTTTTTAGATTGCCTCATTCAAATGCTGAATATCTATAGCAGCACTGCTCAGTTTCCTTTCAGCATTTACATGTTTATGTCTGTTCATATAAAATAACTATTGCAGGAAGTAACAGCTATATTTAAGGTTGCCTAAGCCTTTCTGCTTTATACTGTTATTTATGAGAACAAAACTCGTTTGCCTTTCTGCAAACATGGTTATCTAAAGCAAGAAGTGTGCATGTGGGTTGTTCTCTAGGGTTTTTTTTAGGAGTTCTTTCACTCTTCGACGTTGTTTTCAGAATATCGACTAAATTTTTTTAGGCTTAGTCAAAGGATGCATTGAGAAAGCAGACAGTTACTGCACCTGCAGCCAGTGCCCCGTGACAAATCTGCTTCACCTGCAATTTGGAGTGAGTTGGATATGAGCAGACCTCTCCTTTGGGAGCTCACCACTAACAGTGGTTTGCTGCTCATATGTTCTCAAAAGCCAAGTATTATTTAAGCTTCACACAGGAATCAAAGGAGAGCAGAAAAAGGAACAGCAAAAAGTGGTTTCAAGCATGTCTCCCTCTTACCTAGGGGTTGCTTTTCCTCTGGGGCAGAACCAGACTCCCCCCAGCATACCCCTTCCTGCAAGGGAAAAGTAACTTCATCCCTCACCATTAGGTGCCAGCTCCCTGAGGTGCCTCCAGGCAGGACCCATACGTGCTCTCCACACCCCTAACAAGTCCCACCTCCCTGTAACTGTGGCTACCTGCAGGGCAATGGCTCTGCATAGTTTAGCATTCATGAGTCAGTGGTAAAGCCAAATATTCAACAACATGTATAAGGTATTAGCATTAGGACAAGCAGGACAGGATAAATTGCAGAGAGAAATCTTCAAAGGTCTGACTGAAGAAACATCTAGGTTAGGTTAATTTTGAGAAGAGTGGGGAAATCCAAAAAAGAACATAGCAGCTATGCTTCCATTTGCCCATGTCTTTCTGGATAATACAGTTATTTATAAACACAAATCACCTTGGCTTTCTGTGGCACAAGCTATCATGAAGTTAAAAAGTGTGGGGATTGGAGGTCTTTCACTCTTTATCCTCATCAACTTTATAATTCTAGGTTGACATTCTAGGCTCAGGAAAAAAAGTAGGGTTTGGTGTATTTTTTTTTTTTTAAGCAGCCTAATGAAGATAACCAAAGCTTACAGTGTACCAAGTATCAAATCATCTTTCAGCGCAAAGGGTAGGAGAAAGCAAGCCCTGCTAAGGGACTTGGACAGTTACATCTCATCTGAAAGCCCCAAACTATGCCTACAAATCCCAAACTGCGCAGTCCTGTATCAACTGTTGGCTAACACAGAGCGGGCGTCAAGTCTGCAAATACACATTTTTCCTCAAGAATTTCACTTGTACTTAAAGCTTTAACTCCAGACAGGCCCAACATCCCTAGCAGCTTAACACCTCTTGTTCTAAGCAACCCACCCTCCAGCTCTAGTTCTCAACTGACCTGACAAAGCCTCCTCCAAGCCTACCAGACTAGGTTGCCACAAACCCCTCTTTCAGAGAGCAGCAGATTCCTAGCTTCCCAAAGTTTGTAGGAAAGAGGTCTTCCTTTGAGGCAGTGGGAGAAAGAATCAAACCAGCAGGACAGCTCCCAGAAGTCCAAGCTATGGGACTGAGGTAAGGAGCCCCCACTTGCATGCCTGTGCAGCTTCTTCTCCTCCAAATGATGATTCATTTATTCTAAATTATAGGTTACTCAGTACATGCTTGAGTTACAAAATTAAAGATTTTTATGACTAAAGTGCACACTATTTCATTAACAAGCTTCATCCTAGATATTAAGAAATAATTTTCAAGTCAAAACCACAAGTTTTAAAGAAAATTTTCCTTCCACAGAAGACAAAAAGTGTGCATTCCCCTTTATGTCAGGACTCCTGTTAAAATGTGTTCATAAAGGTTCAATAAATACACAGCAAACATTATAGATATTGTATATGTGAATATAAACCAGGCAATCAATGTCAAGCCAGTTTATCTAAAAGTGCATTAACCATTTAGTTACCTCTCATAAATTACATGGAAAAGAAGTAAAGTAGAAAGCATTGCTGAATTTTGACCAGAACAGAGGTCTGATTTAACACTTAACTTCTTTTACTTTGAAACAAACTCTGACACGCCAATAACCTGCACAGTTTGGTACTGGGGACACAAAGCCCTGCTCTTTTCCAGGTCTCTCGTTGCCATCGCTACTCCAAGGTGAAAGCAGCTATCGTACCTGTATTCAGGACAAACCAGCTCCATATGCAGGTTGGAGCCAGTCAAGTAGCAGCAGACACCTCCTCTAGGAGCTCATTGCCAGGAACAAGTCACCACCCACACAGTCTCAAAAGCCAAACGCTATTTAATCATCACAGAGAAATTAAATCATAATAGGAACAGCAAAAAGCAACTCCAAAGCTTATCTCCCTTACCTAGATGCTGCTGCTTTTCCAGGGACGGTATAGTTTACCTGTGTTCCACACACACCCCTCAATACAGTCCCACTGCTAAAGAGAAGTGAGTTTGTTCCCAGTGCTGTGCCCTGGCAGGGCCCATAGGTGCCCTCATTGCCCACGATGAGCCTTGCCTCGCCTCCCACTCATTGAAGACACCTGAAGGGCACCTATCCTGGCCATCTGTACAAGCCCAGGGGGAGTGGCCACTGCTCTGCTCCACCACCCAACAGCTGGGCTGCTTTAGAAATTAAACTCATTTTTCTTTCATTCCCATGTTGTTTCACAGGACATGCATGGCAATTCTGTTATAAATACTGCTCAGATTGTCTGTGCTAAATTCATGAAAAGGCCTGGTTGTGTTCTACCAAAGCTGCAGACAACATTGGCCTGAGCTCCTCTCTCCTGCCCCCATGATCCTCCCCAAATACATTTAGGAAAGCCACACGCCTTGGAGCTTCACCTTCTCGCAGTGCCTCAGCAAAACCTCACCTCCCAGCTTCCTTGGACTTGGTCTTGGGACACCATTTCCTGGCTTGCATGGAGACTATGCCCATGGTTGTCACTCAGGGCCCAAAACCCGATTGGAATGCGACAGCGTGGTGCCTGCCAGCTACCACCCAACAGACATCACATGCACCCTTCAACATCTTGAGCACTACGAGCAAGTGCAGCTCAAGCAGCCGACCAAGGGATGCAGCACATGGCTGTTGTCCATGCTTTTGCCTGAGCCACAGCAGACCATGGGGAAGCTGTGCCAGATCCTGCTGCTGCCCCCACAAAGAGACTAATGCCAGGCTATCTAAGCAACAGCAGGAGCACAGCAAAAGTCTTCAGAGACGGAAGTCTTAAAAGATCTGGCTGAAGAGATTTTTAGGCTTTGTTAATGAAGAAACTCAAAGACTGACAGAAAGTTGAAAATAATCCCACAAATAAGTAAATGTGACTACAGCTTGGCTAGCTGGCCCACAGTTCTGGATGCTTCATGGAAAGATTGTGATGGTCAAAACCTCTATCCCAAACCATCTACAGCACCCACTTGAAGGTTGCTATAGCAATAATGCCATATCTCCTTTTCTTGTTCAAAGCTCTAACAACAGAGAACAAATAGTGTGCTGCCTGAACCTGTACAGGAATCAAAAAACCATTTACCTGAGCTCTGCTTTTTTCTATCACTGTGAAATTGCAAGTCAAACATTCACTAACTGTCCTTTCTTAGCTTTGGAAAACAAAAAAGCTATTGATTTTCAGCACTTTTGTTGTGTACTGACTTCTTTCTCCAATTAAAAGCCTCCAGAAAAGCAAAAGGTTTCACACTGAGTTTGTATCTGTTGTGAGTTTGCATGGAAGCATTAACGAAGAGTAATAAAAGACCAACAAATGATGTGACAGGACTTGAAAAATGTCAGCTCAAGTGGCTTCTGTTCCTTCTGTCGTCTCCCAGAAGATGGAGCCAAATGACCAAGTGTCTGTGGCCCTGACAAGCTGCACATAGGCGCTACTGAACAAAACCCTTTCCAATGAAGGTAAAGTTAGTCTCACTCAATGGCTCCCATTACCAAGGTTGGCTCGGAAGGCAGTCAAGTTTCTTGCAGATATTTTTTGCATGTCGCAGCTGTTTTATAACAGTTGTTGGCCTTCTTTGAAAAGAAAGGAGGCCAACAAGATCAAGGTTAGAAGCCTACATTTTAAGAAAGGTAAATGAAAGGCAAAAAACCCCACCAAACCTCTCCATAGACAAAAAGAAACCTTTACTTCTGACTGGCAGCATCATGAGCCCATTTGGTATCCTCACAAAATGAGTTTCAGAGTCTAAAATACTAACATATTACTCACCCTCGACTTGCATGTTATTTACAGTAACTAAAAAGTTATGAAAAAAAGCTCTCTCTAAATATGCAAGAATGGACAAGCATACCCTGTCCTCGCATTTTGTGGTCCCCTGCTGGGAGCAATCAAGAAAGCCATACTGCAAGAGCAGGCTGGCTGGAATGGCATTTCAGTTTAACCTAAATCATTCATAAGTCATTCAGAAGGGCTTCTTTCACTTTGTACAACATGCAGCGACCTTGTTTCTGAGGATAAACCAACAGGCACAAGCTGAGAATGGTCCGGGAAACCAAGGGAGGGTGATGCATCACAGAACACTTTCTGAATCCCTCCTGCAGTTCAGTGAAGAGGAGAAGTCCCCGATTTGGCTGGGAAGTCATGTAAGGTCCCGCCTGAGGCCCGCCATTTTCAGAGGAAGGCTTGCTATCAAATTCACTGATCCCAGCCTGTGCCATTACGGCCAGTTCAACTCTGATGGATTCTGGCTTTTTATGCTATTATGTTGTTCTCATTACAATGACACTGGGCTGTTCTCTTTCATGTAGAAACAATTCCTCTCATCTCCAGTGGTGATACCAAGTTCTTCAGGTCAGTTAAGATGTGAGGACTGCCTGAGGAACTACAGAGGAAGAACATCTAAGACTTGGTGACTGACCAATACAATAGCAGACAAAATTCAATGTAGACTGCAAAACGATGCATGTGGGGAAGAAAACAATCATAATTTAACATGCAAACACTGATTTTCCAGCAGACTCCGTTTTGTACTCAAGTTGTGCAGCATGAAGAAAGGCTCCAGCTGCATGGCAGGACAGGACGTAGTTGGTAAACTTTACACCTAGAAATTCAGCAGACCTGTAATAATTAGACTGGTTGGAGGCCACTAAAGAGGCTAGTAAGGAGCTCTGGGCTTGGAGTCAACTGTAGATACATCTGTTGTCCTCACAGCAAAGATCCCATAGTACAGGTGCATTCCTCTAGCAAAAAAGAAAATAAAGTCCACCTTCTATCAAATATGATAGAGGTAAGACTTCTCTCTTACCAAAATTACAGGTGAAGTCACTTGATACCTGAATGAACATTTCAGTTCCATTTACCTCCAAAGATTTCAGAGTTTCCACTTTAAATCATATCATACCTTAGGTGAGGCGGGCATTTCTGTTCTAAACAAAAATCATTATTTTATCTTGGTCACAAAATGTTCAGAGTTTGTCACAAATTATGCAGATGTTTTTTATTACAGGAGATTTAGAATTGAGCCTGAGGTATGTACAGGAGATTTTCTCCCACTCTGTATTAGCTAAAAGAGGGATGCAAAGGGATTAAAATTTAACAGGTAACATAAATATTGGTAGGATATCGTAATTATCACATGGAGGTTTTAGATTCATAAAGAGGGGAAAACTAACAAGTGAGCATGGTGAGTGAAAGCCCAGCTGCGTCAGCTGTGATTCTCATTTGATTTGGATCCTGAGCCAGCATGTGAAGAACAGAACAGTCTAAAGAAGGGAATGGTAAGGCACTGGAACAGGTTGCCTGGAGAGGTGGTGGAGGCCCCATCCCTGGAGACATTCAAGGCCAGGCTTGATGAGGCTCTGAGCAACCTGATCTAGTTGAAGATGTCCCTGCTTACTGCAGGGGGGTTGGACTAGATGACCTTTAAACGTCCCTTCCAACCCAAAACATTCTATGATTATATGACATTCTAAGTCATTTGTATTGGTTAGCCAAGAGAATGCCTTGATTCAAGTGCATATCCATGGTCCCTCTTCAGGTTTATGCTATACAGAAAGTAGGAAGCCTGTTAAATAAAGAAAAGCTCTGTTTTGTTTTGGTTTTTTTTTTTTTTTTTTAAATATGAGTGAAGGGTCAGCTACAGTTTGGGAACAAATGCAAAATACAAATTTACCTGAGCCTTCTCTAGGCATGTGGATGTTGATAAACCCAGACCAAAGGCAGGGAGGACCCCTTTTTGTCCACTGAGTTATTAAAAAAAAAAAAAGAAAACAAACCAAAACATGTGGGGAGGGGCACTTAGGGCAAAGGAAACTGAACCGACGAAAAGAATGCCTGCCAGTCCCTTTCAGCTGCTGTACGTCAGAAAGGATTCAGAAGTACATCATCCTGTAGGAAGCAATTGCAACTGAGCTCATGGAGTACACAAAGAAACATATCCTTTGCTTAGGGGATTTGCAGATATTCTGTGTGACTAGGTTTAGCCTTCACATTGCATTCTGTTTGGGCAGGTGGGATTTGTAGGCAGCCTAAATCTCAGGTATAATGCAAATACAGCTGTGGAAATTCCAGGCATGACAGAATACAATCCAGGAAATGACAGAGGAATTAAAAACATAGGGTCTTGTTTGCTCTAGACCCATTACCATGCTGATGGATGGAAAGAGACAGAAATTAATTTGCTCTTCAACTTCATGGCTTCAGTTCTTCAGAGTCTCAGATCCCACAGCTGGGACCAGATTTTCAAAAGTGCAGTCCTCTCCCCTTTTAGAAGCTTAAAGATGGAGGATGCTTTTCAAACAGGATTATCACCTGCACAGCATCTCTTTGCCAAAACGAGAGCTAAGCTCTTAAAACGTCTTGGCCTCTTATTTGGGAGAATACAGGCCAAAGTGTCCTAGTTTGAGGAAAAACAGAACCAACTTTCTGTTCAGTAATTTTACTCCTTAGATAGGCCTCTTCTAACTCTCTGAAATTAACAGCAGGTTGTGTCTGAAACGGTTCGTTCAGACTGATAAGACAGTTTGTGCCAAGGAATGGTACGCAGAGAGGTTCTTGATTACACTTATTGCTATAACAACCAAGGTCAGCTAATTTCGTTATTTGCCCCGTTGGAGGGCCAGAAGCAGAGGGGCGTAGAGGGGTCCCACCTGTGGGGAGGAGTGGTCAGGACAGGTGACCAACAGGGGTATTCCATCCCATCTGCCCCATGCTCAGTATAAAAGGTGAGGGATCAAAGGGTCAACTCTCTTCCCTCAATGGCCAATGTCCGAGGAGGACCCTGTCTGTTCATCTGCCTTTGATCCTGATCTGTGTGTTCCTGACTCCAACTCTGGAAATCCAGTTCCCATCCATCGCTGACTCCAGCCTGGGACTTCCCCAGTGCCTGCTGGTGACGTCGTCCTGGGAGCTTAATACAGTTTTGTATATACTGTATTTATTTCATTGTTTTCCTTTTTATTTTATTATTAATATTTCATTACAGTAGTTTAGTTTCTTCTAAACTCATAAATCTCTCTTTATCTCTCCTCCTCCTCTCTGTGCACGAGAGGCTGGGGGGGAGCATCTGTCACTGACCATTGGCCAATTTGGCCAAAACCACAACACAAAGACTTAAACTTATATTAGAAGAAGAGTGTACGTTTTAAGGAAAAGCCAAAACACCACAATTTATACTTAAAATCACGGGTCACACAACTTCAACTTCATTACTCCAATCATTAGTTATCCACAGGGTTAAACTTTTGTATCTGATTTCCACTCCAAATTTCAATTTCCAACTACTGGATTTTGTTATTTCTTAGGGTCAAGCTCAAAGCTGTCAATTATCAATGTTTTTATTCCGCGTAGAGGTAATTATAGCCTAGGAGGAAGTTGCTCATTTATCTTTCCTTTGATGAGACAAATACAGGGAGCTCCTGGAGTCTCTCTGCATCATGCATATTTTTCCAGCCCATTTAACATTGTGTATTTTCTTCAAACATCCTCCAACCTCACAACACTTCTAGAAGTATGAAGTCTAGAATGGGACTTCATTTAACAGAGGTGTTACAGACGAGTACAAGTGTGAGACTGGTGATGTCCCACATACATAAGAAGTCAAGGAGGCTGCTCACAAAACACATTAAATACACTCTTACCCAGAAGAGCTATTTAGCTCCTTTGAGTGAATATGGCATGAGCATCTGCAACAGAACTAGGTGAACAGAATGATTTTATGCACAGCTCTACTTTAAAGTAAAATCATTCATCTGGCAGGATTCCAGTTCAGCTCTCAAATTATCAGAGGGAGATTTTGAAGGAGAAATGCTTGAGATTCAGGATAAAAAAAAATCCAACAGCTTTGGGTCAGTAGCAAGAGCACAGTGCCCTTTTACAGCCTCTCCTTTCAAGTTCTGGGTGCCATGTACCTTTCTCCTCAAGAAAAGGAGGAGGTAATAAAAACACATTAAACCTGTTCCTGGTAAATATCACCTCTTTTGAATGGAAGCAATGCGTTATGAATTCCTAAATGAAGAGACTCACATAGCACACGTTATCTGGCCACTAAAATCTGCCCATGGCTGGTGCTGCTGGTATCTCGTGGTTTATGGGGAAAGAAAGACCTAAGAGAACTTCACAAAGATGATGTTCAGCATAAGCACGCTCTGACTTGAAATCCACATCTGGAGCAGCCACATGTCAGAAGTTACTGAAGGATCAGGAACCACGTTTAACACATGTCCTGCCACTCCCTGCTTCAGTTTTGCAGAGGAGATTATATGGATATAGACTAGGAAGGAATTTCAGCTTCAGTTCGTATCTAAAGGTTTTGATATACTTTTTAGTGGCAAGATAAAAATGCCTTGCACACAAAGTGATTTTTTTTCTGTCAGATCTGGGAATTAGTGATAAATTCTGATGCAACACCATAAATAACTGTTTCCATTTAATGATGCTGAGCATGTTAGGCTATGTCAATCATCCCTTGGAAATGAAGCGGAGATGTGATTTGAAATAGCAAGCTGCGGGTGTCTAATCAATAATCCCATTATGTGTCAAGCAAACCAAATTTGATTATCACACAGCAGCTACAGTCCCCCTTCAGTGAAGTTGCAACTCAGTCACCATTCAAACTCCCAGTCTCAAAGCCAGCAGGTGAAACTGGTAGAAGATTATTTATCTTCCAAATTGGGAGATATCTAGAGGGTTTGTGAGACAGCGGCCCCATAACTGCTGTAAATCATAGGAGATTCTACCGTCTAATGGAAAAAAGGTAAAACCACTTTTTCTTAAAGTGTTTCCTTCTGTTAAGAAACCCTAGCTTCCCACCATTACTTGAGACATCACTTCTCCAGGCCCCTCACTGCCTCCTTGCACCTCTAAGCCCTTTGAAATACAAGTAGCTCCAAGCCTTGGGTAGACTCTTCACTTGTCCTGTAAAACCATCAAGATTATTCAGTCCTTCTAGTTTTGCTCTTCTTAGCTCTGTATAGCACAGTCCATCTGGTAGATTGTCCCTGTTCATTGATCTACCCACAAAAGCTCATATTCTGCCTTGCTCTTCAACCTTGCGACATAACTAAGGGATCTGCACAGGAGTAAGCTGTAAATCAAAGGATGTTGTGAGATCCAACAGTATATTCCTACTAAGGATCTGCAAGACTTCGTGACATCAGTAAGGCCACTCAGCTGCTTCCTCGATTTGCTCTCCACATTCACAAGAACATCAGTTCAAAGCTGTGTTCTCCTTACTCAGTATCTACACATACGATAATGACAGCAGATGCCTTTGGTAGGTGTACGTTTAGCAGTTGTGTCAACACCACTGTGAAGCATCCATACACAAGTAGCAGTTCGGACCCATTATGATTCCATCTGAGTCAGTACAAAAACAGATTTCGCTGCAAGCTACCATTTGTGGTGAATCTATATTAAAAATAACGCTACAAATTGCACTAAACAGTGTGCGCATACCTTGCTCTAGGCTGATTTCAATAAACACATGGTCTCTTTGGAAGCAATACTAGAATTATTTTTCTCTTCTGCAGTGGCAACATGGTGAGAGGTTTGTGAAGATCAAGGGATAAAATGGGCTCATTTACATTTCAGAGACTCCAGCTGGAAGTGTTTCCTGTCTGTTTAACAGCAACACTGTTTACAACCCTGCGATTAAGTTTTCTTATGCCTTATGTAAAGCATTAAAAAAGTTCTGATCTTTATTTACTAAATTTATATTCTAATTAACACTGAACATTTTAGCCCAAGACAAGGATTTGTCTATTGAATCAGACCTAAGATTTTAAAGAGGTGATGACTAACAGTACTTTGGGATATAATAAATCAATGCCTTTTCAGTCATAGGTAGTGAAAAAAGTGCTCCATGATGTTTTTTTGTAAACACCAGCTTACAGGCAATGCTGTAAAACATCTGCCTTGGATCATAATATTATGGAGCTGAGAGCTAGACTTCACGTTAACCACACACAGGACAATGTTTTTAGGGAGCTCCAGTCCCCGTTAGGTACCTAGAGACAATTTCCAGAGTGTCCAACAGCCACCAGCTTCTCTGTCACTTCCCTTTCCCAAAAACAATGCTGCCACCATCACTGCTGCATGTGGCTGAAACAGGAACCTCTGGCACATTGTAGAGGCATGCAGCCAGCCAGCAGCAAGGACACAGCCATGGTCCCCTTCTTCACAGCCCTCACACACAAATCCTAGGGTTTTGCAGGTCTGTTTTTGGTGGGCTGACAGGCACAATACCTCTTGATCCTTGTCTCCACTTGCTGAGCTCTCTCATGGTCTCAGCACTCCTCCCAGCATAGCCAGAAGGCAGGGACAGTTTGTGGAAGCAACAGAGCAGTGGTAGGGCCTTAGCTATAATTCTCCTGGGACTTGGAGTGTGTTTTATTCCTGCTACCATTTTTTTTTAAAGTTGTCCTAACTCTCAGCAAAGATCTCAGGAGCTTTTTTCCTTCATCCAAATGGGCAATTTCTCTTGTTACTTTCTGAAGTAAGACCCAAGCTTATTTCAGCTCCTGAAGGAACCAGCTGCCCCCAGGAAAGCAATTCACTCATTTTCTGACTGTGGGAGGTGATGCTGCTTTATAACAAAAGGTATACAGAAGGGGCAGGATGTGTTTGTTTCCCCATAACCCCAGTTGAATTCTGAGCATGTCTGCTTTATCCGTTGTCTTTTTTCCATTCCCTAATAGCCTGGTTATAAGAATCACAGTTAAAACCTAGAAGACCTGAGCAGAATTACATTATTGTGATTCCAGTTTGGTGACACTGACCAGAAGAACACACTCCGGTATGAGATAGGTAAGACCTTAAGGAGCTAAGTCTGTGTTGCGCACAATCCAAAAAGCATTGGCCTGGTGTGCTTTTCACAGAAAACTCAGGTACTGGCTTTAAAAAGCCTATGTAATTTAAAAAGCCTATGTACATTGCACCTCCCAAATAGCAGCATTTGGGACATTACACTCACTTCCTTTGCTAGGTATAGAAAAGAGGGCAAGACCAGACTGTTGTGAAGCAGACAAGAGTTCTCCTACTGACATCAGTAGGAATCCAGCCTTTAAGCATCATATTTATTCTCTGTTCTTTCTTGTGTAGCAACTGCAAGTACCAATAGCATTTTAATTTGGATTAGAATATATAAAAGTGTCTTTTCAAGGAGTGCTAACACCACCTACTTTTCCTAAGCAATGTCAACCTATAATGGTCATGTTTATTAATTAAAATTTCTCTTAATGTTCCTGGAAATGTTGCCTGATTAAACTTTTTCTCAGAGTTAGAGTGAGTTTTCTAAGGAATCAAAAGGAACAAAAGCTGCATTTTCCTCATGCCGTGTGCATTACAAAGGTCTTCATTTAGCAAAGCCCCTTCCAGCTTGGAGTGTACAAGCAAGCCCATAGAGACTAATAGGATTATTCCAAGCTGGTAAGGCACGTGCTTATGTATCTTGCTGAACCTTAAATGAGACGTGATGTGACTGAAAAGTGTCCAGAGAGAGCCCAGTTTGATTCGGTGGCATTTAAGGTACAGCCAGCCTCAAAACACAAAGTCCAGCCTGTATGACAGGATCACATGAGGGAGGCATGTCGCTCCCAGAGGAAGGCATGCTAGAAAGAACACATACATCAGCACGTAGGGTCACATGCCCTGTAAGGGCATGGCTCTTATTTTGAACCATGTAAAGTGCTTTCCAGAGAAAACTTAGCTTGGGTGTTTCTTCCATGGCATGAATATAAAAAGCCTGGGAAAGCTCTTACACATCAGCTGCACCAACTCCCATTCAGTTCCCCATATGTTGTTTCTTTCCAATCTTCCCCGGCAAGGCACCTTTCCAGTTAGACTGTCCAAAAAACACTGGGGAAACTCTCCAGAACAACTCAAACTGCATGCTCACCTCATACCAGCAAATTCAGAAAGAGTTGCTGTTCCCAAATAAAAGGAAAACTGGAGCAAAAAAAGCGCTAAGCCCAGGCCCTGCAGTGCTGCTCCCTGAGCTCTGGTCCTGCCAGCGCTCTCCTGCTGTGCCTCAGCAAAAGCAGATGAGGATGAGGTTGTGAAGTCTCTGATGAATGTCCTGGGGCTAAAGAAGTTTTGCTGAGGATTCATTAGCACATTTCTCTAAGTCAAGCAAAGTGCATGAGAAGTGCTGTCCTTCAGGCTGAGGTTCTCTGCAGCCCCAGTGGTCAGTATAAAGTCTGATATCACTTCCCAAACTGGAGGAAGGATTTGGATTCTGGTTTTCCAGAAAAAAAACCCCCAACATTGGGAACTTTCTCATTCTATCTTTTGCACTTTTTCTATGACATTTTCCGTGCCCTGTGCTCAGCTCTGCCAGGTTGGCAACCTAGATATCCAACAGGACAATTAGCTGACCGTTAATATCCTTCTTAATTTAAGAATTCAGTGCTTTATAATGCCAATTCTAGTACTTCCAAGCATATTCTCAGACATTTTCATAAAGAGCATCACAGGTATAAGATTTATACCGTTGTATTCAGTATGCTTAGGAAACAGATAATCCTATTCATCTAGCTTTGCCTTATCAACTTGAATAGGTTCTCATGTACCAGCTGTCTTCAGTATTTGGATATTGAAATTGCAAAATGCATACATTATTAATGCTTCTAGGAATAGACCTAGCACTTCATAAAACAGACGGAGTAAGATTTCAAGGTGGTGGCATAACTTTCTTTTAACAGTAGAGAAAAGCCATATCGAGGAATCTAAAGCAGGTTAATGGTCCAGTGAATAAGAGAAGTAGCAAGCTAAACTACATAGAACATGGCACTATCCCAAAGCACACTTCAGTAAAGCAGAAAATATTTTGTAAAAAACTCCATAGTTACAGCTAAACAAAATGTACAGTAGCCAGAAGCATGAATGAAACCTCCTCACTAAGATGTCCTGCCTCTTCACTAAGATGTCCAGTTGGGTTGCACTGGCTAAATCCCACATCCACAAAACTTCTGCCCAGTGGAATTTCTCTCCAGTGCACGGGAAAATTTCTTGCTGTTGTGCCAGTGGAAAGAAGCTGGTGCCTCTTGATAGCACCTTATGAAATTCTTAGAGCAATTGGAGTGATTAATTTCTTTTGGAGTCCAAGGAAAGTGCATCTCCTACATGATGATCTTTTTAATGACAAGCAACCCAGTAACTCACCCTGTATTGCAATTCCACTTTACAATGTCACCAACTACTGCTTTGCTCTTCTGTGTAAGGTCCTGTAGGTGACCTAAAAGCTGCCACCTTCTACCTCCATGTTAAGTATTTCAAACTTTATTCTAAGATATTCAAGAAGACATGGTGAATTATTTGGAGAAATACAACGTTGTACTCCATAGTTGGTTTTAGTGCATTCAGTGCACAGCACATTTTATACTATAATCCACACTCTAACAGGTAAGAAAGTTTAAAACCACAAGCCAACCCTCCTGTGGGTGAATCCCATCAATACCTTTCAGCAGTGTTTTACACTGTTGGAATAATTTGGTGTTTGCTGAAGTTGCATGGAAAACAAAACAGAACCCAAAAAAGCTGTCCAGTGATCAGTGAAACCAGTGAAGGTTTCTTTGTGTCTTGGACAATACTTGCCTGGCAAAAGCTATTGTACACCGTGGTTAATCTAGAGCAAAACTCATGCAGATTACACTACCCAGTACAAGCAAGTCAGCAATTGAGCTAGCTATTGCCTAACAATTTCTAAGGGCTAAATTTGTGTCCTGCCCTTAGCAAGTCCACTAATCTGCATAGCACACCAGTTCTCATGAATCACATAGGAACACAATGACCTTAAATATCCTTCTTTCCAACTGGGCCAGGAGATTTGAAAATTATTGAAGGAATTGCCTAACCATGTAATTGCCGAGTCTCTCCACTGGAAAACAGCTTAAAAAAAACAGGACTAAAGAACTAGATACCAGCTACCCGAGAGCCTACTGACAACCATCATCTCCTACAAATCAACCTATCCTCCTTCACCATCTATTAACAGATAGACATACGCACATGCGCACACACACATTCACTTCTAGTGGAATTTTTATTCTTCAGTCATACCTTTTCATTGCTGTTACAATATGAAACCTTCCATTTGTGTATGACAGAACACAGAAGCTTCTAAAGTGAAAAACTACTTGCATTTCTGGAACAGCAGAATATATCTGAAGTGAGCAACAGGAAAAATAATTCATGCATTTAGCAAGTAATAACTGTGTCAGTTTTCTCTTATGGAAGAGAAGAAAGTGCCTGAACAAAGTCAGTCAGTTAAACAAAAAGGTTTATTGGTTACAGGAATACTTTTTTTTTTTTTATGATTGGATTTGGGGTTGGGGAAAAAAATTCTGAGAGAGTGGGGAGGGATAGAAAACAGAAACAGAAAAACAGAAAGGTAGGTGCGTTACCAGAGCAAATAAGGCATGGAATGATTAAGTGGAAGAAAAATTATAAGGGCCAGCCAGCCTCTGTTAGGGGTCTAGACTTGGACAACAGCTCTGAAGGATTAGAAAAGAGCTTAGGGACAACAGAGGAGATGGTTCTATGCCACTACTTCCCTGTAGGGACTGCATACGATGTGTCCTCACACTGCCTTCGACCTCCGCACAGGCCATAAAGAGCCTCCAAAGGGGTCTCTTCTATTGATATGAGGGAATGCGTGATCTGTATAGTAGGTTACCTTCACTGTCTCAAAACAGTTCCTTAAGTATTTTTAGAAAGTCCAATTCCTTTTTTGCCCCTTCACTTTCCATGTCACATTCACTTTCTGTAAATTTGAAATGTGTCGTCAAGCATTGCCACTTCTCAAGAAAGGGGACTGCTCTGTTTAAGTTCACAGCAGTGCATAGGTCTAAGCCATGAAGAAGGAACCAGCATTTTGTTGCCTGGCAACTCAAAATAAGTGTCAATAATAAGACCCACAGTGTAAAATTTTTCAAAGCACCTACCTGCTTGATTCATTTGTGGAAATCACTTAGGAGTCTAAATTCTACTAAAGATTCCTATTTAATTTAAGAATGTCTTTAAAAATTGCTTTTTAATTTCAGGTAGTGTTTGAAACATGGGCCATGGGCTAGCATGGAAACACGACTGGCAATATAGTAAGATTTTCCAAAGCATCTGACCCACTTCTGTGCTTCCATATACACCTTCAGCCATTTATCTGCATCCTTTATTTTTAAATCTTTTCCTCCAGGCTCCTTGCTGGCAGAGCTGGGTCTGAAAAATACATCTCCTTATCCTTGGAGTCAAATAGAGTTTATCTGTACAGCAAACTTTAGTTTGATTTGATTTTTTTGTGTGTCTGTTGGTTGAAAACAGAGGTTTAAGTAAGCTGAATAGAGTATAGTCTGACATGACAATGTATGACAGCTGGCTCCTAGTAAAACAATCCATCAGGTCCTTGCTTGTGCCCATTTGCAAAGATTGAAGAGACAGTGATGAGTTTCCAAAACACAGCATGTGGCTTTAAAGCCATGAAATCTACTCTCCTGATGTATACTCAGAGTGCTGCAGGCATGCAGGTATGTCAATAATTTTCCCTGGCCAGCTTGTGAAACAAACTGTAATCCCTGAAATGCTCTGACACTGGACCTACACAGTTCCTGCTACAGAGAGGACAGCCAGGAATATACTATATATTACTTTCCTACACACCAGTTTATTTATAGCATAATTGGCAGAGCACAGCTATTGCAAGAATAAAAATGAAGTGTATGCAAATCAGTTTCTCCCCCCAAACACAACGATCTCTTTGCAACCACAGAGGTATGTGCTGGGACAATCTACTCGAGTTCGCAGGCAACAGGTCCCATCTGGGAATGGAGATGATAACATGGAAGATATTCAGAATGGCCTATGCTAGGCCAAGGGCAGAGACCCCTGTCTTGAGAATAAAGAGGCTAGCTAAGTATCCAGTGCCTACCCTGCCCACCTGGGAGCTAAGAAACATTTAAAAACTTGCTTTCTCTAATGTACCCACTTCAACCCAATACTCACCTAAAAAATTAAAAAAAGCCAAGCACTTTAACCAGCTCTATCAATACCTGCCTTAGCTTAAAAACAGTTTACCTCTCAGTCTCAGAGCAAGCTGGCCACATATGTATATGGCAAGAGCAGACAGATAGTTAGAGACAGCTGTAGGCTTCCTGCTGCCTGTCAAAGCAGGCAAGTTATGGAAGGGCAGCAATTACACCACTAAGAATTTTTTTTCAATAGACAGACAACACGCTACCCATGGCCCTGTGATTCTCGTGTAGTTTATAAGAAGGATTTAGCTCATGTTTAAGCCTATATCTTCAGTGTTGTCCCAAAGGCAAAGGGGTTGTTCACGATCACAAGAGTTTAATTAACAGTGGAGAAAAATCACAAAGCGATGCCAAGATTTTGCACAGTATTCATAAAGGTACTCATTTCTAGTGAATTTTCCTCCTCTTGCTAGAGCTGATAAACATATAACAATGCACCGTAAAAATGAGCAAATCTTCCCTATCCAGTCTGGCATCTACATACAGCTGCAAAGATAGATAGCAAGAAGGCTTAGACCCAGCTGGCAGAAATGTCAGGTCTTTCAGCTCTGTATCTCTATTATATCAAATACAAACAGCATTAGCTCCTAGCTGTGCCAATCCTTGGAAAATGCAAGTATTTGGATGGAGAAAGATTGGATAAATCTAAGCCTGGACATGGCTGGAGAAATGACAAGGAAGCAGGACAAATGGAGGAGCCAGAAATAACTTTAAAAGGCTTGCTTTTACTATGCACTACCAGCTATCACGTTTATCTCTCCTTTTATATGTGCCTGATCTCAAAATCACTAGAAGCTGCTTCCTGAGCTCTTTGTTGGTGAAGTCTTTCGCCTATCTACAGAGGACCAAGATATCACACTCACCCTCAAATAGAGGCAGGCAAGAAAATCTGCCCACTTATTATCTAAGATTAGTTTAAAACCAAAGACTTGTGTAATGCTTCTTTCTTTATAGCTGCTGGAATCAACACCTTCCTACAGCAAATGTCCCCAGACACAGGTCAGGGGCAACCATTTGAGGAGGAGTAGTTCATTTGCTTTTGTATTTGAAAATAGGGTGTATAACCTTCAACAATACATTTGGACTCAAAGCACCTTCAATATTTAACAATACAGGTTGAATCTTTCTTCTTTTGACTTGCTTGCAGTGGCTTTTCACTCAATACAAAAGCCAAGTGAAAGCAGCAGTCCTAGGGACAAGTCCCCCAGGGACTGCTGTTCCCTCAGGGGGACCACTTTGCCTGGCATGACCAGAGCAGGTGTGTTACTTAAAGAACCTGACACTAATCCTTCGTGAACCCGCTGTTGTTAGGATAGAGATTTGCTGTGAACACGAGAGTTTTCTTGGCAGTTTGCTAATACCTATGAAACTCCCTGCTGACGTTGGCCAGAAAGATCACGAGCTTCAACACGCTCAAGAAAAATGAATGGTTCCTTTCACAGTGCTCTTAAACTAAGAATCAAGAGCTAAAAAAAATAGACTATCCCCAAATCCAAATCCTTAAAAATTAGCTAAGAGAGAGCAAAATAGAGAAGGGTATTCATAAAAAGCTTCCATCTGAATGGTCACAGAGTGTGACGATGCTCTGAGGAGGGTACAGACAGATTGATAAGTACCTATTTTGCATGCAGCCTCAAACTAGAAAAGCTTAATTTTCTGATACCCTGGATAGAACTGTAAACCAAAGATAAATATTATTTCATAAGCAAATTGTTTTTTCAATATGGGGTTTCTTACAGTTCCAAACTACGCCATCTTCTGTGTAAAAAAAAAGCCACAGTCCATACAGTTGCATACACATGCTCGCACATATACTTTGCCACCGAGCACAGAACATGGGGAGCCTGGAAATTCTGATTTGAGGGATGATTTTTGCCTCCTTCAGCATAAGCCAATCAATCTCAAATCCCCACACTCCAAGCACCACAGATCCAAGAAGTCTGATTACTTATAAGGCTAGTAGGACCCCTAGCAAACCCCAGAAGCCCCCTGTATGTTCTGCCTGGTATAGGAAATCCAAGTACTCCAGAAGCTCCAGTGATTGACTTCCACAGAGCTACTGAGCCTGGAGGTTTCAGCCAGATTGTCAAGAATTAGGTCTAGAAAGGAGACTGACAGTTGTTGGAAAGTTTTGTTTTTATAAAACTGAGTGCTGTGAGGATCTGCTATGATCCCTGCTTTGGGCAGGGATCCTCCTAACCAGCTCTAGATCTCATCTCAGAGGGTGTGTTGTTGTGACCAAGCATTTTACTTTCAGTTGCCTTCTAGTGGCTAAGAGCAGCTTTCTTAGCACAAAAGGCCCAGGAATGCTGACACTGCTTGGACTCAGTTCAAACACAAAGTACAGAGACTCAGCATTCTCCTACATATGGTCTTCCCAGGTAGCAGAAAGGCATGTTCCTCAAATAGCTTATGGGAAGTTGCTCATCTGCTGCTAAAGGTATTCTGTAAATTAGCAGTGAGCATCACTTCTCAGAGAAGCTGAGTACTAGAGCAGTAGAAAACTGTGCTTGGAGACCAACTGGATGTCAGTTCAAATTCCTCTTCTTGAATGACTGAGACCATGAATGCTCTGACATTTCCCTTCAATATTAAGTTTAAAAAAAAAAAGAACCTAGATGCCTTAATAAATTGTTCTGTGTTCTTCAAATAAACTGAGAGTAAGAGACAGACAATAAACCATTGCTGTTCTTTGCCATACAATTGCAAAACAAATAAATGAACAAAATTACTCTCTGGAAAGTCATGCTGATCTATAAAGTTGCTTAAAGAGCTTCAAGGCATCTTTATCAAAACAATGTAATCAACAGAAGTTCTTTCTGACTCCAAACTCTGTACACAGATAAAAGCCACGTCTGCCAAAAAATAAGCAACAGATGTCATTCACATAGTACTCTGTGATTGGTGTCTGTGTTTCATTGCTTGCAAAATAGGATGGTCACTTTTTCCTAGGGTAGGCATTTGAAAAACTAATTGTCACCAGCAATGTCCTCATCTGCATTCTTCAATATGGCCAGATGCTACCTCTCATGCATTCCTGAAATAGAGCACCCAGGAAGAACTTTGCAGTGTGAAATCCCAGTTGGAGTTAATTCGAACTGACTCTCAGTCTGAGAAGTTTTAGGAATTTTCAGGCTGAGAATCCAGACTCACTGAGGATCCAGAACAGTATCTTCTAGGTAAACAGCCAGTTTTATTCAAACTGGTGTTAGTCACTGGACCCCTGTGCACATCGGCTGACAGCTGTATTTTAATATAGGTAAGTTTCACTTAACATTAACCTTCCCTTCAGCGGTCATTGCTAGCTCAGCATGACAGCCAAAATTAAGGACACAGCAAAACACCCTCAGAGGGGTCCAGAAGAAGTGTTTCTAGAGAAATGTGATGAAACAGAACCAAAACAGAAACCCTCAAAAGAAACTGTTTGCAAAAAGGACTAGCCCTTCATTGTTTACTGAATAAATATGTACCAATCTACTGATCTGTAAATATACAGAAGCTTTTCGTAAAAAAAGAAGAAATAATCCTTTGTACTTACATGCCTCTTGTTGATCCCTACCCCTGGGGTATTAAACACATTTCTCTCAATTGCAACTGTGTGGTTTCACAATGAATTTAACAATAAATTCACAATTCAGTGTTCCAGGCCAACAATACAAGCACTCATGTAAGCAAGTGGTGTAAAACTGGAATTATACACAACAAGCCAATTATTAATAGGAGACCAGCCAGTTACTTGAAAAGGTGATTAACAACGTCAACGAGTATTCTTGTCCATCCTTCTCATATTTTCAACTTACCTGAAAAACGCAGCCTTTCCTTCACATCTATACTTGTAAATGCTTTTCCTCATATTGTTTGGAACTTAAAGGACCTTATGTACTTAATATCATTCAAAACAAGGCCTTTCTACAATATATGTGTGTATATATGTATATATTTTTGAACTTAAATGGCAGCCTTTGAATTAGCAACTTTCTCCTCCAGTAAAGTGAAATGCTTACAGGGCACATTCATCTCTACTAAATCCACATTTAACCTCCAACCCAAGAATTTTCAGGCAGAAGAGTAAGACTTAAACATAAACTGTCTGAGAGGCTTCAAACATCCCTTACTTCATCTCTAGGCAAGAGGGGGTCTCTGCCTTGGTAGGACACTGAGACCTATTTTGGAAAGCCTTAGAAGACCCCTCTCCTAACTGTTTGAGACATCCCTATTGCAACTGTTTTTGAGGCTTCATTCAGTTACTTCAAAAGCAAAACCTTACTTAAACTCTGATGTGTTTGAAGATACCAACATTTTATACCATTGACCTTTCATTCCCTCCTTTTTGTAGTGAGTATTCTCAATCAGATTTAAATTTACTTCCAACGTCATCTAGACTAACAAAATTAGCTGCCACTGCCTTAACTTGATATTCAAGCACGAAGCTATTTTAATAAATGTCAACGAACAAATTAAATATTTGAATTTTGATGTTGGTCTCCAGAAGCGGAAGAGATTTAATGCTCATCTAAGGAAAAGCATGATTAACATTCAGGTCAGCCCCAACCAACAAAACCTGCTGAGTGTTCTGCACTGACACACTCCTAGTGACTTTTGGAAGCGCTAGTCATAAGATCTGTTTGCATATAAACATATGTGACAAAATTGACAAGCCAATCTTGTAGAATTTAAATATTTGCACATTACTGCAACGTGATTATCACTGAATTGGTGACATGGATGGTGTTGCTATGGGAGCTGGACTAATGCTTATATAATGCAGGAGGCATCTGCCCTACCATGCAGGTCAAACCATACATGAGGTTGCTTTGTAGTAGTCAAGTTTTATACTTCATTTGTCTGTGGCCAAATTCTGTTCAGGACATTGAAGAAAACAAGGCTTAACTTTAGCGTGCCTTTGCTCCCCATATTGTTTATAGTAGATTGGATACTTCTCCAGTATATGGCAGGTGGCAACATGTCCTATCCATCCACCATCTTTGGCAGGTCTGCTCATGGTATTCCTGGCTTACCTGCAGTCTGTGACGTCCGGCCTTGCAGTTACAGACTAGCTGTGTGCAGAAACAGTGCCTGTCCCAGGGTTTTGGGTAGCCCACAGCCTGTTCAGAAGAGGAGCTGGTAGACATGGTAGAACACAGGAAGCAGGACCAGCTGCATTGGCCCATGTTACCCAGTCTTCTTACCACGTACAACAATCCGACACAGACCTGGCAGGAGGGACTAACATTGCAGCACTCCAGCCAATATGGTAGGAAGAAAGGATTCATCAGGACACTGGCAAAGACAGGAATCCCCACAAGGCCAACACTTCTCTGAGCAGCGCTCTGAAAACAAAGTTGGAAAATGCATGAATGGATAAACAGGGGACTACCAGGACATGGAAGGAAAGCATGTTTGGGGTGGAGTTTAACACATCATGTTGTGTATACAGACTGCAGTAAATGAACAGCCTTTCTACTGCGTTCTCTCTATTATCCTTCCCACATTAATCAGCAAGCTCCACAAAGTCAAGACAAAGAGATGTAGATTTGATTACATCCTTGATTATCATTGATAGAAGAGTGCAAACAAACACAAAGCCCTGAGACGAGGTAAAACAAGGATGTGATTGATATTGTAAACAAACAAATAAGACATGGGGCACTGCAGATGCAGAATTCCATTTGTGAAGAAGTTAACAAGTAAAAAGAAAGCATTTTTACCTGGAAACCTCCATGACCAAGGCACAGAAAGACAGTCATTTGCATGTTAATAAATTGCAGTCTGAAAGCAAAAACCTAATGAAAAAAACTGAGCACAAGATGAGTACTGCCATCCGGAGTACCATTGTGCAAGTTAAAGGTCTCTACACATGACTACCCCTTACCCCATGCATCCCATATTAATGGCCTGGGGCCTTATTGTTGATTACTGCTACTCCCAAGTAATCACTGGGGTACCATAGTGGGACGTGGCTGTGATGGTGAGAAGCCACTGGACAGTGCTGCAGGCACAGACAAGCCTTTAGGAAGACTAGTACTGAAAGAACAAAGAACAAAAGAAACCCAAACCCTCGCCAACACCTTTGCTTGAAAAAAAAAGGAAAGAAAAATTCTCCCAGCAAAATTGCTGTTTTGAATTCACCCCAGGTTATTAACATGATCACCCTGAATCTCAGTCACTGTAATTCACCATTCAAACAGAGCAGACGTATACAGAGGAGAAGGGAATGCGATGGTACAGCAAACATTTGCTTTCCATCCTCAGATAATCCTACCAACGTGTCACTGAATTCAGTGCACCAGAAAATTCTAAATTTCCCATTAGAGGTAATATTGTGGGCTCTGGGGTCAACCTGCGCTCTCTGTTAAGAGACTGTAAATTCAAAGACTTCAGTGAAGTCATCTCAGATTTATGAAGGTACATTTGGCCTTGTGACTCCCTGAACTTAATACCAATTGAGATAATTTTGTGCATTAAAAAAAAAAAGAGAGGGAGAGAAGCTATGTTATGATCATTTCAACACCAATTTATTTGAAATGAAGCCCTGAAAAGAAGTCTTCAGAGAAAACTACTATTAAGACAGCATTAAAGGAGCTGAAAAAGACAATAAAGAGTTGAAGGATGTTCAATTACAAGACGTTCTGATACAGGCTTTGTTATGAGCTGCCACTGACAGAAACTGTAGTTTCTAACTGGTAGGGAAAGCCTTCTGAAAAAGTGGGGAATGGCAGAGCCAGAAAACAGAGGCAGTTTTACTATTAACTAATTCACTCTGCAGAGTTTTAATTGAGGTGCAAAGTATAAGCAACAGTGCCTCCTAGCCTCCCAGAGTGAGAGCTGTCCCAGTGCTTCAACCTCAGAAATAAGAGGAAACAAACTAAAGACAACAGAAAACTACAAAACAGGATGGAGAAAATATAGGCAATCTCTCATTTCATATGTCTGAACGGCTGCAAATCTATCCCATCTCAGCAGTGCTACCAAGAGACCCTAACACACTACTTTTCCTCCAGAGACAGAACACATGAAAAACACACAGGACTATCATGTGGGAAGCATTATGTTGGTTTCGGTGTGGTCTCCGTGTCTTTTACCAGCTCCCGATGTAACACTGTATGAGTGCCAGAGATATTACATTCTTTCATTATTTCCCATGCCAGAAATTTGGAGCTGCCAGGCTGAGATGCCAGGAACCATGTGGTTAAGGTCCAGAACAGGGAACTACTAAGCTCCCACAGACTGCAGGAGCTCCCAGAATATCCTCACTCTTGCAGCAGTTCCCTTCCCAACCACGGTGGACCTTCTAGCTACAGCAATGAGCAAGGCAGTAGTCCTCATTTAGCAGGTTGGCTACCCAGTCTGAGAGTAGCAAAAATAATAAAGCCCCCTTTATCGTTCATTTTGGTGGCCAGCCCAGCCCAAACCAATACAGACCTTGTCTTTAATTGTTTGTTGAGCTTGATCACAGCACAAAAGCATAAGGGATTAGAAGGCCACGTGAAAGAATGTAGTTAGGGGAAGACTAAATTAAAAAGATAACATGTCAAAGTTTTCTGATTTTGACTAACCAAAACACATTGCAAATCTCATTCCCATCTATTTAATTTATTTGGCACTGCATTTAAGACTCCTTGAAACTCATCTGTCTTTTCAAATGAACTCAGCTATATAATAATAGACCAAACACATCAGCTGCTGGGAAATATCACAATGCCTTGTCTGTTTTTACTTCTTTTAGTATCCTTACTAATTTAAAACACCATCATTCATAATAGCATGTTATTCAAATTTTAGCAAGAGCAACCCCCTCAGAGGCCAGTATTTGGTAAGACTCTGTCATATCCAATTCAGTTTAATTGAACAGCAATAATGATCGCTTCCAGGACCAAGGATATGACAAGCAGGTATTTGAAATGGAGCTCAGGGTTCTGACTGCTTGCACGTTACCAAACAACTATGATATACCTACAGTTGGTTTATTTTTTAAACTCGTAATAGTAAGTTTGCATCAGAATATTTTCTTGCCAGAGGAAAGCATCCCTGGGCAGCATGCTTAATACAATTGAGTTTGTTGATTTGTGATTTGTTATTCTCCTTCTTTGTGTTCTAAACTTCTCTGACTGCTGATGCATTACCTCCCCATGGGCAATGCCCACCGAGTACATAAAGCTGTGATTCAAGGTACTTGGTAAATGTTAGCTTGATCCCAGGGTATTTACTTGAAACACCTGCCACATGAAAATAATTTGCATCTTTTTCTGATGCCAGAAAAAGATCTGTTACCGTGGAAGCTGAAGTGGAGCCAACCTAGATACATCCGCCTCAGGTTAAGAAAAGAAAGAGTGAGGTTAAAATGATAGCTGTTCATTTTGACTGAGAAGTACAAAAAAACCTTGGACCTACTTTTGCCTGAGTCCTTCTTAACACTTTATATGTTCTGGGTGCAGCCAGCAACAGACCCATTTACTAGGCTGTTTGGCAGGGTACTCACACATCAAGACAAGTTGCAGGAGGGGTATCAATCCTTTCTGACTTCATCAGCCTGTGAAATAATCCTAAACAATGCAGAGGAATGGTGGAAATTTACTACTTTGGGATATCAGAGTGAGGAGAAAAATTTGAAGAAATATTTTTAATGAACCAGTCTTATTATGGCAGTGCTATGGATGAGAGGCCAGATTTTAAACATATCTAGGGAGCCTACAGATGCTTAAAGACACCAAATATGAACTTCAAAGGCACTGATAAGCCTAATTCACATTGCTTTCAACCTTATGACTGTAAAAGTGAAAGAATCCCAGCCCCAAAGACCTCATAGTCTCAATAAGATACAGAAGAAAAAGCTTGACCACTTGTGTCAGTGCTGTGCCAGGGACACAGACTTTGGGACAAAGATTCTGGGGCCAGATTTAGGGTATTCAAGAACTGAACTGCCAGTACTTTTGAACTAAAGGATTTGCCATGTTCCCAAAGACATTATATAGCAGAATCATCAAATACCACATCTTCTCAAACCCAAACCAGTGCTTCCTCCAAGCTTCCAGACAAATCTTTACATCTTGAATCATACCAATATGCCTACATAAAATCTACACCACATATTCTCCACACACACCACGGAAATAAACCTTCCAGGAGATGGCTGGCATTTTCCCTGAGCACTACCTGTATCACACACTGTTCATTTGAAGAGTTTAAGAGGTTTTTTTGTCTCCAGAGTGAAATTAACAGTGAATTAAATATAAAGATGAAAACATGGAATACACTAATGTTGTGCTGCATATTATAGAACTGTATTTGAGGGATAAAATGCAGCAGCACAGCATTTATATGTACTACTGGCTCTGTATTTTTTTTTTTAGGTTTTCTGTCTTCCATCCAGCTCTGTCGGAGAAAAAATTCTTAACATTTGGCATTTTGCATAGGTTAGCATTTACCGATTTTCTAAGGCAAAATCAATGGATTTGTTTCCTTCCGTTTACCTGAAATACTGTTATATGTTTATCAGTTCAGTCATTACAATATAACATTCATCTCCACACAGAATTGCACTGTCATTACAATAAATGAAGAATTAAGGAAAGGCTGGAGCTGGGGAAGATCCTAGATAATTTGGGGATTTTTTTTTATTTACGATTTCTGAGATTAACTCAGGTGTGATGTACATGCATGAGTTTCCACGTACAACACTTTAGCTATAGATCTCTGTTCTCATCAGATTGTTGTGCTAAGATTATCTGGTCCTCAGACATTGACTGAAAGAGCTGGACCCGGTCTAGCACCCATGGTGAAACACTAGCACCTGATAAAATATTACTGCTAGATGCTGCTATGTTGTTAAGTCTTTTGGTTGAAGACCTTCTTCACTAGGTCTTTATCTGTTGCAACGTACTGATAAGGAGAAGTCCACCAAATACTTCTAATAGGGGCCATTAGTGCCCTTTAGGGCACTGGAAATATTATTGTCCTGGACTGCATCTTTGATTCACAGGGCTTTTCTTACAGTGGTATCAGTGAGACTGTAAAGAAGTATTTGCAAATATTCCGCATAACATAACATTACCCATTCTCTTGGCATCTCAATCACTGCCTAAGATCAGATTTTCAAAGCTTTGAATTCCCTCAAAATATTGCAAGTCCTCTTTGAAGTAGAAGTTCCCAAAGGTGGCTTTGGTATTACTTCAGTATAAGACAAACCTCAAAATGTAGGGCAATTCCACCATCCTGAGGGGCTGCTACATAAATGTGTCCATCAGCCCTGCTAACGGAGAGTGTGCAGCCACGTCCAAAGAAGAAGCTGGCAGAAGGGGTGCACACCAGAGTAGGACCCAACTCCACAAACTGTGCAAGTCATCCAGAACAAAAGCACAGTAGTTGTACCTTCCCACTGAGATCCCACCACACGACTACCAGACCACAACCCTGAGGTGAGTCTGACATTGAGAATGGCAAACATTTATAGCCTACCAGAAGGTGCTTCAGACAGAGAGATGGCTTAAAAGGTGCCTCCTTCCACTGAATTTCTCAAGTATCATCACTGATCTGCTAAACCTTTTAAGTTGTTCAGTGACATAGCTCACTTCAAAACATCAACACCCCTTAAAGCATTACAAGGTGACAAACACTTTTTATAGTAAGGACATTGTAATAGACATAGGGGCTGTTATCAGTCCTGTCTGAATTTGTTCACCTGAAGAGGTAGGAATAACAACTCAAGCAGGACAGAAAGGAAGAAAAAAAACCTTTTTTATTGGAAAATTTCAAGAAAACTGAAGTACTTGAGTAAACGAGTACTTTGGTTTAACGGTTCCACTTAGACAAAGCTATTGCTTCTTAACCAGCTATACTAATGTTCATGTCTGTGGTAAAGAAAAACAAGGGACAATTACAGCATCCCTAGTGTTTCTTCATGTCTTGGGACCTTTGAATATTTATTGCCACTGAAATGCAAAATGCTAGCAGTGAAAAACTAGATCCTTTAAATTCATTGCTCTAAAATTGTATGTAATGTCTACTCTGAGGTTGTGCTGGTCACGCTACTATCTATAAAGCTTTCCAAAAGCCACTGGTTGCCACTTCATATACCTATTACAGACAGTAATAGGTTTGCATTAACTTATGTTTTCTTACAAAAGCTGTGTCTGAGCAAGAGGGAACAAGGTTTTTGCTTTGTTCTGGCTACTGTAGGACCCATCCAGCAGGCTGGGATCAATTCTTTGACCAAAGGACCTGAGACCCCTGGCTTTAAAGCAGACTGAATGGATCCAATTGTTAAGTGCCACAGTGCCATCCCATGCTGTGAAGTCTCACCTGAGACTTCTGACTCATCTGAGACTCATCTGACCCTGTGCGCAGCCTGCTCAGTTTGCTGAAAAAAGAAACAAAATCCCACAACAGAAAACCAAAAATGTCACCAGTTTTCTGCTGCCTCAGCAAACTGAACAGGCTGGGTGCATGGGCGGTGCCAGGACCACATGGCCAAGGAATAGTGGCAGAAAGAACCAGATTGCTATGATTAGGCTGATTTGGGCTACTATGGATTTCCAGCCTTAATATATTCAGCTGGATGAACCGGACAGCGTCACCAGGTGTAAGACTTGGAGTCTGTGAGGGGAGCAGGGAGTAGCTGATAGCCAGCACTTGCATAGCTAAACTGCAGGGATGGAGGAAGGAAGACACGCAACCCCCTAGGAGTTTTATTAAAAAACCCAGGATGCCCCAGAAAACTCGTGGGCTGGAATAAATGACTTGCCCTGAAAGGGCTCTGTGGACAAATCAGAGGTTTACTTACTGAAATTTAATTTACGTCATCTAAAAGTCCTGAGAATTCTAGGGCCAAAGAGGGAAAAAGCAAGGAGGAGATAGCTGAAGCCAAGGAGAATAAAATATTACAGAGGGGAAATGGAAGAAGCAGCTAAAAGTACAAGCCAGGAAAAAAGTCTCAATACAAAGTTTGCCCAGAAGCAAGGCAAATTTCTTGATGAATTCTATCCAGCACAGGGTGTCTCCTCTTCCCCTTTCTACTCAATATATCCCCAAATCTGCCCCAAGGAGGGGTCAGCGTGTGTGTCAGGGGCTCCTGCTGCATGTTCTGATCATCAGCTCCAGGGGATCATCACCTCTGCAACACAGCGGTGCACCAACACGCCTGGTGTGACAACGTACACTCCTGCACGATGTTGGCCAAGTTTGCCCTGTTCCCACCAAACACTCCAGTAGCAGACCATTAAAATCCAACTTCCCCAATCTGTTCAATGCCCCAAGTGAAACAGCCACACATCTGCTGGTTAGGGCATTAGTGTGGGATGCAATCAGCTCAAAATTATATACCAGGCTGAGCCACAGAAGGAATTGAACCCACATCTCTGTGTCCCTGTAAGTTCCCCGGGCCCTGAACGTATGAGTGTTTCTGAGTAAAGTCCCCTGTTCTGGCCCTACCAGAAAGCGTCCTCCCATCCCCCTCCTCTCCAAACTGGGAAATATTTCCTGAACACACTTTTGTCACAAAAATTATACCTCTACCAAAAAAGTATTGTCTGCTTTTTTTCTGAGCAGAAATATTCCCAGTAATATGATCTAGTCTGTCCAACCGATAGATTTACCTTACCCTGTCTTCTCATCTATTTCATACCACTGATTTCTGAAAGTCTCTCACTGCCAGTATTTCCTGCTTCCAGATGGTCAGTAAATTGCACGCAAACAAAATAACCCTTGAATTTTCACATTTCCATCTCCAGCAACTATTTATCCTGTGTATCAAACACATCTTTGATTGCATTCTCAGTGGGACAATAAAATTATCGCCTCTTATTAAAATCTGATGATGTACACAGGGAAGAGTTACAATTGCACATACCTGTTTGAGGACTGTGATAAACTCATCTGTGATGACCTCCAAATAGAGAAAAAAATTTCTGAAGATGGAAAACAGCTCTGTACATAGGTTGCTATTAAGAGTCCTGTGGCTTGTACCAAGCTGCCTTTTAAAAAGTAGTAGGCTACTGCACTGAATGCTGATCTTTGCCCATAGACTTTTTTTAAAATTGTGCTCCATCTGGAGCAATAAATTTCTCTTGCCTCAAACATTAAACCTGCTTTAATTCTACAGACTAAACAACAGGTGGTAGATTATTTTTCAGAATTAGCAGCCAAATGCTAGAGCAATTCTCAGCCCAATTACTTTGGTTTGAGGTTTGAATTTCATGGCTTAGTGGCAGCCTACATTTCTTACACCAGTAGAAAGCAACGTCAATCCTCCAAGATGTGTCCCCATTTCCCCAGTCCCTCCCAAAGTGAAGACAACTTCATAGCCCTCACTTTAAAGATAAATACACTTCCTGGCATTAAAACCCTAAATGTAGTAGGACCCTCATTTCAAAATATAGGAAAGGTTTTCCAGAAGCAGTCTGAATTTTCACAACATTTTATCCCACTAGGCCTTAAAAAAAAAAAAAAAGAATATCACCCTTTTACTAAAATGGAACATATTTAGACCAGCACTCAATAGAGATAGACAGGACATTATTTTACCTGCCTAGGAGAATATACAAAATATGAAAAGACATACCCTGTGTCAAGTTGACACTAATACTGAAATTGCGAAAACACAGCCTAAACTACATGCACAGTGTCAGCTCAAGTCAATTTAGTACATCTTTAAAATGACTGGAATTGTTCTGTTCTAAATTTGATCAGTAATCAAAATAAAAATCACCAATGTAACACATGCTTTTAAAATTCATTTCAGGCTAGCAGACAGGAATTTTTCAGTCAGATTACGTTGCCATGAAAACATCTTAAATCTGGACTTTTTTTTTTTTAAATTTTGTAGTCAGCTTCTTGAAAACAGACCTTTGTCCTCAAACTTCATGTTTCAATAAGCTGACATTTTCTGATTAAAAATATTTGAGAAAATCCTGACAAGTTCTAATGCTAAGCACTTCTGAAAAATTCCAGTACTGAGTGATTTAAACCATTATCCCTGAGTTGTATAGGTATATATTTTTAGAAGCGGCAGTTTTTACACGAATGGCCATTACGGGTGCTGCCATGGGAACAAGCTAGCAGCAGGCTATCATTAGGTATTTGGGAGTCCAGACAGCAGCTAAGCCATGGGCATCTCCCCGCTTCCACTTGCCCTTATACATCTGATTGTTAGGTGACCATTTTAAGGTAGTTACCTTGTTCGTCCCCAGTGAGAGCTGGCCCCTCCGGAGAGCATCTCATCTATCAAACACTGATTTCATGATGGGGCTATTCAGCCTCCTCCGCATCAGCTGCAGAAGGAGGGCAGCTGCCTGGTTTGAACAAAATGCCGAAGCACCTCCACAGCTCACAGCAGAGAACGTGGATCACTGTGTGAGTAATTGGCAGAAGTACCTAACGAAGGCAACATGCTCTCTTGCAGACTAGTTGTCCTCATGGCTAGTTAAGGGACAAGTAATTGCTTGAAAAAGGCTCATCTGAGATTAAAGTGAAGATAAATGGAAGATGACGGGAAGAGCCAAGGTTATCTAAGGCCAAAGTTTTTCAGACTGATACATTTCCATGAAAGCCTCCCTTCAATTTCAGTTAAATCTTCCTCCACCCTACCATTGAAAACAGAGAGAACCATCTGCCTTGTAAAGTTCACCTCCAGACTTACAGATTTCTTTTAAGTATATTTAAACACAAAAATAATTAAGGCATCACTATATATTGAGTGTGTTAATTGAAAAATCAGCGACTATGCACTTAACTTTAATTAGCAACTGTTCAGTATTTACTTAGGAGCTTGTCATGCTAGAACTTGTTTAGCTTGCTGCCAAAGCTATTTTTGACATGCATATTTTCCACCTTGGTTTGAAATCAGGAGAGGATGTGGTGTATCACACAAGGATATATACATTAATGCAGCAGGCATAGTTTCTGATATAATTCTAGAGAAGAGAAACAATGAAGGTGCCATGACTATTTTTGCTCTGCTCAAGCACATGACAAAACTCCAAGCCTTAATATGGCTGTTTGCCAAACACATTAAGCCTCTCCTCCCTCTCCAGCCTAATGCTCTCAAGCTCCTGCGATAACAGGCCCACATCTCCAGAGCCGGTTCCAGCTCAGAGCCACTCAACAAGCTGCTGCTGCTCTGCCCTCCTGGCTTGCTCTGCTGGCAGTCCCCAAAACACTCCTCTCCTGTGTGCCCCTGCCATATGTACACTGGTCCAGCTCTGCCACACAGGTTGTTCAGCTTCTTGTCATAATTTCCCACCTATTTTAGGGTCTTACTGAGCTGTTTGGTCACCTGTATGCTATTTCTTGGGTGTCTCTATGCTTTCTGCCCTGCATTCCCTGTATAGAAGGATCTATTTTGTTCATGACAAAGGCCTGCTAGTCATTAATCTAATGTTTTTATTATACATGCAGCTCCAGAGATATCTGCTTTTCCATTTAGTTCCATTTCTCCTGCTACCTCAGTTTCTCAGTCTTTCCTCTCCCTCTCCCAGCATCTTGTGCTCCTGTTGCCACGGGTCCATCACCATTACTCAGGGTTAGAGTCATAAGAGCCTCCATGCTTTTAACACTTACTTTAGCAACCCAGCTCTATATTTATCAGAGCTCTGCTTGTTCTCATGACTATACAAGGGCCTTTTTTCTCCTCTTGTTTACTCCAGGGATCCCATCTGATATGGTTTCTACCAGGATTCAGCAGATCAGACCTCCTCCCTACAGAGTGAAGCAAACTTTGCTGGGAGATGGAGTGATTTATTCCCCATACCTGTTCTCGTCAAGGTCTTGCCACTGAGAATATCAACGAGCTGCCAATTAGTGGTATATTATCAGAGCTTGATACCAGTAATGTCAACAGTGAGACAGGGGCCATAAAATCTCCAGTTTGGGTCATAATAGGCCATAGGAATGCTTATGTGGAAAGTCAGGAAACAGCACAGGTCACACACCACTTAAGTCAAAGCTCCAGAGTTACTACCTTTCCTTTGTACAGCCAATTCTCCTGTAACATCTTCCTTTAGATACTATGTGCATATTATTTAAAAACAGAACTACTTCAAAGACACATGTTATCCAACACACACTTATTTAGAGCCTGTGCTTTGCGATAATTCTAGACAATAGCAATAAACACTTCATTTTAATTTTAACCTTAGCAATAGCAAAAGACTACAATGTGCTAAAAACTGAATGCAGACACAAACTCCCAAGCACAGTTTTCAATTAAATTAAGTGCCACTTCATTTGTTTTCTTTGATTCTTGACAGCTCAAAACTCAATTTGGGGGAACTGTTCCTTGGTGAATATTTTGAGGAGGTAAACACAATCTACTGGCTTTTTCCTTTTTGAAGCATGGTTTTCTTATAGCCAGCATTTGCAAGAATGCAATTATTAATTTCTAAAATGTAGCCCACATCATCTCACCTTCTTTTTGGAGAGGGCAGGATGAATGTAAAGAAAAGATGGTCCTTGCTCAAAATAAAATAATCATAAAAGGAAAATTTCTACACCTCCAGGGAATGCAAAGACGACAGGCTCCAAGTGTGCAGAAGTTGAATATGCAGCAGAAGAGGGCACAGAAGGCTTAATCTACAGGGACATTCAGAACACAGCATCTTGGCAGGATCTTCTCTTCATCTCACAACTGGTGTGAAAGAAATAGGACCTTCCTGAGCTACACATGCACAGCAAGTAGATAACGCAGCCCTGTTCAAAGGGAGAACAGTAGACTGCCAGGGGCAAGAAAACTGTACAATATTCAAGATGAGCTATTCTGGCCATTCGTATGATTGCTACAGGCATGTTTTTTAGCCAGCACCTTTGAGCCAACATGACATATCATCAAGCATCTAATGGATTTAGGCATATTCATTACCAAAGGGCTAATGAAAATCGGTCGTATAGCCCACGTGCATATCCATGTAAAATTTTGAAGCTGAAGCTCTAATAAGCCTACTTAGGCCCAAATACCAGAAAGAGATCTGCATGCTTCCACTGCCCTCATAGTAAATAGCCTATTTTGCTACTCACTGCTATTGCCATATGCACACTTTCAGGTGAGCGTCTGTATTGCCATTATGTGTCTTTATTACCTGTTAGGAGAGAAGCTACTGGACTTACAATTATCCATTACTGGTACCTGGATACATTTCCCGAGGGAAGCTTTCCACTAATTCATACTCTTGTCATGTTTGCTGCATCGCATCTAATGTCGTTTTTCTAAATTAGATAAATAAAATATTTATATTTGGTGACCTTGAAAAGAAATGTGGACCACTAGCTCAGGATGAATTTCCTTGAATTCAATAAATATTAATAGAATACAACAAGCACCAGAGCAGAAAAAGAACGACTGATACACCCCTAATGAGTGTGGTGGCATTTATTATTTAAATGACCATTAGAAACACTCTTAGCCTTTTGAGGAATTCAAGTAGGAGTAGTAGACGGATGCTCCTGTATGCAAGAGATTAATCATTCTTTCTGTGAAATGCAGGACCAATTAATTCTTTTTTTTGTGCTGTGGGGTTTTCTTTTTTTCCCTCCAGTAAACAAAAGCAAATTAAAATTAAATCTGGATCTTCTTAGGCATTTAACTTACGTAGTAGGAAGTACTGCTGTGGCTTCTGGGTAGGAGACAACACTTCCCACACAAACTACTGTAGCCTGGCTACAACTGGTTTAGTTAATCCTTGCAAGCAAACCATGCTTCAGAGACAAGAAGACAGGCATGCTGTCATATAATAAAAAGTGTTTTGACATGCTTATGCTAGAAACAGCAGCTCTGGTCAGGAATGGAAACTGCTGCATTTTAGCAGATCTCACAAGCCGTATAACAGACAAATTTGGAGGACTGGTTTTAAGAGTCAAGTTTCATCACGGGTCTGAGTAACATGTTACCATGACTTGATTAAAATCAATAGATCATGGTGATATATACCAACCAAACCCATGGAAAACCATCATAAAAGTTGAGATAAGAAAGAATGGTGATATATTGCATAATTCTTCCCTTTATGTCTACAGCGACTGGTCCCAGCATATGGCAAAGGAACACCACAAACCCAGGGTGGCCCAGTCCCATCCTCTGGTCAACTGACCTTGCCCCACCATAGACCTGCAGCAGCACTAAAGGGTCAGATAAGTGAGTTACTGTGCCTCACCTCCAAAACTCAGGACTTGCATAACAACATCATCTACCACACAACCACAGGCCAGAAAAAAAGGTATCAAGTTAGCATTAGCATAAACAGACCCTGAAGTCAGACAAAGGCTTTAAGTTCCACATTGTACATTTTGCATGAGATTGAACAAGAACAGGAGATTTGTCACAATGAAGTTCTGATGCCGGTTTCAATGTAATTCTGATTATTTCCACAAAAATTTGGAGATGAAAAGAAAAACAAAATAAATCATGTCAAATATCATGCTTACTGGCTATATAGGGCAAATACGAGGGGGAAAAAATACAAGTCAATGTACTCCATTGATGTAATCAGTACTGCTTGGCATCTCAAAAAAAATAACTTCCCAAATGAGACACTGCTATTTAAGATAGAAATTTTTCAAATCAGGCTGAGTGAAAATGGAAACAAAAATTAGCATTTTTGTATATGTAAAGCAACAGCATTAAAGGCTTAGTACCACTTGTTCTGGTAAATCTTTATGAAAGAAAACAGAAAGCTGAAGCTCTTGGGCAGCCTCTTATTAAAGATAATTGCAGCAGAAGAGGCACATTTCTTATCTCTTTTGCTACTGCATGTCCTTAGCTTCACACCTTGTTTTTGCTGGCTGTTAAACAAGGGGAGCTCTGGCTTTATGGCTGGCTTGTAAGGTTTTGGAAGGTTATGAAATTTCGAGTAGCCTGAACCTGTTTAGATAAGGCTCAAAAAAAAAAAGGTAAGGTGTTTGGTGGGATAGTTACTCCACCCTTCCCTTCCCCTGCAGAGTTCTGCTGATAGGTAGGTACCTCTCGAAAGGTTGGAGGCAAGACCCATCTTGGGTCCATGAATATCCTGAAACTCTCAGGTTTGGTCTAAGTTGGTGAATGGCATCCTTAATATGGGAATTGGGACACAGAAGTGCTAATGGCTTTTGGAGGGTTTTTTGGGCGATGAAGGTAAGTTTGCAAGATTCAAAGTTTAAAGCCAGAGCCTGATTTGGTGCAAATCAGCAAAGCAGCTTTGATTTCTGCCAAACTATTTCAACAAAGATTTGACAAGGAAATGACTGAGTGAAGGGTAGCCTGGTTGCAGAGGTATAGAAGCTAGGAAGAGGATGACATTTGACTTTTAAGGCTGCTGTTGTAAAGGCCAGGTGTCTAGATGCCTGTACATTACCTCACACTGGTTAAGGATCAAGTTATTTCCCAATTGCCTAGACAAAGTCAGATGTTTACTGCAAGTTGGATAATGATCATCTACTTGAGTATGATGGAAAAACTTATTAGGTGCTGATATGTCTCTTTGAAAAATAAGATTGGAGCTGAGATGTTCTTTTCCCTCTTCCTTCCCCTCCAACACTCTCCGCAACGGTTTAAGTGAATTTCATGTTAAAGGTACAGACTTAAACCTCCTGAGACTGAATTTTTGAGTTCATTATCAGACCAAAGGGTACGGGTAGGAGCTGGACAGCCTGTGGTGTATAACATCTCAACACATTCCTTGATAACACAGCCACATCTACAACCAAGAAAACTATTTATTCCTCCTGATATTTAAACTTCTTGCTGCTAAACACAACACCAGAACTTGGTAGCTTTTGCCACCATTCACTCCTGTGCAAGGCTACATTTAAGCAAATGCTTACCATTGAGCAGGTGTTTAGAGCCAATTGATTTCAGTGCTTACAACCTCCACACATTACAATCAAGAACATTTTAGGTTTTGTGGCATTGTGCACAAGAAGATGGTTTGCACACTGGACACTAGACAGATCATCTACAGCAAAGCAGCGCTCCAAAGGTTTTTGTTATCAAAGTCATTAAACAGAAGGCAGTGACAGGGCAGAGAGATTAGAGTGCTGGCGTGGGTTCAAGTCCTGCTGCTCCACTCACCTCCTCTGTGATCTTGGACAAATGATTTAGGATAAAGGCACTGCTTTGCTTCCCAAAGATGTTGCAAGAGGCATAGATACGGTGGTGATTGAAGATCGTACAGCCTCCTGCAAAGAGGTGATAGGTCATCTCTGCATCTGCAATTAAGAACTATCCTGGGGAACATAAGAACGTGAAAGCAAAGCATAGCCAACTGCTATTTCCCAATCCCATTTTTCATAGGATTGAATTGCCTTGGTATTTTCATGCATCACAAAAGAAAGCCTTACCAAACACAGACCTACATCCCCATATTAACAGGAGACAAAATCATGTGATAGAGCAAACGTCATTTCTTCTGCTTCAAACCAGAGGGTGGTTTAGGAACTTCTACGGAGATTGGAAGGAGGAAAATGAAGGTAAGAATTCACTTAACTATGAATTTGTTATGACAAGTTCTACATAAGTATGAAGTATTTCCAGCCAATTACCTTTTAGTAATATCATTTGTCTATAATGCACACTGATACTTGTGCGCCTTACAACAAAAACAATGAAAATGCCCATATATCTTTGGAAGAGCAATGGACCTTTTTGCCTGTTAACTATTAGTCATGAGGTGCAACTATGTAGAAACATAAATATTTCTGAATTTGATGAAGCTTACGCTCTCTCTATCACTCATTTGTCTCTCCACAAGTGGCTGTTGCAGATCTACAGCAGGCTTTATTGCCAGGCTAGCTTTTTAACCAGATAAAAGGACATTCAAGCCCCCTGTGGCTCTCGCTCACAGTTCAGTCACAGCTAGGTGAATCAGAGGCTAAAGCACTTCCAAATGAAGCACGATGTCCATACAACACTGGCAATCAATGTCCCTAAATTTCTCTGTGATCAAGTCTGAGCTTCACTGCTACGGATTCAGGAGCCCATGATTCAGCCTCTGTATCAACAAGTCCAGTCAGGTGATCGTGTACCTGCATATGAGAATTTTCTCTCTAGCATCTGTTGCAAATACATGCGGGTCAGGACCAATTTCTACTGAAGATCTGAAACATCAGTTTTATTCAAGATGCAATGCTCTTGTTACTAACAGTAATTTTCACCACTACATTAGAACCCATGAATGGTGACTGTAACGTCCACAAAGTCCACATAGTCCTCTGCACATGAACTTTACAAATAGGTTTGCAATGACTGGAAAACTTTTGGATATCCATCAGTTGAAACTGCTAATTAATCTCAGCAATAGTACAGGTGGAGGGGCATCAACTGTAGCAATAGTGTCCTGGACATTCACTCCTCTGGCTGGTCTACGACAAACCAAGCAGACTGCTATCCACCAATTTCCTGAAGGGTTCTGGTAATAATACCTTCTCTTGCATTCACGAAGCACAAGTCAATTCACTAACACACCATAGAAATTGTTAATGGCCCTAAAATCAACAGAAGTACCCTCAATATGATTATTCCAGGTGTTGCAGTTGCTGCATTAATTCAGCTCCCCTTTGCATAACCAAAAGGCCTATGCTTCACTACATAAGCATGCTCCAGTAATAGAGGGCACGGCCTGACTTGGTCCGTGACACAAGGCACCAACAGCAGAGAACACCAGCAGAAGAAGCTGCAGCGAGCTGTACACTAGCACTGCCAAACCAGACAGCGTGAAGTAAACAAGTGGTTTAGTTACACTGACACCTGACTTCACCCACTCTAATCCCGTCAAGTCAACAGATGGCAACGTCCTACTGTAATAGCTAGAACAGAATGACCCCTTTTGAAAGTCTCATGCCATGTGTGTGATGCTACCTGTCACTGGAAAGATGGACAACATCATGGTTCTCCTATTCCCACAGCAATTGGCTCAGACGTGCAAGAGCTAAAATCCCCCACAGCTGTTCTTTCAAGTAATGCTTTGTGGAGTGCCCATGCATGCCAGAGTGGTGGTACACCTCTGCTCACAATGCCAGTTTTACCTGTCTGCTCTTCAATAAACAAAGAGCAACTTCAAAAAACGCAAATAATATGGTTAAATAAAAAAAGATAAAGTGCACTGTACAATAGAAAGCAGAAAGAATGTCTAGAACATAATTATCAGAATCATAATAATTTAAACATTTTCAGAGGCTTTGAGCATTCTGTAAAAAATCACGGGATTGTATATGGATTTTTAATCTTCTAAGCATTTCTACATTCCAGAAGAAGCTAATCCCTGTGACACTCCATTGGATAAGGCACTAAATTACAGGCAAGCATGTGATACTGCAGAGTCTGCAATTTAAAGCCTTTCTTTAAAAAAATCATCCTTGATTGAAGCATCTGTGATTTGGTGTATGCAGGTGATAGTAAAAAAACTTTCCTGATGAACATAGCTTCTGGCACAATTATTTATTTCAAAGAAGCTGTATGTCTGAACTGGGTTTCAAGGGAGATTGGGCAAAACAGGCATTTAAACCTTTGACTCATTCTTAAAAGATCATTTTTATCTACACTGAATTGAAATGCCATTGAAAAAGAAAAAAGCCATTACTCAAGCTAGAAGCATGTTTCCTGCTTTAAAGAGGCCGTATATAATGGGAAAAAAAATCCTTTTTTTTAAATGTGAACAGTAGACATGCACCATACCTCTTGTCTCAATAACCAATTAAACATGTGTTTAAGGGGTTTGTTTAAAGACATTCCAGTTTAGTAAAGGCAGAAGTGTTGTACTGAATTCAGGACTATAATGCTAAGTATACGCTTCCATGCTTTGAAGAACTACTTTTGATTTGATGGAGAAGAATTTCAGAGGGAAAAGAAAAGATGGTCTCCTCAAGTTCTTAAACTGAACTGTATACGTAATTTCTGATTTACAGGAAAAGATTTCATCTACAGTGCTTAATTTCTAACAAAGGAGCTCTATAATTACCTCTTGGAGCTTGACAGTGTAAACACAACAGAACCCAAGAAACTGTTTTGCAAATGAGGGTTAATACAGCATGGGAAATATGTTAATACATATGGGTTAATACATACAGGGAAATATGATATACCATATAGGACCAGATAGCATTAAACAAAGGTTAATCCTCAGCAGCAAAAGATATTAAATGGACTCTCTTATTCAATACCCTAGCAGCAAAGGGGGAGAGAAAAAAAAAAGCATTGCCTCTCAGATACTTAATTATCTGCAATGTATATGCAAATATCCAGAATTTGATGAGGTCTTTACTTTTCACCTTTAAGCACCACATCAGTAATTCATGAAGCCACTACTAACATTGTTGAGTGCAAGCAGCAGTGAAAATTAAGTACTAACGACTTCAAAGGTAGGGTGCCCATAAAATGAGTAGATACCTCTGAGGTCATCCATCCTATCTGAACATAAGTGATGGAAAATAGTGCGCGAGCTCAGCATTTCATCAGCTGCACATTTCTAAAAAAGCATCACTGATGCCAAGGGTGGTTATACGGACAGCAGGTGAGTTGCTATGATCAAAAGTTCACACCACCATTACTAAGAAGATCTCCACACATTTCCTGGCCTTAAAAGCTACCAGCTTATGAGACAGCATTTCAACAAGGCCAGAGAACCAAAATAAAACACTAGCGAGTCACTGTACTAGGGAGGTGGGCTGACAAGTAAGGAAACCATGACCACTTTGGTTTTGTAACCTTTCCTGAGGACAGGAAGATTCAAGTGAGCTGCAGAATTATGTTTACACAGTCATTGGCATTTCAGGGCCACTTGTAAAGTCTGAACCCCAGTTATCTGAAGACTAAACCTGTGACAATGCAGGAGTCACACTGCAGGAAGTCAATTAACAATGTGTCCATTAAGTTGCTGCAAGAAATCCACTAGACTTTCAAGCTATCCAAAAAAGTATATATTTGATACAGCTATTATAGTAAGTTTAGTCCTGAGAACTAGCAATACAGTTTATGCAATATTAAAGAGCAAGTACTGAATTTACAACATAAAAGTTACAGGGTTATTTTGAAGTGAATGATACATTAGTAAATTAAGATAGCTGCTCTTGGCGTAATAGCAATTAAGCCTCCTATGAAGATGTCTCCATACAACTCATTTTCCATCTTACTGTGCTTTCAGTATTTCAACCCAAAAAGAACACAGGAAGAAAAATTTAGTATAAATAGCTTCAAGAAACAGGACAAATTAGTGGGCCCAGTGTTTCCATGCTCTTGAATTATTTAAGTACTATTTGACTTGCATGATTCCAATATACAGATATGTCAGAAAACGCGCTGCTCTGGAAGACCACAGCCCCTGTTGGTGTCCATTTGAATAGCCGCATGGGGCTGTAGCAATTTACACCCGTGGTCTGCTCTAGACCATGAATAGAGAGGGGAGATTTGATTTTTAAAGTGATATCTCCATGAAAAGCTTGTAGATCAGAGATGTATCTGGCTGCGTTGATTTTTGACAAAAAGCATGAAGACTAGTGGAATGTATATTTAGAATCAATAAACTTGAGTCTTAGCATGGATGGATGACAAAGGCACACAAGCTGATGTGCATTAGAAATAGTGAAATCAGTTCATTAAAAATAAAGAGGGACAATAGGGGGAAAAAAAAAATCACATTTTCCAGAGTTAGAGTACAGCTCTTTAAGTGGCTTCACAATATAAGACAGATGAAATGGCAAAAAAATCCAAATACAGATGCTGTACAATCAGATCAAATGGCATATATTTTATTACAGGCAAAAGAAACACGTACTTGCACCCTTTGCAACACACTGAGATTAATCATTCATTATGGCTCTGGCAGAAAACGAGAAGGACAGGATAAAAGACTGCTGCCATCAGTGGCACTCCCTGAATTTAACAAGGTAAAACTCCTGTTCAGCTGGAACGATGAAATTATTGAGGTCTGGGAAGCACAGGATTGTGAAAGCATAAATGATTTATAACTGACTGAGGACTCCACCTTAGCATGTCTCTCAGAGCTATGAATTCATCTACCTCAGACAGGAGAGGAACTCCTAACTATCAGCAGAAACGTCTCTCCCATCTCTCCCCAGACCAGGCAGGACACCAAAGGTACACGGCAATCTCAGGGAGGAAGATGGGGCCCTTTTAAGCATGGTACCATAGCCTGTCCACTGAGCTTTTACAGAGCTATTTCTTGCTTTACCAGATATATCTCAGACCTGCAAAGACTTGCCTGTTCTTTGCAAAACTTACTCCAGGACTCTCCACTGCTGAAGTGCGTGGATCTTGCCCATTTACTACTGTGTCAGTCCAGCTTTCTATTCCTCTCAGAAATAATGCAAACGCTGAAGATGTAGCATGGAAAAAGATGGTGCTCCCTACCAGCTGGGGGCCTTTGCCCTTCAGTGGGGCCCTGCAACTTGAAAGAGCACTGCAAACAAAGAAACAACCCCCTGGTAACCCAGCACAGCAAGTCCTCCCACCCATGGCAACCAACACACAGGTTGGGTGAGAGATACTTGCTAACAAAATGCAGTTTCCCACACCGTGGAATATTTAGCAACAAGTAATCTTCCTTCAAGAGGTCCCTTTGACTTGCTGGCAGTGGAAGGAGAGGTATGGCAAGAAAGCAGCATGCCATGGCTTCACTTGGGCCCCACAGTGCCCCTAGAAGAACAGTTACCATCGGAGATACTAGAGTATGTTCAAGAAATGCTTTAAGATAAGCATGGCCAAATTGGCTCCTTTGGGCTAGCTTAGGGCCAGACTAGACAGCCAAGTTACAAAAATCAGTTCCTCTTTGAGTGGTGGACTTGTACGCTGCAGGACCGGCACTTACTCTGAACCAGCGGAACAAGATTATAGCTGACAAAACTGGAATCAAGACAATCTGACATATACAGTGACACACCTGCCACAGAAATGCTAGAAAACAACATTAAAACAAAAGTTCTGGTGAGGCTGGAAATTCTCAGACTTCAGTGTATAAAAGCCAGCCTTTAGTTACAGGAATTTAGGTAGGTTGTATTATAATTGCTAACCCCAGGATTTCTTTTTCTGAGGCAGGCGGCTCTGCCTAGCATCAGCCCCATGTTGTCACTCCACTCCCAGCCATTCTTGCTCAGCAAGCACAGGAAGATGTCTGCTCAGTGGTCTAGCTATGTGACTAGTGCCTTTGCCTCCTCATGAAAAGTGGATCTGTGACTATTTAAAATGGAAATACTGCTTTCCAGCACAAGAACTCCACTTGCTCTTGGGGATCTTATGCAAAAGAAAAATAATATATATTAACATATGTAAAACTGAAAGAAAAAACCCTTTGAGAAATGCATGTAGCCAGCTGGGGAATGACTCCTGAGAAAGTTGTTACACAGTGGTTAGTGAATTACCTTTTCCACAGTGGCAGCAGCTAAATTATCAATATCCAGCAAGTGGCTGTCTTGATTACAGTAAATCCTAAAGGCAATACAGTCTCTTCAATAGAAGAACTAACTGCATTGCTATTTGCAGAATCAAATCACTTACTTCATGTCAAGCCTTTGATTTCTGCCTGCTTCTTTTGGACTCTGAAGGTCACATTATGCATTAAAACCTGAGCCCCACAAAGTTTTCTCTGTCTCAGAAAGGAAAAGAGTTTAAACTGTGATGGTAAAGGGAGAATAATGTGGAAATTGGCCTGGAAAGTCCTGCAGAGCCAGACAATTTACAGTTCTAGGCTGATCTTGAGGACCCAACAGGTCCTGATTCAGCTTCACTTTTTATGAATCCAGAAGAAAAAACAGCCAAAAAACTATCCCAAACCCAAGAACTTAAACACATCTTTATTGTTGCTTTATTTGTCTACAAAGCCTCATTTAATCTGTCTCAACCGTCACACCAAAACTTTTACTATTTATAGGGTTCCAATCCATCTATTGTTTTCTATTAAAACAAATTTCAAAACAGGAGATCTCAAGGCTGTGGCTGGCTCCTCATGCTCATTTTAAGGACACAACGTCAAGCTTACCAATGTCATCAGAATGATAGAATTGTCTAGGTTGGAAGGGACGTTTCAGTTCTTCGAGTCCAACCATCAACCTAACACTGCCAAAACCACCACTAAACCATGTTGCTAAGCGCCACGTCTAGCCATCTTTTAAATACCTCCAGGGATGGAGATTCCACCACTCCCCTGGGCAGCCTGTTCCAATGTTTGATGACCCTTTTGTTGAAGAAATTTTTCCTAATATCCAATCTAAACCTCCCCTGGTGTAACTTGAGGCCATTTCCTCTTGTCCTAGAAGCATTCATAGGTCCCCTCTTATTTACAGTCATTTTATTTTTGTTGGATTTCTGGGAAAAACTTTAAATAAGCAAAACTGTTCAAGAGAAAAAGGCAGCCTGGATTTTTCCCATACCACCTTTCTATTCTTTCTCACTTTTCAAAGGTGCTTTTAAGACTCGTTAATTTTAAAGATCACAGAATCATGGAATGGTTTGGGTTGGAAGCGACCTTAAGAATCATCTAGTCCCAACCCCCCCTGCCATGGGCAGGGACACCTCCCACTAGACCAGGCTGCTCAAAGCCCCATCCAGCCTGGCCTTGAACACTTCCAGGGATGGGGCATACACAACTTCCCTGGGCAACCTGTTCCAGTGTCTCACCACCCTCACAGTAAAGAATTCCTTCCTGATATCTAATCTAAAACTGCCCTCTTCCAGTTTGAAGCCATTACCCCTCATCCTATCACTACATACCCTTGTAAAAAGTCCCTCTCCAGCTTTCCTGTAGGCCCCTGTCACGTATTGGAAGGCTGTTACAAGGTCTCCCTGGAGCCTTCTCTTCCCCAGGCTGAACAACCCCACCAACTCTCTCAGCCTGTCTTCATAGGAGAGGTGCTCCAGCCCTCTGATCATCTTTGTGGCCCTCCTCTGGACCCACTCCAACAAGTCCATGTCCTTCTTCTGTTGGGGGCCCCAGAGCTGGACCCAGTACTCCAAGTGGGGTCTCACCAGAGCAGAGCAGAGGGAGTGAATCACTTCCCTCGACCTGCTGACCATACTTCTTTTGATGCAGCCCAGCATGCAGTTGGCTTTCTGGGCTGCAAGCGGACATTGCCAGCTCATGTTGAGCTTCTCATCCACCAACACGCCCAAGTCCTTCTCCTCAGCGCTGCTCTGAAGCCATTCTCCACCCAGCCTGTATTTGTGCATGGGATTGCCCCGACCCATGAGCAGGACCTTGCACTTGGCCTGGTTGAACTTCATGAGGTTTGCACAGATGGAATTTTCAGATAGATGGCAGCTAATTGGTTATAATTGCTTCTCCAATTTTCTGTGATACTAGGGTGCCTAACTGCAAATACAACTTCCAGATTACAGTTCTTTCCCCTAGCTGAACACAGCTTCCTGAGAAACAGCCTACCTTTTGGGAAGTGAATGTGAGAGACTCAAATTTAGATGTTTGGGAGACCAAGCAGTATCATATTAACTCATACCTCAGAACAGGTCTGTGCAAGGAAACTAGGAACAAAGTGGAGTTCAGAGACCCCAGGAGATAAAAAAGGTAAAGGGGTCTGCTGACCCTTTCAGGGGAAGCACTATATGAGATACCACCTGTCAGAACAAAAGCAAAGGAGATGCTGGGTTTTATTAATTCCTCAAAACTCCACAGATAAAGTGGGGTTTATCAACATTCAGGTGATGCAATATATTTTCCCTGAGGATCACCAATTACCTTGTTCAGACACCTGTCATTATTTAATAATGTTTCTGTCTTGCATTTCACTATTCAAATACATTGACACTCAGTATTTTCTTGGGGTGCAGCACAACCCAGAACTCACCAATCTTCTCAGCCTTCCATCCGCAAAGTGGGTTTTGGCCTGAGGAAGGGATAGGTGAGTGCACACATCCCACCTCGATTTCTATTTTTACTAGGATATCCTTTGAAATCTTGTAATTATTAAGGCTGGAAAACTGAAAAAACCCAATTAACAGCTTGTTTCTTAATATAGATATGCAGGAGAGGATCATGTTACCCAACACTGAATGGCTAAAAGTCAGGCATCTAAGCTAAGCTAGTTATTTTAAAGAAATCGAGCGCCTCTTGCTTAAACCATTACTTAGACACTTGCCCCGCAGATGGGCAAATTAATCCTTCCCCAGGATTCCTGATTTGCATAGCCTAGCCTTTGCTTTTCTGCCATAGTTGAAACCACAAAGCAGTAGTAACAATCTTCTATTTACAATTGATGCATTTCAGCTCCTAAGTAGAAACAGTACCTGGCTGAGTTTCAACTTCCCTCACTCTTCTGCACAGGAGGAGATGCTGGTTTCTTCCAAGAGCAGAATTATGAAGAATTTTTAATGCTGATAGTGTGACCTAATCAGCTTGAGTATTTTGAAAGAAATACATTCGAAGGCTGCACATGTGCCATAACTACATCACTACTAATCAAAAGCATCCTGGGCATTTTATAGTGTTTGTTACTGAAGTGAGACACACAACCATGTCAGTCTATTATATCAGCCATCTGCAGGACTCAGTTCAGCAGTAAACCCAAGTTAAAAGTGATCAGAAGAAGCATCTTTGCAGCTGGCCTTTTGCGTCTAATCTTTTTTCACAGCATTAGAGTGAAAGCGGTTCAAAACATGCTCAGAACTGGTAACAGAAGACTTATGAATGAGTCTGAATGAACCCCTCACAGACTGAAAACACAGAATTGATTGTAAACACAAATGAATTTGGGTTTGATCTGACAGTCTTTCTCACACCCTGGATTTCCTTGCTGTCCCACAGATAAGCTTACAACTAGTGCTGCAGCCTATTTGGAGCTAGTTGTTCTTTCCCCTCCAAAAAACCAAGTGGTAACTCTCCAGCATGACTCCAGCAGATACAGCAGTGACAGACCTCCACAGTAGTCCGGCTTTCCTGCACAAAGGCGTTAAGACATGCACTAATAGAAAACCTGCAACACAGAACTCCCTGTTAAAAAAGCTAGCAGATGGCAATTCAGAAGAGGAATTCCTGGAGAAAGAGAAACAATGAGAAGTAAATCACAAAAAGGTTGGCACAAGAGCTCAATTCATGACCTTTACAAAGCCCTCTGTGCACACAAAGCCCAGCTGTACTTTTTTGGTTCAGATTGAACAGGATTTCTTTACGGTTTTCAACCCTGCAGGTGCAGATGAGCAGACAGAAGGCCAGGGACAACGGCAGCACTCATGGAGTAACCAGAGGCTGGTAAAGGCCTCTGGCTATTACTTCAGCTTAGACCTCACTCAAGGTTTGTGCCTCACATGGTGCTCCCAGCCGTGTGTGGGAACTCCATTATGTAGTGCTTGACGTCAAAAGCTGAGTGTTTCCCAAAGGTGGAAGACAGACAGGCTGTGTGATAGCCCAACTCCCCCCTGCTAGCTGCAGCAGCTGACAAACCTGGATAGCTGCCTGCCACCTGCGTGCCACAGACGCCAGTGGTGGTGGCACCAGCCAGAAGATGCTTTAAAAGACCAGCTCAGACATCGTTCCTGGACACACCTCCTTTTCCTTCTAGTGTCCTCAGTCTTTATTCACTGTAAGTGTCTTTTGTAAGGGAGAGATGGGTTCACCATAGTTCCCTTATGTTCATCATCAAATGACCGTGAGGGAAGCATTTCTCCCCTCCATCCTTCAGACAGAAGATTCACGGTCCAAGCCACCCCTGTTCTTGGTTTGCCTGCATGCACGGAGAATTGAGGTCCCCCAACACAAGTCCAAGGCACTTGGGAAGGACCTCATGACCCTTTGTCACTGCAGCTGACAGAAATGGCCCTTAAAATTCTGAGCACCAAACCGGCTGGGAAATACATTCACTTCCCCTTGGAATAGCAATACAGCCCTTCACTGACCTGAAAAACAAACAAACCCAGCCTTCTCCCCATCATCCCTACCCAAATATACACTGTACAACTCCAATTACCCAAATACTTCATGGGAGATCCAAAACACCAATTAGATTTGGAAACGATCCCCCTGGGCTTTAAAGACTGCCTCAGACACTCACTGCCCAAGCACACAGACTTCACTGCCTCTTGGCTGGCTCTCCAGGTTTTGCAGGCAGCAAGGCTGTGCTCTGGGACCAGTAAACCCAAAAGGCAGGTCAGAGTATGCCCTGTGGCCAGCTGGCTCTGATAACAAGCGGGTGCTCATGCAAGCGATGCCAAGACAACAGGAAGGAGATGCCAGACATCTGGTTTAGTAGTACAGCATAGGGTACGTAGATGTCTCCCACATTCATCTATCCGATCTAGCTAGATTCACCTAACTGGTACGCATCAGCAAGGTATCTGTTTCCCTATAGCATGTACTCTCTGCTCTCAAAAACGTACCAAGCCTCACACAAGCAATGCTGTGACATTGTGAAAGGGGTTAGAAAAAGAACAGAACTCACCTTAGACTTAGTTATTTTGCACGCAAAATAACAGGTAACACTGAATTATTTGCTTTGAAAACATGCAACTAACCACAGACTAGCTCACCACGCCCAACAGCCTTCATTATGTCATTAACAGGGTGTTGCTCATCTACTTCCCCCTGCTTTAACTAGCAGGTCGGTTATCAACACCACTGACAACAGGATGATTTCTTACACATAAACATACCACCCTGCAGCCACCACATGCTGTTTTTCTTTGGGCAATCTTACATTACAACTTTTAGTAGAATGAAGCATTACTAAGTTTCATAGGAAGAGAATTCTTTTAAGACAATAACGCTTCCTTTTCTAGTTAAGGCTAGTTCAGATCATTTTATCTATCTATCTATCTATCTGTATGTATGTATTAAAAAAAAAAAGAAGCAAAGCATTAATTCATCAAAACAAGCTCTCTCCAAATAGAGCTTGCGTTAAGGAGAGTTTCACTGGGAGAAATTGTACAGGTTCAGGAAAGATTTCCAATGAAATTAGTATTTTGACACAGGGAACAATTTGAGAGATGTTTGTCCCTGCTAAACGGAGCATACTGTGAGTTACAACAGACTTGGCTAATGGGTACAGCACCAGATTCAGGCTCAGCTCATGCTGGCACATAGGGAGCAGAGACTAAAAGCCTTCCACAGTGACTTTGGGAGGACCACGGTGATGTGACCACAGCCAGCCAGCTGGGCTGCAGTCATCCTCCTGGCAAGCACAGGCTAGACAGAGGCCCTCAAAAAAAAAAATAAGAAAAGCCATTGACTGAATAGTGAGCAATGCGTGAATTAATAATTTAGCCATGTGGCCTGGGGGTAGGTGGACTGTCAGTGAGCTGTACAGCTTGGGTTGTTTAGATTCTCCTCCTCCTCCACCGCCACCCCCCCAGAAGCTACTGTTTTTCATTCAAGAATGTTTGTTGAACTTTATTTTATTTACTGTGAAAGAATTTTATGTTTTATTAACAACAGAAAATGCATCGTGAATTTGAAGTGTCCTTTTAAGTGTAAAGTGGTTCTATTTTATGTGTATATTTGGAGAGAGTCTGAAGTACAGGAGTTAAATCCAGAAGGGGACATCCAACAAGCACATCCACAGTGGGACAGTCACCTCTGAGGAGAGACCTCTGACCATGCACACAGATGCAAAGTCAGCCTTGGTATTTCACTCCAAAAGCAGAACTCAAGCACAGCAGCAAACTGACATTGTTGGTTTCATTGGTTTTTTGGGTGATTTTTTTTTTGTTTGGTTGTTTGTGGGGGGGGGGGGGGGGGGGGGGGGTGTTTGTTGTTTTTAGGTGGGTTTTTTTTGTTTGTGTTTTTTTTTTTTTTTTTTTTAAAATCTGGCTGCTTGGAGAAAACACTTGAAGGTATCTTGTTCCTGTTCAGTAAGGAGGCTGCAGTAACCTAACAGAAAAATGTACTCCTCCATCCAGTTGGGAATTCGATGTTAAGAGAAAAATCCCTCAAAGACAGAAACACTAAAACTGAGACTTATTCAGAAAGACTGCAGCAAAACCTCACAGGAACCATAGTCAGCTTAAAGGACTGTATGTGCCACTTGAATCCCGCACACCCTGGCTGGACTACTTCTCCCACAGACTTTCTTCCTGCTGCAGAGAATAACAATTTTCAGCTTGTTATCTGAACACACCCTGCAGCCTAATGCATTGGAAACACCTTCCGAGTAGTAGAGCTGCATCAAGCCACCATCTGTCTTGATATTTGGAGCTGAAGCCCTAGCTATTTTCATGTGTTAGAAAAACCAAACTAACAAAGGGAGGAAGTTGTCGGGCAAAATATTTTAAGCCAAAACAAACTTCAGCCCAGCTATTGTTCCTTCTTTACCTATTGCAGCAAATACCAGATGAGATATGATGTACCTTTTATAGGCAGCCTTGTGAAACCTTGAAGTGCTATGCGTAGTAAAGTCCGCTGCTGAGATTGTGATCAAAAAAAACCCTGATACAGGACAAATGTCAGAGTGAGAAGAGAGCTAGGAAATGTTAATAGCATGCCTTTAATCGCATGCTGGCTCTTCATCACAAGGCAAACGGCTTGCTAGAGCTTCAGTTGTACTACAATAACAATGAATGTAGCGGCATTGTTAACGCTCAGCTACTATTATGTTCTTAAGTGTGCATGACTTACTTTTAACAGAACAGTTCAGTTCACATTTGTTACACAGACAATAGCACCACTTTGGGAGAGGGTATAAAACTTTCAAATCTCCAGAGACATATTCAATGTGACAGTAATTCTCGAGTTGTTCAAAGCTACCTTTCAACAGAAAATAGTCTCTTGCAGTAATGCAAGCCCACACCCCCCCACCTTTTTTTAAACAGTTTTTCCATTCATAAACTGGAAGTTGAAGTAATAGCAAAAATTTTACAACCACTCCTAAAAATATACAAATAAAATCTATAACCATCTCAAAGTTAATCCATTTAAGCTGCAAACATATCTAGAGAGCATGAATTTCACTAGGCAGGAAACAAGAAAACAGCATCATCTCTTGATGTGTAACCGCCCATTGTTTACTCAAGGCAGGCAGAGGGAGCTGTTGCTATTCAAACAAGAGATGCTCTTGGACAGACACACATGATGATATATAATCAAGTAGTTTGAAAGATGACTGGCACCGAAGACCTCATTTACTAAGGTCAAAGAGAAAATGCATCTGTAATTCCCCCCATTCACTTGTATAGTTTTCATCATGTCTTGCGAAAAAGCACCAACAGTAATGCAGAAGGGTTGCATAGCATTAAAAATAAGTTTTTCAAGCCTGCCTCAATTACAGTCCATTATCAAAGCTAAGTAGATTTGAAAACATTTATCCCCCGATGTGCCTTATACCAGTGTAAAGGGAGCAGTTGCCATGGTCCAACAGAGGGTTGCAGACTGAAATGACCAAGGGGCACATCCCACGCTGCCTCAGGACACCCTGGACCCAGGTTCAAATTGACTGCTGCAGGCTTGCAACATGACCCTGGCCAAGTCACTTAGTCCCAGTCACCCTCCCTGCAATAGCCTTTTGACTCCCAGCACTGCTGGTAGCAGTTCTAGGTAGGACCCAGCTCCAGATTTCCAGGCTCAGGCTGTTTTCTCAGTGACCCATCTAAACGCTGGCACCTAAATTGTTCAGAAACAACGAGTTGTTCTCAAAACCTAGGAACAGATGACTACAGGGACCTGTTCTGGATCAGAATGAAGTCCAGCTAACTTCTACCCAGTAATTATTTAGAGCAAGAGTCAATACAGATCTTGACCCCACTACATCCTTCCACTTTGACAGGTAAGAGATGAGCGTTCCCAAGAAACATTTTATCTGGAGCATTAGCTGCATTAATGGATATTCAACATGTTCATTAACTTAACTAAACCCTTCTGAAGTTTTACTAATACCCTCCATAGCATTCTCTGGCAGTGAGGTCCACAGGTTAATTAAGCACTGCAAGTTAAAAATAGTTCTAAACTCTCCCCCCAACAACTTTATTTGCTGTCTTATTTTCTTCTTGCAAGAACTTTCTCAACAGCCCTTACTCTTCACCCCACATACAGAAACAAAACCACTGTCCAATTATCAGCTATTGCACTAAAAACTAGCCATCACTGCTGTCCTCCCAGGACAGGGATGGAGGAAAAAGCCAACACCTCAGAGGTGCAGCCAGCAGACTCTGGCTGAAGTCCATAAACCCCAAAATTGCTCAGAGTATTTGGCCAGCAATAGGCTAGGTGCACAACTCTGTTTCCTTTGCACTTCACTTCTGCTTTCTAGCAGCTTCATTCAGTACATTAACAGATTCCCCCATGCAGTGCAGCAATGTCCTTGGCCTCAAAAATGGTGACCAGACAAGCAATAATTAGGTTAAACTGGGTATCTGAAGACCTTTCATTAGCAGGATCTGTGGCAAATAGTCTTCAATCCTCTTAAAGCAGGGATCTCAACTCTGAACAGGAAATTTTAGGAATACAGAAAACATGCCAAAGTATTATCCTGCTATATTGCTTTTGCTCATATTGGCAAGAGTGTTGTAGTGTAATGAAGTGAACTCTAGTTCAATATTCACTGCAAAAAAAAAAAAAGCCTCACAAAAATTAATGGCATTTTAACTAGAGCTGGGTGAAACACCCAATAAAACAAGAAAGCAGAGGAAGCCAGCCCCTTACCCTTGCTAGTCTTCACTCTGTTACAAACAGCTAAGCAACAGAGGACAATAAGAGTGCAGATGTTTACCATGTTTAGAAGACATCTTTTGGAAGATCACCAGAGAGATTATTTATTCCTTTCTGCCATGTCTCAGTTTTAACAGAGCTAGCATCCCAGTAATTAAACAGGGAACTCTAATGCATGCACCTATGGAATTTAATGACTAATATCTAGTGAATATCAGAGCACAGGCTTCTTGCCCTGTACTTCATGCTGAAGTCCTTCAGGTGGAACTCGCCAGAGTACTCAGTATACTTCACCTTGTTGCAGCCAGTGGCGTAAAACCTCCTGACCTAAGTAAGAACAGACCTCAGCAACGCAACACCCTAGCTGCTCTTTCTCCTGCCTTTGAATTTGTCTCCCTACTGCCACGGACAGTTTAATTGATGCCAGTCAAGTTATGAAACTCCATCTCATGTAAGTACATGGAAGAGACATACATCATTATTCTTCTGAGCAAAACCCAAAAGGTATCCACTCCACAGAGGGGATTCAATTTCAGAATCTAGTCCAAAACTGTACTTCCTATGTTGTTTAATACTTTGATTTATATCCTCATTACCATGGGAGAATAGCTCCTGTTAAAACTATTAAAGATAATTTTTGCAATAATATCAAAGGATATGAGTAGGTGTAATGATAGTACTAACGATAAAAATTAATAACCATTCATTATTTTTAATCATATGTACAGTTGAAATGAATAATCAGGAAAATAAACAAGACATTTTATATGAACCTAAAACTAAGAGGATGTGAAAACACCAGAAATTACACTCTAAGTTATCAGTTGTCCACTCAAAGTTTAATATTGCACTTTTGCAGAGAGGGAAGTATGCTGCAGGTAGACCAGACAGCAGGAACCAGTGAGCAGCATAACATAACTAAATGCCCATTTACCTCTTCCATACCTGCATCCTTTGATGCCCCTGTCACTCTGGCACATCCAGGACAATGGGGGCATTTGGCATCTTACTTCTAGGTGTAGGAGAGATCACTAGATTGGGATGTTATTAATGCTGAAAAGCACCAATAATAACATTTCTTCCCTTAGTCTCTACAGCTGTTCCTTTACCATCCCATAGGCCATGTCTGTTCACATCATTAGCTCTTTAGCATGGCACTATTTTTCACTCATAGGGAGAACCGCACAGTCAATGCCCCTACAGACTTCAGCAACAACACATCTTGGGTTCACGCTCAGCTGTCAGCACAAGCGACCAAAAGAAATACCCATGCAAGACTGCAGGACTCGTTCATTCAGCGCTCTCTGTCTGACCGGTGCCTACCCAAGCTGAGCTTCACACAGCAGTTCTCAGCAGGTCAGGTAAGGAAGCTGGGCTGACTTCAAGCAAGAACTCTCCTGCCAGACTGACATACACAGCAGTTGATTCTTCCAACCAGTCCCTTCCAGTTATGGAAGAGCTTCAAAAAGTATTAACCCGCACTACTTGTTCTGTATTTCAAGCATGCAAGACTAACGCCCAGCAAATAAGATACTGTACTTCCCACCCCTGTTTCAAAGCCCTGAAAACACAGCTCATGCTAAGCACCACCTTCAAAGTACATACTTAAATGATACAGCTCTTGGTCTTAAAGGTAGAAAGATTTCTTCTCTTCTTGGAAGGAGCACTGTCATTCGGGTTTCATTTAAGGACAAAGGGGCAGGTGGGAAATCAAGCAAGAAATAGACCTCTGAACTGATCAAGTTATTTTCAACAATAGAAGTGCAATTTTGTTTTTCATTACAGGTCACCTTAAAGGTTTTGCAAGAGCCTTTGCTAGATATTAAATTCCCCAGTGAAAGTTACAACAGCCATTTGAAAGTTGAAGTGATTTTATCTTCAGAATCAAATGTACACTTTGCTGCTGTCAAAAGCTCTGTGCTTGTGTCATCCTATTTTAATTCTGAAATAACTGATACGGCTTTCAGTCTGCAGACACATTGTATCTTTGAAAGTTTCACTATTGCACAGCCTCAGTAAAGAGGGGAAAAACAGGTCACATAAGACTTTTTCGAGAAACCTTCTTCTCAGATAAGGTTCTGGAACAGTGAAGAAACAGTGCCAGCAAAAGGCTACCAGAAGTGAGCACTGGCTGCTCATAAAAGCCCTTCCCCAGATGATGAATGAAAGTCCTCAGGTGACAACTAGTGTATATTCTAGTTGTCACCTCAGTGGCTCATTGTTCCATGCAAACCTTTCCAAACTTGGCCAAGGCTACCAAAAGTCACAGCTGCTCCCATGACAAGACTTTCCACGCTAGAAATTGCAGAAGTAGTTCCCAAAAGCAGAATTTGCCTCTGGGTCAACAGATAGGACAGCTTAAAGCTAGTTTCCATTATCTCATCAGCGTAATTCACTGAGGTCAGAGGAAGAGTTTCACTGAAGCAAGTTGCCCACATCTCCCTCCACCCCTTTGGAGTTTTACAGGACATGCATAGCCTCTTGCCAACAGCAGCCAGGCTGCCCCATGTCAGTAAAAGCTTTTCATAAGCAGGAAAGAAAAAATCCAGAGTCAAAGAGGAAAAAAAAAACCCTTATCCACTGCAGTTTTTTTGCTTCTGCATTCCACCAGAAAGGTGGTCAACCAGTCCTCACACCTGTCTGTCTAGCACACAGCAAGTTATGCAGGACAGTGGTCATGAAGTCTGTGACAGGTCCTCGGTGGGGGGAAGTGTTCACCATCTGGAGAGAAATCATAGGTAGGAGAGGCAAGAGTAGTCCTGCTCCAGCTCATCAGAAACACAAAAGGACTATTGGTTTGGCAGTCAGAGGATCACAGACGACACAATCCCTTTACTGTGTGTACAGGGGCTTTATATTTTGTGCAGCTAGTGGATTTAGAAACTTTTCCTTTCATGTTTGCTTATATGCAAAACTTGTACTCTGACAACAACATTGAGCGAGTTCACAAAGATCAGTGCTGCCTTGAGAGTGTGTGGAGATGCTGGAGCACCTAAATTCAGAGCACTGTGCTGATGGTTATACGGGATTTGCACAGACAAGGTAAGCAAAGTGTATGCTAATCCAAAAAAAACCTCAAGTTCATACTACACAGCTCAGTTCATGAAACTGGCTGCTCAACTCGGCAGAGGAAAGAGCCTTCAAGGCCTGTTACAGACTAGGACTAACAGAGAGTCTTAAAGCTAAGGCAGCTCGGGCTGACTTGTCAAAGCCAGAGGCAGCCATGCAAGGCTCCCCGTGGCACAGCACACCCAAGCCCTTGCCAAATCCTGTCACTGTCTGGACCCATTTCCTTACCCCAGAGGGGAAGCCCAGGGAGGTACCAGGCAAGACTGCTCAGGGCAGTTAAGGCCTGCTGGTGCCCTCAGCCACTGGCTGCCCATCGCCAGAGAGATGTCTGGGGAGGGGGAACTCAATGGCTTCTCCCTGGGGTCCCTCCTGAGGTGGAGAGGAAGACAGAGCATTAACAGGGTGGGTTGTTAAGAAACTAGCAAAGCATCTTGCCTCTTCCCACTTCCCTCCTGTGGGCTGGCCCCAGCCCTGCATGACCTTGGTGTCCTCAGGCATGGAATGTCAGGCTGGTTGGGGCCACCTCATATTCAAGGCGGCCAAGTCAGGACCCTGCCCACGGGCAGGATGTGGCCAACAAGTCCCAGGTCAGAGTACTACTTCCTGTAGTCCTACCAGGGGAGCTGGACTGCTCACAAGCAATTTCTCCCTGGCCTTGCAAGAGACAGGAGAAAGGTAATGGGCAGCCTCAGGAGCCGCACAGCTGCTCCTAGATGTGCTGATCCCTAAACTGTGGCAGGGCAGATAACCCCAGGAGACCCAGAAACCAGCACCAGGCAGCTAGTACGGAAGCTGTACAAGGTGCACAAGCAACCTGTACTCACATTTTCTTAAGCTGCTCCTTGTAAGCATCCAGCAGCCAAGCACAGCCTGCAAAGGTCTCCTGATCCTTGACAAAGTTGAGCCAGTACTGTCAGTAGGACCTGGAGAAAGACAGACCTATGTCACAACAGGCATCTTTCTCTATCTGACATCCCTCCCCCATTACCAGCACTTGTTCCAAGAGCTGCCCTATAGATGTGTGTGACCCCAACACATGTAGCCCTGTGCAAACACACGTGCAGGATAGCACCACCTTGCTGCACAAGGATAACTGTTGGCTGCAACAGCATTCTGCTCAGTGCAACCGCCAAGACAATGCAAAGTAAGTAAGGCATAGAACAAAGATCACTCTACTGCATACCCAAATGACATCCTGAACCATCCTCAAGAGCTAAGAAGCTATTGCCACTGAACAGTTAACAGCTGTTGTGGAGGCAGAGACATGGCCTGCATTTAACTACAGCACCCCCACCCCCTTCAAGCCATAGAACCCTGCACAGCTGCAATCACCAGGTACACCACTTGCAGCCTCCCACACCACTTGCAATTAAACCTAAAGCTACAAGCCAGCCCCAAACAATCCCATGGTGGGAAACAAACCAACCCTCCCCACCCCCCCATACCTCCCAGACGAAGCCCGACTCCCCCCGCAGCCAAGCAGGGCGGAACGAGAAGCACCAGCAGGTTCAGCCAAAGGTCCAATGCAAAAAAAGCAAATACAAACTGATGAAACTGAGACATCCAGGGAAGGACACCAAGCTTGGCACAGACCAGAGCTACACAAAACCAGAGCCAGGAAAAAAAGAAGGGGAGGGGTACTCAGGGGAAGCAGTACTCAGGTGGAGCTTAAATAGTGGTGGGAGGATGCAGGTGAGGCTGCTCAGGGCAGTTAGGGCCTGTAAGGGCCCTCAGGCCCGGCAGGGCTGTTCCCCATTGCTGCCTGAGAGCAGGTGGTCTCTCTGGGAGAAACAGAGTGAAATCAGACAACTAGTTAGGACAAAATCCCTGACTTTTTGGGGTGCTTTCCCCCACATTTATTGCACAGTTTTGGGAGAGACAGCCAGCTCTCAAGGCATCTTCCACAAACAGTCAGGGAGGACTGTTTGTCCTCCCTCTTCCAAAGTCGAGAGAGTTAGTTCAATGCCTAGCTTAGGGAGGAGGGATGAGAACTGAAGGTCCTGATCTTGATTTGGAGGCTTTTGTTTAAATCCCTGTCCAGTCAGTCTACAAATTAACAAAGCAAGGTGGCAGATATGACGCTCTCTGGCATTGCAAAATTACTATCCCTCTCCCTCAGAAGTACGTTAGAAGTCACTTTTACATCCAGCCTTCTTGCCTCCTCCTCAGTGAGGAGATTCTGTCTGTGCTGAGGGACTGGTGGGGGGGTTTGCTTCCTCCCATGCCCGCTGTGTGGGCAGCGCGGAGGCAGCAGCCGGGAGCAGAGGCTGGTGGCCGCTGAATACCCTGGCAGCCCCCCCAGATGGCTCCAGAGAAAGGAGGGGTCTCTCCAGCCCAGGATTTATCAGCCACAATGCTGAGCTGGTGGCATCCAAGTTTAGGAGGGCCCCAGCCTTCACTCTCTCCCGGGGTCCTCCTTTATCCCATGAGCGGGACTTGCCTTTTCTCCTGGCACTTGTTCCAGCTAAGAGTTGCAGGAGGCTTTAACTTGTGTCTGTCCTTCAGACACATTGAAAGAAGCAGATAACGGGGGGGGGGGGTGTGTCCTTCATACGTACACGCTCCTGTACACAAATCTGGTCGGAGAAAAAGAGATGCTAAAGAGGTGCTGGGGAGCTCCTTGGGCTTCTTTTTGTTGTTCTCTTTCTCCTCATTTTTTTTTTTTTTTAACTTGTGAGACCCCTGCGCACCCAACCTTGTGCTCTCCAGTGAAACTGTGGTTCCCAACATATCTGTGTGCTGTCACAGCAGCTCTGACACCTTCAGTGTCTGATGCACTGCTGCTGTCGGTATACATGCCCCTGAGGGAACTTTCTGGTCTGCCCTGGATGTGGAAACAGATCATTATGGTTGTTTTTTGCTCTCAAAAACATCAGTTTCCAGACATGAAGGCATTATGTGGCACCCAAGCTGAGCAGCCCTTGAAATGAGGAAGGCCTGGGTGGGACTGGGGTAACTGGTGAGGCCCAGGGCACTGACATTTGTTTTTTTCAGTAGAGCCAACTCATACGTTTGTTCATCTAAGTCTGACGTGGGGAGGTTTGGGGCTTTTTTTCCCTCTACTTTCTGTGTGTTTTCAATTTGTCTGTTTGGTTGTAATTGTTGCTTTATTAGCATTTGTTGGATGTTTGTGGGTGGGTGGGCCAAGCTGAGCCATTCAGGGAGCTGCCAGGGAGCAGCAAGTTCTACAGGACACCACAAACTGCTCCTTGCCCCCGATCTGCATGCTGTGGCAGATCCACAGGTGGGTAGCGCTGACTGTTCAGTTCAAGGCATCTACAACTGTGGATTTGGCTAGAGCACGTTAATTCCTGCTCTTAAAATATGTAACCCCAGTTGGTGTGAGGAGGTCCCCGTTACATAGCTTCCTCACAGGACTGTGCTCTGCCCACATTTCCACTTCTCCAGGGCAGGGGACAACAGCACTGTCTATTGCCAGGAAGGTGTTCCTCACAAAATGTTGGTTAGAGTAGTTGGGTTCATTGAATCATAGACTCACAGAATGGTTTAGGTTGGAAGGGACATTAAAGATCACTTGGTTCCAATCCCCCTGCCATGGGCAGGGACACCTCCCACTAGACCAGGCTGCTCAAAGCCCCATCCAGCCTGGCCTTGAACACTTCCAGGGATGGGGCATCCACAACTTCTCTGAGCAGCCTTTTCCAGTGCCTCACCACCCTTATAGTGAAAAATTTCATCCTGATATCTGATCTAAATCTACCCTCTTCCAGCTTGAAGCCATTACCCCTCGTCCTATCACTACATACCCTTGTAAAAAGTCCCTCTCCAGCTTTCCTGTAGGTCCCCGTTAGGTACTGAAAGGCTGCTATAGGGTCTTCCCAGAGCCTTCTCCAGGCTGAACAACCCCAAGTCTCTCAGCCTGTCTTCATAGGAGAGGTGCTCCAGCTCTTTTATCATCTACATGTCCCTCCTCTGGACCTGCTCCAACAGGTCCATGTCCTTCTTGTGCTGAGGACTCCAGAGCTGGAGGCAGTACTCCAGGTGGGGTACAGGGGGAGAATGGGGGGTGCTGGCAGACTCCAGTTTTCTGGAGTTTTCTGCTGCCAGCGGGTTTGAGGCAACCACAACAGGTGACAACGCGGGGTTCTTTTAGCCTTATAGGCGTGTAGAGTGTCATTTCAGGGATTCATTGCATTTCCCTCAACAGTCAATTTTTGAGCCACACCACCACCACCCCCCCTCCCAGCGACCCCGGCCTTCACACACGGCTGCCTCTCACTTGCAGAGTCCGGCCCGGCACCAGGATCATCTCCTTCCCGCTGCTACAGACCCTCGCCCCCCGCTTCCCCCTCCCCCCCGCGACCTTGTCCGGGAGGAGCTGAGGCACCGGCTACCTCCCCGCGGCTGCCGGCCGCCCCCCGGCCCCGCAGCGCCCCGCGGCGGGGGCTGTTGGTCGGGCGGTGCTGGGAGAGGTGCCCTGCGCCCGGCCGGTGTCACCCCTCAGCAGCAGGGGAGCCGAGCCCCCGCCGGGGCCGGCACTTCGGTGAGGCGGCTGAGGGGCCACCGGCCGAGCTCTCGCTCCCCGCGCCGTTCCCCCCCTCTCCAGGGGGTGGGGGCAGCGGGCATGTTGCGGCCTCCCCGCGCTGCCTTTCCAGGCCTCCCGGGGAAGGGGCAAAGCCACCCTCGCCGCAGCCTGACAGGGTTTGGGGTCAGCAACGGGGGGCCGGGCCCGCTCTGTAAGGAGAGTGCCCCCACCCCAGGTCTGGAGTAGGGTGGGGGGGACACGGGGCTGCGGGTGGCCCCCCTCCCTTTCCCCAGACATCACACAGGGGACCTGGGATGGGGCAAAAGCGGGGATAAATCCTGCGGATTTGGGTGCTCTCACTCTAGTCCCCAAAATGTGGAAGGACAGCGTGCACCCGGCCAGACATAACACAGGAGATGATAGTTGCTGGGGTGAAAGGAGATTTTCAGAGCTCAAACACCTTTGAGTTCAACTCGTTGGGTCTCAAGACCAGGCACATGCAGCTGGTCATGTTTTTGGGGTTCAAAACCAGGGTCATTTGGTGGGTTCGGGTCTCAGACACAGACTAGGGGGGGGTGTGGGTTTGGGACTCAGACTTGATGGGCTCGTTTCGAGCCTCAGATGCAGAGGTAGCATCCTGTGTTTTCAGGCCTTGAAAGGAGGCTCAGTGACTCCACGCCAGGCTCGTTTGGTTGGTTTTAGGGTCGGAAACATGGGATTTAGTTCTGCATTTTCAAGTACTTGAAAACAGAGAATGAGACCTGTGTTTTTCCGACTTGAAAACAGGCTCATGGGGCAGTTTTGGGGGCTTGAAAATGGAGCCCAAGTCCTGCATTTATGGGGCTTGGAAACGGGCTTCTGTGGCTTGGCTCAGGGGTTGGAGCAGAGACAAAGTCCTGCGTTTGGGCTCAGAGAGAGTCGGCTGTTTCAGTGCAGAGGGCTGGGAGGCCATGGGGTTCCAGCCAGTCAGGAGGTGGGCAGGGTGCGTGTTGGTCCCCAAAGTTTGGGAGGCCAGCATGCACCAAACCGAATTCAACGTTTGAGAGAGTCTCTGGGGGAAAAGGCACTTTTCACACCATCTTCATGTGTCCAACTCTTTATTTAAGGTGTGAACAACAGCTGGAATAGTCATTAACTCATTAGTCCATATTTAGACAATGTACAACTATGACAGTTCATACTCTTATGACAGTGATTGATTTATGACCTTGTCAAAGCCCACACGGCCATAATGAGCAGAAGCTGTAATTAGCTGAAGGGTGGGCAGGGCTGTCCCCAGCCAGGAGCAGGGCAGGCAACGGCATCGTCCTCGGTGCAGGCAGCTCGGCTTCTTCCTTAGCGATTCAGTAAGCCCTGGGCAGGTCTCTCTCCGTCTTCTTTCAAGGGCACAAATGATGTGTCCCAGCACACACATGGCTCCTGCTCGGCAATTTGTGGGGGCAGCGCCACTGGCCCGGTCGCCCTCACTTGCTGCAGATGAACCTGGGACTGAACCGGCTCCTCCATCCCTGGGGAGACAGGCACTTTTCAGTGAGAAAACAGCCAAACAGCAGCTTTGATTTCATGTCACACTTACATAATACTTTCTGTATTTATTAACTAATTATTAAGTGTTTAATAATCAGACAGTATTTGTAAACTAATAATTCATTATTATTTAAATACTTGTAAAATAATTATTCAACATGTACTCAATATTAAACTGTGATACTTATAATCAAGTGATGGCAGTGACTGATTTACAGCCATGTCAAGAGCCCCCCAGTGCCACGGCGAGCAGGAGCCGCACTCCCACCCCACGAAGGTGTCAGGATCCAGGCAGGACCCGGCAGCGCCCGGCAGTGGCCCAGCACAGGCCTCTCCCCTTGGCACTGGGCAGGGGGTGGCCGCAGGGGAGCGGGAGCAGCTGTGGGTTCCCCCCAAGGGAGTCCGGCCCCAGGCACTGCTTGGGCGCAGCTTCGAGTCCCTCCAGCTCTCGCTCCTGCCAGTGGCCACAACACAGCCCAGTGCCGAGCACCAGCCCCTTTGGCTCAGCCCGCAGTCACCTCCTGTCATGGTTTAACCCCCAGCTCGGACCACGCAGCCGCTCGCTCACTCCCCCTGGTTGGGACGGGGGAGGGAATCAGAAGAATAAAAGTGTGAAAGCTCGTGGGTTGAGAAAATGACAGTTTAATGGGTAAAGCAAAAGCTGCTCACACAAGCAAAGCAAAACGAGGAATTCATTCACTGCTTCCCATCGGCAGGCAGGTATTCAGCCATCTCCAGGAAAGCAAGGCTCTGTCACATATGACGGCTACTTGGGAATATAAAATGCCATCACTGCACATCCCCCTTCCTTCTTCTTCCCCCAGCTTTATATGCTGAGCTTGACATCATACAGCATGGAATATTCCTTTGGTCAACTGTCCCGGCTGTGTCTCCTTCCAACTTTTTGTGCACTGCCAGTGTGCTCATTGGCAGGGTGGTGTGAGGAGCAGAAAAGGCCTTGACTGCTTAGCAACAGCCAAAAAGATCAGTGTGCTGTCAATACCATTCTCATCCCAAATCCAAAGCAGAGTGCTATACCAGCCGCTAGTAAGAAAATCAACTCTCTCCCAGCTGAAACCATGACATTCTCCACCTCTTATTCCATACCATTTTTGTCCTGTTCAGGTCCTATCAACATAACATAGAAACTTTAGGGAGGTGCAGGCTGTAAGAAGCGCCATTCAAAGCACTAATCAAATACAGTATGAAGTGCTACAGCATTTTTAGAGGTATAACTAAGAGAGAGAAGCCAAATATGCAAGTAGAATACATGAAAACTCCTGTGCAAATACTAATTAGTAATGATGGCCTGCTGTAGAAGCTAATCACAAAAATCAGAACCAGATAATGGCTCAGGAAGCCTAGTTAAAAGGTAGAAAAAGACTGCAAATCCAAGAAACTAATAGTATCTTTAATTGAAAAAAAAAACAAACGCCACAACAAAACCTACTATAAAATTAAAGGAAAAAGAGGTGGCTGTCCAAATCACGAAGCAAATGAAGACACTGACAAAGAGCTCATATTTCAGGAATAGATGGTCTTAAAAAGTGATTCCATAAATCTCCATCAACTGGTAGGAAAATGTTCCAAAACCAAGTACCTTCATGGCCTTGCTGGGGCTCTCTGGTTTGTTGTAGAAGGTAATCCTCTAGACGACAACAGCTTAAAGAAGCAGCTGAACCTAGTGCTGGAGCTATTGATTTCAGTCATGTTCTTTCAAGCAAGTGTGTGTAAGTATAGAAGAAATCTCAGAGGGGAGAATAATGAATAGTAAAATGTTGATTCTTCCAGGCTAGAAGTAACATTGAAGCAAAACGGTTACTGTGGCTTAATCCAGGCCAGCAGCTCAGCCCCACACAGCTGCTTGCTCAGGGAGAATCGGAAGGATAAAGGTGAGAAAACTCGTGGGTTGAGATAAAGACAGTTTAATATGAAAAGCAAAAGCTATGGAGGCAAGCAAAGCAAAATAAGGAATTCATTTACTACACCCCATCATCCGGCAGATGCTTAGCCATCCCCAGGCGAGCAGGGCTCCATCACACATAATGGCTATTTGGGAAGAGAAATACCAAATGCTCCCTCCCCCCACCTTCTTCTTCCCCCAGCTTTTATTGCTGAGCATGACATCACATGGTTATGGAACATCCCTTTGGTCTGTTGGGGTCAGCTGTCCCAGCTGTGTCCCCTCCCAACTCCTCATGCGCTCCCAGCCTGCTCGTTGGCAGGGCGGTGTGAGGAGCAGAAAAAGCCGTGACTCTGTGTAAGCACCGCTCAGCAATAACTAAAATATCCCTGTGTTATCGACAATGTTTTCAGCACAGATCCAAAATGTATTTCCATACAAACTATTGTATGGAAAAAATTAACTACATCCTGGCCAAAACCAATAAAATAGTAGAGGATAATCATACCTGTCTATAACTGAGGCTTAACTGTTGCATTTCATATTTCCTGAAGCTGACACTGTAGCACATGATTATAAGTCATGGGTTAAAACCTTTCCTGTAAAGGAAAAAAGATTGAAAAAATTTATGCCTAAATGTAGCAACTGCAACTTTAAAGTATAAACTTTATTGCTTTGTTATAGGCAAGAGATGGAATCAAGAAATAACAATCTGGTGAACAGCTGTTTAAAAATAATAGCTAATAAACTGAAGAAAAGAAGAAAAAACCTACTGACTAGGCTGTTAACATCTGACTCCTATGGAGGAAGATGTTCTAGCCTGGATAATTAAGATAATCATTAACACCAGTTCTATGGTATTTTTAAATATCTTCCATAAGTAATACAGAAGAGAAAGTAGTTCACCCCATAGATATTGATAAGTACTAGCTGCCTAACTTTGCTTTAATTATTTTCCTTTATCACATATGTATATGATGAGGAAAAGATGGAACACTTAGCTCATGGCCATGACTGAAGTTAAAGGAAAAAAGAAAATAAGGAACTCAAGTGGCGCGAATTCGAGGCTGTCTCAGAGTCCAAGGAAGAGAAACTTTGTTTCCCTCCCACTATTAAATATGATCAGAATGAGCTGATCATGAATATATTTATGTACAAATTGTGAAGTGTGTATATAAGTCTGTGTAGATATAATTATATGTATTTGCAAATGATACTTGAGTTGGAAGAAACAAGTGATTCAATTAAGTCCAAATGTTTCCCACATGCAATCTGGTAAAGTGTAATTTGTTATCATTAAGCTATGTCTGAAACTTTAGAAGTGACAACTATACTTTCATGTCTTTCAGAAAACTGTTAGAGAAATTAATGGTCCTTGAATAGGTAAAAAGGAGTAGGTAAAAATATGTTAAGAGCAGTACTTGGCAGATAGAAGAGGTTCCTCAATTAGAGATGTCAAAAACCTAAATCTGTAGTATGTAGGCATGTAACTTTATGGGAAGGTGTTATCAAATGACTAACCAAGAATTTGTAAAAATATCTAGTTACTATTCCTTTTGTGAATGCTAGCTGCTATTTTCATATTGAAATGCTTTGAGCTAAGATAGTCAGTTAAACATATGTGTCATTTTTTTGCAGTAAGACCACAGTTTGAAGTTGCCACCCACACCGTACCTGTAGTAGAAGAGTCTCCACCAGTGACTGAGCTTGTGAGAATCTGTGGACAGAGGGGGAGCAGCCAGCACTGTGGTCTCGGGGATAAAATGGTTTCTGGCAAGTTACCCTGGGTTATCCACCATGCCAAAATATTGGTCTGTACAATCTGTCAGTTACTAGACGTGGTAACCTCACAATATTGCAACTTGTGCAGGCCTCTCAGCTCCAGGACTCTTGCATTTGGCCTTTAACCCGTTATAAACTGTCACTAACATCTGCCATAGTGTGAAGTGTATTTTGATGGTTGTGTTACTGCATCCTGGCTACTGCATGTGTGCAGTGCCAGCTTTCATCCTAGGAGTGGGCAAGAAGAGGTCAGTGGGTGGGCTGTAATGCTGGGTGCTGCCAGAGCCGTGTCCAGGGCCAGCATCCTGTGCTAGGGTCATTCCCACTGGAGAGCCATGAAGAGCTTTGCCATGTGCTGCGCCTCTCCCCTTCGAGACTCATCACCTTCCACTAGCAGATCCTGAAGGCTGCATGCCTGCTAGTATTGTCCTTAATGTATGAATTGTCCTTTCTTCCATGTCTGGGCTGGTATTATGAGTTTAGACCCTTATGCCAGGGAACAAATAGAGCTTAGAAGATATACTAATAGCTAATAGTCACTTAGGTAGCCAATAAGTACTTCCCAGCAATGCACCTGCACAAAGCTTAACAGCCAATTAGTGCTGCAACTTCTGTGCTGATCAAGCAAGCTCCCTCCAGTCAGCACTATTAGCCTTGTAGGTGAGAGAAACCGATAGGGAGATTGAGCAGGGCCTGATGAAACTAGGATGCTTTTCAACAGCCCGAGTACTTGGCTTTCAGCTTACAAAGATCTCTTCAACAGCATGTGTTCAGGTCTGTTTTGTATGTACGTGCCCCTCTTTTGTAAGAAGTCTAAAGTCGTAATGGTATGCTTGGAGGAACCTGACTAGAGCTGGCAGAGGCTAGAAAACATTGAATCAAAACCTTTCCCCTAAAGCATGGTAAGACTGAATCTTCTGTATTTGATACACTCAGTCCCCAGCAGCCAAGAAGTTCAAATATGAAGGCTTGATAAACCTGACCAAAAATCCCACAAAAATCAAGCTTCCTCATGCCATGGGCAAACGTCCAGGATTAGCAGGTTGTCCCAACATACATGAAATGAAGCAGGACTTGCTCCTGTCTGGGTCTGAAGGAGTTTCCTTTTAGAGTGCAGATAAACTGTAAGTAAACTGCAACGAAAACAATGGAAACAAACTAATGCACCCACGTAATGCCTATTTTGGTTATAATAAAAGCACTAAAAATGAAAATTTCTATAGAGTGCTTTCTCAGTACCTCCCCCCAACTTTCTGCATACAAAGGACATTCTTCAAACTCTCAGGGTCAGGAAAACCTCCTAAAGATTTTGCATATAAAAATGGTTCTCAAGTTAATTTGAGAAGGAAGTGTCAAGAGTATTTGAAAGCAGACTGTTGGTTATGAGAGCAATTGCCAACATTTTCAAATTCCATTTTTTGTTTGGCAGCCCAGTGAGTGCTGCTGTGCCAGGTTTTTACTTGGAAAAACAAAACCATCCGCTGGAGCCCAAAGATGAACATCAGCTTCCCAGGAAGGTTAAGGAGATGGAGTGGTGGACATAGGCACAGCCTGTCAGACTGCAGATAAGAAGTTTATGGTGAGCTGCCCCCATACTTTGCTTTGAGGATCTCAGACAACCAATACTTGAGTTCAGGGAAAATCTTATGCAGGAGAAAGAATAACATTTTTAGGTGAAATGCCCAGATATTATTCACCAAATGGACTTCTCAGTTCTCCTGTAGTCAGTCAGACTCTGCCTTCTTTCAAACGTATTTAGGATCAGTATTTCAACTTCAAGAAGCAGCTGAAATAGTCATTCTGTCAGACACATCCATCACCCTGTCTTCATAGTAGCTCTTTGTGAGCCAAACCAACCTCAGCAAGATTACTTTTCTTATTTTTACTACCTTAAAATAATACCCCCTAAGGAAAACTCAAGGATCTAGTCAGAGCCTTGTTTCTTAAACGTTCATTGCTATTAGGCTTAGCTCTTCTCCACCAAATATCCCAGTCACTATCTTGCCATAACATAGACATGCAAAGTTACTGATGCCATTCTTCAAATTGTAGAAAACCTGCACATCTCTTCCTGCCTGCTTTGCATTTTACTGAGTAGCTGATCTACTGCACGCCGTTCGTGTGTGCAGAAGCAGCAGGTAGCTACTGTCAGTAGTTGGTATGTGATTCCTTCCCTTCTCACAGAGGACTTCCTTGGTGCCTTTAGCACTGCTGAAGGAGGTAAATCTCTCTGCAAACCTGTGCCCCACCAAAATACTCTAGGAAGTAGCAGTGAGACAAGAGGCTGGTGAAGAGCTGCCAGTTACAGGCCAAGAAGTAGCTAACTGCTTTCACTGGGAGCTCCCCAGGTGGACTGGAAAGCCAGAGAATAAGGGTCTTGGCAGCCAAGGGGAAAGGAGAGACTACTTTGGGTGCTACATCTACTGCAAGCTGACTGGAGCTTTAAGGACAATCCAGGAAAAGCAATACCAGCTCCTCTCCCTGAAGAAGTTCACGAGAAGCAGAAATGGGACCTCTGTCTGCTACTGCAAAGACAGCAAAAATTTATCATCCACAAGCCTTTACTCGCAGACTTTGGCGTAAAGGATCTCCTCTGAACAGAAAGAAGTGAAGAGGTGGCCCTAAACCCAAAGGTTGGAACACACCTATTGGGAAGCCTCCCAGGGTTGGAACACCATTCTGCGGTGAGGTAACTGTCACAATGAAAAGACAATCACACCAAATCAACTAGCCAAACAAAGAAGAGTCACCCACGCACAACAGAAGTGAAGACCTGGCTCACAGCACAGTTAGGTTTGGTGCACACCTCACATTGCTACAATGCTGTCTCTGAGGTAAATGGAGACCCTGTAATTACAGGTGCTGATAAACAATTTCCATTAAGGAACTGTGTAGTCAGACTGGCTGCCAGGCCAAGAAAGTATCCTTAAACCTGAGGAGGACCAGCCAGCTTCCAGCACCTGGGCCTTAGATCTGGAGTCAGCCCTGAGCTACCGAGAACTTCTGGTGCTGCTATTTGTAATAACACAGCCCTTCAGAGAAACATCTGTTCAGAGAGTCTAGACATGGGCAGTAAGGGGATGCTAAAGTGATAAAAGAGGAAAGTAAAACAAAAATGGGCGTTATGGTAGGGAGGAGGACACAAACAGCATCTTAGTACAACTTCTGGTACTGCTGGGAGAAGGTGCCTCAGGACTTGGCCACCCCAGGCCCAGCCTCCTGTCCTTGGCTGCACGCGCAGTGTCAGGCAGTCACCAAAGGAGGAAACTGCTGAAAACTCGTAACCCCTATAGAAATTAATGCTGCAACTGTAAGTGAAAAGTGTGGAGTTTTAGGATTGATAACATAATTAATTTTTCCTTGTAACAAACTTACATTCAAAATCAGACGATACCAGACTGCAGCACAATAGCATCAGAAGACGCTCGCTGATCAAACCTGAGAGCCTTCATAGGGAGGGCAATGCAAAGTGAATTAAAACTGATCAAAACATCCCTGCGCACTAAGTTAGATTAATGTCCCTATACATCATCCTTTGCCAATACTATGTGGCAGTGTCACTTCCCAGTGTTGCTTTATTAAAGTAACTGTATGAACAGAGATCTGTAACATTGTCTTTAGTTTTGATTCATAAAGCATCAATTTGCAACACAGCACGTGAACTTCCAGGCTTTAACTTGCATTACATTTAGCATTATTAAAAATCTGATATTGTGCACCAGGAACAAGCAAAACACAGAAGATGAAATGATGTGAATGCTACAAATCCACCTGAAATAAAGTATTACCGGTGGTTTTGATTAGTAAAATCCATGACACAGAAAAAGCATTAAGAGAAGTGAATAATGTGACTTCTGAATAGATAAGACTTTGAAACACTCTGTTTAAGTGTGTATGAGTCACAAAAAATACTGGTCAAGTGGGGCAAACCAATGCATCAAGTTTTGCAGGGCTTTCAGTTCTGCACAGGCAAGTCACGGTTGTGAGATCATTGTAACCAAGAGGAAATGGGTGGCTCCTACTCTTACTTTGTGGGCACTGCATTTCAGAGACCTCAGCATTGCCTCACAGATGGCTTTGGGAATAGGTTCAATGTGGTTCAACTGCATTTCATAAAAACCTGGGTAAGCCCAACTTTACACTCTCAAATACCTTGATTCTTGAGTGATGAACTCGGTATTTTAAGGACTGAAAATGAGGCTGTTCCTTGCCCGCGTCTGTGGAGCGAACTGTCTCAGGGACTCAGCCTGTACTGTGGGGAAAAGAATCCCCTGTAAATATCAATGCTCAATAACCAAATCACACCTCCATCAGTAATTGTATGTTATATACTGTATTTATATATGTCACCCACTCACCACTAAGTCTGAAAAAAGAAGAGGGAAACCACCCCCACCCCCACCCCACCCCCCCCAGGCCAAGCACATACTACAAATAACAGAGAAATACCAAATCATTGAAGTTTTCATTATTTTTTTTTCCTTCCCCCTAAGGTAAATATGTGAAAGTAAAAGAAGATCCTGAGCTACTGGAAAAGGAATCCCAATGGGATGCATCCATCATGTGCCACATAAGGAAAAGTAAAGATGGGGATGCACAGGTAAAGGATGTTATCATCCTTTCTATGTGTTATCACAACATTTTCTATAAGTGTTGTAGTCTGTGATGTGGTGAGACGTTCCAACTAACCCCGTAGGCAGACTGCGGACAGAGGGTAGAAATGTCTCCCCTGTTCTGTACCCGGCCAAGCAGTGGGATACCTCTCCAGAAAAACATTTGTCTCCTGCAGGCCTGATGTCCCGTCTGCCAGCCCTGTGACAGCAGGCATCCAGGTTTAGGCAAAATAAACGTCTAAACTACTAGTAGGTGGAACCTTAGTGCACGGCATGTGCAGAATTATGAGGTGACACGTTTGCAGTTGCCTGACTGCGTGGTTTACCTTTGTCCTGCAAAAACCAACCGGCCACGCTCTCCTGTTGAAGAATCCAAGTCAGGATCTGTACTTAACTCCTTTCCCATGTGTACATACAAAGGCATTACCTGTTTACTGTGTAATTAGGTAGGTCATCTAAGTTGTCTGCGCCAATTATTTTTGCTTCTGGTTTTGTGCACCACTTTAAAATGCTTGATTTCGCTGTATGAGATGTAACACAGAAGAAATTTGTCGCACTTTGCTCTTTCTAGAAGGATGTGTGTGCGACTTCTGGTTTACATAGGCAACTGTTTTCCAGTGTGAGAGACCTGAACAAGATGTTGAGCTTTGATAACAGGTTGCTGCAAAAAGTGTATGACCTGCAGGGTGTCGTGGCAGTTTAATTCTGAAAGTTGAGGGGATTTTCTTGTTAGCAAAACCTGCTTTGTTGTCTGACGTGTGGGTTCTATGGACTTGCTGCCAAAAACATGGAGTTGTACTCTCAAAATGGCTTATGCATTACGATAGGATATTTTTTTCCTAATGATTTAAGTGCCTAAATTCTGTTTTTGAAGTGACTTGGGCCAGAGTCAGGGAAGTATTTTGGAACCCAACGTTATAAAGAAGCTCAGTAGAGGGGTTATCAAAACAGCTCATACAGGATTCCAAATTCGCACCATGGGACCATTCTGGAGAAACGCACCTGCCAACACTCTGGAGTTCTTTTTAGTTTTCAAAAATTCAAGAGTTCCTGGGTGAGGAAGGGGTTATTTGAATATAGAGTTAATGTCAAAGCACTGACAAAAATGCAAACTTCCTGCAGAAGCAGGAGAATATGGCTGCGATTTCAAAAGGGGAGAGAGAAGGAGGTTTGGTTTTTTACAAAAAAAGGAAAACTTTAATGCAAAATACAAATAAATCTCTTTGAAATAGGTAATCCAGTCTCTATTCCTCACTTCTCTTCCCATTGACTCTTGAGGGAAAAAAATTACTGTCACAGCCAGGCAGGGAGCAATTACCTCTGGGGGCAGTCAAGGAGGCAGGATGGCCTCCAAAACCAGGCAGCGTGTGACCACGGCATGCTGTTGCCCAAACCAGACCCACAGCAAACAACATCCCTGCAGGTTCTGGACCTGTGCTACACCCTGCTTCCCCACGAGAGTGAAACAGCCCGGCCAGGCACTGAGTAGCTGTCAGCCTGGGGTCGTGTGGCAGCAGGACCCTCCTGTGCCATTTAACGTTCCCTGCACCCAGTGCATCACCAGCACCACCACACACAAGCATTTGGGCTTTGCATTTGGACGTGACTTTTGTTCTCTGCTTCAGGTTTGTGACACTTGAAAGTCCCGGTCTGCTCTGCTAGCAGCAACTCTTTGAATTGCTTGTGCATGCAGTAATGGAAATATCTATCAGTTATGACTGGAAGAAGTGCTATGCTAAGTGGTAGAAGAGCCAGGAAAAAAATGCCCATGTATTTTTAGTCACCCTGGGATTAATTCCCAGGCAGGTCTTTGTTTACAGTGCTATATTTACATGGAGCAGCCATATGGAATAGGGATATTCCTCCTGACAGCTGCTCTGCTTTCCTCAAAGCAGTGGAGGGAGGGACTGCTTCAAAACAACACCTGCTGCATTTCTGTCTCCCTCCAAACACCATCATGAGTGCAAAGGAGACAGCTACCCCAGTGCAACCCCTCTGCTTCCCGCAGCTCACAGGAGTCAGCTGGGGGCACACGTTGCCATCTTCTGCCAGGAATGCCCCAGGTATGGACCTCAACTCCCACCCCTGGGGAGGCACAGTCGAAATCTCTGCCCATCACTCACCTCTCAGTACTATGAGGCTGATGAACAGTATGTAAACAATGCGTAGGTTTGTTCCTCCATTCATCTGAGGGAAGCCATTTGTTTTAAGGTGTCTTCGTTGGCCTGCTCATCCTCTCCACCACGTTCATTTAGGACATTGTCATTTCCTAGGGCAGAAGACAAAAATAAATTAAGTGTATCAGTGATAACCATGACATCTTCTTAAACTGATGGTCCGCATCTTACATATCTGAATTTTTAAAAACAGCCAATACTTGCTCCTCCCCTAACTCCAGTTAAGCTCTGATCTCTGAGCCCCCTTTGATCTCATTCGCAGGCTTGGTGTGCAGGAAGGGTTTCTTTCAGTCTTTCCTCACTGCACATACAAGGTCAGAGACTCTTCTAGCCATGTAATTTCTAGAGAGGCAAAAGTACTCAGGGTGACTTTTGGAAAACCCCCATTAATGTTTTAGTCCTATACTGAGGAGTCCAACTCTTAAAGACTGTCTGGCAGCTGCAGCTTCTCTTAAGGTGGTGAAGAACCACCAACCACCATGCCAGCAACTTTTACAAGACCTTTGCTAAAGTGTTGTCATTTATACCTTCGTAGTGACTGCCTGGGTGGCCCACCATGGGTATCATGGTAATTGCTGAGGAGCAGATGAGTATAACATGTGCCATATGGATATTGAGTTTTTCCATTGTATTTTTCTGTGCAGGATTGAGATGCTGTTAGTAAGCAAGGGTGAGGGCAGTTGGGCAGCTCTGGATTCTTCTCATTAAAGCGAGACAAGAAGCAAAGCCTCACTCTAACCTGTCCCAGGCTGGATTGTCTTGTACCTGTAGAGAATCCCATGAAGCAGCACAATGAGAAGTGCATGCAATTGCCTAAAAGGTTGCAGGTAGTCCAGAAAGATGGACTCCTGCTGTTGTCCCTCTGCCTTTACTTCATGCTGGGGCTACAATGCAGAGAGGAATCACCCACAATCACAGGCTATAATGTACACTTTTTGAAAAAGCTTCCTCACAAAGGAATTTCCCCCCTACTTTTTGCCAAGATGAGTATTGCAAGCCAAATCATCATTCTCATTCTAAAAAGCCTGACATCTGACCCTGTTGAAAATTTAACAGGGTTTTTTTTTCCAAGTTACACTGAACTGCATAATAGAGGGGACATTGTCAAAAAGTTGCCATAGAAATGGGGAAAGAAAGCAAAAATGATTATAAAGACCAGGGGCATGAGAGGTCATAAAACCCTGTCCCCTATCCTGCTGAGCCGGATGAAGTGACCTTAGCCCTCAGAGGATTCAGGCAACTTAGAGAAATGCAGAACAAACATCTGAAAATCCCTGAAGTACAAGAAGTGAGTTTGCCTCTTCAGCAAACAGATCAACATTGCAAATATTCCCAGATACAGTTGCATTGAGTTAGGCTTCTCAGTCCAGAATGGGGTTCCCTCAAGGAACATTTGCCCTGATTTACCTGCCTGAACCACAGCCACTTCCCTTGGTTTAAATGGGCTTCAAAGGTATTTTCCCTGTCCAGATGAGCAGACCAAATTTCTGTGAGCTGGCTACACATGGAGGTTGGAGAAAAGCCTTCTCTAGTCAATCAGGCCTAACTTTATGCTGACTATAACGTTTCTGAAATGAATCATTCCTCCCCAAACAATTCCTACAGGCTAAATATTGAACATAGGAAATTATTTCTGAGCTGTTCTGCAGGCTACTGCAGAGGATTCAAGTGATTCCAGCATGGATTCGCACAACTTCTTGGCATTGGCATCTTCACCAAATCTGCAGGACAAATGTCTCACTTCCCTTTTGTGCTGTGCTGGGACCACTGCAGCCCACCAGCCTGTAGGCACCTTTCTTTAAAACTCCAGAGAATTGTCTTAGCCTCCTAGAGACATGAAGGGAAAGAACGCATTTTCTGGGAGTAAACATGGCCTGTAGGGAGGTCTTTGAACTGTTGGATGATTTGGGTTATGGAAAAAGGAGTGGGGAAGCCTTACTGCAAAAGGAGGAGCAGTCTACAGAAGCTCTGAGTTTCATCACAGCATTTCCTTAACATCTGCGGAGGCGACTTAGCACACCAGTGGGACTTCTTAAGGTCATATTTTCAGTGTCAGGTCATAAAAGAGCAGCGCTCTGTCAAACCAATGGCAACAGACACTAGAAATGAAATCAAGAGAAGTGACTGGGTTGGGCCTTCTGTGTGCAGAAACGTCTGGGTCTGCTCTTAAGTCAGCAAGGGGATGAGGTGGAGGACGACTAATCCGCTGAACCACAGTGGACACTGTGGGTCCTAAGAGGGGGAATACCAGCAGAAAAGATGAAACAGGAATGTGATTATCTAGACTGGCCCGTCTGCTACTGCAGGGACAGGCCAACCAGCTCAGATTTCAACATAACCATCCAGTACTGCTAAATGATGGATCAAAATAAATTTCCCCTCACTTGGGATAAAAAAAACCAAAACAAAACATGGGAGCACCTTTAGCACTTTCCAGTTCCACTGCCATTAAGAGCAAATTTGCATATGTCATAGCAGCATTAGGTGCCTGGGGTTCAGGTAAGCCATGGACAGGAGTAAGGGGTCAGCAGTCACTTGTATACGCTTCTTACCTCCATTTCTAGGCTTCTTGCCATTCTCTAGTTGTTAGATTCTGTGCACTACCACATTTCAGAAAAAGTATTAAGCTATTCCAAATCTAACTTGAAAATTAAAGCAATGTAAAATGATGCTAAGAAATTGTAAGTACTTTTGATCCCAAATGTATTCCCCACAAGCAGAATTTACTGATTTAAGTACTGCATGTATGAATTCCGGCTATGTGATTTAATAAATGCCTCACAGATTGTTTTCAGTTTGCTTGTTTTTCTCCTAAAGGACTGTGCTGCCACTGCCTTCACTTGAAGAGGATTTCAGCAATTCCAGTGCAGAGCTAACTCTAAAGCTGTTTTTTGCTGATAGCAAAAGATCTGTAGTCTTCCTTGTGCTCACCTGCAACTTCAGATGGGTGTCACATGCTCCTGGATTAGCACCAAGTAGAGCATTTTTATTTCCTATCAAAGAATGCTTGTGGGGGAAAAACAGTGCTCTGGTAAATATTACAGTATTTTTTGGAAAAAGAACCTTTCTATTTACCTTCTCTTTTTTTTTTTTTTTCATGCCAGCGAGGGGCTAGGGAGAGAACGAGAGGATGGTAATGATCAAGACATCTCAGGTTGGTATGTTGGGTTTGGTGTTTTGGTTTTTTTTTTTTTTGTTTTGTTTTGGGTTTTTTTTTTTTTTTTTTTTTTGTTTGTTCGTTTGTTTTGGTGTTTTGTTTTATTTTTTAAAAAAGTACTTTGGTCATTCAATTCCAAGTGACTGTTCCTTTCCAGAAGTTCCTTTCCAGAAGTTCCTTTCCATTTTACTTTAAAATGTCTTAAGACCTCAGTCAAAACCCAAAAAAATGAAATAAAAAACCCAGGAAAGTTGGTTCTAAGAGATTTTGTATTTTGTGTTTATTTTGCATCAACCTGAAATAGAATTTTTCTTACTTTTTAATCCTGAGTAGCATGGGGTGAGTATGTAGGGACTGATTTTCAGTCTCTCTTCCAATATGAGAGTTAAGGCAGCACCATATAAAACTAAAAGAAAGCAGATTCCATATAAAACTAAAACAACACAGATTCAAAAAACAAACCAAAGGAATGGGTTTGGTTCAGGAAGCCTCCAAGTCGCAGAAGATAAAAGTATTTCGGGAAAATACGTATGTGTTATACTCTTCCCCATGCATTGACTTTTGTCTGGTATAAAATGGGGGATACATGGATGAAGCAGATTACCCCAAAGATCTTTTAGTGCAACCCATTATTGCCATTTTTATTCTATGTTCTTTTTACAGTAATATATAGATGCATTGCATGCACAAGTTTCATGAATTGAAACCCTCATTTCACTTGGTGCCTCCAGCAAGCTAGATAGATAGAAATTTAATTTTAGTTTAAAATAGCTAGTGGGTCCTTCTAGTTACTCTTCAGCAGCTCTCTCTCTAATTGCAGTACCAGCTGTCATGTCTCCACCTTTTTCCAAGCAGAATTGGTTAAACGACCCACAAGATCATAACTGAATTAACAGGTTCTGTCAAAAGATTAGGAGATTCATTGCCCCATTAGCAATTAGTTGTACATTTTTTCATCTCTCCTGTTTACTGTAAGAACAAGACGGGACTTGCAACCCACATCCATCTAAGCTGGACCCCCCCACCTCCAATAAATGTCCAAAGCTGCATGCAAAAGAAAGCTTAGGAGCAAAACACTTTGTTTCAAGTCACTGAGAAATCCTTACTAACAGACTGCTATCATGCCAGCTCCTTTAAGATCAATCTGACATCTCTCTCTCGTCTAAGTGACTGAGATTTTTCAGATGCAAAAACATGATGGACAATCAAGAATAAAAATACAGAATTACAACGTTCAGTAGTACTTTCATAATCATACAGCAAGACTGAGCCTTCAAAGGCCAAAACCTGTCAGCAGAGAATAACAAACAACGCTGTCTGGATTTTCAGGGAAACCTAATGAGAGCGAGAAAAACCTTGCCCTCAGGAGAGAGAGCACATGGGTGTGCAGCAAGAAGAGGATGAGCCAGTCTCAGCTGAGCAGAAAACATTTCACTGCCTGCATTTGGCACTGGTGCTTCGGTAATATTTGACAGGTCATTTTCACCAGATTTCCTCAAATCAGTGTCAGACTAGTTTCATTTCTATATTTTGTGAAGACACAAGCACAATGTGCATACAACTGTTTCCATGTGTTGCATTCAAGATACACTTACCAAAGGTTTTTTAAAACATCTGTGGAAAACAGTTCTGAAAAGCAAAAATGTCTGCTCAGGAAAGAAATTTGTGAGAAATTTCCATCTACATTGGTGACATCAGTATTAATTTGGGAGTGGAAATAGATTTAATTTTGGAGGGGAAGACAAAAAATGATGAATGTCACCATCATCTGTGAAGGTTTTCTGCTGTTCAGAGCAGGCGCATGCCAAATTCTTTCCT